>OU538839.1:8750000-10000000 GCA_912999785.1 Hydriomena furcata
TATTTTCTATACTAGACTCTACTAGACATTTTGAAGATTAGTACCTCTAGCGATTTTTAGAATTGAAATGTTTAGTTTCACTGTAATCCTTTACTTTATGATGTTATGCTATTTAGAGGATCAATTCTATCATTACCCTTTCGATTGGCATCATAAAAACACAGAATGCTTATTTCACATTTGACAAAACAAGCAATTTTTAAAATTAAATTCTACTCCCTCTGTGTCTACAGCCGTGGGAGTCGTGGGACACCTGTACCTAATATGTACTACACGTTGAATTGAGAATATCCTTTTTCGTCGGTTGTTAATTATTCTATTTTCGAACTCTTTGCAAACAAATTCTAGGCTCTTAGGTAAATGGTGGTCAAGCAAAGCCTCTTACACCTCTTTGCTTGAAACTGTTCTTCTGCCAACTGCCAACATACCTAGGTACTAGTACCTCGCAAACAAATAAAACCCTAGCTCTATTACCGCTACCAAGAAAGGCAACCGTACAACTCGAGCTGGTCTAGTAAACAACGGAACGGGTTGCGGTCCGGTTGCGTCTTTCAATGGAGCTATCTCGATCTGATGATTTTGACAGCTCGTCACTATCATTCTGACGATCCTGTTCTAGTAAAAACTTTTTTGCAACTGGCCAGTTCTGATGACATCTAGTTCGTGTGCAGTCTGAGACGGCTATCGACATCTCTGCCTGCAGTGTTATGTGTAGAACTGTTTAGAATTTTTAGAGTTTGTATAATTTTTTTGTCAACTCTGTTATTGATATAAACCTTCACATTGCTCGATCGGCACTACACTGGAGCCCTACAAAATACGATAAGCATCATCGATGTGATTTTATTTAAATAAATATATTTTGACTTTGACTGAAATAAGTATAGCTCTAAGTGACATTGAAATGATGACTCTTGTACTCCATCATCATAGTAGCCCGATGTAACCATATTACTACATTGTCATCGGAACTTGACAGGTAGGTATGTGTCCCTACGAGTAGGTACCTAAGTGCCTCTACTGAAACTCTACTCTATCTATTAAGAAAAGGATCATCGAAAATTATAATCCCCAAGCTTTTTAGTAACAGTAACTGAACGAGAAAAAAAAATACATATTTATGTATGTAATCTCAATGCGCTTAGATGCTTGAAGATGTCTAAAGGGGTCATTCAGAGACACATCCAAACATTATCTTTATCACAATACCCACATTTTGCAGTAAGCATTCCATACGTGACAGAACAACATTATTTATGTAACCAAAACAAAATATTACGCTAATTTATCGTGTACCTACCCACGTTACTACAAATCGGTGTAATGCAAACAATACTAACCGTACCTCCTAACACACAATAAGTTACGAAACTTCAGCCGATTAGGAGTGAAAAACCGCGTAAGACTATACCAGCGATTGTTTGCACGTGGGAACCGTGCCGATTCAGGGTTGTCGATTATCATAAAGTACCTAGGTACCTAATTTTGCTTTGAGAATCCTAATAATATTATAAATGCGAAATTTTGTGATAAGGCTGCTATGTTTGTTCCCTAATCAAAAATAAACGACAAAACGGATTAAGATGAAGTTTGCTGTAGTAGTAGAAAAAAAATCAGAATAGATAAAGGAGGAACTTATAATCCGAAAAACAACCAATGGATGATTTTGGTAAAGATGGCGTTAGTGTGCAACAAATCTGACATCACAGACTAAAAACTGTTAGTCGTCATAGTCATAGTCGGAACCCTAAAAAGTGTTATCATTGGGCTCAATAAAACATGTCAACTAATAAACGAGCAAAGTCACAAACGTTACGTTAGTGTTGCACGGGTATACCTAATAATGTAATAATCCATATCGTGATAAAGAATGTTAAAGTCACTATATCGCTGGGAAGGGAATTAGATAAGTGCATTTCTTGAAGTAATTATACCTAATTATAAATACTTAGACTTCTCAGGAAATCTTTGAGAAATTTGCAACCTAGTCTAACCTATCCTATTAATTTAAACGGTTTTTTTTTCTTATTCTCCCAACGTTCTAACTATGGCCTCACAAATCAGTTGGTAGTAACTCTGCCTTCTACGCTGTAGGTTGTGTTTTCGATCCCCACCCAGGGCAAACGTTTGTGTGATGAACATAGATGTTTGTTCTGTGTCTGGGTTTTATAAAGTATCTTGTGCATGTATAGCTTCACCTAGTTCCTAAGACGTTTCAAAGTGATCCTCGTGATTTTATTGAAATAGTAGAGCAGTTGTCTATACTAATATTATAAAGAGGAAATATTTGATTGTTTGTTTGTTTGTTTGCATCGAATAGGCTCCGAAACTACTGGACCGATTTGAAAAATTCTTTCACCATTAGAATCCTACATTATCCCTGATGAACATAGGCTATAGTATATTTTCAAAAATGTTAGGGATCCGTATGAAAACTTCGATAATGTAACCGAGGTGTAAAAAAATACCCATAATATCATTATTACACCCGTGCGACGCCGGGGCGGACTGCTAGTTGAATAATAAATCTATAATAGGGCGGTACATCGCCTACCTAATACCTTACCACCGACATCTAAAACTTAATAGTGATGGAAAACATCATGAGGTAACCAGCAATGCATTGAAAGCACATAAAGATGAACCAAAATAAACCAGAGCTATCAAAATAATATACTTACATTTATAGGCAGCCCTAACAACATTTAACATTAATTCGTCTATGTAGAAACAAGCAACTTAGAGATAACTTAATGAGCATTGCAATGTATCTACTTAAACGACTAATAGTGATGTTAGTCGCTATGCTCACTGTAATACCGACAAGCAATCAAACAAATATGTTTGTTGCAAATCGCTTGCGCGCGGCAGAAGATTATCTGTGTTGCCGCGTGCAGTAAGATAAGAAGTATAGCGATGCTAGTATGTAATTACACCAATATCAAATGCATCCCGAGAAATTCGCTGTATGGTTATCGGTCCGTACTTCTTAAATCAATCAACGAGAATTGAACCCCCAGAATACGAGCGAACAGAACCGCAGTAAATATTTTGAACGATATCTATACTTATAATAAATCTGTAGAGAGGTCAATTCTGTACATGAAATATATTTCCAAAATAACTATCAGGGGATGATTAGGGATCGATACTGATGCCAAAAATGCAATCAGTAAAATTTTTGTCTGTCTGTCTGTCTGTCTGTCTGTATAACCGTTATAGAAACAAAAACTACTGGACGGATTTTAATGAAACTTGGTACAATTATTTTTCATACTCCTGAGCTGGTTATAGTATACTTTTCATCACGCTACAATCAATAGGAGCAGAGCAGTGAAGGGAAATGTTGGGAAAACGGGAGTAGTTACTGCATTTCTTAAGCTTCCGTCGCGTGTACAACCTTATTGGTTAAAGCTACACAGAAATCATGTATGACGGAAATGTTCTCCTTAAAATTATATAAAAAAAATCCTACGACAGCATATGTTGATCTTTTATGGTTGACTCACAATAACACGTGTAACTCCCGATAGCTTAGCAGTTCGAAGCTTTCTGATTATATTTGTCTACTCTTACGTTTATAACACTCTCAGTCATCCCTAATTAAAAAAGTTTACATTATTAACTATTCCATAAAAAAGAATCATAGAAATCGGTATAGAAACACCAAAGTTATACATGAAATACGCTAATAATAAGCCATCGCACGTGAATACTGAATCATGCTATAAGGATTATTTTTGTATTTAAGGTCGCGAACGCACAGGCAGGCGGCTTGCTTAGCGCCTAGGAGGCTAGCGAGTCACCTAGCGAGTAGCTTCGTAAAACGAACATTCTCGAACGTTCGCGACCGGCCTAGCAGCTAGGCGTCAAGCATGCGTCAAGCGCGCAGTGCGGCCGGTCGCGAACGTTCGAGAATCGGTCGCCGCGCTCGACGCGTCTCGCGGCCGAAGGTATAAAAAGGCCGAGTCCGAGCGCGAGCTTCATAGAATTTTAAACTTTTTTTTACTTTTTAGTAAAGTAACTACCACCTATTTACCGACATACTTTACCGATAGTGGTAAAATAGCGCCACCTGCCAGCGGAATTGCAAACATCTTTCATCATTGGTTTACCTCTCAAACCCCGAGCGGTCGCATGAGACCGCGAAAAGTACCTATAATAACGCAGTAACATCAAATGAAACTAGATGGCGCTAGAATGCAAAAATCACGTTTGTTGTATGGGAGCCCCCCTTAAGGCGCTCTATAAATAAAAATAAACTCTATAATGGCTATAAACGTGACTATCCCAAGTTTTAGCGCGAAACCGCGATACGCGCCGTGCTGACATCGCCGCGGATTACTAATAATGTTACTACGTAACAGATCATCACTTAACCGCAGAACGACAAATACCTACGCTTTATTTACCTAAACTTTCTAGATGTCAAACGACGCAAGGAAATATAAGCATAACTGCTTTGACTCAACGGCACGTTTCAAGTGCACAGCGGGCGATGACGTCTGCCAGTATTAAATTACCTTAGGGTTGACCCAATAAAAATGTTTCATTTTTTTATAAAATGGTCAATTTGTTTTTTTTACAAATAGCTAAATAAATAAAAGTGTAGTAAGCGGTGTTGGTCGAGTAGGAGGTACCTCGACTTTTAATTTTAAGGTCGTGGGTTCGAATCCCAGCGTGCATCAAGAGATTTTTTGTAAGAAATAAAACCCAGTTAGTCCTTCTTCCTACTAATATTATAAATGCGAGTTTGTTCGTATGTTTATGCCTCAATCAGGCCAAAACAACAAAACGGATTAAAATGAAATTTGCTGTAGATGTACTCAGGTATAAATGCTCGAATAAATCATAGACTACTTTAAAATAAGAAAATTTCAGAAATGATAAACAAAACGCTCAAAAGGTATGATTTTGGTATAGATGGATCTGGTGTGCAAAATCTGACATTAGTCTTCATAGCAACGTGCGTTACTCTATGCGATTATTAAAATTTTGACAGGATTATTTTTTTTCTGTCGCGGGTCTGCTATAGGCAATACGCTAAAAAGTTCTTATTTCTTCAAGTTATACGCGAGTGAAACCGCGGGGTACAGCTAGTAGGTAAATAAAAAAATAAGATCACGACTTTAATCCCCAAGTATGGAAGAAATCCTCTCGGATCTCCAGTCGCTCAGATCTTTGAATATGTCTAAAGGGCAATCAGAAGCACATTCAAAAATTACATTTGGCACATGCCTACATTTTGCAGTAGTTAGCATTCATACGTGACAGGTTGCAAGCCCGCCGCTTATAAGAACACTAACTGGCTTCCTTACAATGTTTTCCTTCACCGTTTTAAGCACGTTTTCTTGAATCTATCATTGAGAATTGGACCTTCAGAATACTTGCCACCAAGCAGAACCGTGTGACATATAAACGATGTATTTACTCACGAAGATTCGGAAAGTCACCGTACGTCTGGGAGACTTATTCTTAGTTGTAACCTCGAAATATATCTAAGTACCTCGACTCGACCACCAAACCGTGTTCTGGTAGTTTATATAATAAAATTACCTCGAGTTTGCCTCTCTCTCTAGTTGAGGATTCCTCAGTCAACAGAACTGTCAACTCAAGGTATCGCGAGATAATATACCTTGACATTCCTCGTCAGCTTCTAAACGACGCATGCGTGTGACGGTTTCTTTGATGGAATTCTCCTCGGACTGATGACGTAATGACGTAATTGGAGAACTTCCAAAATATCGATTTAAGATACTAAACATCAGGTACTTTTCGAGGGAAAAATCTAGGGGCCTCGAAAGAGTTTGAGCCGAGGTAGAGCCGAGGTTAGAAATAAGAATATGGGGATTATTATGAGTGCGTGTGAGTGATTAGATGGATGCTTTAAGCGTTTGACTAAACGCTCCAGGTAAACGCGTGTTGTGTAACTCGGTCACACACTAGCTTGGGTAAAACCAGATGCAATGTATACGAGGTAATTGCACTCGTGTTGTACAGTCAACATCAAAAGTACCTACCTAAATATTAAAATTAAATGATGTTTGTCGCTAAGCATACCTATCATTTGAGAATGGATCATTTCTGAACTGATATAGCTATTTTTACAAGCTTTTATTTAACTTGCCATGTATGTATGTAACTATGTTTGTTATGGTGGAATCTTGCAACTCGATTTTGAAGCAGTTATCCCCAACTGATTGCGCTGAAATTTTGCATACTTATGTAACTTCGGTGGCAATGCAATAATATGGTGACAGCGAGCTGATCTGATGATAAAGTCAGGAGCTGTTCAACAGACACTCACAACGGAACTCCTTAGTAAGTACTCTGATTGAGTAAATACTTTGCATTCTTGTCAAGTTCCAATGACAATGTTATATTAAGTGACAGGTGCTGTGAATTTGAATGATTTTACAAAAGATTGTCATTGAAAAATATTTTTCACAGAAAACTTATTTTGTTTAAAATGTTCGTTATAGTCCGAATAAATATATAGGACAAGAAAAATGACAAGTTGGAAATAAAATAGTAAAAATTGGGGAAAAAGAAGTGTTTTTTTCTGAACTCAAACATCACACTTAGCTATGAAATTTCCATACAAACTGACATCGTTTAGAGCGCACTGTTATGCATGTATTTAAATTTTGGTGTAAACGAGCTTAAGTAGGTACTTAGTAGGTACCTATATTTCGATGTGCACATCACAATGACTCATCACATGGTGGTAACTAAAGGTTAATTTACTAACGTTTAAATAGTAAATACCTTGATATAATTAATGCATAATTTATCATTTATGGAGGTCGCTGCGCCGGCGCCGGTTACCTACCTTGCAAGGCCGACAACAAATTGACAATATATTTTAGAAACTGTAGGTATGTGACCGCAGGTGGCTACAGAAACTAGGACACCTACGGGACCAATTAATTATCGAGATTATGAGAAAGGCGATAGATATGAATCAGGTCATGGGCCTAACCCAGAACTATAAGTATAATAGAAAGGTTTTAAAATATATTTTATCTAATCTAATATATCTATCTAATACCTGCAAACGAGCAATTCTTGTATCCTAATAATATTATAAATGCGAAAGTTTGTGAGTAAAATTGTGGCACTAACATTCAAACATTCGGATACAAACTGGGCATGTGCCAAATGTAATTTTTGGACGTACTTCTAACTAACCCCTATAGTCATCATCAGGGATCTGAGCGCCTAAAGATCTGAGAGGATGTCTACCGTAGGTACCTGAGGATAACAGTCGTGATCATTTTTTAAAAGAGAGGGACACACTTTCTGACAGTTTTGTTCCATTCATTCGCTCTGCATTAGCAAGTAAATGCAACCGACTGGAAAACTATGATGTAAATTTCAGATATATTACCATACTAACGAGTACATTCTAGTACTCTCACATACTTAGAATACCTACACACAATGTGAGTCGCATGACACCATAATATGGGAAGACGTGAAGAAATCAGGCTGGTTCGTTGATTTCTATCGTGTAAACTGGGTTATATCGATATTGTTGTGATGTACTCTACGAGTACTTACGTGCCTTCATATATGAATTGACAGGGTGTATTAAGAACACTCCTAATAACTGAAACCGAAAAAAAAAACGATTATCACCGAAAAAAAAAACGAAAACAAAAGTGTTGAAATTTCAACTTCATAATCTGGCCGTTTTCCAAAATCCCGATGTCTGAATGAAGATGATATTTATGCACTTTGGGTTTAGTTCATTAGCGGCCATTATTGCCTATAGCTTTGCCATTATCATTGGATTTCCGAAAAAACTATTTTTATTTTGCACGGATACAAGAACAGTCGTATGTTGCACATCCTTCAAGATAAAGCAAGTAGGTTTTCACTAGAGGTATTAGTAGGAGTAGGTAAAAAAGTAAAGTAAAAAGTTCATTTATTGTATCCAAAGCTTACGGAATTAAAAAATACATTATTATATGTTACATTATTAAAGACTAGCTGACCCGTGCCCGCTTCGCTGGCCGATAGATAGTTTCACATCTGGTATTCCAATCTTCAAAATAAATTATTTCATACGTGGTGATAATTTAATTTAATTAATACGAACTCTAATAGCATTGTCACTTTCGCACCGCAAGTAATATTGTTTTGATATTACTTTAGGAGCTTGTGGTATGGCTCCTGATGACATAATACTATAGCTCCAAGATGGCGCCTGCCTATATAATTTTTGTATTTGCGATGACTTGAAACTTCTGTATTTTATGATTATTTAAGTTATTTCCAATATTGTATCTTCCTTTTAAAGTGATAGGTATAATTGACATAAATCATTTTATGTTTGAGTTTCATACAGTGACCTTATGACATCGCTAAGTGCGTCCTAAAATATGCAGATGGGCATCAGTGGGTGAAAAATATAAACGATAAACGATAAACGTTCTATCTATCCAAGACAACGTTACAACAGTGTAAAATTGCGTAGGTATCCATCCAATTTCAGTATACGGAACACATCAGCCACAATCTAGGTCCTAGTATTTGCGCTAAGTACTTAGAGCAATGATGTGCACGCAATGGGATGTTACATGGTAGTTGTGCAACGCTCTATCTCACGGCTGTGCAGGATTGTACTTACCCAAGTAGCTCAAAAGCACTCCAAAAATAAAAACGGTTTCTTGGCCCGGTCTTTTGAACCGAAAATAGGAGGTTCACAAATCGACGCGTATATTTTTTGGTACCTGGTCATCCGATTTGGATGATATTTTTTATTGTATGGTCTATGCTGGTCCCATTTAAATTTTATTTATGTAGAACTATAGTTCCTTCATCAAACATCAAAAACCGGCCAAGTGCGAGTCATACTCGCACGAAGGGTTCCGTACCATTATCTATAAAAAAAACTTAAATATTTATTTGATTCTGTTTTTAGTATTTGTTGTTATAGCGGTAACAGAAATACATCATCTGAGATACAGCCCTGTGACAGACAGACGGATAGACGGACTGCGAAGTCCTAGTACTTAATAGGGTTTCGTTTTTCCCTTTGGGTACGGAACCATAAAAAAACTACTACTAAACTACTTATCGTCTCTTGAATTCTCATATTTGACGGTTTTTTTTTGTTTTTAAAAAATAATTATGTGTGTTACCTAAGTACACAAGATAAAACGCTTTCAAAAAATGTAACTCTTTTCTTCATAGCATTCTCGTCGCCCAAACTAGGTTCGTGTAGACCATAGAGGATGCACTAGTATCTATACACATCAAGTATGTATTCGCTAAACAATTTTGTATATCTGCGTGCTGCAACGTGGGTTTGTTCAGCTGCATTAGCCATAGATTACGAATGCATAAGGTCATAAATAGTCATAATTATATAATATGTGCGTGGGACGAACGTAGGATTGAAAATACCAAATCGAAAGTCTTTAATTACTCACATGTGCACCTACAGGTTTACTTATTTGGACTGTGATCATTTATTTACTTATAATAGAGGTAAAAATAAATAGGATCACGACTGTAATCCCCAAGTACGGTAGACATCCTCTCAGATCTCCAGGTGATTAGATTTAGAGAGGCACGTCCAAACATTATATTTGGCACATGCCCACATTTTGCAGTAGTTAGCATTCCATACGTGACAGATTGCAAGCCCATCGCTGCTTCTAGGAATACTAACTGTACAGTCGTGATACTATCTTTTTTTTTTTTTTTAGTTTCAAATAAAAAAACTGTTTTGCTAGTAAAAGCATACCCAATAAAGTCTACAACGGATCTAGTAGTTACATTATCAAATCTCCGATCTCGATCGCATTTCATAAAACAATACTTTACCAACCTATTCAACATTCAATTCCCGCTTCTCAATATAATCGTCAGCCGAAAGCTGATACGCAAACAATTCAAAATGGCTATTCGTTATTAGAAAGAGTATTTCATTGTTCAGTGACCATACAAAGCTGTTATACGACTTGTAAAGTTGCTTTCTTTCACCTTAATAGCTGATTTATAGTCAATTGTATCCATTTGTCTGCTGGTTTTGTATAAAATATCAATTTCCAACGGTTCTGAATGTTTCAAATATATGAATCTAGATTTAGGTTGAGTCGGGTTTCTTTTTCAAGGTACCACGGCACTTACTATTTTTATTGCTTTTATTTTTCAGCTATTATTGCACTTATGAGCTTGAAAAATTCATATTTTGTTACACGAATACTAATTTACGAATTACTCATATGATTTGATTACTTTTCCAGCTATCTCTAAAATTTTACATGTATAGGACTTTTCTTAACAGATCAATTGGTAGTAACTCTACCTTCAGCGCTGTAGGTTGTGGGTTAGATCCCCACCCAGAGCAAATATTTGTGTGATGAACATAGATGTTTGCTCTGTGTCTGGGTGTTAGTATGTATCATATGTATGAATTAACAAAAAAAGTATATAAGTATTCTATTAGTTATCTAGTTTCCATAGTACAAACTTTGCTTAGTTTGGGGAGAGATGGTGGTGTATAATAATGTGCACCAATATTTATTTATTTTATTTTATACATACAAACGTTTAGAATAAACAAACAATAAAGTTATCCGAAACAGGTTTCGTTCGATTGTAAAATTCAAGTGAATATATATATACATATATATGTATATATAGGATCACGACTGTAATCCCCTAGTACGGTAGACATCCTCTCAGATCTCCAGACGCTTAGATCCTTTGAAAATGTCTAGTGGGGGTAGTCAGAGGCACGTCCAAACATTATATTTGGCACATGCCCACATTTTGCAGTAGTTAGCATTCCATACGTGACAGGTTGCAAGCCCATCGCCGCTTATAAGAACACTAACTGGTTTCCTCACGATGTTTTCCTTCACCGTTGTAAGCACGTGTTTTTAAATTCAAGTGAAGTTTTTTAAAATCCCTCATACCTAAATTAATAATATACCACCTAGGACCTATTTCCTACAAGATAACGAAAAACCAATGAACTCAGACAAGCCGTTAGGGAGTAAGTAATCGGTGAGCATATTAAAATAACATTAAAAAAAAACTTTTCCGGCGAATGAAGAATCTTTATAATACCACTTTAAATTCTTCGCATTGTCACAGCAATGTAAAAGTTGAATACCAAATTAGCCCATACATGCCCACATCATGGACGGACCGGGCACATCTTTACAGTTACAATCAGAAGCCGGTTAAAGAAAACCGTGTTAACGCGTACACAGATAAAAAACCGGCCAAGTGCGAGTCGGACTCGCACATGACGGGTTCCGTACAATAAAAAAAAACTGCGTGAGTGCACTTAAATGTTTATTTTATTCTATTTTTAGTATAGCATTTGTTGTTATAGCGGCAACAGAAATAACATCATCTGTGAAAATTTCAACTGTCTAGCTATCACAGTTCATGAGATACTGCCTGGTGACAGACAGACAGACGGACAGCGGAGTCTAAGTAATATTAGGGTCCCGTTTTTACTCTTTGAAAACGGAACCTTAAAAATAACTGTTCCTATAATGATGATGGTGATGACACTTTATTATCAGTATGAAGCTCGGGATAATTAGCGTACATACCTAATGATAGCGATATAAGCGGATATTTTAGTACCCACTTTCCACATGATCGTGATGTTTTGCATGATGTCAGTTGAAATCGAAACGATGAACGATCACTCAGTCGCTATAATAAACGTTTTCCTAATGCGTTAGACATTTGTCTTTTTAACCGACGAAAAAAGAAAAAAACTACTGTAATCCCCAAGTACGGTAGACATCCTCTCAGATCTCCAGACGCTTAAGGATGTCTAGTGGGGGTAGTCAGCATGCCCACTTTTTGCAGTAGCTAGGATACGTGACAGGTTGCAAGCCCATCGCCGCTTATAAGAATACTAACTGTTTCCTTCGCCGTTTCGAGCACATGTTTTTGATGCGTATATATATTTTTTTGAACAGAAAAATCGTTTGATTATCGACGGGATTCGAAACCACCTTCAGATTGAAAGTCGAGGTACCTACTCGGCCAACACGGCTTTTTCCACGAAAAAATAAGGTTCTCAATTCGACGTTACAAATGACCGCGCATATCTTTTGACTCGATGATCTGATTTGGATGATTCCATTCAAATGTAGATGATTAAATGACTAGCTGACTTGTGCCCGCTTCGCTGTGCGTAAGACATTTCTAATACCATCGTGGACTTTTTTGTAGACGTTTTTAGGTGTACAATACTGTAGTACATTATTTTAATATATCTCGTGGGGTTCAGCCAGCATTTGCAATGTAATCGCAAAAAAATGTGTTTATTTACGACATCACATTAGAAACCTCTAAAATTATCAGTGTTTCTCTACTATATTATGCATGTATTATACATATAAACCTTCCTCCTGAATCACTCTATCTATTAAAAAAACCCGCATCAAAATCCGTTGTGTAGTTTTAAAGATATAAGCAAACATACATACATACATACTGACGCGGGAAGCGGAAAGCGACTTTGCTTTATAATAAGTAGTGATGATAAATCCTCGTGGCCTGATATCGCTCTGCCACTCGACAGTTAAATATTAATTTACTTAATGTGCACTATTTTATTTTGTGTAACATTTGTCTACTTTAATTATTTTTAAGCAAATAGTTATTTTATCTTATATTTTATTTCTAAATCAAGTGTAGCGTGTGCTGCTTTTTGAATTTGTGCTGAGGCTCTTTAGTTATTTTTTTAATTAGGTATTATTCTTGTTTGAGCCTTCACCTTGTTCGATTGGCATCACACTGGAGCTCTACATAGCTTTAAGGAAAGGATCATTAAAAAAAAGGTAGACCCCAAGCCGTGTTTGTTTGGTCGCGTGGAATCGGCGTAGCTTCACCTAGTTCCTAAGACGTTTCAAAGTGATCCTTGTGATTTTATTGAAATAAATGATTTTTGAATTTGAAATTGAATTTGACTCATAAAACTTAAAAAAAACTATAGATAATCGTAATCCTCTCGTAACTTTTCTATTGGACGAAACATTTCGGTTTTCTTTTTAGTTTTCAAAACGTAATTATTCAGTTTCTATAGTCGTTTTATATCCTCTACAATCACAGTATCTATTAAACGCTAGAGTAAAAAAACCAGCCGTCAACTGACTTAATAACCGGCCAAGTGCGAGTCGGACTCGCGCACGAAGGATTTCGTACCATTATCTATAAAAAACGGCAAAAATACACATTTGTTAGTATTTGTTGTTATAGCAGCAACATAAATACATTATCTGTGAAAATTTCAACTGTATAGCTATCACGGTTCATGAGATGCAGCCCTGTGACAGACAGACAGCGAAGTCTTAGTAATAGGGTCCCGTTTTTACCCTTTGGGTACGGAACCCTAAAAACGGTCACAAAGGTTGAACGATACCACCCCGGATGTCTCCGCTCCACCCACATTCGAACCTTACACCTGACGATCACCTGCTGTTTCACATTGTGTATATGATGTGACCTCAAACTTTCTCGCAAAAAATACTCATGCTTCTTGGATGAAAACGGTCTATGAACCTTTATATTATTACAACGTGTACATGCTCGTATTTGCATGAATGGATGTAATGATGAAGACTAATATCGTAACATCAAGGTTTTACGCGAGCATAGATGCTAAATGTTTTTCATACTGGCTATATCATGAACTAGCGACCCGCCCCGGCTTTGCACGGGTTTAATACTTATAAACCTTCCTCCTGAATCACTCTATCTATTAAAAAAAACCGCATCAAAATCCATTGTGTAGTTTTAAAGATATAAGCAAACATACATACATACATACATACATACAGACGCGGGAAGCGGAAAGCGACTTTGCTTTATACTATGTAGTGATGAATGAAAGAAAATGTTTTAATAAATATATACAAGTAATAAATAAAATTAAGTGTAAATTAACCGGCCAAGAGCGAGACGGACTCGCGCGTACCATTATCCTAAAAAAACGGCAAAAAAAACACGTTTGTTGTATGGGAGCCCCACAGAAATATTTATTTTATCTGTTTTTGTATTTGTTGTTATAGCCGCAACAGAAATACATCTCCTGTGAATATTTCAACTGTCTAGCTATCACGGTTCATGAGATACAGCTTTGTGACGGACAGACAGACAGCGAAGTCTTAATAATAAGGTCCCGTTTTTACCCTTTGGGTACGGAACCCTAAAAAACAATAACAAAAACTAAAAAAACAAAAGACTACAATTTTTTTTAAAAAGACTAGAGCTAAACTGTTCAATAGGCGGTCTTATCGGTAAAATGCCATCTTCCAGATAACCTGAGTACATGTTTAAACAAAATTAAACACTAATACCTAGTTTTTAAGTTGTTTTTACCTAGTTTTTACTTATACACTTAAACCTACATATACCTACAGGATTTTGTCGAAATTCGGTTCACCCGTTACAAACTTATTGAAACACAATCTCGCTTGATTTTCCTTATAACATTAAAAATCTCATTACCTTTCACGTTTGTAATATTGAAGTAGGATCTAATAGAACTGTGTGAGGTAACTTAGCAGCTTATGTAATCTTTCCCTCGGTGCTAAGTGAGGTTTTTATGAGTGATTTGCGCTCAATCATAAAATTACATGAGTAGGTAGCATCAGTTAACATTGTGCATGTAGCTACACGTATACAGAGCATACGTCTTGACTCAGAATACCCATGTAGCTTTGCAAAGATCTTTAAATGTCTTCGTCCGAGCCTAGCTTACTGTCCGAACTTACTGTCTCAGAATATCTAAAATAATATGTAATTTTGTCCTACAGATGGCGGCACGGTGATCGCTATGAGCGCGCGCGCACTGAAGCTGTGGTGCGCTCTGGTGGTGGTCGGAGCCGCTGCCGCATACACTGTCGACTGCAACCACGAATACACCGACTGCGATACTGAACTAAGTGAGTTATTTTATTCATACAGTCATCTATAAAATGCTAAATAGTAAGTAGCAGAACTAGGCTTGACTAAACAATAATACCTACCTCTATCTAGCTTAAAGCGCAAGTCAATCTACGAATAACCACGCTAGGCTTAGCGTTACAAATCCAAATCGCAAATTAGTTGATTTTATTCTCACATCTTTAGTGAATAGGCTGTTAAAAATGCTAAATTGTGAAGTTGCAGTGGTGCATAGTGGTTCCTTATCATACTTTATAGGGTTTAAATGCTTTTCAAAACTAAAACACGCTATTTTTGAGCGATAACTTCATTTTCCAACAAAAAATAGTTAAAATAATCTAATAGAACTAACGTGGTGGTTAATCATTTAAAAAATGTAATTTAATTTATATTTGAATAGGAATACTTACAAAAAGCATTTAATTCGAAATCGAAATAATCAAATTGAATTTCGAAAAGTTTGCAATAAAGTTGAATCGTGATAATTAGTCACACCTATTTATATTTAAAACAAGCTAAGCCGGCGAACTTCGTATCGCTCTAGTTATTCTGCTATTCGGGACGGATACAAATCTAACAAAACAAAAATTAGAAAAATCGATCCAACGGTTCTCGAGTTATAAGTGTTGTAACAAACCCGACTTTCTTTTATATAGTAGAAGATATAGTAGATGCCATCAAAAACATAACTTGTAAAAAAAGCCAAGTCTCGCAACGCAACTCAGTTCTTCTACCGTAAAAAGTTGTGAGATCCATGTAATACCAAGTCGGTTAATTTATTCAGTCCCTACTTTAAGGGTCCTTCTGACTTATATTATTACGTAAGGGTTAGCTAATGACTTGGCTTTTTTTTACAAGTTATGTTTTTGATGGCATCTCATTTATTTTTGTAGATAGCCCAACTTTTTAGGGTTCCGTACCTAAAGTGTAAAAACGGAACCCTGTTACTAATACTCCACTGTCTGTCCGTCCGTCTGTCCATCTGTACGTCTGTCCGTCTATCTGTCTGTCGGTCTGTCTGTCCGTCTGTCTATCACAGGTCTGTATCTCATGAACCATGATAGCTAGACAGTTGAAATTTTCACAGATGATGTATTTCTGTTGCCGCTATAACAACAAATACTAAAAACAGAATAAAATAAATATTTAAGTGGGGCTCCCATACAACAAACGTGATTTATAGATAATGGTACGGAACTCGACGTGCGCGAGTCCGACTCGCACTTGGCAGGTTTTTTTAGGGTTTTTACACTAAACACTAATTGTGTTTCAAATTTGAAGCTTCTATGTCTGCTAGAAGTGCCTTAAACTTTTGATGATCGGTCAGTCAGTCAGTGAGTGAGTGAGTGACAAAATAGGAAACTTTGACTAATTATAATTCTTAATCTACTGGTTCAAATTGAATGAAATTTGAAATATACCGTGTTTATATAGTGACTGCTTGGTTACTGAAAATTCAGGCTTCTAGTTTTATCCACAACGAAGTTATAGGGGGTCGAAAATGGCCTGAACTGCTTCGAGAAAAGGATGGTACAGCCGTGCCGCTTTATTGCTTGACTTGGCGGGGGCACTGCCGTGCCCCCAGATATAGATATTCTATAACCTAGCACTAAAGTTCCGCTTGACACAACTTTTTAGGACATTATGTATAAAACCTCATTTTAAAGATTACGTCAGCTCGTGACATAATAAATAAAAGCAAAAAAGCGTGCTTTTGAAGACGGAAATCATCACAAACCGTCCACAAAAGAGCTAGTACCCAACAAAAGCAGAACAAATAATATCTTTGTTCGATTCATTGTGAAATAGCTCTAATATTTAATTACAAAACCGTTTTATCTTCGCATCAGCAATTTAGAAAATGAATCACAATATAAATCATCTTGCGTCTGTTATAAGGCCGTAGAGTAAGAAACTTAACTGTAGCGAAATAACTTTAAATATCTTCTAAGGTGATATGTGAAATGTTTGGTTTTTTGTATGGACTAAGTCTACCCGGATAAGACGGAAAAAGGTGATAAAACTGCATTATCTTGAAAACCATTAAACTTAAAAAGAAACTGTCTATGATTTACTTAACTAGTATGATTACCTAACGATTTATATAAAACTGAACTGTTAAGCTATTCATAGTTTTCATTAAAAACGAAACTAGTATTTTTGAAGAGTCAACTTTGTAAAATAAATCTATCGAGAATTTTTTTACCAATCGTAATTTATCTAGATTATATCCATAAGTTATCTTTGTCATAAAAAACGAAACTGTATGCTTTGCGGTTATTGATTCTACATTCATCAAAAATATTTATTACTCGTCTTAATAAATAGAATTCAAATTCGAAACTGAATATGAAATGAAAAGGAAAAAAAATAGGATCGCAACTGCAAATCTCCAACCATGGTAGATATCCTCAATAATCTCCAGGCGCTCAGATGAAAACGTCTAAGGGTGTTGTCTGAAACAGGGTTAAATTTGGCACCATGCTTCCTTTTTACAATAACTGACATTCCATACGTGAAACAATCAAAATACAACTGGATTTTGATTACGATTTACATTTACGTAATTGGGACTACAGTTTTATGGATATCAAAGATGTAAAAGATATAGATTTTTATAGCGTGCCTATTATTTTTTAACTATCCTATCATTTAAAAAGATAACTGTTCCCACCCGATTTGTATTAGATAGAGTTTATAACCCTTCGGACGTGTTCGTAACCGGAGATTCGTAACCAGTTGAGATGGAAGCAAATTCATCTTTATACGATACTAGCTTTCCCGCCCGACAGACGTTGTCTTATCAAATTTCTATAATCCCACAGAAAAAAAGTACTTTCAGTTCTGCCCGCCGCCAAAAAGCGGCATGAAATATATTTTGCGACCTACAATTATTTTCATACCTACCAAATATACATAAAATTGCCGTTTCGGAGGTGTGCGACCACAAACATCGTGACACGAGATTTTTATATATTAAAAAGATTACAAGACTAGTTTCTAAACTAAACTAAACTCCGACTAAACGTCAGGAATTAATCTATGTATATAAAAATGAATATTTGTATGTATGTCCTTTATATAATCGTATACTATTCATTTGATCATGTGATGTTGTGTTCTTTATCAAAGTTGCTGTGCATGAGCCCGCGCGCAGGTTACCTACAGCTAGTCTATAATAAAACATTGAATCCCTTTTTTCCTTGGTCATAGCATCACGCGTAAACGGCTAGACCGATTATGCTAATTCTTTTTTTAATTTTTCAATTTAATATTTTTGTTGTATCGTTTGTGTTAGGAGAAGGTTCTTGTGAAAGAAAAATTGGCCTAGACAACGTCTGTTAGGACAGCTAGTTACGTGATATAAAGACCTGTGTAAAAATCTATAGTAAAATTTTCGATAGTTTGCTTGTTATTACTCAGTTATTATTTGGTGGTCAATATGTAAGTACCTGTTATTGCCGCCAGTTTCGCGTGATGATTATCTATAAACAAGTTATAGGTACGTGCCTACAACAAGATGTGTTTTTTGTTACTTCTGTTTAAATTTTCCGTTGAAACAATTTACCAAATCTAGTGCTCGTCAAACAGCTGTTTTGTTAACATTTCAAACAGCTGTGAACACAACCGATCATTTTAATTACCAGACAATTATCAGACTGGCCTTAGTTCTCTGCACCAGGACAAACATTTGTGTGATGAACATAGAGAAGCCCTACATAGCATTAAGGAAAGGATCATTGAAAAAAAGGTAGACCCCAAGCCGTGTTTGTTGCCTGATTCTTCTAGTCTCGGTCGCGAGGAATCGGCGTAGCTTCACCTAGTTCCTAAGACGTTTCATAGTGATCCTTGTGATTTTGTTGAAATAAATGATTTTTGAATTTAAATTAGATGTTTGTTTTACGAGTAGGTATGTCTGGATGTTTTAGGTTATGTATCAAAAAAATATATACATATTATAT
The DNA here is from genome assembly GCA_912999785.1 of Hydriomena furcata. Taxonomy (NCBI): domain Eukaryota; kingdom Metazoa; phylum Arthropoda; class Insecta; order Lepidoptera; family Geometridae; genus Hydriomena; species Hydriomena furcata. The sequence goes on from OU538839.1 coordinate 8,768,900, forward strand.
AATATTTTGTTTGTTTGCAAAAATACTCTCTGACATCCTCTGATATCCATCTTAATTTTCCAAAAAATACCTCTACCATATTTCATTTTATATGTCTTAAGAACTTTCCAGTGCTGCCAATTAGCTTCTTCGTCGTAAAAACTTTAGCAATTTAAAAATATTAGTCGGTTTAGTATCCTAAGCTGTTTGCAACGGACTTAACGGACATCGATCTCAAATAAGGCAGGACGGAGTCGTGACTTCATCGTCACCTTTTTTGGCTCCAAATTCTTTATTTTAGGATTGTGGAATGATGATTGTATCTCTGAATCATCCCCCGTAGGCTATTCTCCGTAAGAGTATTATACCTATTCAAAGCTATACTAGATATACTCGCACTAGCTGTATGTCTGCGTTCATTCGCGTAATGCGTTTTTGAACAAAACTTGATTTATAGATAACCAGCCTTTTTCAACCGACCGAAAAATGGAGGAGGTTCCTAATTCGACTGTATGGTTTATATTTGTTACCTCAGAACTTTCAACTGGGTGTACCGATTTTCATTTTGAAACATTTGAATTTGAGGAAAAAATACCACTTTTAAGGGTGAAGAAATAGGCAATGAAATTTTCTATTGGACTTATTCAATTTAATTTATAGCAACATGCATGAAGTCGGTTTTGTTTTTAGTTTTTATATGTATTGTTTTTTTTAAGGAAGAGAGAACCATGTTGTTCGAATCCCACTTGAGTTGGATAAAAGCAGGCAGATGATTAGAGGCTTATCCATATAAAGAAAAAAAAAAAATATAAAGCCATCATAAAGATAAACACCACAAAGTACAAACTACAAAGTAGGCATTTTACCCGCTTTTTCATACAAAAGACTTTAACGCGCTCGCGAAGCATATTAAGTTTATATCGTTTGTTTTAAAGTACTTAACTGTTGTGGTATGTTATGTTGTTCTTCTATAAAAAAAATAAGGTCACGACTTTGATAACCAAGTGCGGTAGATTCTCAGATCTCAAGTCGCTTAGAGACTTGAAGAGGGTGTCAGAGGCACGTCAAAACATTATGTTTGGCACAATACCGACATTCTTGCAGTAGTTAGAACTCCATACGTGACAGATTGCAAGTCCATCGCCGCTTATAAGTATGCTAAATGGTTCCCTGTGGTAATATGAAAGCATCCGAAAAACAAGTGGTTTGCTGCTCATACGCCCAGTTATTTTATTGGTAAACTTTGGTATAATATAAAATCGAGCAAACCCATCGAGAGGTGCTAAGCTCGAGAATAACCTTGTTTATTTTTAACGTTTTTTAGGGTTCCGTACCTAAAGGGAAAAATCGGAACCCTGTTACTAAGACTCCGCTGGCTGACCGTCTGTATCTCATGAACAGTGATCTACATTGTTGAAATATTCACAGATGATGTATTTCTGTTGCCGCTATAACAACAAATACTAAAAACAGAATAAAAAAAAAACCGGCCAAGTGCGAGTCGGACTCGCGCACGAAGGGTTCCGTACTATTATCAAAACGGCAAAAAAATCACGTTTGTTGGACGGGAGTCTCACTTAAATATTTATTTTATGCTGATTTTAGAGAAATACATCATCTGTGAAAATTTCAACTGTCTAGCTATCACGGTTCACGAGATACAGCCTGGTAACAGACAGACGGACAGCGGTGTCTTAGTAGTCCCGTTTTTTACCCTTTAGATACGGAACCCTAGAAACATAAAAAATAATTCATAATATCTCGTAACCTACCTATTTACCTAACTACGTAGTTAGCATTCCACACGTGACAGGTTGCAATCCCGTCGCCGCTTTCAAGAATACTAACAGGTTTCCTCACGATGTTTTCCTTCACTGTTATAAACACGTGTAACGCGCATATAGGTACATTTTTGAACAGAAATATCCATTGATGCACGGCCAGGATTCGAACTCGAAATTAATTGGAAATTAATAATATCTACCTAGGTACCTATTTACCTAACTACATGAATTCAATAATTCAATTTCAAACTTTTTATTCGATCATGTGAAGTACCACCTATTTACCGACTTACTTTACCGATAGTGGTAAAATAGCGCCACCTGCCAGCGGAATCGCAAACCTCTTTTATCTTACCTCTCAAACCCCGAGCGGTCGCATGATACCGCGAAAAGTACCTATAATACGTAGTAACATCAAATGAAACTAGATGGCGCTGGAATGCAAAAATCAAGTGTGTTGTATGGGAGCCCCCCTTAAATATTTATTTTATTCTGTTTTTAGTATTTGTTGTTCGAGCAGCAATAGAAATACATAATCTGTGAAAATTTCAACTGTCTAGCTATCATGGTTCATGAGATACAGCCCTGTGACAGACAGACGGACAGACGGACAGACGGATAGCGAAGTCTTAGTAATAGGGTTCCGATTTTACCCTTTGGGTACGGAACCCTAAAAAAATAAGTGGGGCTCCCATACAACAAACGTCGTTGTTTTTTTATAGATAACGGTACGGAACCCTTCGTGCGCGAGTACGACGCGCACTTGGCCGGTTTTATTTATAACTAGCGGAACATCACAACATTTTTAGTTTAGGAATTTTTTTACTAAAAGCAAAGACGTGTTTTCATGGTCAATGAGTGTCTTTCAAAACCTGTTTAGAAATAACTGAGGTGTTTAAAGTTACGTCATCAGCACCATTAGAAATAGAACTATACCAGAAGTTAACTATTCTTTATCTTTTGCATAGTTCATATTAAATCTGAGCCTTCACCTTGTTCGATCGGCACCACACTGGAGCTCTACATAGCATTAATGAAAGGATCATAAAAAAGGTAGACCCCAAGCCGTGTTTGTTGCCTGATTCTTCTAGGCTTTGTCGCGAGGAATCGGCGTAGCTTCACCTAGTTCCTAAGACGTTTCAAAGTGATCCTTGTGATTTTATTGAAATAAATGATTTTTGAATTTGAATTAGAATATCGTAAAGTTTGAGTGTTTGGTTATGCGGAATAGAAATGTTTTGGGTTGTACCAAGATAAGATTGGGTAGAACGAGAAAAAAAACTAAGGAGAACGGCCTGCAATCCTCTTCGCAACATGTTTGTCAAAATAGGATTACCACTATAGTAATCCCCAAGTTCGGAACACATCCTCTCAGATCTCCAGGCGCTCATAACCTTAAATATTTTCAAAGGGGGAAGTCAGAGACACATCCAAACATTACATCTAGCATTTGTCGTCATTTTGATTTCGCAGGCTATTAAAGTTATATTTATAGTAGAAGGGACATCATGAGCTGAGAGAATCGTGATTTTCATTGCGATGTCGTCACTTTTTGTGCAATGCCTTCGATCAAATCATCGTGATTTATAACGAACCTGCTTCCCATAGATTTATCAATTGCCTTTAAACCCAATGGCATTTACCTGGAGGTCGTTATGACGTCATCAAACAAAATAATGCATGGGAGATTTTAATCAAATAAATAGATTTGTTTTTTTATTTTGACAATAAAGGTAGGTTTATTATCAAAATCGCTGCCCCTGGGCATCGCACAGGTCTACAAAATGATTGATACTTTAGGCTATTTTGTTACCCGAAAAACATCACCAAAATGAATAAAAAAACACAAAATGAATATTTTTTAGGGCTAGATGACGCTGTGTGTAACAAATCTGACATTTGTTGTCGTATCATTCAACCAAAAAGGTTAAACCTCCTAAGGTCGGTAAGTATTTGTGACAGGGTTAAAATAATTGAAAAGTTGTCTGAAAAATTGAAAATTTCGGAATAACAGAAAGTGCGTTCTTTCTATGCGATTATTGAAATTTGAATAGGACAACGTCTGTCGCGGGTCAGCTAGTTGTTATATATTTATTGTATTGTAGGAGTATAAGTAGGTAGATATTACTATGTTATGATCACAATGCACTATCATGAACTCTGTTATCGTTGATGAAACGGAAAGTGTAGAACCAATAGGTATTGTGTGCTAATTTTTATGACGCAAGCCGTACCATAACTGTGTTTAGTTATATAGGGTACTAGCGTTTGCCAGGGGTTTTGCTCGCGTGGCACCTAAATAGAAAGTATCTAATCACTACATAGTATAAAGCAAAGTCGCTTCCCGCTTCCCGCGTCTGTATGTATGCTTATATCTTTAAAACTACACAACGGATTTTGATGCGGTTTTTTTTTAAAGATAGAGTGATTCAGGAGGAAGGTTTATATGTATAATTACATGCTTAATATATTAGAGAACCACTGATAATATTAAGATTTCTAATATGAAGTTGAAAATAAACACATTTTTTTGCGCTTACATTGCAAACGCTGGCTGAACTCTACGAAATAGATCAAAATAATGTACTAACTATTGTATACCTTAAAAAGGTCTACAAAAAAGTCCGCGATGGTATATGTTTATCTCTTAGGGATAACCCACAATAATCAATTTCTATCCTTTACTTTTTACCGCGACTTTTTTTTTTAATTTTTGATGCTGTTAACGAGTATACAAAGACATTCTGTAATATATTTTGGTATCAGCTTTGCACCTGTGCGAAGCCGGGGCGGGTCGCTAGTATGCTATAATATAGAATAGCTATGTGGAAAATGTACGGATGCCTATTTTTTCTGCTAGTGAATATACCCTATTTTACTTAGAGATAATGCAGCATTCTAATGGTGAAAGATTTTTAGAAATCGGGTCATCTCGGTTTAAGTTTATTCGTTACAAACAATACAGTCTTTCTTTATAATTTTAGTATAGATATAGATGAAAAAGATATTTCGAACATCAATATTGAAATACTATCAACAACTCACAATTTATCAAGCGTCTCATAATCGCAACTTTCCCAAAGAACAATGAGACAGAAGTGCGCGACACAGTGTACTAAATAGTCGGTATAAACTGCGCAAGCGCACGTTTTCGCGCATGACAGGCGACGCCGACGCGCCGGTTATGTCAATGCATTACGTGATGGGCTTCCGACGGGCTCATACTGGTTTTTAGATAATTTTATTGAAAGTTTAGTATAATTTACTGAATACTACTTTTACTAATTTAATGAAAAATAAGTTTATTTTAGATGCTATAATGATATTAAGACTAAGTAGGTTTTTTATAACAGCAATTAAATTTTTAGTCTCTAGGTTTTTAGGTATCTAGTTTCTAGGTATTTCAATTTTGGACGTGCCTCTGACTACCCCCACTAGACATCTTCAAAGGATCTAAGCTTCTGGAGACCTGAGAGGATGTCTACCGTACTAGGAGATTACAGTCGTGATCCTATATAATACAATTTATATGTAGACTTACAATTAACTGAGGCTTCTTGCAGTAAAAAGAGGTTTTACGGGCACAGTAGAAAGTCCCCAGTAAAACATAATATCGATTTGCAAACAGTTTCTTAGAAATGGCGTGGTGGTCATCTCGCCGGGTTTTCTCTGCATTTTGTGCTACTTGTATGCGTGCATTAGTCAATATAGTCATCTAGGCAGTTACCATCTGGTATGTACAGCTTAGTCCGTCGTTATTCAAGATCGTAAGCTTTTCTAGAGACTAATGACTAGCACAAACTTGTTGGTCATTATCTGTATAACACGGATATTTATAGTTAGTCAAGATATATCTTTTCTCCCCGTCTGGTTTACTGGAGACAGAGTTTATATGTCTAATTTAAGAGGAGTAATATATGTTTTTGATGAATGCAGAATCGTTTTTTCTCAATAACCGCAAAACATACAGTTTTGTTTTTTACGACAAAGATAACTTAAGGATTTAATCTAGATAAATTACAGACAGAAACACGATTGGTAAAACTTTTCTCGATAGATTTATTTTCCAAAGTTGGCTCTTCAAAAACACTGGTTTCGTTTATAATCAAAACTATGAATAGCTAAACAGTTCATTTTTATATAATTCGATAGATAATCTTACTAGCAAAGTAAATTACAGACGGTTTCTTTTAAAATTGGATGGTTTTCAAGATAATGCAGTTTTATCACTTTTTCCGTCTTATTCGGGTAGATTCAGCCCATACAAAAAGTTAAAAATTTAAAGTATCGCCTTATAAACAATTTACATATATTTTTTTAAATACCTACACATCGTCGAAATTCGAGTAAAAGTGAATAAATGCAGTTTGTGTCAAAGTCAAAGAAAAGCGTTTATTCATTAAAATCACTTGGATCATTTAGAATCGTCATCAAATTTAGTTTAGTTTAATTTCATTCATTGATTTTTTTTCAAATTTGTACTTAATTTTAAATTAAAATTATGAATGATAGATCGAGTTGGAGCATGTCAATTTGAGTCAATTACATTTGAATGTTTGAGTTTTTATAAGTCCAAGTTATAACTCGATAATCGAAAAACTAAAGCATTGAACGTCCTCCTTCAGTTTTGAATTTCAATTCTGTGGTTTTTGAATTTGAATTCTGTGGCTGATTTGCATTTACCGTTGTCTCTGGATGTAACAATATGCGACCCACTCTAACACCCGATTGGTTAAATTAACATTTCCCTACACAATACCAAAACTAAACTGTGTTATTCAATGTTGACACAGCTGAACCAAAGTATCAAACCGCTGCTACTTTTAGAGATCCCAGTTTTTTAGACGAAATCCGGTTCCGAACGGTGTCCAAATAATTCCTTAAAAGCTCATAGCAGTCACTTCCCTATAAAGTCAATGTGCATGTACCGATTTGGTATAAAAAGGGATTTGTTTTTGATAAATGCAGAATAGTTTTTTCTCAATAACCGCAAAACATACACTTTTGTTTTTATGACAAAAATAACTAGATACATTATAGACAGAAACACGATTGGTGAAACTTTTCTCGATAGATTTATTTTTCAAAGTTCAAAAACACTTGTTTAGTTTTTAATCAAAACTATGAATTGCTAAACAGTTCATTTTATATAATTTGTTAGATAATCATACTAGCTAAGTAAATTATAAACAGTTTCTTTTTAAGTTTGAAGGTTTTCAAGATGCAGTTTAATCACTTTTTCCGTTTTATCCGGGTAAACTCAGCCCATACAAAAAACCAAACATTTCACATATCACCTGGTGACATAGTAAAACCGAAACTTGAAAGCTACTTACTTAATTTATCTCATCTGAGAAAGTTTGTACCTCAATCGCGCCCAGGAAACTTGAAACAAACATAGTCTATGCCCTAGCTAGAATAACAAATAGATTACTCTTTATAATTCCGCAGGCAGAAGCTTAGTAATAAATAAAATAAATAAAATTAAAATAAAAAAGCCTGTTTATTCCTTAAATTAAGTATGTATGTACATAGATATTCTTATATATTTATTAGGACCCCTTAGAAGCTTAGTAATAGTAATGTAATAATTATCATAGAAATTGTTCAAACCACGAGTCAGTTCCTATGACAATTTAAACACAACATGTTGACGAGCAAAAACGAGCTTATGAGATTTGAATAAGCCATATATCTATCATCATCATAATTATTACCTTATCATTATATGGGTCACAAGTTACAACATGGAGTAAAAGGATTAACAACGCCAAATTTATAAAAGCCCAGCGGGGTCCATGTTGAGAAACATATTGTAATATACCTTACACCTTTAACACCAAATGGAACAATAATTAAGTTGTCTGTTAAAAAATATTTTTCAATGACCAGCTTTTGTAAAATCATTCAAACCATCGAACACCTGTCACATAATATAACATTGTCATTGGAACTTGACAAGAATGCAAAGTTTTTACTCAATCAGAGTATTTACTAAGGAGTTCCGTTGTAAGTATCTGTTGAACAGCTCCTGACTCCCATCATCAGTTCAGCTCGCTGTCACCATATTATTTTATTGTCACCGAAGTTATGTAAGTGTGTAAAATTTCAGCTTAGTCGGTTGGGGATAACTGCTTCAAAATTGAGTTGCAAACATAGTTACATAGTTACATACATACATTGCAAGTTAAATAAAAGCTTGTAATAAATTAAAATGAAAAAATCACTAAATCTTCTTGTACAATCTAACATCGGTCCCTACTAAGATATATCACGGGCCCTATTGTGATCATGCCGACCTTGTCCTGCTTAGGACCACAGCTGTCACTTCAGCTCATCGAGTGAAAGTGGATGACCGTGGCCCACTAAGCGATCCTACAGGCTATGTTTAGTTTTGACAGGTGATCGATTTAATAAATAAATATTAGTAGTACCTATTTCACGCAGCACAGAGAACCCGATAACTAAACTAAATAGATAAAACTCTTGAGTTACTGACTGACTGACTGATCTACCAACGCACTAACTGATCTATCGATGAGATGACTGATGACTAATGATCGATGGGTGTGTGTGAGTGTGGGCTCATAAACTGTATTTGTTTGGTTTGAGGATATTTGTAGTTTTTTTGTGTTTGTCTTCATTATTGTTGTAGTTGTTGTTTAAAAGTTAATTACTTATATTATATTGAGAACCTAGTGTTAAGACAAACCTAACTTAGGTTTAATAACACTATCTGCCATTAATTGTACCCGATCTGTGTTTTGTAAATAAATAAATAAATAAAATATCAAACCAGTGATCCTAGAAACTTGAAATTTGGAGGGTGTATAGCTTCTGGTGTGTTAGGGTGCAATAAAGAAAGAAATTTTCACAAGTACAATATAAAAATATATTTTTTAATACCTACTTTGTTACATTATAACATCTAAATTCATCACACATAATTATGTCTGTACCTACTGGGTGCGGATGAAACCCACAGCCTATAGCCCAGAAGGCAGAGCTACTACCAACTGAGCTGTGAAGTTTGTCACGAACATTTCATTCGTAGTAATTACCGACTCCAGCCAGCCCCCTTACCAAAAACACTAAAGTAATTAATATTAAAACAGAACTACTGGCGGTGCGAAAGTGATAACATCATACGAGTCAATATGCACCGCGAGTAATACTGTTGTAATATTACTTGTAGTAAGATCCCATTATTTCCTAGGGTATCAGGAACTACAAGTACCATAGTACCAGAACAACTAAATCCGGAACAAATATTTTAGGTGGTCTTATTAATAACGACTAGGAAAACTACATAAAGGTATAATTTTTCAATTAATTTTTAGGTTAACAACCGGCCCTTATCTCATCGTATTATGAATTCGTATAAGTACCGTCGTTAATTAATTATCAATCAACAAACAGTTAACCAAATCACGTAACCGTTAACATCTCATTCGAAGTATTTGTACAGTTACTACCATGGTTGTATTAAGACGAGTATCAAATGTTTTTGATGAAAGAATCGTTTTTTTCTCAATAACAGCAAAACATACAGTTTTGTTAAGATAAATTATAGACAGAAACGCGATTGGTGAAACTTTTCTCGATAGTTTTATTTTCCAAAGTTGGCTTTTCAAAAACACTAGTTTCGTTTTTAATCAAAACTATGAATATCTAAACAGTTTATTTTTATATAATTCGTTAGATAATAAGTAAGTAAACTATAGACAGTTTCTTTTTAAGTTTGATGGTTTTCAAGATAATGCAGTTTTATTACTTTTTCCATTATATCCGGGTAGACTCAGCCCATACAAAAAATCAAACATTTTACATAACACCATAAATGACAAATTTATGAAAACTTGATAACAAATGTATATCCATTTCTTTAGCATGCTCTACAGCCCAAATGACGAGGTGATCGTTGGATTCGTCTCAATTGTGGGAGTGATATAGGATATATATTTTGTAAATATAGCGCCCCTCCCCAAAATGGCAATAGTACATTATCAATTGGTAAAAATTTAACGACATTCTATGTACAGGCATGCAAGCTTCTAGCTAAGCTAAGCTTCTAGCACGTGACACATACGAGCAGTACTTGCATGCTTTTGTGCGAGCATAAAAGTCAAAACGTATTTATTTCAATAAATCACAAGGATTACTTTGAAATATCTAAGGAGCTAGGTGAGGCTACGCCTGTTCCTCACGACCAAGCCTAGAAGAATATGACGTATGAAGAGCATTACGCAATACTTTCCTTGCTCTACCAACCCTATCAAAAATCCAATGAGTAAGCAGCCGCGTAACTGTCTTCATAATTATTGTATCATACCCGGACGGGCCTGATCACACGTCACCGCGGATGTGTGCTCATCCGTCGAGGAAGTCCGATATCACACGAGCACAGATGGGCTACCAGACTACGTGTTATGCATCCTCTGAACTCGGTCAGCTGCGAGATATTGTCCACGCGATATGTAGGTATGTGTATTTGAGATGTGTGAGAAACAGGATATATAGGTACAGCTTCCTGACTAAAAATGATGAATAGGATTTTTATTAAAAAAAAATCAATGACAAGCTTTTGTAAAATCATTCAAACTATCGAGCACCAGAAAGTCTGTTGAAAAGCTCCTGACTCCATCATCATATCAGTTCGCTGTGACCATATTATTCACATTGTCACCAGACTCCACCCGAACAAACACAGTTACATACATACATTGCAAGTTTAATAAAAGCTTGTAAAATATACAGCTTTCTGACTAAATTATGAAAATCCAATGACTAAACGGAGACGATGGTAAAGGTATTGGGAAAGCCTACTCCATATGTCATTCATTCATTCATTCATTCATTCATATCCTAAGCACTGCAGCGTCCAGGTACCTAAGTGAGTAGAAAGTTTCACCTGACAGTGTTTAAATCATTTAGAAAAGACGCAATAATGCCTTTCTTTATTAAGAAGATTTAAAATCGATGCAATTTGCAAAACTTCAACTTACTAAGCAGTGATCTTCAGAGATCATTGAGTGAATACTAAATGGATCCTTCTAGAAGACATGAACCCGGATTCCAAATTTAAAAATAATGTAACTTGGGTTGGTAGGTTTAGTTACTGGCACCTAGGTTGCATACTAATGAGTATTTATTGAACAAGCAAAGCGAGTTCTTCTATTCGACCAACTTCAAATACCATTCGGCAGGAATACAGGTAACTTGAACCACTTTGCAACCAGAACGCGTTGCCTGATTATTTTTTATTTGACCACTAGCAATATGAAGAAAAAATCTTTTGTTGAATCGAAATTCTACAATTACAGTTTTAATATTACAGTTGATAGGAAAAGTACATAAAATCCTTTAATATTGTCAATAAAAATAAAAAAAATATTATAACATTCTTCTTCTTCACCTCATCCCACGTCCTCGTGGGGTCGGCTCAACATGAAGTTATTGTGGGCTATTTTACAACCGGCCGCCTACCTGACGTCAACCCCCCTTAAAAATGCTAGCTGGTGGTGCACTTTGTTAAAAAATATAATTGCCATAACATTAAAATTATTGTTCTTACAAAATTAAAAACATACAATGATGTTATTGTAAGATGACTATAGTAAAAGGCCTGGGAATGTTTTTGATTAGAACATCAATAAATCGAAATCTTTTATTATGAAAACCCGTTGCCTCGCACTAATTATTTAAACATTACGGTTTCTCTAAGCTCTGTAAACATTATTATGACAAGATGACTATGGTAGAATGCAAAAGAATTGGATAATAACGATAAAAAAAAATATCTCGACATCAGACAATTATAATTGTAACCTCTAACCCAGGAACGAACGTACGTACTACATAATCTAAATTAAACTATCTTTATATTTTCATATATTTCAAATTCTCGTGTCACAGTGTTAAACTCCTCCGAAACGGCTTGACCGATTTTATGATTTTTATATGGTAGGTATGAGAATAAGGTAATAAAGTATATTTAATACCGCTTTTCGGAAGTCTGTAGTACTTTAGTAGTGTAGTCGCTTTTAGTACTTTTTCTGTGTGATTATTGAATTTTGACAGGACAACGTAAGTCGAGACAGCTAACATTATTGTAAAATTTTATCATCAAATAAAAAATAAAACATTTTATTCTGGTTTGGAACTACTAAATACTAATAAAAACTTTGAAGTTATGATTAGGCTAAGGGCTAATAGATTAATAGTTGATTTCTTACTTATTTTTGAACTAAAATATGGATCATGTAGGTAGGTACTATAATTCTACCATAACAGAAGCCATCACAGGGCAATAAGGATTTCCGCACACGTGCTATTAAGAAGTTTATTTTAATGGCTACGACCTTAATTGATTAATTGATTGATTTAATTGATTAATATTAATTGATTGATTTAAAGATCCGGTGGCACGATATGTAAGACTAGGTACTTCCTATTTGGATTAGTGGAAACACGGTAGAAGTTACTTCTAATTAGATTAATTACTTACCTTGCTTGAAGAAGCCACAAAAATAACTACACGGAATATCGTAACTACGTATTTCTAAAATTACGCACTCTTTAGAGTTCTACAAGGAGTTCGGAACACGTGCTGGTAGGAAACAATTGTCAAAAACTACTGGCAGTCTTCGCAAAAATAAAAACAAAAACATCATTCTAATTTCGAAATGTGTGGACCTATAGCAGAGAGGCACACGACACACAACACAATTAATACATTGGAGAAACAAAGAAAAAAAAAAACACTATTCTGTACGATTGAATAGTGTAGTAATACTTCTATTTTGTTGTTGTTTATAAAAGAGTACGTCTTTAGGTAGTATGTCTTTACACTGTGATAGTAATATTTTGTCGAGTAGAGTGACTTGTATTGTAAAATGGAAGGGTACACAATGCAGAATAACTGCAGAAGACTTCCTACATATTGTATGTAACTATTCGATATTATCCTCAAGTCTATTACCGACACTGCAAAAGGCTAGGCTTTGCTCATTTAATATGCGCTTAGCAAACGTCTCGACGACATGCAAATGATTGATGGATTTAGCTAGACAGGTAAGTACTCACTCATTCAATGTATCTAAGTACTTACGTGTCCTATGCAAATTGTATAACGTGTCATAAGCTAGGCAACTTGGCTTATGTAAATCGAGCGTAATTGACTAGTTATCTATAATTAGAAGTAATTGGTAGATGCCGTTAGTTCTGGCTATTACTGAATTGCTCTAGGTACCTAGGTCAAGAGTCTCATGTGTGTACACAAAACATACTTGTATTCTGCTAAGTAGGTACGTAGGTGTACCTAAGTAGTACGTAAATGCAAGTGCCTATCACTACATAGTATAAAGCAAAGTCGCTTTCCGCTTCCCGCGTCTGTATGTCTGTATGTATGTTTGCTTATATCTTTAAAACTACACAACGGATTTTGATGCGGTTTTTTTTAATAGACAGAGTGATTCAGGAGGAAGGTTTATATGTATTAAACCCATGCGAAGTCGGGGCGGGTCGCTAGTCTTCTCTAAAAAAATCGAGTATTCAAATCAAATTACAGCACTTGAGAATCTTTAGATGATTAAATAGTTTGATAAAATAATGTCAGTTTCGAGAAGACTCAATATCTTTTTTTTACATGTACATACAATCTAATAGCTATGTATTTTATTAGTGACATCTCTCTTATTATACTAAACTAGCGACCTGCCCCGGCTTCGCACGGGTTTAATACATATAAACCTTCCTCCTGAATCACTCTATCTATTAAAAAAAACCGCATCAAAATCCGTTGTGTAGTTTTAAAGATATAAGCAAACATACATACAGATTACAGACGCGGGAAGCGGAAAGTGACTTTGCTTTATACTATGTAGTGATTGCCAAATAAATGTTAAGCCAAGCCACCAGGCAAAACAGACTCTTGCTTATTTATTTACCATCTAAGTAATATTATTGCTATTTTACCTATTTTACCTGTGTTTACGCATGAATAAATATTGAATCCAATATTGATGCCAGAGTCTTTCATACACTAAAACTTAACTAAACTTGACGATCCTAAATATCCAAGTGATTTCAATGAATAAACGATTTTTATATTTTAGATTTTTGACAACAGCCAGCGCTAAAATAGAAACCGTGTTTGGAGAGGCTAACTTATTACTATTCATATTTCCATAGATCATAAAGGTCACAAAGATTAACCCTCGTATTCAAGAACGACACTATGAGAACACGCACGCACCCACAGTGGACGAAATCTTTTTTCATAAAAATCATTTTATATGCGACACTGCATAGTGTGACTAGAAGCACATTGTCGTGTGCCTCTAGCCAAAGTTGAGCTCTAATGGCACACGGTAGTGTGTGCCATAGTGCCGCTCAACACATAAAGTGATTTTTATGAAAAAAGATTTCGTCCACTGTGGGTGCGTGTTCTCATAGTGTCGTTCTTGAATACGAGGGTAAGACGTCTGGGAATTTACTTGGTGGATAGCAGGGCGTAAAAAAAGAAAGTGTACCAATCATTGTCAACATCAAACCAAACCATCAATAATCACGAAATACTTTCACACGTACGTTATTTGGTATTGGCCGTGCAGTACGTGTGGCGCCTTACTTGTATCTTTCACGAACACTAAAATAGTACCATATCTCTTATTACTGTGGATTAAGCTCTAAATTTGTTTTGAAATGGTAAATCACCACGAACTTATCGCCAATTCAATCGATAGTCCGCTGACAGTTAAATTGATTTTGCTGGTCAAAGCAATGTCTGATTGCTAATCGATTATGCATCTTATGTTATTGTGTTAAGGGTTAAGATGTTGTGCATTGAGGTAAGTAGATCTAGCCCACTGACCGTGCTGTACATAATGCCGGTTTCAATATTTGAGTTTAGTTCAGCAACTGGTAACAAGATGGTAGTTAATAGATGATCTCCAAAACCATTCCAAAACGGTTCATTGATTAATCGGATTTTATATATAGGACTGTCGAAGCTTTTTGACGTAGTCTTTATAAAACTACTTTCACGATCAATAATCATATTATTAATACATTTTTGAAACGGGTATTTATAGCGTTTTTACCTTTTATTTATCACGAAGTTTCGACTGTGTTACAACAATCGTTGTTGCGGGAATACTTTCACAGCCAGCAAATAATAAAAATATTTTGTTCACAGGTAAAAATGTCGAAGATGACGAGCTTCCAACACTCAAACCACCAACCACCACAACACCAACCACAACAGTCGAACCGACTCGCTCCACACCAAAAATCATAGAATTAGTAGAAAACCAAACAGAAAAAGCTATAACCGAAACCTCAGAAATCGAACACACTCCCGAACCGACTGAAGCTGTAGAAGTGAAACCTAGACCGCGTCTTCTAAACCTAAACGTTGATGAACTACAGAACTTTGCAAATGCGCTGCACAATCAAACCCAATCGGAAAAGAAGAAGGGGTTAACAGACCTTAGTGATGTGAACTTGGATGATGAAGATGAAGAGCCTCAACGGGATGGGAGTAAAATTCCTGATAAGTTCTACTCTAATCTGCAAGCTCCGTTTCACCCGATGATTACGGTGGAGGAAATGGAAACTTGTAAGGAGAATGGCATTGATTACAAGGTTAGTATTTACTTTTTAAAAATAACTCTAGTAGAATCAGTGGGACATCTTCAATCATTTGGCCGTCCTGACGTCAGGATGGCCGGTCACCTTTAAATGTTTAATTTCTTCTAAAATATAAAGGAAGCAAATAGAAGCACTTTTTGGATAGCATTTCGACGTGAAATATGATAGGTGACGCATCATCCTGACGGTAACCTTCATCAGCCAAAAAATTAAAGTATACAACTTGTTAAATTTTGACATGTCGGTTTTGACTACAGGAGTTGGGTATGCAGTACTTAGTAAATTTACTTTAGCCTATAGCGTAACTGTTGCTATTAGATGACACAAATTAAAATGGTAGGCTTGCGGGATTCGAGTCAACATTGAAAACGAGTTGTCCAAGATACTCGTAGTAACAACTTAGTTGCGTGAGAGCGTGGTAGTCCAACTTTTTATTACTATACTGATAAGTTTCCCTTCATGAATCTCAACCTTTGTCCAGATAGGAGAGAAAATAGACCGTGGCTGCGACGAGACCTGCGAATGCTCCCTTGGGGGTAACTTTGACTGCTCCCCAAGATGCAAACATCCTTACATCCGAAGAGGAAGGCGTCTGAGTGACCCCCTGTGCTTCGAGTCACCCGTCGACGATTGTTGCTCTATTATCGCTTGCGCTACTGGCAACGGAGGTAAGATCTCACAGGCTATAGGAATCATGTATAAAGTGACAAAGAAACATGTAAAAAAACCTGGAAAAGCTACAAACAAACCCAGGGCCAAAAGAGACGAGAGTGATCGCGTGAGACTTCGCGTGAGTAAACGCGTGAGTGATCGTGTCTTAAACTCCATCAGGGGTGTTAGAACAATGCTGCCATCCAAAGTCCTTTTTCCAGGAGTTGGCCTAGTTGCAGTCAGGTTAGCCGGATAAACGCACAATAGGTACATGTACCTACACTCTGATTTGGAAGTGAAGATCAAACGACTCTTATACTGTAGTAATATGTTATCTGTGCCCTTATTATAGTTTGTAGCAAATTTATATGTCATATTTCTACTCTTAAAGTTTCTCAAGCAGATCTTATGGCTTACATTGCAATAGTGCTATGATCATTACGAGACCCTTTTGTCCTGCAAGCTAAGGCTATTCAAATAGTATTCTCAAGATTACGCCTATTCACAAACCCACGATTCAAACTTCATTAACGCAAGTCACACGTGAAATTATATCTTATACCAAAAATATTAAGCTACCCACCCTAATGAGATTTTGTTGAGTTACTTGTGATAATATTGGAACTTTGTATAACCTTACCATCGTTGGTGTGTGCGACACAGTTTATACTTCTGAGAATGTCATCGTTTTGATTTACTTTTGTACCATTTTGGTTCCAAACAAACTAAACTACTAACTGACTGATAAATTCATAAGGCACAAAAGAATATCTTCGGTCAGTAATTCGGTCGGTAATTCTTTGGTCAGGGACGTTTTCCAGTTTTTTCCAAAGAGTTTTCAACATTCAAGGGCATTGAGGCAAGTTTGTATCAAAACAACAACAGTACCACTCATAATTACTTACAAATACTTACATGAATAACCTTCACCTTTATTACTTTGAGAAATAAATAACTTACGTCGTATTTTCTTTAAAGTTGTGCACTGAAGGTCCCCTAACAATAAACAGAAACGCAAGAACAATATGCCTCACATAACTGCGCTTACGAAATGTTGTGAGAATTGCATATTACCTTGTATTGTATAAATATCGGCAAAAATATCTACTCAGACACATTTAATTAAATGGCAGTCATTGAGGTTTCAACACCCATGGGAATATTGGTTGAGCCAAGTATTGCAGCGTCGGTTTCTTATTCACAAGCAATATTTATTACACCTTCATAATCATTAGGGCTTGATTTAAGATCGCTAAGCCGAGCACCAAGCCATGTTTATTACCTGATTCTTCTAGGCTTTGTCGCAATGAATAGATAGCTAGTAGCTTCAATAATTTCTTAAGGTGTTTCAAAATGAACCCTGTGATTTTATTAAAATAAAATACCCTTTGAATTTGAAAATCAGAATCAGATCAGTATCAGAATGGGCTATTTGACATGATTTTGAAAACCATTCTAGATTATTCAGTAGTGACTGTGGAACCCATAAAAAATATTATTTTCAATTCTGCTAAGTATTGGCCCTAATAATGTAAATTAAATATCGACAATTTAAATAACCCGCTAAAACGCTTCTTTATGCAAATGCAACGCGCACTAGTTTCTGTGACGTTACATGCTTGTCAACAAATAAACAAACGTCAAGTTTTTCAAGGCAGGCGATGACATATTGACAAGCATGTTACGTCATCGTCGATTCGACCAATCCTGACCGTTTCGTGTCACGTGACAGGCGTTTAAAAATAGAAAATTTTAATATGGATTTTTAATAAATCATTGTTTATTTTCAAGTTATTTTACTCCATAACGCTTTATTTTTCATACTGTCAAATAGCCTATTATACCATACATTATTTTCTTTGATACTTTCAGAAACTAAACCATCAAAACTCGATCTGTGTCGATACGGTAACGACACGTATCCACTCGGTGGCAAATGGCACGTTGGCTGCGAACAGAGCTGCACCTGCGAAGCGAACTCCGTAGTCACTTGCAAACCCAGGTTAGTCATTGACCTATTCCAAAAAGCACAAACGTATTGTCTTATCCCGATGACAATAAATATGACAGGTTGTACCTATGTTCCTTTTTTCTGAACGATAGAAAGCGTTAGAAAATCGCTACACCGAGCTTATACTATACCTCTATGATGGGTTGTCATGATTCAGAAGAGAACTAAAATACCGGCTAAGTGCGAGTTGGACTCGCGCACGAAGGGTTCCGTACCATTATCTTTAAAAAACGGCAAGAAAACACGTTTGTTGTTTGGGATCCCCTCTTAAATATTTATTTTATTCTGTTTTTAGTATTTGTTGTTATAGCGGCAACATAAATATATCATCTGTGAAAATTTGAACTGTCTAGCTATCACGGTTCATGAGATACAGCCCTGTGACAAACGGACAACAAAGTTTTAGTAATAGGTTCCGTTTTTACCCTTTGCGTACGGAAACCTAAAAATGATTTACTGGTAGTGTTTTTCAGTTTCTCAGAAACTCTACTTTGAACTTATTTATGTCACTAACTATTTTAAGGCCTCGTATAATAATGTTTGTTTGTTAATTTCAGATGTAAACCACTAGTGCCATCAGATAAGTGTATAAACGTGCAAGATCCCAACGACGCATGCTGTGAGGTCCAAGTGTGCGATGTATCTCAAGATGTGCACGAAATTACCGATAATGTCACTACTACTACTGCTGCTCCTACTAGTCAGGTAAAATGTCCTTCCCAATAAACTGCGGCTGCCGTTTGACAGTTTTAGAGCTCTTTCTCCAGTAGTATTAACCAGTTAGTATTCTTATAAGCGGCGATGGGCTTGCAACCTGTAAGTACTGCAAAATGTGGGCATGTGCCAAATATAATGTTTGGGCGTGCCTCTGTCTACCCCCACTAGACATCTTCAAAGGATCTAAAAGTCTGGAGATCTGAGAGGATGTCTAACGTATTTGGGGATTACAGTCGTGAACCTATTTTTATTTTCTCATGAACGGCACGTTGAAAAAGACATGGGTAACTGCAGCCGTCGACACGCACCGGCGGCAGCTGTCAAGAAGATCGGCTGTAGTCAACGCGTCAACGGCTGCAGTTGTCTCTTTCGTTGGTATCGTGCCGTTCGAGTGTAAGAGCTCTTAGTCGTTGAACAGCCCCATTTAATGTCGTTTTTTATGTCAACCACAAAATATGGACAATAACATCACTACATAGTATAAAGCAAAGTCGCTTTCCGCTTCCCGCGTCTGTATGTCTGTATGTATGTTTGCTTATATCTTTAAAACTACACAACGGATTTTGATGCGGTTTTTTTTAATAGATAGAGTGATTCAGGAGGAAGGTTTATATGTATAATAACATGCTACCCGTGCGAAGCCGGGGCGGGTCGCTAGTATAGGATAAGATAATAATATATTTCATGTTTTAAAGCTTATATTGTCAATTTGTCGTAAAGATTGCACTAAATGGAATAAGTTTATTGTCCGTGTAGATTCAATGTTACGGTTATCTGAGCATTCAAGTGTGCGATGCTGGTCCACAGTTCTTTTAAGATCAGTCAAACATTTCCCGGGCTATCAATTATCTACCACTTAATCCTTATTGAGCAAGATTACAAACAGTGACATTGCAAACAAAATCCTACGGTCAGTCGCTTCTACTTTTTCTTGCAGTAGGTATATGCAGTAGGTATATCCCTCCAAAGCTAATAGTCAAATCAAAACTTATAACTAACACAAACGATATCTGTGAAGTGTTTAATCTTTATTTTTCCGCTATTGGTTCTCAACTAGCCGATGAAATACCTAAAACATTTCACAACTCCACTCAAGCTCTTCCAAAACCTTCCACATGTACAGAACTAACTTCTTTTGACCCTTGCACAATCGATGAAATTGATAAAATTATAACAAATCTTGACTCAAACTCTAGTGCTGGTATAGATGGAATTAACACTAAAAGTATAAAATGCATAAAAAACCTAATAACACATAAACTTTCTGATTGCTTTAACAAACTACTTCTTGATGGTGAATTCCCTAATACGCTTAAAATTGCAAAAGTGTCTCCTATACACAAATCAGGAATTAAAACAGATCCCGGAAATTATCGGCCTATTTCAGTGTTACCTGTATTTTCAAAAATTTTAGAAAAAGTTCTGCACATACGTTTAGAAAAATACTTCACCTCAATTAACTTCATTTGTAAACAACAATACGGATTTAGACCTAAAAGTAATACACTAGCTGCAACAACTGACTTAACTACTAAAATAAAATCTGAAATAGATAACAAAAATATAGTCCTTGGCATATTCATTGATCTGAAAAAAGCATTTGACACCGTAAGTCACAGCTTATTGATTAAAAAATTAGAAAGCATAGGTGTAACCGGAACTGCTCTAAAAATGTTAAAGTCATATCTGTCTAATAGATCGCAAGTGGTTAGAATTGACAATATCCAAAGTAAGTCAGCACCTATAACCTGCGGAGTCCCACAAGGATCCATACTAGGCCCCTTACTTTTTTTAATTTACATCAATAACATTCATGAAATAGGCCTACATGGACAGCTTACCTTGTACGCGGATGATACGTGTCTGTTTTATTTCGGAGCCTCAATAAATGAGATACTGCCACATGCTCAAAAAGACTTAGACACCCTCTTCAGCTGGTTCCAACACAATCTTTTGATAATTAATACGACCAAGACATGCTATACCATATTTAAAGCAAAAAATAAAAGAATTGCGTTTTATAACCCTCTAACAATCGATAATGTAGCCTTACAAGAAAAACACACTGAAAAATACCTCGGTTTACATATGGATAGCCAATTGACGTGGAGTACGCAAATCAATCATATTAAATCCAAACTTTCATCACTAGCTGGATCTCTACGTAATATCGTTCGATGTATCCCACACCAAATACGCTACAACATCTACAACTCTCTGATTAAATCACATTTGTTATATTTAATAGAAATCTGGGGCAGTGCCGTTAAAACTGAATTAAACAAACTCCAAGTAGTACAAAACAAAATTATAAAATTACTTTTTAACTATCCCTATTTGACCTCAACAAAAACAATTTACACAGAAACTAAAATAATGAACATTAAACAATTATATAATTACAGCACATGCATCCTTGTCAGAAAAAGCCTCCACAAATCAATCCACATTAACTTAGCTTTTACTAAAATCAAACAACTGGCTACGCGAACACGATCCACGCGTCGAGCCAGTTTTCTCGTTCTACCCAATATTCGCACAAATTACGGCAAAAAAATGATAATTTTTGAAGGAGTACAACTTTACAATAAACTACCACCAGAAATAAAAAATGTAAACTCAGTTCATGCATTTAAACTAAACTCGCTCACTATATCCTAGCTGATAAATCACTCATAAGCAAATAAGAATGCATCAGCTGGGCACCTACCCTCATAAACTATTATATAAATTTTTGTCTTCACTTTATATAATATTTACTTTGTAAACTTTTGTAAGAACGACATAGCTTATAAATATCAATGTTTTTCTCATGTAAGTGACTTAAGTCTTTTTGAGAATAAATTTATTAAACCTATATGAAATAACACAACTTTCTGGATAGAAGATTAAAAAAAACCGGTCAAGTGCGAGTCGGACTCGCGCACGAAGGGTTCCGTACCATTATCTATAAAAACGGCAAAAAAAAAACACGTTAGTTGTATGGGAGCCCCCCTTAAATATTTATTTTATTCTGTTTTTAGTATTTGTTGTTATAGCAGCAACCGAAATACATAATCTGTGAAAATTTCAACTGTCTAGGTATCACGGTTCATGAGAAACATCCCTGTGACAGACAGACGGACAGACAGACATACAGACGGACAGCGAAGTCTTAGTAATAGGGTCCCATTTTTACCCTTTGGGTACAGAACCCTAAAAACCATCACTTTTGTTCATTAGCGGTTGTAGATGTTAAAATAACGGGACGACCCACATTCTGTGAACCGAAACAGCTAAGGTCACTGGAAATTTGATCATGTTCAAGGTCGTTTATCAATATTATTCTTCTTGTAGAGTATATTATTTTAAGAGGTAGTATACAGTTTTAAATATGTATTATGTGTATTTTACAGACGGCCAGACTCAATGATGACTTTACTGAAGGCAGATCAAGTTCTCGCCCTCTCGTCCTAGCTGAACCCATAGGCTCTGTAAAGGTTCTCCAAAACAACACAGTCCAGGTCAACTTAATGCATCTAAACATCACCGAGGACCCTATCCACCTTCTCCTAAGCAGTGACGGAGGGAAAAACTTCAAAGATGTAGAGCTGAAGTATTCGAATCTCATCCTTAACCTCGAAGGGGGGAAAGACTATATTCTGAAAACGAAAGAAACTGGCACAAAGTTTAACTTCACGATAACTACCTCTGATGACGGCGCCAATGAAGTGCAAAATGATAAGGGAAATGAAACTAAGATCGGATGTTGGGAGGATGGAAAATTTTATGATGTTGGTAAGCTAATAGTTGGAAAATTATAAATTTGATGTATGAACTTGCCTTGTTTACTTATTTTATTGATAACGAAAAAGACGACAAACACGATTGTCAACCAAGTCCAAATTTTGCTTCAGCTTGGCCAATGTCTCAGTTTAGATTTTTAGATAGATAATTACGTTTAAAAAAACTAAAAAGAAAACCAACAGAATTGTAACGACCAATCGCAAAGTCAAGGTTTTTTCGTTTTTTGAAGGAACTGTCACTTCTATATAAATATAATTTAAACGGGACCAACTTGAGACTATTCTCTTCACAATAGAAAAAAAAATCATCGAAAACGGATCACCAAGTAAAAAAACATACGTAGTGTTTTGCCAACTACATGTTTCCACTACCAATTAGGTTGGCTGGTAGAAAATGCCTCGGCATTAAGTCCGCCTTTTTGTATTTATTTTATAAGTGCAATTAAAGTATAAATAAATAAATAAATAGTAGTCATACATACCTCCTCCGTTTTTCGTCGGTTAAATAAACGTTTTTCAAGAGTACGTTTTTTATTAAAGTTGCGTCTTCACAATACACCAAAAGTATTAGATATTAGTTAGAATTTTAGTAATGTTTAAATCCTTTCAGGTGAGGAGTTCCGCATCGGCTGTTCAGAATTATGCGAATGCACTGGAGCTGATACCAAAGAATGCGCTGCTCTCGTATGTCCCAACCACGTCGGCTTGGAGTTGATGTCGAAGGGTTGTGTCAGATGGGCCCCCAGTCCACCTGCACAGCCGCCTAACTGCTGCCCAAGGTCTGCGAGGTGCTTGAGCGATGGCACCTGCCATTATAATGGAGTTCCGTAAGAATCTATTTGAATAACTAGTTCTTTAAATATGATGAAGATTTGACTCTTGTTCCATTAAGAACCAATAGATCTCAATTGTCACGCCTCAATAAAGGTCACGAAATACATTTTGTCTATGGTCTGTGGTAAGTTTCTATTTACGCTTTGTAAGACCTATATTTTCATTATTTCCTTTTTAATTTCAGGGTGCCGAACTGGACGGAAGTTCCCATATCATTGACAGGCTGCGAACAGCGTTGCTTTTGTGAGAACGGCGAGTTGGACTGTCAGGAAGTCTGCACTCCACTATCGTCTGTGCCACCTCAAACCATGCGGTGTCCGCCCATGCACCGACCTGCTCCTGTCAACATATCTGATGAGGATTGTTGCAAGCAATGGGGATGTGTTCCCAGTGGTAATGACTTGACATCTAAAGCGATACATCAATGTGTACCAGAGACATGATCTCTAAAGTGCTCTTACATGGCCGATTTAACTGTGACCAATCAGAGACTAAAGTCAAATAACATCATGTTTTATTTAATTCTGAAGCGTTACTTTTACACTACAACATCTGTCGTCAAAATGACAGGGATTATCTCGAGTAGAGCAACTCTGATAGCCCGTGCACGAGCACCTATCGCAAAATCTGGTGATGGTTTCGTATCATTTCATATACTAGGCCTAAACTACACGAATTCATACATTAAAATCGAAATCAACTACATTTCAGCGGGAACAGAACATTACCTAATATTTTTTGCATGCAATTCATCCACATTATTGCTTCCAGCAGGAAACCACGGCTCATCATACCAAACATATCGCATGCCAATACTGGGTGAATCCATAAACTTCGTCACGCCACTGCCACCCATCTCCACCGTCACTACACAAGTGCTACCCACCCCTCCCCTCGCGACCAACTCTATTGACTTTTACAAACACCTCAGCCCTGTCAAATCCTTCCCAAAAATACTCAAAAACGTTACTCCAGTACCTGTAAACAGTGTCTCTAAACATGACCCTAAATACAATCCTGGAGACAACATCACAGTTTTTACGCTTGATGATATCGATACTCCTTTTAAAACTATTCACCCAGAACCTCCGTTAATATCCTATCATGATCAATGGGCGCTACAAAATCCAAATCCTAAGCCTCCAAATCTGACCAACTTACCAAAACCCCATTTGAGTATTAGTCATGTAGCACATACACACCCAGAAAAGCACATAAACTTTGCATTTGCAGACACTAATATTCATGATATTTTTCACCAACCACGGACAACACCAAAACCCATACAAAATACCATAGAACAACCCCTAATACCTTTTGGTCCAGCGCATGACTCAATGAGAAAAGTCCCTATGTCATCAATAGATAACTTTAATTTCTTTCTGCCTACCCATGAGAAGAAATATCCATCTGTTATACACTATCCTCAGTACTCTGAAACCCAGCCCAAATCTGTGTCAGAACCGACTAAAATATCTTTCTTTCAACCCATTGTCAACAATAGAACTAACTACCTTTTACAAACAACCCCAAACTCCGTACTAAACAACAACATTGGTGTCCAATCCGCATATAACTCCCGTGGAAAGCATGTTACTATACTTAGATCTAAAGATCTCAAGGGTACAACTCCTATGTATGACGAAGACGCTTTGTGGAGTCAAGGCTCGAATACTCACGTTTTATCCAAACAACCGAATCCTTACGAAACTGTCCTGCTTAGAGCTATTCCAAATCCTAAAAATAATGTGCCAAAGATTCCCAATCCAAAATACAATCCACCTCAAGTTCAAAAGACGCATTCGACGATAAATCTAGAGCATTTGCTCAGTCAGATGGAAGTGGAGTCAGAAGTGAATAGAAACCTTGGAAGGTCGGCGGACAAGAACCAAGAAGCCGGGATAGGTCAGTGACCTGGTGTGACCCCTCTGACTCTACCCTGTCTGTGACTCCAGCTTCACTCTTACTCGTGTCATCTCTGTGATCCACATTGCTCATACCTAACCCGTCAGTCATTTATAAGTAATTTATAATCGTTTTGATTTTTCCAAGCTACTCAGACTATTCTAATTTCTCGATTGACCACTGTGACCTTCATATTTGTTCCGTTGACTTCGCTAACATACATCATCATTCTACTAACAATTTGTAGATCTAGTCGCTCATTAGCGAATACTTACTTGTATTGATGGTTGAATTTTCTTGGAGCTTTACAAGATTTTTTTCACCACTGCGCTCCCGCAGACGATACGAAAATTAGTTTTCATTCTTCTAGCTTCTTCAAGCGAATTGCCAAGTCAATTCATCCATGCTGCTATGTAAGTTGTTTCAAAAATTCGGTCTATATTTCTGAGCGGTAACAGTTATCTATTTTTCAGGTCATGTCCCACAAGATTTTCCCAACCAAGCGCAACCATCATTCCTGCCCACCGTCACTCCAGATCTCCATTTCCCCGAAGAAGATAACCCGAACTACGACATAAATAACATTCACCGTCCTATTGGACCAGATGGAATTCCTGGGTTACCGTCGCCGAACATTGGAGAGATGAACAAGAAGCTATCAGTTATTTCCGTAGAGTCAGATTCACCGACCAGTGTGACGATGCTACTAGGACTACCGTCTGTCTTGGTCGGGCTGAGAGGCAGCGTCGATTTGCGATACACCGATACTGCGTAAGTTATAGCACGACAATAAAGACAGTTTCCAGTAGACCATCAGTGGACTAAAACTAAGTGACTCCTATATATATTAATCTGACCGATTACTGTGACTATTCTCATAATTCTGGCTATGAACTAGCAATTTTAATTGGACGGTTCACGAGTTTCAAGAATGACAGAAATTATACTGTAATTTTATACCTAATCATGAATAGCTGTGGTCTGTGAAAATGACTAGTTTAGAAAGAAAGAAAGAAAGAATAAATTTATTTTGTGTCTACATAATCTCTTAAAACTAAACAAAAAACATACATATTATTGGCAATATTGGCAACAAAATTGGTCACCACTCAGCTATATGCTGCAACAGCGAGAGTTGATGCAGCGCTGATTTTCAGTGGTGCCATAGTGCGTGTGGGGCAGCATACTGCATATTACACAGTCATATATTTACATTACTTAAATTCTAAAATACCTACTATTTATCAATCTATGTAAAATATATAAACTAAATAGCAAAACAAAATAATATACTTATGAATAATATAATAAAATATAAGGCCTAGAACGACTACCTATGGATGGACTTGTGACTTTAAATATTGTTTGTGTCTTATCCTTGATATTTTCTTGACAGCGACGAAGACATCTCCCACTGGTACTCCCAAGTATTCGCACCAGCAGACGAGATCCTCACGACTCCACGTTTGGAGTTCCGTCTGTCAGGTCTGAAGCCTTCCACCACATACAAGATTCGTGGGAAACTGTATCTTCATAACCTGCCTGTGGCTCCAGCTAGTGAGGTGTATAGTGTGAGAACTCAGGACATGCCTACGGTAAGTTTTTCTTATCTGTTTGACTACATTTTTTTGTTAGTGACGCGTTGGGCTGTATTCCTACAGAACTTACTAGAATAGCTACAAGTATTCTAGTACCCGTTCGTGTTTATCTTATAGCTTTTAGATAAATTTAAATTCAAATTCAAAAATCATTTATGTCAATAAAATGACAAGGATCACTTTGAAACGTCTTATGAACTAGGTGAAGCTACGCCGATTTCTCGCGACCAAGCCTAGAAGAATCAGGCAATAAACATGGCTTGGGGTCTACCTTTTTTTTCAATGATCCTTTCCTTAATGCTATGTAGAGCTCCAGTGTGGTGCCGATCGAACAAGGTGAAGGCTCAAACAAAAATAATAATTAAAAGCACTACTCAACTACGTACAACAATAAAAAAATTAACTAAAGAGCTTAGGCACAAATTCAAAAAGCAGCACACATATAGATTTGATGAATGTTTTCATTAATTCCAGGTGGTACCAGCAGAAGAGAAACGAAGAGAGATTGACAGCAATTTGATTGTGGTAGATGTCAATGACACCAGCGCACATGTCAGCTGGAGACATTTCACTGAAGACGAATTACAGTTCATCGATGGCATACAAGTCAGGTGTGTTCAGTTATTCCGCGGTAGCTTGATTTGTGATAGTGTCATCTCGTGGATATTGTATTTGAAAGTGGTATTGTTCGCAGTAAAAGGATGCGTAATCCATATCCTTGACTGGCCTTACAGCTCAGTTGGTAGTAGCTCTGCCTTCTGCGCTGTAGGTTGTGGGTTCGATCCCCACCCAGGACAAATATTTGTGTGATGAACATAGATGTTTGTTCTGTGTCTGGGTGTTATTAAAATATCTTATGTATGTATTTACAAAAAATAGTATTTATGTATTCTATCAGTTATCCTAGTTCTCATAGTACAAGCTTTGCTTAATTTGGGGCTAGATGGCGGTGTGTGATAATGTCCACCAATATTTATTATTTTATTATCAATATATTTATATATAGAAGAAGAAAAGTATGTATTTAAATTGATTTATAGTAGAAACATGTTCAATTTCAGATACCGTCCAGTCGGAACTCCGATTTACAGCATGACAGAACTACTCCACCACAGCCGATCGGCCGCAGAGCTGCATGAGCTTAGACCTGGAAGTCGATACGAGGCTTCATTAGTTCTGGTACCACCTCCAAGAGCTACCACGGAGTTGAATGATCCTGGGAGAGTGGAGTTCACCACTGCGCCTTATATGGGTGAGATTTTATACAGATCTATGTCTCTAACATGAGTTTGTGTTACGAATCTTGTTTACTTACAACCAGGTACTGCAAATTTGAAACTTATGCAATCATTGAATGTTCAGGACAGCAACAGAGCTAAACGAATTTATCTAGATTTATCTAATGATACTTCAAGTGAATCTTATGTAATTTTTCCCGGTAAGGAGATGGACTAGGAGAACTTAGAGACAAGCTCAAGTTGGAACCCGTATTCCATGAAATGAACTAAACCTTACATTTATCCACAGACCCGTACAATTGGACCGTTACAATTGAAGCCCGTACAGTTGGCGCCGAAGCGGCCGAGCTCACTTGGATCGGTGTCCCCTCTCCTGCTGAGCGATGGGTGCGAGTGTACCGAGCCGCACATGCATGTGGGGACCAACCTGCAGGAAAGGAACACGACGAGTTCAAACTGGCTGCTAGAGACCAACCTCCGTCTGTTACACTCAGCGGACTGGAGCCAAGCTCAAGGTAAAGCACCATTATTGAAATTATGGTGTTCATCTATATGTTATTATTGGTGGACATTTTACAGAACGCCATTTAACCCCAAAATAAGCAAAGCTTGTACTATAGAAACTAGATAACTTATACAATATTTATATACTTTTTTTTTCTAAATACATACTTATGTTACATAGTAACACCCAGACGTAGAACAAACATTCATGTTCATCACACAAATGCTTATCCTGGGTGGGAATCGAACCTACAACCTACAGCGTAGAGGGCAGAGTTACTACCAACTGAGGCTAGTTAAACAGCTATAACAGCTTGCAGTGTTATATAGCCAAGTGATGAGTCTAAATGTACCTATGGTGCTGGTTCCTCTAAATGACCAGCAAGAAAGTACCTATCATGACGAGAAGAACGAACATGCCACCTCTCTAGCCTGTCACTCTAAGTGGACTAGAGTCGAAATCAATCTTACCGAGCTTTGATCCCAGTTACGTCTGCGATGTGTTATGTTTCCGCCACAACATCTCTGTTGAGAATGATGTGTGTGAGTGAAGAGGTTTATCTAACATTTTCTGCAGCAGTAGCTGGAGTTTGATAAAGAGGTTTCATGATGATTTAGCGGTTTCAATTTAGGCTGACAATTCTCAACCCCCAACTGCCTAAACATCCTAATAATATTATAAATGCGAAAGTTTGTGAGTTTGTATGTATGTTTGTTCCTCAATCAGGCCTAAACGACTAATCGGTATAAGTTGAAATTTGCTGTAGATGTAGATATAATTAAATTAAATTAAATTAAATTCATTTATTAAATCAGACATACAGTGGTCCATTTTTTGTTAGTATTATTGTCTTAAAAACTATGTTAATAATTAATGTAAGCATAATATAGGTACAATAGGTAGGTAGTGTAATTGAAAGCTTTCACTCGTATCCCAATCAAGCATATTCTGGCGGGAGAATCTACCTGGTCAGGACCCGAATAAAAGCCTTCATTACTGGCAAGTCGTACCGATCAGGAATGACCTGCAGGATGCTGTTGGAACTGCCTCGCAATCTGCTGAGCAATGAGGCAGTTTTCTTACGGATGATGGCATGAAAACCATCAACCCGTGCCTCCGCAAACATAGTAGAAGCACTGCAGAAGCGAGGCAGTCCCATCAGCATTCTAAAACCATTATTATATTGGACGCGCAGAGCACTAAGCGATCTCTTAGTATAGCTGAACCACAGGCTGCTCGTATAAAAAGATTGGCAGTAGGCTTTGAATAGAGTAACTTTCACTTGCCTACTGCATCGAGCAAACCTGCGTGCCAGCATATTACATCTGACCGCCAATGCCCTACGCTCCCTCTCTATATCCTCTTGGTCGTCAAGGTCATCGGTAACGTAATGCCCTAAGTATTTAAACTTGTACACTCGTTTTAATTCAGCTCCATCAAGTTTAATAACTGGAACTGAATCAGGGACTTTACCGGCAGCCTTGAAGACCAAGTACTCACTCTTTCTACCATTATAGAGCAGGCCAAATTTATGAGCATAATCCTACCATAATCCCACCAAAAACATTCTGTAAAAAACTAGCCAAGTCTCGATGGTGCTGCTTGTTTATCTCTAAAAAGTAATGAAATCTAGACAAAGTCGTACCAAGTCTGAGGTTCCCTACTGCGATTTCTTTATAATTATAGTTGATGTTGTGATGCTGTCCGTCCGTCTGTCTGTCACAGGGCTGTACCTCATGAACCGTGATAGCTAGACAGTTGAAATTTTCACAGATTATGTATTTCGGTTGCTGCTATAATAACAAATACTAAAAACAGAATAAAATAAATATTTAAGGGGGGCTCCCATACAACAAACGTGATTTTTTTGCCGTTTTTATAGATAATGGTCCGACTCACACTTGGCCGGTTTTTATAGTTTTCCCTTTATGTGGCCATAAAACCCTAACTCTGTACCAAATTTCAGCTCTCTGAGTTTATGGGAAGTATTAGTTCTATTCTGATGATCATGAGTGAGTGAGTGTCTAAAATGCGAAACTTTGCTTTCGTTTAACTTCGGAACTAAATGACATACAGACTTGAAATTTTGGATTTTAAGTATGTGATTATAGCTTACTGGATGACGAAAATTTCTGGTCTTATCCAGAGGTTCTCAAATAGGGGCCTGAAAATGCGGCGAAATGGTTCCAGTAAAGGATGGTACGGCAGTGTTTGCTTCGCGCTCGACTTGGCGGGGGCACTGCCGTGCCCCCAAATGCCCGAATAAATAATAGATACTAATAATAATAGATACTTTAAAATATGAAAAACATCCCAAAAACGATAAAAAAAAACGCAAAAGGGATGATTTTTGTATGGATGGCGCTGGTGTGCAACAAATCTGACATCACAGACTAAAAACATTCAGTCTTTTCTATTCGATTATTGAAATTTGACAGGACAACGTCTGTCGGCTAGTTGACAATAATTTAATTTCTGCTTTCAGGTGTCGAGTCTGGCTAGAACTGTTCCTGACGAACGGAAAGGTGAAGATCAGCAACGTATTGGAAGTCAACACGAAGTCACTAGATACGGATAACTCTATTGACAGTAAGTAAATGCTTTCAAACGCAATCCATCCGGGCAACACTTAAAAACGATGGAAAAAACATATCAGAAAACTACTATATTTTGACCTGGGATCTTACGAGTTCGTATAGTATATGTATATATGTATATAATATAGAGTACAGTACAGTATAGTAAAGTATAGTAGGTATAGTTCGTTGTCTCTTTCGAACCGCGCAGGTTACTAATTCAACGCAACGAACCGTATTATGGTTTTTAGGGTTTTGTACCCAAAGGGTAAAAACGAGACCCTATTACTAAGACTTCGCTGTCCGTCTGTCCGTCTGTCTGTCACAGGGCTGTATCTCATGAATATTTTTCGTGATAGCTAGACATTTGAAATTTTTACAGATTATGAATTTCTGTTTCCGCTACAACAACAAATACTAAATACAGAATAAAATAAATATTTAGATGGGGTTCCCATACAACAAACGTAATTTTTTATGCTGTGTTTTATAGATAATGTTACGGAACCCTTCGTGCGCGAGTCCGACTGCCATTTGGCCGGTTTTTTTTTGTGGTTCGATCACGCTACATCGTCTGACGTTGGATATTTGAGAAAAAATGTACTGTGTTAAAATACATGTACCTTCATAATAATATATCTACAAAGCTACAGTAGGCAACGTAAACCTCTTTTATTAATTCCAGATGAGATATCAGCCTCATCAATATCAAGCGGCAACACAAGTCGGGCCCGAGGCGACTACTATTCAGCGTTAGTCGGCGTTGGCGTAGTGGCGGCGCTGGGGGCATTGACCTCATTGCTGCTTCTGCTGGTAGTAGTGCGAAGGCATCGGCCGCGCTCTGCTAACATCACGCGTAAGTGACGTCATTAGTACTGTAATAGTGCCTCATTATATAGAACAGGGGTCACCAATTTCTTTCATTTGAGGTCCGCTTTTTCATTGCTCCATTCACTATCAGGCTGAAAATTATTTCACTATTCCATTTTGCTGAGGATTACGACGACAGTTTCAATATACCTACTGTTCACACAAAAAGGTCAGCGGTTCGCAATTTGGTGACCCCTGATATAGAATGCGACCTTCAAACCACGGAATCACTTGGGGAAAATTTGGGGACAAACACAAGACGCGCATCAATCTACGTGACGCTTCAACGTTCTACAGAGTCTCGCAACATTTTACGTGACTTTATTTTGGGTCAAATCAGGTCAGGACCTAAATGACCTACACCTGAGCAAGAAAGTGAATAGTCTTTTTTGTTACAGCTGTGCCATCGGCTCCCAGAGAGTCCTCACTCCCACCCTACGACAATCCCGCGTACAAACTTGAGCTCCAGCAAGAAACTATGGGTAAGTCAAAATCCCGAGAGTACAGACACTAAATAATCATATCTTGATACTAAGGGTTAAACTATTTTTGATCTAGGTAATGCAACCAAAGTCTCGGGTAGAAGATAGTGACGAGGCCTGAAATAAAGATGCCATCAAAAACATAACTTTTAAAAAAAGCCAAGTCTCGCAACGCAACTCTGTTCTTCTACCCTAAAAAGTTGTGAGATCCATGTAATACCAAGTCGGTCAATTTACTTAATTACCAGATTTAAATAACATAACTGTTTTTATCCTTTTTTTATATTTTTTTTTATTTTTTTGTTTTGATCATCACGAAGGTTCATCATACATCCCTAACCTGTAGGTGATTAGGCCCTGCTCATGTATAATTTGTATACATTATTCTTACTAGTAATTTTCAGGAAAACTTGAGTAGAGACTGCAAGTAAATAAAAAGTTTTTTCTTCCTCCCCAGATCTCTGACAGTTAAGTTCCCGTGGACACACTAATGGTCTCAACGGGATATCGGAAAGAGCCGTCGATGTCGGCAACAACGGAACACCATACAACGAGATGGGTGTATAGAACTGACCCGAAATGCGACCATACAAAAACAATTTGTATGCAAATTCGGGACAGATTTTTAGAACCAGTGTAAATAAAGACATTTTCTAGTTTTAAAGATGTGTGACCTTAAGTGACAGAACGCGATAACTCATAATCGCAAAGAAAATATTCATCATGTTTTTTAGGGTTCCGTACCCAAAGGGTAAAAACGGAACCCTATTACTAAGACTTCGCTGTCCGTCTGTCTGTCTGTCTGTCCGTCTGTCTGTCACAGGGCTGTATCTCATGAACCGTGATAGCTAGACAGTTGAAATATTCACAGATTATGTATTTCTGTGGCTGCTCTAACAACAAATACTAAAAATATAATAAAATAAATATTTAAGGGAGGCTCCCATACAACAAACATGATTTTTTGCCGTTTTTATAGATAATGGTACGGAACCCTTCGTGCGCGAGTCCGACTCGCACTTGGCCGGTTTTATTTATAGATACTTCCTGTTTAAAATTCATAGTAGAATCAAATAAAATATTTAGTAGTTGCCAGTTTAATTCATTGTAAATATCGTTATAAAAGTAATGTAAGTAAATGACATAACTTCGTAAAATAGGTAATCTTGTTTGTAAAATACATGTAAAGTTAAATTCTTGCTTTGTTTGTTGTGTATATTATCCTAATAATATTATAAATGCGAAAGTTTGTGATAAGGCTGCTATGTTTGTTCCCTAACCAAAAATAAACGACAAAACGGATAAAGATGAAATTTGCTGTAGTATGTAGATAAAAAATCAGAATAAATAAACGGAGAGCTTATAATACGAAATACTACCCCTGAATTAAAAAAAACGCAAAAGCTTGATTTTGGTAGAGATGGCGCTGGTGTGCAACAAATCTGACATCATAGACTAAAAAATTAGATGTCATAGAAATGGAGTTTTGAATGATATGCATTCTACCAATATTCGTAATTTATTTTATCAGTACAATGTTTGTAGAGAAAAAAATGGAGGTTGCCTGATATTGCTTTTTACTATGCGATTATTAGAATTTGACAGGACAACATCTGTCACGGGTCTGCTAGTAATATT
This sequence comes from Hydriomena furcata, assembly GCA_912999785.1. Classification (NCBI taxonomy): domain Eukaryota; kingdom Metazoa; phylum Arthropoda; class Insecta; order Lepidoptera; family Geometridae; genus Hydriomena; species Hydriomena furcata. Next base: position 8,803,126 of record OU538839.1, read on the forward strand.
GTACTATGACTTTGTATTTGAAACTGAAGTTTTACTCTCTTACTTTACCCTTAAGTTTTATTCAGGTAAATTCCTTATAAATAAACGGAAAGGAGCGGCGCAGTTACAAAAACGTCATTTAATTCAAATACAACACCAAATCACATTATATTCTCTATAATATTAATAGGTACAATAATAATATTCTTTTTATATGATTTCTTAACGACTATTCTATTCGCTTTGTAGGAAATCTATGGTTAATCATGTTTACCTATTTCTCTACATGATTTTATGGTAAATATTCTAATGGGATTAAAAATACCTACTTGAAATAATGTAGGTATATAGTGTATTTACGAGTTATTAAGAAAATAGACAAAGAGCTGGTTAAATTGATATAATTTTACTGTCACTGGGCCCCAAAGGAAGATCTTTAATAATATATGTTTTTAAATAGATACATTTATTAAATCTTAACGATATTTTTCTAATATAATTCTTGTAAATATCTCTAACATACAGCATCATCGTGGCATACATTTGCCACAAGATACGTATTACACAATCACAAATAAAAATTTATCTAAACGAACTTCACTTAGCTGGGTCAAATGAAGACCATTTAGATGTATAAGAAATTAAAAACCAAACTTACAATTAAGAAAAATACTGCATATTATAATAATCTTTTTTTTAATGTAAAATATATTCTTTAAAAGCAAGTTTTACGGATGCGCATCTTAATATAAAAAATCATTTTAGCGTTCACATTTAAACTGATATGTTGTTGTTTATTATGAACGACTTTTATAAATTTGTAAAGCATTGTAAGATGTATTTTTATAAACCTGTCTGTAGTGCATTTGACGTTACAATAAAGTCTTGAATAAATACATGAATATATATTTTTTTATGATAATTGATACTTACATACTAGAATTTATCGCGTGATATATTAAATTAGACGTTAAACAGAACAATGTTTTTTTCTCATTAAATACACTCGACCACAAGTGGACTAACTACTTGGCAAGATTTAATTATCAAAGCTGACTAGAAATAAAAGCCAAATCATTTAAATTTATGTATGCATTTGAAGGTACCTAAATACATAAATATTATATTTTATTTTAGTTCAGTCAAAGAAAAAAATATTAACAATTCTTATAAGAGTAAAATAAAACTATAGATACATCGTTATCATTTTGTTTTCTTTGACGATTTGATAAATATATATTTTTGTAGTTTTAATGAAAAATATAGGCTAGCTAGGAATCAGTCCAACCAATTAATTCCTGCTTAAATTACGAAAACAACGAACACACCGCAGAAATTATCCAAATTCGAGTTACATTACGCCCTCACTCATTAAGGTGTTCATATTATTTTGACTATTTTAAGTTTAGATACCGACCCTGCCAAAGTTATAAGAACGAAATAAAACAGATTAAGCTTAACCTACGTACAGATACAAAAATAAAATCTTTCTATGACAATCCAGAGAAATGCTTAGCGTGTTTTATGTTAGGTACGATACCCGTATAATCTTAGAAAGGTAGATCAATTTAAAATTGTATTAAGTTAACCAATACTTGGGGTGAGTATCGAACTACGTACGCTGTACGAAGCTGTGCGGAGCGGACCAATGACAGCTCTCAAATATTCGTGTTTGATAATATCGAGCGCAGTCATTGGTCCGCCCTGCACAGCTCGGCACGGCTCATCCGAAACTCATCCTTATCGGCAAACAAGTTAACAACTATGTTAAATATGTTACTATGAAACCGTTTGTCGAATAGAATAGGTTAGGCTTAGCCACCTATTTTTGGTGAACGTCGAGTGTGATGATTTGAGGTAGGTTTTCATACGAGATTTCTCAAGGTGGTCCAAATTATAAATTCATCGACCTTTCTAAACTTAGAATAACTAATTGAAGTTTTCGTTTTCGTGGATACATACATTTGAAAGTTCAAAAAACTTAAACAACACACTCATAAAGGTATAATTTAAAATTATCTGTAAATATATATTTTTTAATCTCTCTCATCTTTTTCTCACCGAATACGGTAAATAAATTGCTGTTAAAAACTGTTTCTTAAAATTGCTTCTCTGACTATTATGCAATTGAACTTGCAAAGCTGGATACCCAAAAATAAGAGATCAGTGTATTGCCTTCGATTTTAAGCTGTAACAGGGCTGACACAGTCGCTAAGCGGCTCAACATCCTTATTAAAAATAAAAAAAAGAATATAAAAAAGTAAGCTTAAAACAACATTACTGAAAGTAGGTGCTCCACGACAACGAAAACTTCAACTGTTTCATATCTCGTCTATTTAGAGGTCGCGTTGTCTTCATGTGCCTTCTTCACGACCGCCAGCTTGGAGTGCGGATCCTGGGGCTGAAGCTGGGCGTAGGGCGGCGCGCGGGTTCCGTGGAGGACCAGCGACCAGCCGCGGACGAAGCCGGTCCAGGGTTCTGGGTCCTGGCCACCGTTGAAACGAGCCTGAAAGACACACGTGACAAATATATACGAATAAAACTCTTGCGTTACTAACTGACTGGCAGATCTAACAACGCCCAGTTAGACCTAGAAACTTGATTTTTAGACCTAGAAATTTAGAGGTGTCCTTTCGGTGCGTCCCCTACGCAAGAAAGGTAAGAGGAGGTTGAATTGTGTTTTAAAATAACAAGTGTCAATTCAAGTGTCGCACAACGATGTCGCGATAGTTCACACTAGATATTAATTATATTTTTGTAGTTGCAGTTTTTAGAGACACTGAAGAGTACAGACATAGTCAAGCTAGTCCACTCTACCCCACAAGGACAAACAAGTTATTCCTATAAGATTTCTAAGTCTCCAAACACACACACATATCGCGCATACACACACGCACTGTCACAGGTATCGAATCAGTATACGAAGAACGAACTGGAAAGGAATGCTCAAATCAACTGTTATCTATGATAATTTCCTTACCTCAAGAGACCAGATACCCTGAGGGTATTCACCCCACGTGTGAGTCGTCATGAAAGGCCACTTGGTGAAGCCATCGCGTGAGTCGTCGTCATTTTCGCGCCTGCTTAGAATCATCGACCTGTGCACAAAACAAAAACCTAGTAAAACCAATATCCTACTCATCTCGTAGCTAGCTGGCCTTTGATGGTGAAATGTCTCCATCTAGTAGCCTATCTAGTAATCTAGCTAGTAGCTGTTAGAATTGAGGAATCTATACGATTTGACCAGCAGCTTATTTTATTATTCAAATTCAAAAATCATTTATTTCAATAAAATCACAAGGATCACTTTGAAACGTCTTAGGAACTAGGTGAAGCTACGCCGATTCCACGCGACCAAGCCTAGAAGAATCAGGCAACAAACACGGCTTGGGGTCTACCTTTTTTTTAATGATCCTTTCCTTAATGCTATGTAGAGCTCCAGTGTGGTGCCAATCGAACAAGGTGAAGGCTCAAACAAGAATAATAATTAAAAGTACCTACTACTCAAGTACGTACAACAATAAAAAAAATAACTAAAGAGCTTCAGCACAAATTCAAAAAGCAACACACGCTACTCTTGATTTAGAATTAAAACTTAAAGATAAAAAAACTATTTGCTTAAAAATAATTAAAGTAGACAAATGTTACACAAAATAAAATTAAGTACCTAAATTAATATTTAGCTGTCGAGTGGCAGAGCGACATCAGGCCACGAGGATTTATCATATAAATAATCATCTACAGTTTAATACGATAAACAAGATAACCCGGCAAACTTCGTATCGCTTTAGAATTAACAAATGTTGTGTTAAGTTCCCGTTCCCGTTATAAAAAGTATATAGAACTTCTATTGTGTAAATTAATTAGTAAATTGTAACCACCTTCAAATGTAATGGTGATACACCTTCAGTGATACAATAACCTCCCGGGTCTGATTACATGTATTGTGTCCTTTGTTAGAGCCATGATTATTCTGACATGTCCTATTCTGTGCGTGGGTTTACTGGTATAAAATCATTACATACTTAGTTCCCATAGGGCTGGTGAGGAAAAGCTCCAGGTCGCCTCTCCTGGTCGCGTTGGCGCTGACTACCGCCTGCACGTGTTCGAGGTATCGGACCTCGCTGGGTGTTCCGGCGCAGGCTCTGGTGTCGATGGTTAGTTTGATCGTGCTGTCTGTTGGGACCTCGCTGAGAAAACAAAAGAGTAGCATTGCAAAATTTACAGTTTTGCTGTAAGGATCTGTTCACTAGGCTAAAGTCAATGCAATTATCATTAGTCAAATTCAAAGGGTTTTTATTTCAATAAAATCAAAAGGATCACTTTTAAACGTCTTAGGAGCTAGGTGAAGATACGCTTGTTCCTCGCGACCAACCCTAGAAGTATCAGGTAACAAACACAGCTTTAGGGCTTATCATTTTTTCAAAATGCTATAAGAGTCTGCTTTGAATAAAATTATGCAGATAGGTAACATATTCTTATGGAATGCTATAAGAATCTGATGTTTCTATTATCGTCTTCAATCAACCAGGTCTCTGAAGATTTTATTTTTGAAATTTCATACACAACACAGAACTCACGTATGGGTATTGACAGAACCAGCCTCGCAATGGTACCGCGGCGGCACAGATCTCCAGTTAGCAGCCAAAGCCGTCATCGCACCAGCATCCAGTACTCCGAAGCCAAAGAGGTGGTTGAACTCCAGACCCACTCCGTTCATTGTCCAGTGGAAACGACCCTGGAACAAGATAATCATTATTACAATAATATCTAATAGATACATAATATTTTAATCTACATAGTCATATAATCCACAAATATCGTAATTGGTATTTATGAAGGTGCCAAAATTAAACCGTCGATGTAATGATTCCATGAAAATTTATGTCTGAAATTATACAAAACATTTTCTTAAGCTAGCTATACATGTTGGCCGAGCTATGGCCAACGCGAGCGTAGGCAAATCGATGCAAGGCAAGTGCTACCGTCTAGACGTTCGGCAAGTTTACGCAAACTATTGCAATGACCGACACCAAACGCGTAATGGCGGGCTGACAAACATGTGGACACGATTGGCCGAGCGTAGACAAGCGCCTTTGATTTGTGCAAAAAAACCGACACGGCTCCGAAGTGAGGCGAGTGGCCGCGAGCGACCGCGAGTGGTGACAAGTCATTGCAAATGGCCTCTATACACGTTGGCGCTTGTATTCACTCGGCCAGCTAGGCGAGCGACACCGAGCGATGGCAAGGCAAGGCAAACATGCCGTCTACACGTTGGTATTGACCCTCGCTCGGCAACGTTGGGCCAACATGTATAGCTAGCTTTAGGTTTTTTTTTAAAAGATACGAGTAAGTAAATTGTAATAATATAATTCGTTGCGCACTTCACAAAACAGAACCGGGAAAGTTACATAGAACTTATTGAATAAACCGAACTCATCGCACAATTATGTTGCGAAACAGAATAAAACTGTGCTTACGACCGACGTCTTGTTCAAGAGCTTTTCGTAACTTTCAAGGCTTGGTATCCCGCAGGGCTCTCTAGAATTGTACAACTTGAGTTATGTGTTCGTATCTAATCAAATAAATTGAGTTTCAAATCTTGAAATAAGAGTATTTTCGTAGAAAGAATGTAACATATCTACTTGTAATCTACACTTTTAGTCTTAGTACGTAGCTTAGTTATTTCATGTCATTTTCTTCGCTAATAGCTTTTAGCTATCTACGAGTGCGAGTATGTACTCGTACCATACCATAGCTATCATGACCGGCATATGTTATGACTGATGCAAACTTGAGAACGCTATTTTTATGTAATAAAAAAATTGTGCTTAAGTTTGTGTGTGCACAAGATGTGTCTACTTCGAGCTACTTTGAGTTGTTCACCTCAAGATGAGGTACTTCATTCTGTAAATAATAGTTTTTGAAAGATCATTTTGTTGAATTACGAAATGTTTCGGGCCTGTTTTAGGAACTCTACAAAATGTATGAGCACGTGCTTGTTTCATTAGTTGCCGTTAAATAAGCTCCGAAAACCGGCTTTCTATATGAATGCAACTAAACGTGAAAGGATAGGTGGCTATACTTGAAAAGCACTCTCAAAGAACTTACTTTGGCGTCGTACAGTGAGTTCCTCTTTGAAGTGAGTACGGTGAGATGTTGTATATCCCGCCATGTCAAGCTTGGGCTGGAAAAACACAAAATAAGTACCCTATAATTAGCAAGAAATCTTCGTCATTATACTTTAAGACGAGGAATAAATGTTTTTGATGAATGCAGAATCGTTTTATCTCTATAACCGCAAAACATACAGTTTTGTTTTTTACGACAAAGATAACTTAAGGATTTAATCTAGATAAATTACAGACAGAAACACGATTGGTAAAACTTTTCTCGATTGATTTATTTTCCAAAGTTGGCACTTCAAAAACACTAGTTTCGTTTTTAATCAAAACTATGAATAGATAAACAGTTATTTTTTATATAATTCGTTAGATAATCATTCTAGCTAAGTAAATTACAGACGGTTACTTTATAAATTTGATGGTTTTCAAGATAATGCAGTTTTATCACTTTTTCCGTCTTATCCGGGTAGATTCAGTCCATACAAAAAGTCAAGAAATTCAAGTATCGCCTTAACAAGATATCTTCACGTAGAATCAAAGTGATTATACTTTAATGATGAGTTTACTCACACTTATGTATATGCATTATCAGAATCAAAAGAAGACAACTTTATCGAAAACTAGAAATGTTTGCCTGCAGAAGTTGATAATATATTTTAATTACATTCAACGATCATATCTAAGGTATTTAGACTATTTTATAATAATTAGTAACAATATATAAGCAACTTTTGCTAGTTTTAGGATCTATCGGAATGCTGAAATAGTTTAAAATTTTGTAATAGAATTCTAGATTTGGTGTAATCGACCATCTTTAGACGATTCACGATAATATTGTAAAATAATGAATATAAATATAGTTACTAGCTTATTAGACTGTCATATTATTATGTAGCATATTTGCTACGCTCGTAGCCATACCTCTACGCTCGTAGAAGTGCTACGCTGTTTGCAACATAAGTTGCCTGCTCGTTGCATATAAGTACCCTAACTAGTTTATTAACCTAACAAAATTACAAAGACTCAATCACTGACAAGTAAAAACCTTAAGCCTTCTTACTTAGCGTGTAGAGCCAAAGCAAAGACTCCCGCGGCTTCTGGCGCTGCAGCAGAGGTCCCCGAGTGTGTGGCGGTACACTTCCCATACAGATCCGTGGTAGCCACTCCCGTGCTCGGATCACGTGCTCCATTACTAAAGGTAGACGCCAGGGTAGAGGAGCAGGACTCATCGTAGTGAGCGTTCTGGCCGTCATTGATCGCACTGAAAAAAAAGTTTACCTTAGATCTTCTTTTCATTTTCCTGCCCTTATCTTATTCAAGTGGGGTCGGTATAATATGTATTTTTCTTTGATTCCCCTCTTTCAACTGTCATCTCATTGCTCAATCCTAACTTAACCATGTCATCTTTCACACAGTCCATCCATCTTTTCTTTGGCCTACTTCTACCATCATCATCCCTAACATTCTTCTCGTTAAATTTTCATACATTGTAATTCTATAGTATTTTAGACAACTTTATATGTAACCATTGACAACATTTATGTATCAATCTTATTGTGAAGAACAATATCGACGGCTCCCGCGAATAAACGTGTAATATGAAAACAGTAACTTTACAGGAGAAAATGATGTCTTGTAGCAAACCTGTTGATGGAGACAGTCCACATGGAAGCAGCATAGCCGTCACAATTGCAGTCATCGTCCTCACCGCCGTCGCCGCTCGCCCATACGTAGATGTTTCCAAGTCCATTACGGCCCTAGTAAAACATACAGCTATTAGAAGGTAAATAACAACTTAAATAGTCACATACATAATTCAAACCCAGACAAAGATTCTCTATATCGTAGGAATACCTTTCTCTTTGATTAACCATTATTTATGTCGTTCAACAATCGGGCCTATTAACCGACGAAAATCCCCTCGACGCCATTCGGTGATTTCCTTCGGTTATTCTTCGGTGTCTCATCGGTTACAAACAAAATGATAGTCCTCACGGGATCTTTATTTCTAATGACCCTATCTTTAGTTACGAACACTTCGTACCTTTTTATTACCAAAAAACCTAGTTTACACTAGAAGTAAACAACGCCGTAAGGACTATCATTTAGCCACTAAACTTAATCGTAAAAGATGCCCTTGGGAAACGTATCTATCAAGTCCTCCAAAGAAAATGAAATAATCGGAGTATCTTGATCAAATATGGTAACGTTAATAAGAAATCTTATTCTTAAGTTGATAAGAAAACTTGATGCGTTTATATCATTAATTTATTCGAAAAGCTAAGGCGGACCACGCGCGGACGTGTGTTTGTCATCATTGCAGCGGTCGGTAGGATTATTTATCGAAGTGATTAAAGATGGGTATATCTTTATTCACATATACTATACATTATAAAATAGGAGATGTGGCTTGTTCACAAGTATTTATTTTTTCGTTTCGAACAAAAACAATCGTCGACTGGGAGCGCCTTAAGACGAGTAATAAAGTTGTAGTAATAAAGTTGATGAACGCTGAGTCTTTTTTTCTCAATAACCGCAATAACCGCAAAACTGTATGTTTTGCGATTTTGTTTTTTATGACGAAAAATACATAAGGATATATATAATCTAAAAAAGCTATAAACATAAACACGATTGGTGAAACTTTTCTAGATACATTTATTTTCCAAAGTTGGCTCTTTAAAAACACTAGTTTCGTTTTTAATTAAAACTTTGAATAGCTAAACAGTTCATTTTTATATAATTCGATCGATTATCATACTAGCTAAGTTAATTATAGACAGTTTCTTTTGAAGTTTGATGGTTTTCAAGATAATGCAGTTTTATCACTTCTTCCGTCGCACAAAAACCAAACATTTCACATATCATTATTAAATTACCGTTCAACAACCCTTTGTGGCTAAAAATAAATATATTGTGGCTAATAATAAACCTTAAAACCACGGCTCAAAGCTCAAAACGAAACTATTTTGTGTGTTTCCTCTACGGTATTTTAATAAAATAAAGACATCTTTGACGTTCAGCTTTGAACATTTAAATAGCCCGGTTACTATATATTTAAGCTGGAATGCATCATAGATAATAGAGTCATAGAGAGCCATCAGTTTTGCTACTTTAGCACACACACATTAAATAATTATTATAATTACGTTTAAAAAACTAAATTGTAATTTTTGCATTTTTTTCTTTACTCATCCATAGGTGGTCAACCTAAGATCTGTTCCAGCGGTCTGGAAGAGATCGCTGATTAGCGATAAGACCGCCGATTGTTAAAATATTTTTTTTTTGCATTCATATTTCTTTGTTCAGTTTATGGTGTGCAATAAAGTATTTTCTATCTTCGATCTATCTAAAAACGTAAAATCCAATACAAAAAAATATCCCATAGTATTTTTCTAAATTTAAATGTAAAGTTTATCCTCACAACCAAAAAAAAATCCAAATTAGTTAATAAATTACAGATTTCTGAGGTAACAAACATAAAAAAAATTACAAATGAATTGAGAACCTTTTCCTTTTCAAGTCGCTTAAAAATAGTACAAAAAATCTAACACTTGTATATACCCTATGTACACTTACTAATTTGTAACACAAAAAAATAGGAAAAAATTAAACAAAATGTCCAGATTTTATTTTAGCCATCACTCTCGCAACGTGTAAACTTTTAATAAGCGGGTGTTAAGGGTATATGTTGCTGTAATTTTAGCTTCCAATTTGAAGCACCTGTTGCTAATTCCACTGTCTTTGAAGCTCGCGTAATTTCAACTCGTAGGTATTATGCGTACCTGTCGCCTATTTGAGATGGGTAAAATGTTGTTACCTTTTTAAGTAAGTGTCAAGTTTGTATAATGTACCTTGTGAGAGAAAATAAATTATTTATTATTAATATTTACGAATTTACTTAGGAGAAAAGCTTGAAAAATTACCCGTGACAGAACATCATTAGACATAAAGAAATCTTTGATCAAAGCAAAGATTCCAAACATGTAGAAAGGGAAGAAGCAACCGACTGATTTGTACACAAAATACGCTTTTGTAAATGTATCATCAAAAGAGTTAATTCACGTTCTCATTTTACCAAGTACGAGTCGTATTCGGTAGGTACTTACACAAAATCAAATTAAGGTGATATTTTAATTATGGAGTTTACGACAAAAAATGTGTCAAAACGTCTTAAAACTATCAAACCTAAAAGGAAACAATCTTTAATTTAAAAAGGTAGGTAAGTACTATGATTGTCTTAATTTAAAAAAAAACATCTGTTAAACATTTTTTGTTTTCTAGCTAAAACAAAAAAACTGTCTTTGTCAAATGATAAATCTATCTGAAAAAAAAACCAATCTTGTTCCTGTCTTTTACTTGTCAAAACAAAGCCCTAAAGTTACCTATAATTTATTACTTAAAATCAAAGCTGTTTTGCAAATATTGATAAAAACACGATCAAAAATACCAATAAAAAGTAAACCCTCGCCTTAATTACTTTTCTTTCCCTTTCAAGAACATTAAGATATCTTGGGTTTATCTTGAGAAAATATCAGGTATTCCGACGTAGCACGGATCCGATAGAAGCGAAACTCAAAAGAGTCACGTGACTGAAATACAAGGCATTCGATGTCACCACGCTTCGCTGGTTGCTTTCAGAATAGACTCTCGATTATGTCTCTTTGCTGTGGTATCTGAGATAAGTTCTAACAAAGGCTTATTCAACAGCTGCTATAAAGATAAATATAGATTTTTACAGAATTGTATTGTTTATTCTTATATAAATCATCATGAATTTAATAAAACTTTAAAAAAAAAACAGAATTCAAAGAATTTTATTGTACATACATAACCAACCGAAAATTTAAGTGAAAATATTACATAAATAAAATTACTATTCTCTACACAATAGAAAAAAAACAGATCAGGTAAAAAGATACGTGTGGTCATACTGACTGGCCTCACAGCTCAGTTGGTAGTAACTCTGCCTTCTGTGTTGTAGGTTATGGGTTCAATTCCCACCCAAGGCAAACTTTTGTGTGATGAACATAGATGTTTGTTCTGTGTCTGGGTGTTACTATGTATAATAAGTATGTATTAAAAAAAAAGAAAATAAAAAAATATACATGAGTATTCTATCAGTTATCTGGTTCCCATAGTACAAGATTTGCTTAGTTTGGGGCTAGATGGCGTTGAATATTTATTTCAATATTTATTTATTTATACTAAAAAACTTTCTCTTCTTCGTCGGTTGAAAAGTCTGTTAGTCGTTTAATGTAAGAAACAAGCAAATAATAATCTCTAGAAAGAAAATCGATATCTTTGAAAAAGTCGTAATCTTTATCTTTTAGATTGATATTTTAACATCCAATTCCCCAAAGAAATAACTCCAATTTATACTGAGACTTTATCTAAACCGTAAAATCTGCCGGGAAAAATATCTTTACGTTGACAGATTGTACAGATATTAAACGAAAGAGTGACGAGGGTGGTAGAATGGGGTGTTAAAGGATCGAACCGTCCCAACATTTTACTTTGATGCTAGTATATTTCTGACACACCTAATTGGCTATGTACTTCAAAACCCATACGGGCTTTCGGAGACTTCAATAACAAACTTTACTTATACAAATAGAAATACAAAATGTATACTCCTTGCATTGGAAAACGTTCCAAGCATATAAACATAAGATATCACTTCATTAGAGAGTTAGCGGAGCGAGGGGTGATTCGCATTGAATACTGTGAAACTGCTCTCATGCCCGCTGATATGATGACTAAAGGTGTTGCTAGACAGAAACATGTGTTCTGTTCGAAACATTGTGGATTAAGTGGGGGTGTTGAAGTATAATGCACAATGCTCTGAGGCTTTAAACAACGTCATCCTCTAAGGTTGTATATGTCTTGTCATTTTTGAATTGTGTGTGTTCTTTTTTTTTTATGAACTGTCGTTACATTCGTTTGTTTTGTCCTGTGAAATAAAAATGTGTTATAGATATTAAATATCCTTTTATTATGCTCAGACAACAATTACATTCAAATATAGAAGTACTATTGCCCTATACTTCACCATTGGGTCGAAACTGTAATACCTAATTTAGTCTGATAATTTTGTAAATTTTCTTGTATTTTGTTATTATAATGTGTATTTGTGAAATTGTATGGACCTAGTTGTCAGCAATAAAGAGATATGAATTTGAATTACAATGTGATGCACTGATTCCTGCTTAGTTTTCACTGTGGTGCAGGAAGGCAGTAACCTCCCATAATACATAACAAAAGAAAAACAACATTGTTATATTATTTACATTTTTACACGTCATAGAAAATGACTCGTTAATGATGCCAAGTCCAAATATTTCAAAGTTCGCAAATTTGATCATACAAAGGACATGTGTTACGAAATTACTATTTTAAAACTCTATCAATTAACTTATTTAGTTAAAAAAAAACCGCGACATTTTAGTAATACATCATAATAAAACTTGCCTACCTTTGCCAATGTATATAAATATAACTTTGTGTTAAACACCCACAATTAACTTACTTCTTATAACACTCGTAGTAATTCGATAAAATGATACATAGCAGCGATCGAGGAAAACAGCAGGACTGAGTTAAAAAAAAAACCGGTCAAGTGCGAGTCGGACTCGCGCACGAAGGGTTCCGTAAAAAAATATATTTGTTGTATGGAAGCCCTTACATATATATTTTCTTCTGTTTTTAGTATTTTTTCTTAGAGCAGCAACAGAAATACATAATCTGTGAAAATTTCAACTGTCTATCATGGTTCATGAGATACAGCCCTGTGACAGACAGACGGACAGCGAAGTCTTAGTAATAGGGTCCCGTTTTTACCCTTTGGGTATGGAAGCTTAAAAATTTAATCCCTAAGACAACTAAACATTCTCTCAGATCTCAAGACGCTCAGATCTTTGAAGATGTCTAAAGAGGTTAATCAGAGTCAGAGGTACATCCAAACATTACATTATTTTATTCAGTACGAGATAATCCCGCTTTAGCCCCACCATTCACCAGTAGGTCAAACCGAACACGATAAATAAAGAATTACCAACTAAAATGGCGCGGGAACGGAAACGCAAATTATCAGCGGATTTTTCATAACTCTGAACGTTTCAAACAACTTCCGGTATGGGAAGGTTCATTTCTGATACTACGTTGATATTAGTTTATCGTTATGAATATTTTCATACCATTATATAAGACTGTTACTTCACTACATAGTATAAAGCAAAGTCGCTTTCCGCTTCCCGCGTCTGTATGTAATATGTAATATGTATGTATGTATGTATGTTTGCTTATATCTTTAAAACTACACAACGGATTTTGATGCGGTTTTTTTTAATAAACAGAGTGATTAAAGAGGAAGGTTTATATGTATAATACATGCATAATATAGTAGAGAAACACTGATAATTTTAGAGGTTTCTAATGTGATGTCGTAAATAAACACATTTTTTTGCGCTTACATTGCAAATGCTGGCTGAACCCCACGAGATATATCAAAATAATGTACTACAGTATTGTACACCTTAAAAACGTCTACAAAAAAGTCAACGATGGTATTAGAAATGTCTTACGCACAGCGAAGCGGGCACGGGTCAGCTAGTATATTATAATACTGGCCTTACAGCTCAGTTGGTAGTAACTCTGCCTTCTGTGGTTGTGAGTTGTGGGTTCGATTCCCACCCGGACAAATATTTGTGTGATGAACATGGATGTTTGTTCTGTGTCTCGTTGTTATAATGTATCATAAGTACCTAGGTATGTATTTAGAAAAAAAGAAATAAGTTTTCTATCTGTAATCTATTTCCCACAGTACAAGCTTTGCTTAGTTTGGGGCTAGATGACATGCGAAATGTCCGCCAATATTTTTTTTTTTAATATTTTTAAATTTAATATTTTGTATCTTTTGTAGTTTGCAAAGTAACCTGAATGCAAAAAGCTTATTTAATCGCGTCCTTAAAAAACTTCGCTTATTATAATAATGTTTAAACTTTTAATGTTTTTAATTTAATGACGTAAAATAAGTACTACTTAATATTAAAAAAGTAAGTTTGTAAGGATGTTTAGACGTTTGTGCCCCAATCATGATCAAACGGATTTAGATGATATTTGGAATATAAACCTATGCATAGTCTACGCGTGTCCACACTGCGAGTCTAGCGCGATGGCGGCGACGGGCGCGATGTGTCAAACATCACTGCACTGTGGACGCAAAGGCGCGTTTCATATGTTTGATACTTCGCGCCCGTCGTCGCAACCGCGCTAGGCGTGGCAGGCTGCTTTTGAATAGCAAATAGACTACTCTTTGTCCAAGTAGGTACCAAGAAGCTAGTATTTATATATGCAGCAAGTTCTTCAGTTCTTACCTCATTAACTCCTCGAACTATGGCCCTCATGGTGGCATTTCTCGGTCCGTCGACGGTCCGGCCGTCGTCCGTTGGGCCCCACGAGGCGCTGTAGATGTGAATCTTGTTGGGCTCATGCCCCATGGAATTGGCTTCGATCAGATCCGTCATGTAGGGTTGGTCCAGCATTCTTATACCTAGTAAAATTAGTAAGAATAATCATAAAAAAATATGATATAACTCTTCTTGTATTTAAAAACTTTGCAACAGTGTGATTTATTTTTAAAAACTAAAGAAAGGTATCTCCAAACACTAATGATAGGTTCATGGTTCATGGTATGTTCTTGCGAAAAATGATTTGAATTTTTTTTTAAATTAGAGTAAAGGTTTAGTTTTTTTTATGTTTAACGGAAAAAGTACAAACTTTCTCATAAATGAAAATGTTACGGAATCATCCTCAATAAGCGAAAATATCATTGAGATCGAAAAATAAATGGCCGCCGTATTGAAATCTCCATTTTTCTAAGTCGGTTCAAAAGTGAAATAAATTTACAGCGCAATATCTCATTGCGCTCTTCGCTGAAGTTTCAAACAGTTCAGCCAACAGTGCAGACACAAAATTGATGTTGAACTGAAAAGAAATTGGGTTCGCTTGAAATTGGTTTTTGGCAGTGTAAAACGTTCTATAAATGGCTAGCAGAACCATACATTTTTAAGGCCAATATATTCTTTTGTTACCTAAAAAAGGAAAATTAGAGGTTTTTTTTGTTTTTGAAATAAATGAATGAAGATTTGATAGTCCTCCGACCAGCTGCTATAAAATATTTTAATACACATTTTGTATTGTTTATCTATATTAATATTATAAATGCGAAAGTGACTCTGCCTATCTGTCTGTCTGTGACGTTATCACGGCCAAACCTATGCCGATTTTGATGAAATTTAATATAGAGATGGCTTAGAGTCATGAGAAGGACATAGTATACTTTTTTCCCATAATTTTCTTTTATTTTATGATTCTATGCAGATGAAGTCGCGAGTAAAAGCTAGTTACTCTTATATTTTCTGAATTCCCAAAAAGTAATCAACTATCCACGGGCGACCTTATTGCTATCAGGCCAGGCCTGGATGGTCAGGATAGAACTTAACATGAAAAAACCTATATGTATTTTTATATAACGGATCTATAAAAGATCTACGCGGAAAAGATCATACTACGTAAAAAACTATCAACCTTGTGTTGTATGCCTCTTACAATCTAAATAGAAATGTTTGATTCAACGGTTAAATAAACACATAAACACCAGCTGTCAAGACAAACAAGCCAACTATTTCTGTCCTCTCCGGGTGCTCCCGACCCTTGGGTTTACGAGGCTCTATGTGTCAATTCGTGCGATAAATAAACTATCGTTTTCTTCGTGTGAATAGAAAACACGGCAATGGTGGCAATGGCAATTCTGTTGATACCACAAACTGAGTCAAATAGTGTAAACTACAATCGATCTTTTTGCGTTTACGTTAAAGTCTAAACTAGCGTAACTTACTGTTTAAACTTAAATTGAAAATAACCAAGTTTTAGAATTCCAAATTAAAGTGACAGTTCTAAAACTTGGATAGTTTTCGTAATGTGATTTAGAAACGTCAATCTAAATTTAGACTACGTGAAAATTGATGTTGTCACACTTGGATGTGTAAAATATGCGAATTAAAATAGGGAATGACTAAAATATCCAAATTTTATGACTGTCATTTTAGGGATAAGCTAATTTAGACTTTTATTTTACTCAATTTTAGTCGGTTTGTGGTAACAACAGAATCGCCACCATGACTAAATACTTATCTTGGTAAAACGGAACCACACCACTTTGAAATTTTAGTGTAAATAATATCGAATATAGGTAGTAGGTACTCGTAGGTATTAAGCGTATTAGACGCAAACAAGTTGCGTGCTAATGAAAGCACGAGTATATACACAGGAATACGGAAAAATGATTTCGGATTTCATTAAGTCTAAAGTAATTCAAAAAAGGTTAGGTACGTGATGAGTTGATGACGCAGAGGGTCTGGACAAAAATGTGCCAATCACGCAGTTCGCTGGAGCAAAAGCAATTAAGCTTCGTATACTTTAGAAGTAAATATATGGGCTCACAGTTAAGTTGGTAATTGCGAACATACCTACTATGATGCTCGCTAGGTTTTTAAAACTTTTAAGTAAAGATTTGAATACGCGTAAGAGCCGTGACGTCATACCTGGTATGTATTTTTTACACCTAAACCAGGTTTTTAAATTTGATCTAGTAAATTCTAGACCAATACCAAGATCCATGTTTTGAAGATCCTTTTTTGTTTTTGGATGGTTTTCGTAATCAATGCGTTTAGTGTCAATACAAGATCGATAACACTAAACGTCAATCTAAATCAATCAAATTGTATCGTAGCGTACAATATCATCTTTTTATTGACTTTTTTAACCCCTACTTTGTCTCCTCTAAACATGGTAGAAATAAAAACCTAAGTAATTATATAAATTTCGTATCAAAGATTCCAAAATTAAAATATCGTTTTTAAAATAATTTTCAGTCCTTGAAACCGTACCCAATTGAATCAACGACTAATTTAATTAACAGTTCCGAATCCGTTTCTCAGACAAATCAACCCCCATTTGAAAGTCGATCATAATACTTATTTGAATTTCAAATTCAGTCGTATTCGTTGAGCATGGCAATTATATGGAGCAATTATATGGTGATTTGCCAATATTAACAAAAATGTTCATTAAAAAGCCATTTGCCAGCCTGAAAATGCAAAAATTTCAAAGCAGTTGTAATGGTAATAGAAAAACAAAAGAATAGACAGTTGTAATGGTATGGCAGATTGAAAACAAAAGGTGGTTTTTGTTTGAAGCCTGTTTAATTTTGAGCACAATGGAAATTTCTTTAGCTTATATTTTTCTTGTGATTTCAAAGAAAAAATCATTCTACAAAAGAACTTATTTGACAGAAATATTTTTATTCAATAGGCGCTCGCACGATGTACCTACTACAATGAAGATTTTAGGCAATTTTTTGATAGATTAGGTTACATTATTGCAATTAACATGATTATATAACTTAAAAAATGTTACTCGCTGATAACGTAGCTCTTAATAGGTAAAATTGGTCGTTTTTAGGGTTTCGTATTTAGTTTAGACTTAGACAAACATACAAAAATGCAAAAAAAAAATAATCTCTTTTAATATTAGTGTGAGTTGATATACCATTCAAATTGATAATTGCGATTTTATTACAACCAAATATATTTTGAACTGCAAGAGCACCTAAGAAAATAATTATCTACAGAAGATTGTCGAAAGCAGCTATATTTTTGGTTCACTAATGTTTCACCGACAAACGTTACGCAAATCTTCATTTCAAAACCAACGATTCGTACACTATTAATTCCACAAATATATCATTCCGCAAATGTATAATTTCGCAACTCAACGGGTCGTATACTATTTATTTCAAAAATGTATCGTTCCGCAAATGCATCGTTTCATAACTCAACGCTTCGATTCATTTTATTTAGCAAACATTTTATTACGCAAACGTATAACATCACAACATTTTACTTCGCTTATAGTTTATTCTACAAACATATTTTTTCACAAATGTGTTTTTTTTACAAATATATCATTTAATAATAAACAAACGTATAAAAAGACGTACGATACAATGTTTAAAATGATGGTGGAATACGGGGCAGAAAATAACATTGAAATCAAGCCAAAAGTTTGCATATTAGATTTTGAAAAAGCTGCCATAAATAGCTTGAATTCAAATTTTGAGAATGTAATCCAGCACGGCTGTAATTTCCATCTTGGACAAATAATTTACAGGTAAGTTTAAATTCTATACATTTTATTATCTTACTAAATATTAAGAGGTAATGGTTAATTATTAAATGACCTCTAAAGTTAATTACATTAAACCAGTAAAATAACAGCATTTCGGTTCTGGCACTCGCCGGCCGCTGCCGCGGCACGCTCGCTTCGCTCGCTCGGCTCGTGCGGCGGGTCACAGTTATAACCTAACCTAACCGACAGTGTCGTTTGTGGTGGTGATGTTTTTTGATTAGGCACTACATTAATAAAAACTAGTTGATTCGAAATATTGTGCAATTTATTTTATTTTACCTCAATATTAAACCATGCATATCACATATTATCACATAATTAGCACGTAAATTAAGTATTTTTTTAGTAAAATATGTTTTCGAAACATTGCATTTGGGGAACGTTGGTTAGCGAAGTGTTGGTTTATGAATTGATATAGTTATTATATGAATTGTTTTTGAAATAATATGTTTTGAACTGAACATTTGCGTAATGAATACTATGCGATATGAATTATTTATGATGTGATGAGTTATGAAATTAATAGTTTTGTAATAATACGTTTGCCAAGTGAATTATTTATGTAGTGATGTAGTTGCGGAAAGTTGAGATTTGAAACGAAAGGGTTCCGAAACGTTGGTTTTGTAATGAAGAGTTTTGAAACGTTTGTCGGTAAAATGAACGGGTACCTATATTTTTACATGTCGATCGCAAGATTATTATTATTCAAATAATAGAGATGTTTCTCTCTCTACACCCAAATGTATTTTTGTCTACACCTACGTAGACTAATCTTTCGGATGTTAGGGATGGTTTTATGCAGGTATATACTATACCAGGTATGTTCTGTTAAGGTACTTACCGGCTACTTTAGAGTGGTAGGCAACGCCAACTCCACACACGCCGTTGTCCCGTGCTGCGGCCACCTCACCCGCGCAACGCGTGCCGTGACTACAATCAAACATAAACATTATCAAAAAAAGTTCACTTTCTAGCTGACGTCACCGCATAGTGTTCACAAAGTTACAAAGTTTGAAAGTTTGTAGGTAGGTACGTGACTAGCGACAATAGTTATTTGTTATACAAGAGTGCAAAGTTGCTTTTTAACCGCGTGTTTAATTTTGATGACCGAGCAAGCGAAGGATTCTAAAATTAGAATCCTGAGCGTTAGCGAGGGAATCAAAAGAGCACGAGGTGAAAAATCTTTGCACTCGAGTGCAACACGTATCTTTTCATTCCACCTCAGCGAGGAAATTACTAAATGCAAAAAAAAAACGTTTACAATCACAAGAACTTTTATCACTTAATCACTTTTATTTCAGTTTAAGTATTAAGAGGCTCCCAGTCGCTGATTGCTCTTTTTCGAAACGAAAAAAGAAATACTTCTGAACAAGCCACATCTCCTATTTTTATAAGTATATTACTTCAGGTTCCTACCTAAATTTCTATTAAGCTGAAAACATAATAGCAGAAACTTTTCACGATAAAAATATTATTTCAAAATGATACGTTTTAGAATTTATGATCTAAATATTTTATATACCTACTATTAAAATCAACTTGTGATTTATTGTTAAATATAGGTAATATGTAGATCTAGATTTCTATTAGAATAGATTTTAGATAAGTAATTATACATAATTTATATCATTAATTTATTCGAAAAGCTAAGGCGGACCACGCGCCGACGTGTGTTTGTCGTCATTGCATCGGTCGGTAGGATTATTTATCTAAGTGATTAAAGATGGGTACATCTTTATTCACATGTACTATACATTTTAAAATAGGAGATGTGGCTTGTTCACAAGTATTTATTTTTTCGTTTCGAACAAAAACAATCGTCGACTGGGAGGAGCGCCTTAACTACTACATTATGACAGGTAAGTATTACAGAATAATCTTAATAATGACGTGAAAAAATGCCGCGTAAAGAACCGCGTACAAAGCAAATTGAAAAAAGAACACCAAGAAGGTTCCGAGTCTGAGTTTTTAACAAATTAAAAAAAAGTTGTATGATATATTCGGCACCATAGAGGTAGCAGTAAATAGGTTTAATGATTTTTTTAATTCACAAACTTAGTGCACACGATGTTCTAAATTCAATTTACTTTATCCTCTAGAGAATAAAAACGGCTTTTGCACTCAGATATTGAAGAGCAAAAATACTCTTTCCGAGATGGTGGAATGAAAAATTAATTAATTAACTTCAAGAATGTTAAATTTTAATAGACCTTCAAGATCTTGTCAGAAAGTTTATTAGACGCGACGCAAAACTCTTTAACGAGTTTCCCTCCGTCATACAATCGTTTCGTAGTCATCACTCAAGGAAGATTGGTCGCAGTCAGTTTGAGGTCAGTATGTGTTGAGGAAATTATGAGTGATGACTTCAAATAACAATGGATCTAAAAATCTCACAATATATGCATTATTAATGATTCTTAATAGACATAGACATAGACATAGACATAGACAATTATTTATTTACTTCTTTAGCACACAACACAACATAACATAAAAAGGAAATAAAAATAAAATAAAAAACAGTTTAAACTTACATCTAACATAGGCAAAAACAAATCGTACACTTAAAAAAAACAAGGAGAGTAAGTAAAAAAAAAAAACTAAATTACAAAAAAAAAAAAAAAAGAAAACAAACATTATAAAATAAATATATGTTATGCTCTGTGCTACAGCAGCAAAAGGGTCTCGGCTCAGCATTATGCTTTCCTATACGAAGATAGGTCAGCGCTGTTATTCTGCCGAAACCTTTGATTTAGTCACTCGTCCCTATGAAACGCGGTCACATCGGCGAAAAAACTATATAAAAGAAAAAACAAATAAAATAAAAGAAACATAATAATATATAATGTATTTTTAAATAAATTATGTAAAGTTATGATGTAAAGAAAATAAAAAAAAATAAAAAAACGTACATAAATGAACAGATAGCTTAATATAAACTTAAATAATAATATAGATGCATACATATAATATTAAAGGTGTAACTAGTAATAATTTATAAATTAATTATTCATAGAATATTTATATAAAGAAAAGAAAAAGAAGGAAAGCTCAACCACGATCAACAAGTAAAGGGCGCATCACTGTAACCATTTGTACCAGACAACCCTGTTTTCTGCAGCAGCATTAAATGATTTTTATATTTTTTTTTAAATGTGAATTTTGATTTTAGCTGCCTCAGAGGTGGTGGTATGTTGTTCCAACATTTGGTTGCCTGGTACCGAAAACTGCCCCTGAATGCCACGGTTTAATAATACTTGATTCATACTAGAAATTACAAATGGAAACATTAAGATTCAAAAGTGATTTAGGTAGGTACGTATGAATATAGTTTTTACATGAAATGTGGGTAAATATTGCATTATGAATCCTCAATCGATTATCATTGTGATGATGATAACTAAGTTATATCAGGATCATAATTAATTGCCTGAAAACAAGAATAAAACGACGTAGCTAAACTAGCTAGATCGATTTATCGCCCCCGAAACTAAATTTCACGAGAATCGTTCCAGCCGTTTCCGTGATTCAGATTATATAAATACAAGAATTGCTCGTTTAAAGGTATAAGATAGATCAAAAATCAAATTTATTTATTTGGAACAAAATAACATTAGTATACAAAAAACAAGTGAAAAACGATGACAACTGCAAAAGTAAAAACTGAGTAGCAGAGTCAGAGATAGATAGTTAGATATATAGATTTATAACGTATATCAAAGTGGTATTTTTAGACCTCCAGTAAATAACAAGAAAAACTATATAAGTCTAATAGTTAAATATAAGTCTCTCGTTCTTGAATACGAGGGCGTATTCAAGAACGACACTATGAGAACACGCACCCACAGTGGACGAAATATTTTTTCATAAACATCACTTTATGTGTTGAGCGGCACTATGGCGCACGCTACTGTGTGCCTTTAGAGCTCAACTTTTGCTAGAGGCACACGACAATGTGCCTCTAGTCACACTATGCAGTGTCGCACAACACATAAAGTGATTTTTATGAAAAAAGATTTCGTTCACTGTGGGTGCGTGTTCTTATAGTCGTTCTTGAATACGAGGGTAAGCCTCTGGCACGTTATCTAGTTTTGTGTTCTACTTAGGAACTGCGACGTAAAAATTAATGTACGACAGAAAATACAAATCACATACAGCCCATTACTCCATATTTTCCAGTGCTTATACGCATAAATGAAGAAAAAAAGAAAATTGTTTGAGAATTTCTGAAATTACACTTTGACATTGACTTTTCTCGCCATTACTTTGTTTACAAAAAACATCTTTGATTATGAAACGTACTATACATATAGTAAGAAGTTTTAATTGACAGATGCACTTTACTAAAGTGCTCAAAGCCAAATAAAAAGTCGACTCGACTTTTAGATTAAAATAAAAATAAATAAATAGGATCACGACTGTAATCCCCAAGAACGGTAGACATCCATTTAGATCTCAAGGCGCTTCAATCAATTGAAAATGTCTATAAATGACTAACGACAGAGGCACGTCTAAACATTATATTTGGCACATGCCCACATTTTGCAGTAGTTAGCATTCCATACGTGAGTTTGCAAGCCCATCGCCGCTTACAATAATACTAACTGGTTTCCACACGATGTTTTCCTTCACTGTTTTGAGCACGTATTTCAATGCGCATATAAATTTTTTGCACTGAAAAATCCATTGGTTTCGAACCCAAGACCTTCGAAATGAAAGTCGAGGTACCTCTCACTCGGCCATCACGTTTTTAGATTCGTATAGAGTTTAATTCATTTCCATATTATTAGGACTATGTATCAGATCCTATTTAGATCCGGAGACAGACCCAGGCCTTTCATTAGGGGTGTCGGTAGAAATACCGCGATTGTTACGAATTTAAAAGTCAAATGTAAAAGGTCATAGCCGACGACGAGACTGAATCTTCCATGTGGCAAATGGACTTTTAAATATAAATAAATTTGACAGTGAAAGGTATTTATTTTACATTAAACGAAAAACGGGGCCTACAAACATTAGCGCGTTATATATACAGGCTTGTTTTCTACTGTTGACGTGACTCTGGCTACTCCCTTTAGAGATTTTCAAGGATCCGACCGTTAGGAGATCTGAGAGTATGTCTACCATAGGTAATTGGGAATTACAGTCGTAATCGTATGGTACCAATGTGAATGAGCGCTGCATCAACTCGCTTGCAACATATAGCTGAGTGGTGACCAATTTTGTTATCAATGTTGCCATTATGTATGTAATTTTTTGTTTAGTTTTAAAAGATTATGTTGACACAAAATAAATGTATTCTTTCTTTAATCATAGGAGCTAGCACGAATCACTATCTTATCGTCAAAACGTCAAAACAGACGCATAAATATATGTGTCAGTTTAGAAGTTTTGACCATGCGATGACGATACGATAGTAGTTCGTGCTAGCCCCTCACACACTTAGCTTTCAAAAATTCCTTCGTAGAATTCTGAGTATCGTCTCTATCGTCTCTAAGTATAGTTATATAAACAAAGGCTTACCTATTAAACCAATCGTCTGTGTATCTCGGATAGGGAAATGGATCGTTGCTACTAAAATCGTATGAAGCTTCAGCATTCTGAAAAAGAAATATCGTGAAAATGATTAGTAGACATAACTATAGATTTTGACACGGTCGCGGCCATGGTTATTGTAACATAGCCGAAACGTCGGGAAAGTAAATTAAAGGTAATTACGTGATAAAGACCCGTGTCAAAATCTATAGTTATATCGTGAAAATGGTTGTAGACAAGAACCATTAGGAAAGATCACCTATTAAATTTAGTTTTAGGTAGTGACTGACTGATCTATCAATGCAAAGATTAAGATTAGAAATAAAATAAAGGAAGTAGAAACTTGAAATTTGGAGAGAAAGGAATTCCCAAAATTAAACCCTTAAAAACCTTTTAAGGGTTTAATTTTGGGAACTCTGCAACTTGCAGCGTTGAAGTATGCTTGAAAACAATTTCAATTTAACGAAGTCGATACTAGTACGATATATATCTAATATACACATTTCTCTCTTATTTTCTCTTACCTAATCTATTTTCAATTACCTTTAAAAGAAAGTCAATCAAATTCTCGACCTCAGTTTTTAGGGTTCTGTACCCACAGAGTAAAAATGGGACAATATTACTAAGACTTCGCTGTCCATCTGTATGTCTGTCTCTCTGTCACTATACTAGACTGTATCTCATAAACCGTGATAGCTAGACAGTTGAAATTTTCACAGATGATGTATTTGTGTTGCCGCTATAACAACAAATACTAAAACAGAATAAAATAAATATTTAAGTGGGGCTCCCAATGCTCCCATGCAAGAAACGTGATTTTTTTGCCGTTTATTATAGATAATGGTACGAAACCCCTCGGGCGCACTTGGCCGGTTTTTAATGTTTGTTTCGGTAAAGCTTTGGTTTGCTAAACGAATTTTCCCATGATAATGATTCAAACCCGCGACCTTTTAACTGAGGAATAAAGAGAGCTATTTATATTTAGTACTTATTTAGTATTTATTATTCGCTAAAAGATTTTCTTTGTTATTAGGTGTTTACACACATAACTGATTTTATATTGAGAAAATGTAATGCAAATAACTACGAGCATATTATATTTTCTAATAACGCAATTGTAAACAACATTATTTCTTTAAAAAGTGTATAAAAACGACGGAATAAAAAACCCATCGCTTCGACCGTGAAAATAATTTTCATTTAAAATACAAACGAAACTAAATCCCAGCTGGAATGAGGCGATAAAACAGACTGCTTTATTGCGGTCGTGGAACCTTTTTAATTTTATACTGAACTTAATTTTACGGCAGACTTTTGTAATTTTGCGAGCTGAGCTAGATTAGCGGGATTATGTCGGCACTTGCTTTTTTAGGGTTCCGTACCCAAAGGGTAAAAACGGGTAAAACTGTCCGTCTGTCTGTCCGTCTGTCGTATAGCTAGACTGTTGAATTTTTTACAGATAATGTATTTCTATTGCCGCTATAACAACAAATACTAAAAACAGAATAAAATCAATATTTAATCAATATTCCCATACAACAAACGTGTTTTTTTTGTTTTTTATAGATAATGGTACGGAATCCTTCCTGCGCGAGTCCGACTCGCACTTAGCCGGTTTTTGTTGAATTATAAACATACTGGAGTCGAGGTTACCTTTGGAGCTTACTGTAAATTTTTTTAAACATTTAAAACTGGAACTTTGAGTAAGGATTATAAAGTCATTCCACTAAGACAAAATTAGGTTGTATTAGGTTGTAGTACACTAGCGACCATTATTCCTATGAATGAAGTTAAAAAGAAATTATTTTAGTTGGTAAGTATGTTTTACTGTAGAAGCTTTTTATTGCTGTTTTTAGGAGATTTTTAATTTAACGCATACAATTTTTGAAACTTGTTTTATGCTTTACCCCGCGTATTTTTTCCCTGGTGATCCGATTTTGATGTTTTTTTTAATTGTGTAGTGAATAGTCCCAAGTTGGTCCCATTTAAATTTTATTTATTAAAAACTAATATCATCTCTTGACTTTTCAATTGTCGAAACTCTTTCGTCGGATTTCTATTTAGTTTTGAAACGTATTGACATAAAACTAGCTTTAATATTGAATTTTGATCAAAAGCGGCTGGCTTTTGATCAAAATTCAATATTAATTTACATGTGATTACACACACAGTTCTATGTTTGTATATAGTTTCCACCTATTTACTACTTTACGGCTTTGTTTACTCATAAGAGCTCAAGTTTCCAAACGTTTGAAATTGAATTTGTCATAAATAAATAGTTGTCTCCGTAATAAGACTCGTGCCTGCCTGAATCGAGATCAATGACTAACGGCATTAATGTTTCTACTATCCTTTTAAAGTTGTATGAAAATGTCTGTATTTGGTATTTATATTTAGTCCAGAGTGGAAATGCCGCCGCAGTATCTTGGGAACGCTTCCGACTGGTATTGATCTGGATCAGTTGAGCTATCTACCTATAGACTGTTTGCGACGGACTTTAGATGGCTCAACTGGTTCTTTTGTATTTTGTAAATATTCTTTAATATATTAGTATTAGATGTTGTATGTTCTTCATGATTTCTGGATAGAGATAGATCTTGGCCGGAGAGTGACGTGACCTACATTTTATCCGTCCGGTGAAACCGCGATCAGAAGCGATTAATATATATGTCTTGCTTTTTGTTCAACCTTACCTATAATTAGGAAGTATTATTCACTAGCTCGCCCGCCCTTGCTTCGCACGGCTCCAATTTCATAGAAATATGAACATCATATAAGATACTAACTTTGACACCCCTTAGGATGCGAATTATAAAGAAGTCCTCTAAGCAAGCGTTTATGTCTTAAGTTATAATTTGAAAGTTCAACATTATAAGTCGTTTATTCCATGCTTTTCTGAAAATCGACTCTCCTTTTCTTCGTATTCTGGGGAGGGGTGGTGAGGTAATACATTCTTGCATTAACATTACCTTCTACTCGTAGTATAACCAAAATATAAAGTGTTCATACAACTTACGTAATTGTATTTCAAATCTGGATGCATGTAGTCCACTCCTGCAAAAGAAACACCAATGTGAAAGCACGTGTCAATGTTAGCCTGTCACTCCAAGGCCCCGCGTCATAGGGGAGTTAATACTAAAAATATACTAGTCTAGTGCAGTGGACATAGTTTAGTGTCTGGGCATACGGGCCACACGCGTTAGCCACATCATCATCCGCAGACTATCTACTAACAATCGTCAATGTTTTGAATTGCTTCTTCGTATGGTTCATGTTTAGAACGTTTTTAAACGACGACAAAAAAGAGGTTCGACGTGTATATTTTTCTAAATTGGTTATATTTTTTTTAAATTGAAGGTCTAAGTTAAAAATGTAATAGGTATTGTCTCTTGACTTTTTAATTGGCCGAAACATTATAGAAGATTTAAAAAAAAAATTGGCTCTCGACTGTATTCCCAAGTACGGTAGACATCCTCTCAGATCTCCAGACGCTTAGATAATTTAAAGATAGACAGACATAGACATAGTCTAGTGGGGGTAGTCAGAGGCACGTCCAAACATTACATTTGGCACATGCCCACATTTTGCAGTAGTTAGCATTCCATACGTTGCAAGCCCATCGCCCATTTTTTAGTTTTAAAATAAGTTTGAATGATCAATACGATTTATACGATATTCAATAAAAACAATGTTACCTACCCCAATTCGTGTAGAGGAAGAAAAATAGGAATAGAAAAATGTCTATTTTCTCTATAACTAGGTTAAGCAGATAAGCAGGTGCATGGCGCGCGTCATAAGCACATTGTCCAGCAGTTAAAGTTTCATAAAGTAACATTATTTTGACAGCTAAAATCTACGAGTGTCCGTAAAGATCGGTACCTATCAACGTTCGGTAAATTCCAATAAATACTTATGAGGTAGGTTTATTCATGCTACCATCCGTAAATAAGTACGAATCGAATTTCAAATATAGGAACCAGACATTAGTAATTTGCGGGCGATCGACTGACCTTTTCCCAGTAATAATTAACTCATCACCGTGTTCTATAGATACAATTACGAGAACTTGACACTTTTCCTTTGCCTGAAGTAATTGCAATTCTATATTGCGAGAGCCAATCTCATTATTTCCTAGGAAAGAGGATATTGCTCTAACATAAACTTATTTTATGTGTAAAAAACTTTTTATCACTACTTCAGGAGTATCTCTCCAATATTGAGTTAGGCGCATCGCCCTCACGAGCTAGATTCGAGGCGGCGTCGAGGCACGGGCGCACCCCCGCGCCTTTTGCTCGCCCTCGCCTCGACTTCGAGCCGCCTCCGCCTCGCCTGTGAAACGACTCCACACTGTCGAACAAGCGTCGCCGCGCCGCTAGCGCGCCCTCGCCTCGTCTCCGAGCCGCGTCCGCCTCGTCTGTGCCGTGACTCCGCCTCGACTCTAGCTCATGTAGGCTTACGTTTGTTTTAGCAACCAATTTATGGATATAAATTCAATACTCATTATATTTTACAACATAAGAATCGGCACGCAAGTAGGCTTGTTCCAATATTTCTAAAACTACTTACCGTCATCCATAATAGCAGTGGTCACATTGACGCCAGTATACCCTTGCGCCCAAGCAGCTTCCACATTCAGATCCAGCTTTGGCTTCCCCCCATTCTGGCCAGTGTTCTTCAAGTACCATTGCAACGGGAAATAAGGATCTCGCGGTTCTGTTGCTGGTCTGGTTTCTGGTAAGCTGAGGGGGCGAAACCCTCGTTTGACGGCTGCTGGTATGGCATTTGATAAGCTGAAGGGGCGATAACCTCGCTTGACTCGCTTAAAACCTGTCTGCTGAACTGCTGTGTGAACCTGCAGACAAAATAAACGTATTTATTAGGAGCATACTATGCATGGAGCAGTTAGTATTCTTGTAACCGGCGATAGGCTTGCAACATGTTGCAAAATGTAAGCATTGTGCCGAAAATAATGTTTGGAAGGGCCTCTGACTACCCTTTTATACATCTTCAAAGATCTAAGCGCCTGGAGATCTGAGAAAATGTCTGTCGTAATTGGAGATTACAGTCCTAATCCTATTTCTATTTCTTTATAAAATCTAAAAAGAAAAATTTCAGATCTCTAATCCATCAACATTAAGTACCTAGATGTATATCATTCACTAGAAGAGGACGCTAGCAACATAGCCTTAGTTAGATACCTAGAATCTAGCATAAATAGAAACACTGTGACTACACAATTCGATTGAGTGGTCAGTAGGCGTTCCAAATTGCCACTCTAACGTTTCAATTAATCAATCCACTTGTTAAACAATATTATGAATACAGCCATAGGTCAGAGCTTCGAGTGGGAGAGAGACTGATAGATCGATAGAGCATAGATTGTCACCAGTAGGTAATGATGAATTTTTTGTATGAAATCACGATAAAGCGCCTCAGGCGGTGATTTCGGGAAACTTTTTATTTGTATTATTTGGCGTCTGTCATTTTGGACAATAATGACAATATCAAAAGTGTAAAAAAACTATTAGCACTAAGCGACGTGGACATAGCAGATTGTTTTGAAGAAAAAGATATGCGTGGTATTACATAATTAAAAACCGGAAAAGTGCGAGTCGGACTTGCATACGAAGGGTTCCGTACTATCTATAAAAAACAACAATAAAATCACGTTTGTTGTATAGGAGTATTTGTTGTTATAGCGGCAACAGAAATACATCATTTGTGAAAATTTCAACTGTCTAGTCACGGTTCATGAGATACAGCCCTGTGACAGACAGACGGACAGACAGGTGGACAGATAGACGGACAGCGAAGTCTTAGTAATGGGATCCCGTTTTTACCCTAACGGAACCATAAAAAAAAGATCGACGTCGGTTCCTCCGTTTTTACCGTCGTCGGTCAAATAAACTTTGAAATACATTTTTAGTCATGTCAGAAAGTTGCTTATTTATTACACTCCCGTTTTAATTTCGTACACTCGTGTTTAACATTGTAGGCTTTACTCATTAAATTCTACCGAGATAAAAATTAAAACCCAACAAAACAAGAGAAATATAAATTTATATACAACATGGATAAAAATATATGCCCTCATAATTCTTTATTCAAAAATCGTGTTTCAGCATTCACAGGACAATCTGACTGGCCTTACAGCTCAGTTGGTAGTAGCTCTGGCTTCTGCGCTGTAGGTTGTGGGTTCAATACCACTCAGGTCAAACATTTTTGCGATGAACATAGATGTTTGTTCTGTGTCTGGGTGTTATAATCTATGTATATAAAAATCAATGGCACTTTTCGTTGTAATTTTATAACTCAAGAACGGGCTCACCTATCCAAACCAAATGTTTACGCTTTGTTCGGACTATTTAGTAGATGGTTTATGTTAGGATTGCACAAAATCGGTAGAACGGTTCTTCAGTTATCACATTTTTTGTAACAAATGAATTCCATAAATGGCGGATCATTTTGTAAATGGGGATTTTGCTGTCAATCAATTATTGAAATTTGGCAGGACAACGTCTGTCACGGGTCGGCTAGTGTAATATAAAAATGTATTGACAAAACAAACAGTGTACCTCATAATTATTCTATCAGTTATCTGATTCCAAATAGTAAAAGCTTTTCCTAAAATGGGGCTAATGGGAAATGTCCACCATTATTTATTTATTTACTTAATCTATGCTGTCACCGAGGCCCTGATTTATATAGAACCTCCAATTAATTAGGCAGGAGATGAGATTTCTAATTGGATGGCTGATGGCCGTGCAAACCGGATAGGCAGCAAATTATGTTATCTGTTGTTAATTTCCTGCAAAGGTGAAACTATCCTGGTATATTAAACGTTCAGTCTTCATGGTGACTAATATCACAGCCTATATTTATACAGTCGTTCCATGAAACCGACACGTTTCTGCCGACATGTAATCTAGACATATGTTTTTATACTATGTTAATGTACAGAATGTCCCAAAAATGTGTCTGGCGGGATTCCAGAGGTTCAGAGGTCCAAATATTTTAGCAATTTTTAGTATTTTTAGAGACACATGCGAGATTATTTTTTTCTAAAGTAGCTAAATAGTGAACCTAGATGATGCATAAACATTTGATACCACAGTATTCAAAAAAAGATTTGAGTTCTTAAAAAGTTGATTGTTTCTTAAGGTTTTAATTAAGACGAGTAATAAATGTTTTCGATAAATGCAGAATCGTTTTTTTCTCAATAACCGCAAAACATACAGTTTTGTTTTTTACGACAAAGATAACATATGGATATAATCTAAATAAATTACAGACAGAAACACGATTGGTGAAACATTTCTTAATAGATTTATTTTTCAAAGTTGGCTCTTCAAAAACATTCGTTTTAATCAAAATTATGAATAGCTAAACATTTCATTTTTATATAATTCGTTAGATAAATCATACTAGCTAAGTAAATTATAGACAGTTTCTTTTTAAATTTGATGGTTTTCAAGATAATGCAGTTTTATCACTTTTTCCGTCTTATCCGGGTAGACTCAGCCCATACTAAAAGTAAAAAAAATCACTTAACACCTTAAGACCTTTCTTTAATTAAAAAATTTAGATCGTCTGGTTTTTATATCGTGGAAAATATTGGACTTGCATACAATCACCTTCTAAATATCTAATTTATTTACTAACACCGTATCGTGAGAAAAAGGAAATACCTAAAGAAACGGTCATAAATAAATTCTGCATTAAATTAGAAATAAGAAAGTGATCGCTACTCGCTACTAGAAAATTAACAACCTGTAGTACCATTTTTATAAGTCATTTGGTTCTTACACACTATAAGAAAAAACCCCACTCAAATCAAACAATACAGTATTCATACATAAAAAATTCACAACGATTGATCAATCAACTTATTACTAAAGTTAGTTTAGAAACAAAATTAATTTAAAACAGTTTTACAAACAAGTTTTAAAACAGTAATAGGCTTAGGACGCATTGGGATTACAAATGTGGCGTCCTTTTTGGGTAAAAAGGCTGCGTGTTACATTTAATTGTATACTTGAAAGGTCAGAGGAAAGTATGAGTTACTACAGGTATATTTAGAAGCCTACTCAGTCATTTTCGTATTATATTTCATTTGACCTACGACCTTTAGATTACTGTACGAATACGGATAGTTGCAAGGGGTACTCAACGCGCGTTTGTTGCTATACAGACGCGTTATGCACGAAAGGTCTTGTCCAGCTGCGTCAGTATCGCGTCTGTAAAGCAAAAGCGCGACGGCGCGTTTAAGAAACGCGGTGTGCATAGGCTCTTCATTAGGCTCACACACACGATTTTAAAAATTCCATACAAAATAGCGCTTTTCGTTTAGCCCAAAATTTTCTTTCGTACGAACCTTGACAAAAACGAACACAACAAAAAAATAATTATACAATTTGGTGAAGTCGTTCTCAAGTTATGGCGTGACCAAGGGAAATTGGGATTTATCACTACATAGTATAAAGCAAAGTCGCTTTCCGCTTCCCGCGTCTGTATGTAATATGTATGTATGTATGTATGTATGTTTGCTTATATCTTTAAAACTACACAACGGATTTTGATGCGGTTTTTTTTAATAGATAGAGTAATTCAGGAGGAAGGTTTATATGTATAATACATGCATAATATAGTAGAGAAACACTGATAACTTTAGAGGTTTCTAATGTGATGTCGTAAATAAACACATTTTTTTGCGCTTACATTGCAAATGCTGGCTGAACCCCACGAGATATATCAAAATAATGTACTACAGTATTGTACACCTTAAAAACGTCTACAAAAAAGTCCACGATGGTATTAGAAATGTCTTACGCACAGCGAAGCGGGCACGGGTCAGCTAGTTTTTATATATTCTTAAAATCTTAATTTGATCCTTAGTAAAGTTGTTTGGCATTATAGGAAATATAGGAATATAAGGAAAGTTCACTATATAAACAAATTTTAGAATAAACTAGACACCAATAATTATCTATATATAAATTATATATATACATTTTATTTCCTGAAGTCGGTTATAAATTGCTCATATTCTATCAAAGAATCATAACTTACCAATTTATAAAGAAACGCATTGAAAGTATCCAGGTCATCACAAAAGCAATTTGGAATGCCTTACAAAAATCTAAGCTATGCCAAGCTCCTGCACCTAATCTTTTATTTATATTCATTTATTTATTCACTAACTACAGACCGCGGCTTCACTCGCTTGATACCTGGATAAATGTCATTCTCAGACGTAACTATATAATTATATTTCAAGTTTCATCTAAATCCGGCCGTGATTGAGGCACAAACATCCAAACTACTTAGAGTAGGAGCTGCTCGTTTAGATCTCGACCTTGTTCTTACGGCACCACACTGGAGGGCACACTGGACTCTACATAGCATTAAGGAAAGGATCATTGAAAAAAATGATAGACCCCAAGCCGTGTTTATTGCCTGATTCTTCTAGGCTTGGTCGCGAGGAACAGGCGTAGCTTCATCTAGCTCCTAAGACGTTTCAAAGTGATCCTAGTGTATAGTATATTTTATTGAAATAAATGATTTTTGAATTTGAATTTGATTTTGATTTTGAGATGTCAGCCAATGTAATTATTTCTGCCTTAAGTGTTATCAAAAAACAATCACATGAGTAATCAAAAACATGAATCATTTTGCGATTAAAGCATTTGCGATAAAAAAATAATATCAGTCTGATACCAGGGTAATTGAGCGAGGCAGCCACTAAAGCGCTTTGACTGAAATTAATCCAAGTTTGTAGATTCCTAGATTCACGTTTTCATCATAAATCATTTATTCACAAGCTCAGTACTCATGGTTTCTTCGTAGGAATAATTAAGATCTTCCTCGAAAATGATAAGATGAAGACTTCAAAGTTCATTCAACTGCACATAAAATAAATATTCCGTGTCATTTATCTCTGGAGCTTGGAATAATATTATAAGGCGCTATATAGTGGGTCTATGTTAAGAAACATATACATACATACCTTACACCATTAAAACCATTAAATAAAACAATATGAATATTAAAGTGTTTTTGGAAAATTTGGTTTTTTGTATGGGCTGTGTCTACCCTAGACGGAAGACATCTAGACGGAAAAAGTGATAAAACAGCATTATCTTGAAAATCATCAAGCTATAAAAGAAACTTTCTATAATATAATTACATAGTATGATTATCTAACTAATTATAAAAAAAAAATACTGTTTAGCTATTCATAGTTTTGAGTAAAAATTAAATAAGTGTTTTGGAAGAGCAGAATTGGGAAAATAAATTCTCCAATCGTGTTTCTGTTATAGACAGTATCTACTCGTATCTATCAGTATCTATCTAGATTTATTCCTTAAGTTATCTATTTCATTAAAAAAACAATTGTATGTTTTGCGATTATTGAGAAAAAAACGATTCTGCATTCATCAAACAAATTTTTACTCGTCTTAAGGTTTTTTTTGTCATTTTAATCGATTTCTTTCTTAGTCTTTGCAAAACAGCTACAGGTACAACCGTACAACTTTGATTCTATGACATAGACAACTTTAGGGTTTTATTTATCGGAATCAAAGACAAAAACTCAAAAATTTTAAATTTATTTTAGATATTAACCACTTTTTACGTTAGTAACAAATCCAAAAATGTTTAGAAGATAATTTAAAAGTTCAAATAAGTTCGACGATCGTACCCAGTAACCTACCAAAATTACAACAGTGTTTTGAAATGTCAAAAGATGGCTGCTGTCACAATATTCTTTGAAAGTAGGAGCACTTAAATAGGTTTGAAATGATGTTGGGCGTCGATTCCAAAGTATGAACGATCGCAATTTCCTTTTCATTTTCGAGGTGATGGGATCGAATCGAATTACAGGCAACTGCCTGACAACATAAAAAAAAGATGAGAGACTGACGCATTCAGGAAGCTGAACTCAATTTCGCCGTGCCGTTGAAAATAGCTTTTAAAATCGCACGTTACCGTGGAAAAGTTATATAGAATGGAGTGTTTAAAAAAAACGGACTTACGCACAAAGGGTTCCGTACCATTATCTATAAAAAACGGCAAAAAATCACGTTTGTTGTATGTAAGCCACACTTAAATATTTATTTTATTATATGTATTAGTATTTGTTGTTATAGCGGCAACAGAGATAGATAATCTGTGAAATTTCAACTGTTTAGCTATCACGGTTCATGAAATACAGCTTTGTAACAGACGGACTGACGGACAGACGGACAGCGAAGTCTTAGTAATAGGGTCCCGTTTTTACCCTTTGGATACACATGGCCACATGGATAAAACATGGCCGTCTGCTTTGGCGTTTCGATTTTGACATTATCGAAATGATTAACAGTGCTCCGATATTAATCGCCACCGCACTCGAAGTTGTCTGTCGTAAGAATGTAATGATGTCAATTGTCCAAAGTAATGTCGGTAGTAATGTCGCCATCTTTCAAAATTCAGTCGGACGCACATAATGTCAAAACGGAAAATATTATGTTGATGAAGGCCTCACCCTGATGAAGAATCTCTAGGTGAATCGAAACATTGTAATTTTAAAAGTGAAATAGTTGGAAACGATGTGACGTTTGTCCTAATATATCATTGATCATTTTAAAGAGTGGCCCCCAGGCCACTTGTTGCCTTAAGTGGTATAAAAAATAAAATATAAAATTGTTATTCCAGTTATAATAAATGGCGATCCCAATTACAGGACAGGCTGGGCCGAGTAGGCTGGCAACGAGCTAAGGATTACCGCGTGATGGATGCGCTGTCGACCTCCCTCCAAATCTGGTTGGGGATTACTGTCACGATTATTACATAACTCTGTTTCTGTTTTCGAAAATCAACAGTTTGCACAGGGGAATTATTTTTCATTATTATAAATAAACTAGCTATTACCCGCGACTTCATCCGCGTAGTCTCAGAAAGTTATTTTTGACAACTTAATCGTAAAACATTGAAATTCCGAAAAAGCAAGGGAAAATTCTGGAAAAATAAGTAGCCTATGTCCGTCCCAAGACTATCTCCATATGAAATTTCATTACAATCGGCCCAGCAGTGGTTTGGCGATGATAACGTCACAGACTTATAGATAGACAGAAAGACAGAGTTAATTTCGCATTTATAATAAAATAATAAGACACCAGAGTGCTGTCTGCCGTAATATGATTATCTCGAACGACTCTAACTTTGTTATTTCTAAGAATAAACCCGTACTTATTTTTAGAGGTAATCCTTTGTAATGTTTCTCTTGTTGTGAGTCAAAATTGCTCGAAATAAATAGATTTTATTTATTTGTATGTTTCGATTTACAAATTAACAAAGTTTTAGTTTCATACATACATACATACATAAAATCATGCCTGTTTCCCAGAGGGGTAGGCAGAGATCACGGCTTTTCACTTGCTACGATCCTGACATACTTCTTTAGCTTCATTCACTCTCATCACATTCCTCGGTTTAGAGTACTTTTGACCCGGCCTTTTTTCAAAACGTTACCAATTTGGTCCAGGAAAATACGCCGAGGTCTTCCTCTTCTAACGCTCCCTTTCACACTCGCCTTATATACCTGTTTTGTCAATCTTTCTTCATTCATTCTCTCCACATGCCCAAACCATCTAAGCATCCCTTTCTCAATCCTCAGCCTTCCACTACGTCTTCTTTCACGTTCTAGTTTTAGTTTCACGTGAAGGAAATGTACCTGGAACAACCTACGTTTAGATTTAAGTTTTGTATATTACTAGCAAACCCGCGACAGACGTTGTCCTGTCTAAATTTAGATAATCGCATAGAGTAACACACGTTGCTATGACGACTGATGTCAACACGTATGTCAGATTTTTTCACACCAGCGCCATCTACACTAAAATCGTCCCTTTTGCGTTTTATTATCATTTTGGATGTTTTTCATATTTTAAAGTAGTCTATTATTTATTCGGGCATTATATCTACATCTACAGCAAATTTCATATTAATCCGTTTTGTCGTTTAGGCCTGATTGAGACACAAACATACATACAAACTCACAAACTTTCACATTTATTATATTATTAGGATTCGTCACGAGACCTAACAAAGCCCCATCTGGGGTCACTAAGGCCTCTTAGCTATTAGTACTAATAGGTACCCTAAAAGCCCAGGCCTAAGCCTGTGAATGAAAATAAATAAATTATATAAAAATAATCACGTTTCGTTAACATAAGAACCGGTACATTATTTTTATCAGTTGATAAACTATATACTACTGCCCGACAGACGGTTCTGTCAAATTTCAATAATCCCACAGAAAAATCACTTATTCTCCCGAAGTTTATGCCACCCTTATCACTTAGGGGTATAAAAAATGCCTTACGACCTATTCTCATATCTACCAAATATACATATATCTACCAAATATACATAATTTATTAAAATCGGTCAAGCTGTTTCGGAGGAGTTCGGTTACAAACACTGTGACACGAGAATTTTATATATCTATATTTATAAAAATGAATACCTATTTCCCTTGGTCACGGCAACACGCGTGAACGGCTGAACCGATTTTGCTAATTCTTTTTTTGTTATATTTGTTAGTGTATGTAGTAGGTTCTTATGAAAGCTTTTTTTTTTTTTTTTTGTAAAAACCAACCTTAACATTGAAAAATTCGGGAAAAACTAAAAGTGTTTTTTTCTATGAGATTATTGAAATTTGAAGACAACGTCTGGTGGGACAACTAGTAAGATATAAACTATCAGTTTCAGAAAACGAGCTTGATATTATAACCACAGAACGAGATCGTTAGAATGAATGTTCTGACTGAAGAGAATCTGATAGAATCAGGCTTCAAAGGAAAAGTTGTTTTAAATGCAGATTCATAAGAACCCGGAGATTGCATTATTCATCTTATTCATGACTTGAAGACAATTTTTTATAAAGATAAACAGAAATAGTCCATACCTTTTCTTCATATATCATTTTATGAGTGTTATAGATGATTGTTATCAACTAGCGCCTGTACCTTCACTAATATATTACCTACTAGCTGACCCGTGCCCGCTTCGCTGTGCGTAAGACATTTCTAATACCATCGCGGACTTTATTGTAGAAAAAAAAATGTGTTTTTTACGACATCACATTAGAAACCTCTAAAATTATCAGTGTTTCTCTACTATATTATGCATGTATTATACATATAAACCTTCCTCTTGAATCACTCTATCTATAAAAAAAACCGCATCAAAATCCGTTGTGTGGTTTTAAAGATATAAGCAAACATACATACATATTACATACAGACGCGGGAAGCGGAAAGCGACTTTGCTTTATACTATGTAGTGATTTAGCATATAGGTAAAAATAATTCTACTTCTCTTTAAGATAGTACATAATATAAAGTATCTTCTTTTTTAGGGTTCCGTACCCAAAGGGTAAAATCGGAACCCTATTACGAAGACTTCGCTGTCCGTCTGTCTGTCTGTCACAAGACTGTATCTGATATATAGCCATGATAGCTAGACAGTTAAAATTTTCACAGGCGATGCATTTCTGTTGCCGCTATAACAAAAAAATTAAAACTGATTAAAATATGTATATATATGTAGGGTTCCTATACAACAAACGTATTTTTATTTGCCGTTTTTTATAGCACGACTTGCGCTTGGCCGGTTTTTTATACTTTGGTACACTGAACAGAATTAATATAACACCTACAAGTATATTGTTTTTATGTTATTTGTATGTACCTAATAGTATAAGTAAGGTACTATAAGTAGTGATTGGATTTCATTTGTTTTTTTGGCAAAGTCAAAAGAGAAATGAAAGGTAATACCGACACAATATTTACAGAATATAATAATACTAGCGACCCGCCCCGGCTTCGCACGGGTACAAAGCTGATACCAAAATATATTACAGAATGTCTTTGTATACTCGTTAACAGCATTTAAAATCAAAAAAAAAAGTCGCGGTAAAAAGTAAAGGATAGAAATTGATTATTGTGGGTTATCCCTAAGAGATAAACATATACCATCGCGGACTTTTTTGTAGACCTTTTTAAGGTATACAATATTTATTACATTATTTTGATCTATCTCGTAGAGTTCAGCCAGCGTTTGCAATGTAAGCGCAAAAATGTGTTTATTTACAACTTCATATTAGAAATCTTAATATTATCAGTAGTTCTCTAATATATTAAGCATGTAATTATACATATAAACTTTTCTCCTGAATCACTCTATCTATTAAAAAAAACCGCATCAAAATCCGTTGTGTAGTTTTAAAGATATAAGCATACATACAGACATACATACAGACGCGGGAAGCGGGAAGCGACTTTTCTTTATACTATGTAGTGATAAGAAACAGTTAATATATCTAAAGATCGTTGCAAACAGTATAATTTACCTACTCGTAGCTCAACTAAATAAAAAAAAAAAAAAAAAAAATAGCCTTTATTTCTACTACTATTTAAAAGATTCTTAAGATTAGTATTGTGTTGTAATGTGTGTATGAGTAATTTTAAATGTTTAAGTATTATGTTTATATATATATTATGTTTATGTTTGTGTAGGTATATATTTAATTTCTATTAGTAGTAGCTCAACTAATCCAGATAAAACCAGTCAAAAGCGCCTCCAAGTCGCTAAAGGTCTATAAGTGTAAATATCACTACATAGTATAAAGCAAAGTCGCTTTCCGCTTCCCGCGTATGTATGTTTGCTTATATCTTTAAAACTACACAACGGATTTTGATGCGGTTTTTTTTAATAAATAGAGTGATTCAAGAGGAAGGTTTATATGTATAATACATGCATAATATTGTAGAGAAACACTGATAATTTTAGAGGTTTCTAATGTGATGTCGTAAATAAACACATTTTTTTGCGCTTACATTGCAAATGCTGGCTGAACCCCACGAGATATATCAAAATAATGTACTACAGTATTGTACACCTTAAAAACGTCTACAAAAAAGTCAACGATGGTATTAGAAATGTCTTACGCACAGCGAAGCGGGCACGGGTCAGCTAGTACCTATATATTTCTTTTATGTATAGCCAGTGCGGTCGGCACAACATTCCTTTCTTCCATTCTCCTTATCCCAACTTCAGTACTTCTAAAAGTCAACTGTTTATCTATACTTTATACATCTTCATTCTACTCACAAAAAACGTATAAGTACTCCTAACGTAAAACCCTTTTCACATTGAGTACTTTAAAGGAATGTTTTTCAACTCCACAAAATATGCAGGATCACGTGATACAACATAGCTCTTCTTTGAGTGTGTGTCCATCAATATGTATATTATGTAGATGTATGCACACTTACATTTATTATACTAGTTACGTAGTTGCGTAGCAATATACTCGTAGCACCTCTACGTTTCGTAGTACCTCTACGTTTCGTAGAACCATCGAAGTCAACAAACGAATCAAGTCCTATTTTTTTAACCCATCTTCGAGTAATTTACTTCTAAGTTTCCGAAGATACTTCGAGTGTTTACAGTTTATCTTACAACCTTCGAGAATTCAAAGGAAAGCTTGTTTACATTCAAGTAGCACCTTTGTGGGGTTTTTATTACAATTGAACGCTTTGTAAAGCATTGTGTATCAAGAAAATGCCCTTGTTAGTTCTGCACACTTTTGAAATCGAATTCAGTCTCACGATTAATGGAAAAGTTATTTATACAAAGAAATAAGGGGGATAAGAAAACTAGGACTTTTTGACAGGAAAATAGGTTTAAAATTACATAGAAAATGTTTTCTGGAAATAGTCTATTAGACAGTATAAAAAATAAAGTAATGTTTATAGTAATCTATGTAAATTACGCCTTCATAAAGCGTTATAGAGTAAAATAACTTGAAAATAAACAATGATTTATTAAAAAACCCATAATTAAAATTATCTATTTTTAAACGACAGTCACGTGACACAAAATGGACATGATTGGTCGAATCGACGATGACGTAACATGCATGTCTATATGTCATCGCCTGCCTTGAAAAAAATGACGTTTGTTTATTTGTTGACAAGCATGTAACGTCACAGAAACTAGTCCGACGCCATTTGTATATAGAAGCATTTTTGCGGGTTATTTAAATTGTCGTTATTTAATTTACATTTTTGGGATTGAAAATAATATTTTTTATGGGTTCCACAGTCACCACTGAATAATCTAGAATTGTTTTCAAAATCTTGTCAAATAGCCCATTTATGAGCAAACTGCAGGTATGCAAAGTATCTGTAGCCATTTTTAATTCCCAAGCTAAGCATTCTTCAGAGGGATATAAATGGTAAGAACGGTAGAAATATCTAGGTTGCAATTTCCTCGAGACTCTTGTATCTATTCTCTGTTACTTTTTAAGGGGCTCTTTTTCGAAACGAAAAAAGAAATACTTCTGAACAAGCCACATCTCCTATTTTTATAAGTATATTACTTCAGGTTCCTACCTAGATTTCTATTAAGCTGAACATTTTTCGTTTCGAACAAAAACAATCGTCGACTGGGAGCGCCTTAAGCTTTTCTTTGTTATTTTTAGCAAGCACCTATAAGTTTACACCTGTTTTGCTCTGTGATGTTATCATGTACTCGTATTTAAGTTTGTTTTTACAAAATACAAAAGAAGGTCTATACCTAACTGGTTCGCGTAGTACAAGCTTTACTTCGTTTTTAAAATGTGAACCAATATATGTACCTACCAATAATTGTTATTCAGTTCATACAGGTATATAATCTTGCAAATTATAATGATTTTTGCAAGCGTATATCGTCCGCGGCAGACGGAGAAGCAGATCCAATGTTGTACCTACTACTGTGTATGTTTTCCGCTGACATACAAGACACGCCAACCGGCAAACGCGCGGCGATCACAGAGAGCGGTCATCGCATAAACAGCCAAGGTTCTGACACACATGCTCATTAGTAGCATGCTTTCATGCTACTAATAAGCAACTGCTACTTAGTAGCATGTCATGATTTTTGAGCATGCTACCTGAAGCACGGGGTAAGTGGGCGTGCTAATAGCACGTCTAAACAGCTTTAAGCATGCGTATATCAATGCGCGACAGACCCAGACAGACATTTATAAAATTAATTCCCAACTTTTAATATCTAATAGGTACGATTTGGGGTGATGAAAAAAATAATGAATAATGGCAGAAGTACTTTATGCTTACCAGAGGGTTCTGCTTAAGAAGACGGGTATGTGCGATAGACCGACGAGGACGCGCGTGCAGTAGCCCGCGGTGCGCGAAGTGCCATTCTGTATCGGAACCCAGTACCTAAAAAAAAGACATTATCGATAAAAGTTCATAATGGTGACATCAAACAATTCATCATTTGTTCACACACAAAAAACAGTAACGACAAATATATAAAAATCCGCCGATCTACCGTTGGTCGCGATCGCGGTCGATGCTAATGATGAAGAGCATTTTAATTCGAAACGTCAGCAATACTTCTTAAGACAACAACAAAAATTTTGGTATAAAAGTTATAAAAGTAAATTATCACTATCACTACATAGTATAAAGCAAAGTCGCTTTCCGCTTCCCGCGTATGTATGTTTGCTTATATCTTTAAAACTACACAACGGATTTTGATGCGGTTTTTTTTAATAGATAGAGTGATTCAGGAGGAAGGTTTATATGTATAATAACATGCTACCCGTGCGAAGCCGGGGCTGGTCGCTAGTAAAGTATTAAAGCTCTGACTAGGTTGTCCTGTGTCCTGAGTTGAAAGTTCTTCCAAGTGAATTAAAATATTAAATATGCTTGAAGGCATTCAGAAACTTTGCTATTCAGATAAACTCAAGTTCCGAGCTAAAGAAGGTACAGTTTCAGCTGAATGACACGTCTTCCAGCGCTTATCTCGAGACCTTGGTATTTTCTGACACGTTTTCTTAGTTCTCAAACAAGCGATTAAAAAAAAAACCCGGCCAAGTACTATTCGGTCTCACGCACGAAGGGCTCAGTACCATTATCTATAAAAAACGGCAAAAAAAACACGTTTGTTGTATGGGAGTCCCACTTAAATATTTATTTTATTCTGTTTTTTGTGGCAACAGAAATACATCAATCATCTGTGAAAATTTTAACTGTCTAGCTATCACTTTTCTTGAGATACAGCCCTGTGACAGATAGACGGACAGACAGATGGACAGACAGACGTACAGCGTAGTCTTAGTAACAGGGTCCCGTGTTTACCCTTTGGGTACGGAACCTTAAAAAAGAGAATGACAATGAAAATATTTACCAGTCCGATGACAGTGAGTGTAAAAGCTTGTTACAAAGCTTGGTAGGCAACAAGCTCAACAGCGTGTATATGTTATGTTTTATTGCCAAACGGCCGTTAAAGTTACGGCACATCTTACGGCGGGATAAGGGGTTTACGACTCACAATATGTCGATAGCTGAGTAGTGGTATTGAACATGCTAAGGTCAAATCTATATATATAAAAGAAAGTCGTGTTAGTTACTCCACTTATAACTCAAGAACGGCTGAACCGATTTAGCTGAAAATTGGCAGGGAGGTAGCTTAGAGCCAGGAGATGGACATAGGATACTTTTTATCCCGGAACGGGAACGGGAACGGGAACGGGAACGGGAACGGGAACGGGAACGGGAACGGGAACGGGAACGGGAACGGGAACGGGAACGGGAACGGGAACGGGAACGGGAACGGGAACGGGAACGGGAACGGGAATTAAAATTTGACAGGACAACGTCTGTCACGGGTCGGCTAGTCCTCAATAAAATTGATTCTACAATCAGAGTTATCTGATGTTTTGGCGCAAATAACATTTTTTATGTTATTTACGCTATAAAAATATTAGGCTTTTTTGACAAATTTATAAATTTTTAGCGTGTTTGTATCAATAAATTATTTCTTGTCATCTATACTGTTTATACTTCTATCTGGCTTCACAGCTTAATTGGGTAGCTCTGCCTTCTGCGCTGTAGGTTGTGGGTTGGACCCCATCCCGGGATAAACATTTGTGTGATGAACATAGATGTTTGTTCTGTATCTGATTGTTAATATGTATAATAAGTATGTTTTTTTTATATTTAAAAAAAATAAAAAAGTATACAACACTAGTTTTTAATTACCAAAAAAAATAATAACGTATTGTCAGTGTCTGTTACTAATTAAATTTAAGTAGTTAAAACTTAAATTAAAAAATTAAAAATAATATCCTTAAAAAAACACAATATTTAGTTAACCGTTTATTCATACGCACCTACCACATAGCTACTCATATTTTCACGATTCTATCCATTCATAAATAGCTCGCCGTCTCCGTTGTAATTTGTGTAGTATTTTCTAGTACTGAGACCATAATTAGTGCCAATATACGGTTAAAAAGAAACCTCGATAACTTTGTGATAGTGCAATAATAAATCATGCTGACAGTGCTCAGATCATAAGAAGCTTCTGCTGCAACGGTCAATTTTTTTTTTCGGTATATTAAAACTATTATTGTATAGGTAAGTATTATATCAGTTATCTGGTTCTGTGTGAAATGTCCACCAATATTTATTTATTTATACTTTAATACGAAAGTAACTTTATCGGTCTGTCTGTCTGTCTGTCTTTGACGTCGCCGCGGCCAAACCGCTGTGATGAAATTTAAATTACATTAGGTTACTTTTTTCCCAAAATTGTCTTTTAATTTTCAT
This sequence comes from Hydriomena furcata, assembly GCA_912999785.1. Taxonomy (NCBI): domain Eukaryota; kingdom Metazoa; phylum Arthropoda; class Insecta; order Lepidoptera; family Geometridae; genus Hydriomena; species Hydriomena furcata. The sequence continues at coordinate 8,847,683 of OU538839.1, forward strand.
GAATTTTAATGTTTTCCTGAATCTACGCGGACGAAGTCGCGGGTTTAAAGCTAGTTTCAAATACAGAACCGGTATAAGGGCTAATAGGAATCAATTAACAGAGTTGAGTGGTTTGTATTGGAATATCTAAGGTTAGGCTCGTCAATTATAATTGTAATTTGATGACAGTGGCGTGGGGGGCGAGAGGGGGGATCCAATCTCCGTGCGGTATAAATGTTTGCATGATCTTTAATAGTCAATAATAGTCATTTATTGGTAAACACCTTTACACGTCATAAAATAACAGTTTTTTTTTTTTTTTTTTTTAATAAATACTAGCTGACCCGTGCCCGCTTCGCTGTGCGTAAGACATTTCTAATACCATCGTGGACTTTTTTGTAGACGTTTTTAAGGTGTACAATACTGTAGTACATTATTTTGATATATCTCGTGGGGTTCAGCCAGCATTTGCAATGTAAGCACAAAAAAATGTGTTTATTTACGACATCACATTAGAAACCTCTAAAATTATCAGTGTTTCTCTACTATAGTATGCATGTATTATACATATAAACCTTCCTCCTGAATCACTCTATCTATTAAAAAAAACCGCATCAAAATCCGTTGTGTAGTTTTAAAGATATAAGCAAACATACATACATACATACGCGGGAAGCGGAAAGCGACTTTGCTTTATACTATGTAGTGATTGGTGGACTTTACACATTGCGCCATCTAGCCCCAAACTAAGCAAAGCTTGTACTATGGGAACCAGATAACTGATAGAATACTTATATACTTTTTTTTTTACAATTTAATCTACAAATTCGTCACATGAAAGATTGCTCATCGAGCCAGCGTTTCAGTTTAATTTTGAAGCATAATAATGTATTGGCCTCGGTAATATTCTTTGGCAGTTTATTGTTTGCAGGGCCCATGACGTGTGTCAACTTCGAGGATTTCGCTACCCTCCGAGATATCGGTCTGATGTTGTGACGTTTGCGCGCGTTGTGCTCATGTACCTGACTGTGGTTGCTGTGGTACCATGGTACTCATAGTTTCAGCAACCTACGTCACCAGGAAACCTGGTTTGGCGTCAGGTTTCAAAAAAGACAACAGTCACTTACATGAGAATACTTAATTAACAAAAGTGATAAAATGCTTAGGTGGTACAAATTGAGTTGATCGCTCGATTTAAATGTTATGTTATTTAATGTTATTTACATCATTCATCAAGGGAAATAGAATAGTGTACTACTATCTTCCTCCTTAAAGGTTGAAAGAAAATGATTTATATACCTATTTGCTTTTAACCGCGACTTTTTCCGCGTAGATTCAGGGAATTCCTAAAAATAAAAATAAAACTTCGAATAAAAGTAGCCTATGTCCTTTTCAAGACTTTAAACTATCTCTATATTAAATTTCATCACAATCGGTCAAGCGGTTTGGCCGTGATAACGTCACAGACAGACAGACATAGTTACTTTCGCATTTATAATATTAGTGTTAGTAAATTAGTATAGATCAACCAAGCGATGCGCTTGCAACCTGTCACGTATGGAATGCTAATTACTGCAAAATGTGGGCTTGTGCCAAATATAATGTTCGGACGTACCTCTGACTACCCCCACTAGACATCTTAAAAGGATCTAAGCGTCTGAGAATCTGAGAGGATGTCTTACGTACTTGGGGATTACAGTCGTGATCCTAATTATTTTATTTTTTTATTTAGTATAGATCAACCACAGAAAAGCGGAACCTAGTATGTACGATTCCAAATTAGTTATAAGAATCGTTGTGTTGTCCGTCTGTCTGAAAAAGTTATACTCAATTTAAGTTACGGAAGCCCAAGCGAGCCAATCTCACTCGCTCTTGTCCGTATTTATTTTCAATTATAAGTCCCGATATTTTCTTATTTGTCGAAAGTCAAAACCAAAATTATTTCCACGAAGCCTTTTAATTGCTTTACTTTGTTTGTTTTATTATGTCCGAGAGTGTATTATGTTTCATAATATGATACCTATGAGAACTGCCAATTACCAGTTATACCTAGGTACCTATATTTTCTTTGGCTTCTACTAATTAATTCAGAATATCTATAACTAGCTGACCCGTGCCCGCTTCGCTGTACGTAAGACATTTCCAATGGGCTATTTGACAAGATTTTAAAAACCATTCTAAATTATTCAGTAGTTACTATGGAACCCATAAAACAATATTATTTGAAATTCTGATAAGTATAGGCCCTAAAAATTTAAAATATCGTCAATTTAAATAACCCACAAAAACGCTTAACTAGTAACGTCGAACTAGTTTCTGTGACGTCACATTGTCAACAAGTCAAGTTTTTCAAGCGTCAAGTTTTTCAAGGCAGGCGAAGACATAATTGACAAGCATGCTACGTCATCGTCGATTTGACCACCGTTTACCACCATCCTGACCGTTTTGAGTCACGTGACTAAAAAAAAAAAAAAAAATATTGGCGGACTTTACACACAGCGCCATCTAGCCCCAAACTAAGCAAAGCTTGTACTATGGGAACCAGATAACTGATAGAATACTTATATACATTTTTTTTTTAAATACATACTTATTATACATAGTAACACCCAGACACAGAACAAACATCTATGTTCATTACACAAATATTTACCCTGGGTGGGGATCGAACCCACAACCTACAGCGCAGAAGGCAGAGTTACTACCAACTGAGCTGTGAGGCCAGTCAGAAAAAGAGAGAGACTGGCGTTGAAAAATAGATAATTTAATTAAGGGTTTTCGAATAAATTATTGATTATTTTCAAGTTATTTTACTCCATAACGCTTTTCGAAGGCATAATTTACATAGATTACTAGCAACTACACTTTATTTTTCATACTGTCAAATAGCCTATTGTGATAAATTTGGATGAGTATTGAGTATGTCTATGTGGCTATGGTATGGCTTGGATGGAGATTTTTAAGGCGTACAATACTGTTTTGATATATCAAAGTATGTATAAAAAAGTGTTCATTTACGACATCACATTAGAAACCTCTAAAATTATCAGTGTTTCTCTACTATATTATGCATGTATTTTATATATAAACTTTTCTCTTTTCTCCCTATCTATAAAAAAAACCGCATTAAAATCCGTTGTGTAGTTTAAAGATCAGATGATCGGTCAGACGGACAGGCAGACGGCGGGAAGCGACTTTATTTTATACTATGTAGTGATATGCAGGTATAGTTTTACTAAAATCGTGTGTACATTTGTGTTCAAACATTTTGTGTAGAACACAAATGGACACATTATTGAAGGTGGATGATAATGCTTCAGTTCACTGCTTTCTATAAATACTATATAAGATTTCGGATTCGTGTTCCAGTCTATTATTGTTGAACTGAAATTGAATAATTACTAAATTATTCGTAATTTTAAAAGGTTCAACAATAAATATTGTCTCAGTTTGACCTTTTCAGTTTTTAACAAATTAAGGTTCATCCCACCAGTTTTATAAAATACACAAACCCTTCTTAAGGTGATAAAGGAGATGCTTGAAATTTTAGTTTATTTTTTGTATCGGTTGAATTTACCCTGATAGGACGGAAAAGTGATAAAACCGAATTATCTTGAAAACCATCAAACTTAAAAAGAAACTATCTTTAATGTATGTAGCTAGTATGATTATCAAACGAATTATATAAAAATTAACTGTATTCATAGTTTTGAGTAAAAACTATTAGTGTTTTGAAAGAGCCAACTTTGGAAAATAAATCTATCGAGAAAAGTTTTACCAATCGTTTTTCTGTCTATAATTTATCTAGATTAAAAAGTTAAGAGAAAGTAATCTTTTTCATAAAATACAAAACTGTTTGTTTTGCGGTTATTGAGAAAAAAACTATTCTACATTCATGAAAAACATTTATTACTCGTCTTAAGAGGATCTATTTAGATTCAAGCTCACTTGAACATCTCGCTGTGTTCCACTTTAATATAGTTGAAACAATTGGAGTATCTACAGTGCAGTGGCTAGAACTCGCGACATAACTACACTACACGTTAATAGATACCTGACCTAAATATAATACACTAGTGGAAACGCGACTTCGTTCACGTGAAGCTATTTTTAACTGACTTCAACGACCGCTGCACTTTTGCAATTTCAAGTTTCTAGGATTATGGTTTAGGCAGTGCGTTGATAGATCTATCTGTTAGTATCGCGAGAGTTTTATATACCACTAGCCGACCCGTGACAGACGTGGTCCTGTCAAATTTCAATAATCGAATAGAAAAGACTGAATGTTTTTAATCTGTGATGTCAGATTTGTTGCACACCAGCGCCATACAGAAATCATCCCTTTTGCGCTTTTTTTTTTCGTTTTGGGGATGTTTTTTCATATTTTAAAGTAGACTATTATTTATTCGGACAGTATATCTACATCTACAGCAAATTTCAGTGTGCATCAGAATGGCGGGTGTATTGTTGCAAATCAGCATAAAACAAATATGGGTCAAATATATAATTAAAGATCTAAGCTATCCTATATCTCAAGTTGGACCAGACTGCTCACGGTGTGCCAATTTAATTTAAAATCGGTTATGTAGTTTAGGAATCCATCGCGGACAAGCATCGTGACAGGAAATTTATATATATTATTAATAATATCACAACAAAGATTCAAATCAGTGCAAACAAACAAACCAACAACATTTTCTTCATCATCATCTCTTACCATAAGTTCCTTTTTACCATTCCCCCCTACCACCCATATATATAGGTAGATTTTGAAAGCCTGTATCTTGTATTCTACTTCAAACAAAACAAACATCACATTTACGTAATATTTCTTAGTCTAATAATTTCCAGCATTGTGATACCTACTAGCAATATACTGATACATTCTTAAGTGCCTTTTATTCATAAAAAGATTCATAAAAAGTAATTTTAGAACTACCTAGAGCGGAGACGCACTACCAACCTACGATATTTCTCTGAAACCGAAGAAAACCGGTTTACATTATGACTGTCTTACTTACTTAAGCTTACTGCTTTTATGAAAGCTTAAGTTAAATAGCTGTGTAAAAAAATGTTAAAAAGTTAGAAAGAAAAACGTAACGATATTTACGAAAAAGAATCAAACCTATAAATACCGTAATAAATGTATATCTTCTCACAAACGTGATCGTACAAAAACATGAAAAATGTTTTATGTAATGCGATTTATTTCACTCTTTGATCTCATATCTTTTTACCTTTCACAAATCTCATATTAAATCTGGTAGACATTGATTTTATTTTTAATACGTACTAGACCTGAGACTTAGGGCCTGTTTCATCATCTTCATGTAAAGTATTGATTAGTTACTTTCCATTTAGCGCTAAATTAATGTATGAAAGTGCCAAAACTATCAAATGTCAAATGGTACATTTGTTTTTGGTAATTGCCGAGTAGCCTACTTAGGACTTTACTTGAAGATGGTGAAAAAGGCCCCTAGACAATAGTATTGAATCTTTTAGGTATACGAAGTACATAATTCTCGATTTTACGACTATCTAGGTACTCTTGAAAGCTCTACGTAGCTTGAAAACGTTAAAATCTATCACATCATTATAATATCTCCTCTTAAAAGAGGATTACGCAATTTATGTCTCAAAATCCCCACCCACAAGCTTATTGGGTGGGGAAAATGAGACCAAAAGTTTTATAACCCTTTTGAGGGCGATTCTTAAAGTAGCTTAAGGGACTAACTCGTTTTTGTTTGCTTCTGCTATTTGATCTGGGTCCTCAATTATAAAACAAAGGTTTCAAATGCCCTGGATTAAACTTTGTCCTTACAACGAGAAACCCTATAGATTTTAAGCTCCAACAATCCAACGATTCATTAGAGACGAACTTGCACTGCAAACTAACCTATTTCAAGACATCATATACTACCGAAGTTACTAACCTATTGTACCGGTTGAGTTTCTACATTGGAAACTCAAAGTTACTAACTTGTAATAATGATAAACTTAGTGCACTAAGGTTTTGGAATTGCACAATATGTTTTCTTTTCAGTACCTTCAGTTCAGTTCCAGAAAACATTGCGAGGAAAGAAGCAATTTTTTTTAAGTGGCAATTAGATGTCGCTGTGTGATAATGTCTGCCAATATTTTTTATTTATTTATAACTATATTAATACTAATTGGTATACAAATATATTAATACTAATTATATTTTTAGGGTTCCGTACCCAAAAGGTAAAAACGGGACCCTATTACTAAGACTTTGCTGTCCGTCTGTCTGTCACAGTGCTGTATCTCATGAACCGTGATAGCTAGACAGTTGAAATTTTGACATATTATGTATTTCTGTTACCGCTATAACAACAAAAAATACTAAAAACGAATAAAATAAATATGTAAGCGGAGCTCCCATATAACAAACGTGTTTTTGTTCCGTTTTTATAGACAATGGTACGGAACCCTTCTTGCGTGAGTCCGACTCGCACTTGGCCGGTTTTTTTACTATGATAATAATGATTAATATTTTTTTACTTTTATTTTGTTTCCTAACAGGACGCATATACTGATTCTAATACTACTTAGCCTATTCATAAGACCTATACCTACTATGTATTGTATATGATGCAAATAAATAAATAACTTTTCCCGATATATTCGTCGTTTTCAAAACGAAACCCCCAGACTAGAAAGTATCTCATGACATCTCGCACTGTCACATACAAACCGATGGTAGATAAAAGGTTTTATGCATTAAGCTTACACACGAGTTTGCAAATGTCACTTATGTCTGAAATAGTTGGGAGGCAAAAAAGGCAGAAACACCGATCAGAAAATATATCATTTTACCCCAAAATACATTTTCTCATGAGACGTCGGTAAATTACGTATTATGCGGAAAAACTACTAAGAATGCAGAGCAGAACAGGATCACGACTGTAAACCCCAAGTACGGTAGACATTCTCTCAGATCTCCAGACGCTTAGATCCTATAAAGATGTCTAGTGGCTAGTCAGAGGCACGTCTAAACGTTATATTTGGCACAAACCCACATTTTGCAGTAGTTAGCATTCCATACGCGACAGGTTGCAAGCCCATCGCCGAAGAATGCGAATTATATTAAACTTACTAGTAAAACCCTTATAACTTTGCTCACGTGGAGTTATTTTCAAACAGATTTCAACCCCCGCTGCACCCCCTTAGGGGTGAAGTTAAGGAATTCCTTTCTTAGTGGAATTCCTTCCTACACACCAATAGAAATACCTACACCTTCCACATTTTTCAAGTTTTCAGGACCAGCGGTTAAGGCTGTTCATTGACAGATCAGTCAGTCAGTAACGCAAGAGTTTATATAGATTTACCCTCGTATTTGAATACACGCACCCACAGTGGACGAAATCTTTTTTCATAAACATCACTTTATGTGTTGAGCGACACTGCATAGTGTGACTAGGGGCACATTGATGACAAAAATGATTTCGTCCACTGTGGGTGCGTGTTCTCACAGTGTCGTTCCTGAATACGAGGGTAAGTCTTGTCAAATTTCATAAGCCTGCAGAAAAAAACACTTTCAGTTTTTTCTGAACTTTAGGCCTCCCTTATCACTTAGGGGTATAAAAATTACCCTACGACTTATTCTCATACTTATCAAATAAATACGAAAAAAATCATAAATATCGGTTAAGCTGTTGCGGAGGAGTTTGGCTACAAACACTGTTTAAATTAGAATTTGTTAGCTAAAATGCCTAATAAGTAGTACCTATAGGCATACACTCCAGACGCTTATGAAACACTAGCTGACCCGTGCCCGCTTCGCTGTGCGTAAGACATTTCTAATACCATCGCGGACTTTATTGTAGAAAAAAAATGTGTTTATTTACAACATCACATTAGAAACCTCTAAAATTATCAGTGTTTCTCTACTATATTATGCATGTATTATACATATAAACCTTCCTCTTGAATCACTCTATCTATTAAAAAAACCGCATCAAAATCCGTTGTGTAGTTTTAAAGATATAAGCAAACATACATACATACATACATACGCGGGAAGCGGAAAGCGACTTTGCTTTATACTATGTAGTGATAGTGAAGTGATGTCACATCTCAAACTGGAACCGTTGACATGTTCAGACATCCAAATTACAATGTACAAAGCCAGTCAGAACAACTTTACCGAAGTACCTGCCTACTTAAATAAGTCTAGAAGTTTACCTACATTACCTTTGTAGTTACTCGTATATGCAATAAGTTATTAAGCAAGTTCGTGACATTAGGTAATTAATAGGTGACCTGAACCATTTACCGTTTTTCTACATTATCTGGCCGGTAACTGGTCTGGTTGACCGAAATAGATCAATGTAAAACATACATAAATTATTGAGCATTACAGTTCTTATTATCATAATCATCCTTTCCCTTATCCCACTACATGTGAAATCGGCACAACATCTTAAAGGTAGCAAGTATTTTTTACGTACAGAAATGAATATTCTTATAAGCAGTGATGGGCTTGCAACCTGTCACGTATGGAATTCTAACTACTGCAAAATGTGGGCATGTGCCAAATATAATGTTTGGACGTGCCTCTGACTACCCCCACTAGACATCTTCAAAGGATCTAAGCGCCTGGAGATCTGAGAGGATGTCTACCGTGCTTGGGGATTACAGGCGTGACCCTACTAATTTTATTTTTTTATTTTAGAATTTTTACAAGAAACAGTTCTGTTGATCTATCTAAAAACCGTTGCAGTAGGTAATCTTATAAATAATTCAGATGCCCATCTTTTTAGGGTTCCGTACCCAAAGGGTAAAAACGGGACCCTATTACTAAGACTTCGCTGTCCGTCTGTCCGTCTGTCATCACAGGGCTGTATCTCATGAATCGTGATAGGCTAGACAGTTGAAATTTTCACAGATGATGTATTTCTGCTGCCGCTATAACAACAAATACTAAAAACAGAATAAAATAATTATTTAAGTGGGGCTCCCATACAACCCACCGTGTTTTATAGATAATGGCAGGGAACCCTACGTGTGTGAGTCCGACTCGCACTTGGCCGGTTTTTTTATTTTGATACGGACGAGTGCAAAAGCTACGACTAACTTGGACTCCTGGAAAGAGCAGTTTTAAACCAAGTTTCGAAACAAAACTCCTTGTTAGCTGGTTACAAACTTGGTTGCTAAAGAAAAGTGCAATAAAGGTTTTATTAATAAAACTTTGGTTGGTAAAACTTTTCCAAGTTTATTAGTTTTACACACTTGTCATTTTCAACCGATGAAAAAAGGAGATTTGTTATCCGACGCGTATATCCTAATCCTAATCACTATCACTACATAGTATAAAGCAAAGTCGCTTTCCGCTTCCCGCGTATGTATGTTTACTTATATCTTTAAAACTACACAACGGATTTTGATGCGGTTTTTTTTAATAGATAGAGTGATTCAGGAGGAAGGTTTATATGTATAATAACATGCTACCCGTGCGAAGCCGGGGCGAGTCGCTAGTAATATTATAAATGCGAAAGTTTGTGAGTTTGTTTGTGCCTCATTCAGGCCTAAATGACTAAACGGATTAAGATGAATTCAAATTTTCTGTAGATGTAGATAATGCCCGAATAAAATATAGACTAATTTAAAATACCAAAACATCCTCAAAATGATAAAAAACGCATAAGGGATGATTTTGGTAAAGATGGCGCTGTTGTGCAAAAAATCTGACATCAGTGTTGTTATTAATCGTTATAGCAACGTACGTTACTCTATGCGATTATTGAAATTTGGACAGGACAACATCTGTCGCGGGTCTGCTAGTATTTATTATATTTATCTATTTTTGTGGTTTTTTTCTAAACGATGTTCTTCATCACACAAATATATCTATTTGTTGGGAACCGAGCCTACAATAGAGTACGCATTACCTACATAAATTACTTTTATGCTATAAATAAAATATTTTATCTTAAAAAGCTAAAATAGAAGATTGTTATTTTAATGTATTTTTAATGAATTGTGTAATTAACTTTGAAATTATGAAATTATGTCGGCGTCGCGAGAATTCGGTTTGAATTAATAATACCTATTTAATAAGTACAATTTATTATAGGTAAAGCACTTTGATAAGCGTCAGATAGATTCTTATATAATTCAAAAAGCACTTAAAACTTAAAAGGTACCTACGATAAAACGATATGCTAAATACGACCCTCAATTTTAAGTTTAAGGGACTAATTTGGTAGTCAAATCGCGTTTTGCTGGACGGATTTTGCCTTTTGTGCACATTTTACTGGCCTCACAGCTCAGTTGGTAGTAACTCTGCCTTGTATAGATGTTTGTTCTGTGTGTTATAATGTATTTACAACAAAAAGCTGGCGTTGTGTGAAATATCTACCAATATTTATTTATTACTAGCCGATCCGTGACAGACTTCGTCCTGTCAAATTTCAATAATGGAATAGAAAAGACTGAATGTTTTTAGTCTGTGATGTCAGATTGGTTGCACACCAGCGCCATCTGCACTTACCAAAATCATCCCTATTGCGTTTTTTTATCTTTTTGGGGATGTTTTTCATATTTTAAAGTAGTATATGTTTTATTAGGGTATTATTACATCTACAGCAAATTTCATCGTAATCCGTTTTGTTGTTTAGGCCTGATTGAGGCACAAACATACATACAAACTCACAAACTTTCACATTTATAATATTATTATAATATTATTGTTTGTACGTTTAGCGCTGATTAGATTTTGTAATTTAAAAACGTGGTTCTTTTATTATACCTACAGGGTTGTAAAATAAAGCGCTCAAAATACTGATTGGACCTTGTTATTTCTACAATAAACAAATAACGAACGAACTTTTACAAACAGACTTTTAAAAGTATAATTAAATGTTGGCGCCCAACATGTGACAAGTTCTGTTCAAGTTCTAATTACTTAAAAGTTAAAGCAATCAAATCAAGATGTTTTAGTTCCAAACTAACACATTACACACTCGAATCTGCGGAAGAAAATTCTGTGGGTGTCTGATCTTGTTACGTGCGTGAATCATTTGCATACAATTCGAAGTAATTTAATACCAGATCAAGTTGTAACTTTCGGCAAACACGTCTAAAACTCGCAAGGTCTTATTTGCATTTTGTGCGAGCCGTGCCGAACAAGTACAAGTATTTAGGTATGGAGCGAGCCTCGGGGCTAGCAAACTAATCCGGAAAAAACGAATCCCTCATAACCCTGTTGTTTGCTTCGAAAATTGCTGGAATCCGGATCGCCTGGCAAACAGAAGAGATGAAAAACTGACACCTACGAGGTCACGGATAAATAGTTATACCCGATGGTCAGTACGAAAAGTTGGAGTTTACAGAGGCAAGCATAATTTATCTTTATTCCCTGGACATTCGTGTGTTTACGTAGTTACTGTGGGACCGCAAAAATGGGTTTGCGACATTGCATACGGTCGTAAATTGTCTGCTCTCTTGTCACGAGCGCGTCAAATGCCCTGTCAGAGCATCTGTCAATGTCAACTTCTTAGCTTCTCAAACACCAGCTATAATCTTGCTTGAATAATGTGTTTTTCAAAGACTGTTTAACAAAATAAATGTTATGATGAAGTGAAAAACAGTTTTAAAACACATCTCGCGGGCAATCGAAGCACATCATTAAATAAATACATTTTGGTGGACATTTTCACATAGAGCCAACTAGCTCCAAACTAAGGAAAGCTTGTACTATGGGAACTAGATAACTGATAGAATACCTACTTAAATACTTTTTTTTGTAAATACATACTTAAGATACATTATAACACTCAGACACAGAACAAACATCTATGTTACACAAATATTTGCCCTGGGCGAGGATCGAACCCACAACCCACAGTGCAGGAGGCTGAGCTACTACCAACTGAGCTATGACATTGCGGCCTTGCGGGTCCTTGCCCAATTTACTATCGTGGTTGTTAATCATTTTAAATAGAAATACTGCCGTTGATCGCGGTCGCGGGCGATGCTCATGATGAAGAGCATCTGAATTGTCTCGAAACGTCAGCAATACAAGAAAAAAAGTGGTAATTAGACGTATTTCTATAAAAAAAAAAATACCATCTAGTGCTAGAATATTTACAAAATATATAAGAACCAGTTGAGCTATCTAAAGACCGTTGCAAACAATCTAATAATTAGCTCAACTGATCCAGATCGCTATCAGTCGGAAGCGTTCCCAAGATACAGGCGGCATTACAACAATGTCTTGTAAAATCATTTTACTTACATTATAAGTTCGTTTAGTCAAAACTTCTTACATGGTTGCCTATTCTAAGTTTAGGCAAGCATCTAACCTACTCGTAACTTGGTTCGAAGTACTTATCTACTCGACCTTTTCTTTTATCTCGTTAGTACCTCCCGCAATTTTTCCTTGGACTAACGGAGAAATGAAATATCCGAAAACAATTTGTTCTTATTACGCTTTCGCTGTAAGGTTGGTAATATGAAACATGATATAAATCTAATTATGAAGTGTTTGTCTCTTGGGATATTTTACGTTCAACTTCTGATTAAAGATAAATCCTCCATAAATTAGTTCGAGGGGGGTACCTACTACTCTTATAAGCAAGGGCGGATCCACGGGAGGGTCATGGGGGTCATGACCCACAAGCTACCCAACCTATTAGTTCTTTTTTGGCTACTTCCATTATTTCGATAATATTTTGCCAAAATAACATTACCGCGGCAAAATGTGTATCATTTTTTTATCTGAGGACACTTGAATTTTAAAATTCGGTTAAAATCACACGAAACCATGGTCTACATTACTGCATACTTTGTCCTAGTAATGTTCACGTGATAAGCAGAGAGAAGATTTAAAAAAATGTTTAAAATTACGATTTATTTAGCATTTTTGTTAGGTATCGTTTTTAAATAGATCTGAATAATTTAACACCTGTCAGTTTCAGGGAGTACTCTAAAATTTACCCTCATACGCAAAATCATTGTCAAAAATCACAAGGATTATTTTGAAACGTCTTAGGAGCTAGGTGAAGCTACGCCTGTTCCTCGCGACCAAGCCTAAGAGAATCAGGCAACAACACAAAACAAATGGCTTGGGTCCTATATTTTTTTTTAAATGTAAATTGCCTGGTCTTCAAAACTAAAGTTTTTGATATAAACCGGATCGGTCTGAACACGATGTATCTTATCTGAAAGCCCCTGGATAAGTAAATATAACATCTCTTTATAACCTCGCTAAAAGAAAATCCCGTCTATTGATGTCAAGTTCAGGGTGTCGTGTCACGTCACTAATGTGACAGGCGAGAGTCATGGCCGCCATTTTGTCTTGGTGGAAAACTATATTGTGACTAGGATTTTATAAGTACCTATAGTTACCCCAAGTTATGTGAGTAGTGGATATAAATAAAATGAAAAATAATAAGTTTTCTGTTGAAAAATAATTTTCAATGACAAGCTTTAAGCTGTAAAATTATTTAAACCATCGAGCACCTGTCACTTCATATAATATTGTCACTGGAACTTGACAAGAACGCAAAGTTTTTACTCAATTGAAGTATTAACTAAGGAGTTCCGTTGTGAGTGACTGTTGAACAGCTCCTGACTCCATTATCAGATCAGCTCGCTGTCATATTATTGTATTGTCACCAGAACTAAAGGTGTATGAAACATTATAGCTCATGTGTTGCAGCTCATTTCAGCTGCAACAGAAATTGTTGCAGCTGAAATGAGCTGCAACACATAATCAACTGGACATAATCTGTGAAAATTTCAACTGTCTAGCTATCACGGTTCATGAGATACAGCCCTGTGACAGACAGATGAACAGACGGACAGCGAAGTCTTAGTAATAGGGCTTCCGTTTTTACCCTTTCTGTACGGAACTCTAAAAATGGTGATGATGTAAAGTTGCCTAGATTAAATAAACTGTAAGTATATTACCTACATGAAAATGTGAACACTGGGTTCCCCATGGGGAAAGTGCTCATAGCTTGTAACGAGTCAAGTTTTTGAGGCCATCTAGTTGTGACCTTTTGTGACCTTTTAATACTGACAATATTTTTAAAACAACACCTACCGTTTTGTGAAAAACTTGAGGTAACTATTGATTGCAAATTCTGTAAAATTTGGCTTGAATCTAGTCAAAACTATCCTAAGTTTTAGAACTGTTATTCTTATTTAGACTTTAACTTAAAAGTAATGCTTGGACGTCCCTCCAATTACCCCTATTAATATGAGCATGTGTCTAATGTAATGTTTAGACATGCCTCTAATTACTCCCATTAGACATTTCTAAGCGCCAGGAGATCTGAGAGGATGACCGTACTTGGGTATTACATTCGTGAGCCGAGTGAATAGAAGTGATTAAAATAAATATAACAAAGCAATTTAAATTAAACACTTCGTTGTACCACAATATTTTCATTGAGAAAAGCTATTCAATAGAGCTCTCTGGGAAGAACTAATTATCTTGTACTATATATAGAACAATGGAGCTCGGGTTAATGAAAGGACCACGATAAAGGAAGCTTCTTTTATTATTCGTTGTAATATACCCACGGTATCCTTAGATACTTGAACGGTAGGTAAATAAGAAATATAATCTACTTATAAAACTACTTTGACGAAGTTGAAGACTTGTTCGCTGTAATAAAATAATACACATGCTAATCTATCTATCTAAATTAGTACTTTTGTTATGCCTTGAATTTAATTTTTACTAGAATACTTTTTGATTTTGTACAATCAAAAAGTATTCTAGTAAAAATTAAATTTTTACTATAAACACATTTTTCTATTGTAAACCATTATTTAAGTAACTGGGAACATGAGACTGCCCTAGTTTATAAGTTAGGGCTCCATCTGTTTTTTTTTTGCACATTGGTTTTTTCTAATTTTCAAAATAAAATAGCATTGGTTGGTTGGGTAGGTATGTGTGTGTAGAATAGGTATACATAACCCTAAATCTATAAATAAATAAAATAAATAAGATCACGACTGTAATCCCCAAGTACGGTAGGCATCCTCTCAGATCTCCAGACGCTTAGACCCTTTGAAGATGTCTAGTGGGGGTAGTCAGAGGCACGTCCAAACATTATATTTGTCACATGCCCACATTTTGCAGTAGTTAGCATTCCATACGTGACAGGTTGCAAGCCCATCGCCGCTTATAAGAACACTAACTGGTTTCCTCACGATGTTTTCCTTCATCGTTGTAAGCACGTGTTTTTGATGCGCATATAAATTTTCGAACTGAAAAATCCATTGATGCACGCCGGTATTAGAACCCACGACCTTCAGATTGAAAGTCGAGGTACATGCCACTCGGCCAACACGGCTTTTTCTACCTAACCCTAAATCTCTCTGAATAAATGTACGAAGCCAGAGTAATGATATTCAGAAATCCCTGTCCGTCCCTAGATAATATTCCTTCGGCGCGCAACTCGTTATAAAAGTATTCGTTAGCAACGTCAGTACTTTTTTCTGTAGGTATGTAGATTCTTCTACATGGGTAAAACTTTTAATAATGATGTTAACATAACCCATTTAACTAATGAGATACAGTTCTTCTATCTCACGTAGACGAGTGAGCAGTACATGTAGTTGTGATATGTACACGCGCTTTTGTGCGCGCACTACACACACAATTAAAACCAACCCGCCTTCGTTAGATTGAAAATATTTCTGGTATAAAAATCGTAGCTAAAGTCTACGATGGTGCTACGAACTCTCTACGCAACAAAATCATCACTACATAGTATAAAGCAAAGTCGCTTTCCGCTTCCCGCGTCTGTATGTAATATGTAATATGTATGTATGTATGTTTGCTTATAACTTTAAAACTACACAACGGATTTTGATGCGGTTTTTTTTTATAAATAGAGTGATTCAAGAGGAAGGTTTATATGTATAATACATGCATAATATAGTTGAGAAACACTGATAATTTTAGAGGTTTCTAATGTGATGTCGTAAATAAACACATTTTTTTGCGCTTACATTGCAAATGCTGGCTGAACCCCACGAGATATATCAAAATAATGTACTACAGTATTGTATACCTTAAAAACGTCTACAAAAAAGTCCACGATGGTATTAGAAATGTCTTACGCACAGCGAAGCGGGCACGGGTCAGCTAGTTTCTGATATTGCAGAAATCCCTTTAAATGAACTAAGCATTCGAAAATAGTGACTGCTTCTAATAACTTATTTATACTAGATTATGCCTACGACCTTGCCGCATGACACTAGCTCATATACTATTCCCGGAACTACTATAACTGTTTCATGTTTCATTCTATTCCGTATAAGCGGTTACATGGTGATTGAACTACAAACAAACATACAACATAAAATTTCGCACTTATAACACGTAGGAAGTTGGATAAATGTTAACTTCATACAACAGTTTATATCATGTTTAAACTTTAACAAAACAAACTTCTTGAACTTATCTGAAACTAGTGGAAACTTTCGTACTTCCGTTCACGTGCAGCTATTATCAAGCAAACTTCAATCCTCAGGGGTTGAATTTTGAGAATTTGTTTCTTAGTGCGGCCCCTACACACCAAAAAGAATACACCCTTAAAATGTCAAGTTTTAAAGACCAGTAATTAGATCAGTCAGTAACGCAAGAGTTGTATATACTAGCTGTCTTGACAGACGTTGAGCTCAAATTTAAATAATCCCTCATAAAAATCGGTAAAGCAGTTTCGGAGGAGTTTGGTGGCAAACACTGTGACACGAGAATTTAACATATTAGAATATAGATTTATGCATCCTCTGTAGCTTTTTGTTCATATTTTTTTCGTAAATACTATCTCGCTCTTTGTGAAAAAATAAAACGAGTGGAATACATAATGTGGATTCAATTTGGTTTAAGTGCAACATTATATTGAACATATATTTAACAACTAGCTGACCCGTGCCCGCTTCGCTGGTCGACAGATAGTTTCACATCTGATCAGATAGTATTCCAATCTTCAAAATAAATTATAGCCCATATGTTGCTGAGGACTAATAGCTACATAACAAAAAAAATCATCATAATACGTCTAGTAGTTTTTGCGTGAAAGTCGGACAACAGACAGACAGACAGACAAAAATTTCAAAATGTTTTTTTTGGTTTGTGTTATTTGTATAAAGGCCCCTAGGAGTATTTTTTTTAGTTTTTATTCAATGTACAGAATTGAACTCTTCTACAGTTTTATTATATGTATAGATAAGAAAATTGTGAATCCTAGGTTACATAAATAAATAAATGAAGAAGAACCCCTTTTCTACTGATCTCAATAATCATTTTGTAAATCGATTATATTTATGGATACTTATGATATTAGTAAAGTGGCTTCGAAAAGTTAAAAACTCATTACGTGACTTTTGTTTGCACTATCCGTACAAGGAAGTTTCATACGCTAAGCTTCGATATTAAATTTTCCAAGCACCTGTAATATACATACGACAAAATCGACAAAGAGATTAATAACTCACTTTATATGGCACAGTCAGCCCCGGCGTCACACGGATGTCATAATGATGTTATGGCCTATGGCTTTTTAATGATTTTTACCTTGAGTTGTAAATTAAAGTTTTAGTAGAAATCCCAATTTTTTTCTAGTAATAAATATAGCCTTTGTTACTCAGAGATAATGTAGCATTCTAATAAAAAAAACCGGCCAAGTGCGAGTCGGACTCGCGCACGAAACCTTCCTTACCATTATCATTATTATTATCATTATCATTTATTTATTATTTATCTTTTTATAGATAAATATTTATTTATTTATTATTTATCTATAAAAAGAGGCAAAACAATCACGTTTGTTGTATGGGAGTTATGAGATATATTAGTATTTGTTGTTTTAGCGTCAACTGAAATACTTATCTGTGAAAATTTCAACTGTCTAGATATCACGGTTCATGAGATACAGCCCTGTGACAGAAAGACGTACAGACGGACAGCGAAGTCTTAGTAACAGGATCCCGTTTTTACCCTTTGGATACAGAACCCTAAAACGAAAGATGTTGAATTTTTTTTGAAATCGGTTTGAGTTTATTAGTAACAAACATACAAAAATATAAATATTTCTTACAATATTTTTTACTCTACTGATAAAATTGTGTAGATCTGCTCTCGAATAAGGCTCAACCACTTGATTGATCAAATATTTACAGCTTTACAATGTTTTGATGAAATATAAAATTGACGTTAACACAGCAGCTTTCTTTCTTATATTCTTTTATCGATCAACTAGCTGCTCCCGCCCTGACGTCGTACGGGTGTACAAGTGAACATAATAGGTACATTTTTGATACGTAGGTTACATTATTGCAATTTCCCTTGGGTTTTTTTTTATATAAAATATGGCCTATATTTCCCGCTGATAATATAGCTTTTGATAGGTGAAAGAATTTTTAAAATTGGTCCAGAAATTTGTTATTTTATCCATTATAAACAAACATACTTACAAAAAATATTTTCTCTTTAGGTATAATATTAGTGTAGGTGTAGACGTAGATCATAAATAAGCAAAGTAAAATCATTTTTGATAGTCTGTTGTTACTTTTTATAAGCAACTAGCTGACCCGTGCCCGCTTCGCTGTGCGTAAGACATTTCTAATACCATCGTTGACTTTTTTGTAGACGTTTTTAAGGTGTACAATACTGTAGTACATTATTTTGATATATCTCGTGGGGTTCAGCCAGCATTTGCAATGTAAGCGCAAAAAATGTGTTTATTTACGACATCACATTAGAAACCTCTAAAATTATCAGTGTTTCTCTACTATATTATGCATGTATTATACATATAAACCTTCCTGAATCACTCTGTTTATTAAAAAAAACCGCATCAAAATCCGTTGTGTAGTTTTAAAGATATAAGCAAACATACATACAGACATACAGACGCGGGAAGCAGAAAGCGACTTTGCTTTATACTATGTAGTGATGTAAGAAAATTGGCAATTTACACATTTTATGGCTCAGAAATGTTTTCAGGTTTTTCCAAATACTTTTACTTGTAACGTATGTTTCTGGAATTTTAACGAGTAGTACTAAGTAAACATGCGGCATATAGAAAATAAAATAAATATTATCATTTTAATTGATACCGGAAACGATTGCGAATGGATTATCTTCTCGGTTTTCTTCGGTAAAAAAATTACAAACTTGCTTCTGAAAACTCCAGGAAATCCAAATATGCTCGTATGAATTTTTATTGTTTTATCACCAAAATATTATTTTACAAATTATTCTTTATGAATGCTGTAAAAATCGTCGTAAAAATCATTGTAAAGTTTCGTTTACTAGCCTTATTTCTCTAGAACAGAATGCTTTAAAGTAAAAAATCATCATCATCAGCATCTTATCATTATCCTACTTCATGTGGGCACAACATGTTGCAAAAGGAAAAAGGAAAAACCATGCCTGACGTCGACCATACTGCGTGTGTCCACACTGCGAACCTAGCGCGGTATAACTATCTTAATTCACGCGCTACAATTTTTTGGATGGCGACTTCTAATTGCTACAATTAAATAAATAAATAAATATAAATATTGGCGGACTATACACACAGCGCCATCTAGCCCCAAACTAAGCAAAGCTTGTACTATGGGAACCAGATAACTGATAGAATACTTATAAATACTTTTTTTTTTTTTGCAAATACATACTTATTATACATATTTCGATTCAATTCGATTTCGATTTATTTCGTTATCAAATCGATTTGGGGATGTTTTAATTTTAATAATTATTTGTTGAATAATAAATTATGGAAGATGAAATTATATTTTTTATTTAGAGTTTATAAAAAATGATTTTTCAATTATCTACTAAATTTACGGCTTTGTTAGACTTGAATCCAATAAAAGATCTCTCCGACCATAGGTACGTGGTGGCGACGACGGGCGCAATGTACCAAACATAGACTGCCCGTGCCCACCTTGTACAAAGAATACAAAATAAATATAAATAATAGACTACTTTAAAATATGAAAAATATCCTCAAAACAATAAAAAACACAAAAGGGATGATTTTAATATATATAGTCGATTATTGAAATTTGACAAGACAACGTCTGTCACGGGTCGCCTAGTTAGATCTAAGTTTAAACTGTTTTTAATTTATTTTTTCCTTTTTATGTTATGTTATGTGTTGTGTGCTAAAGTAGTAAATAAATAATTGTCTATGTCTACATATGAAACGCGGCATCACTGCACTATGGACGCAAAGGCGCGTTTTATATGATTGATACTTCGCGCCCGTCGTCGCCACCGCTCTAGGCTCAGCAGTGTGGACGAACAATTTGGAAAAGTAAAAATTATGAGGTATTATTTATATGTATACAAAGAAAGAAATTAACAGTAATTTGGAAGTAAAAAATTAAGTCTTACAAAGTGGCAATAACAAATTGGGCGAAGTTGGTAGTTATTCTACATAAATTATGCGGCTAGCGCTCTCTCGGGCTTATGTATTATTACTGGGTAAAGAAATTGTGTATTTTTAGGAGCTTTGATTACCTAAGAAGCGTTGGCCGATATAATACGGCCGTTGTAGCAACACGCGCATTGAAGATTAGTAAGCGGTGTTGCTATCATGTTGCAACAATTGTAAAATAATAATTAAATTAAACATTCCAAAGTGATTTTATCCTATCCTTCCTATCGATTGTATACTTGTGATTTTATTTTAATAAATAGCTTTTGACTTTAACTTTAACTTTAATTGCTTTACTCGGTTTGTAGCTAGTTAGCTTTGTTAATATTTGAATTATTTGGTTGTAAAGTGAGGAGTTTTATTTTTATTAAAAACGCATGTCTTATTTTCTGTTCTTTTTAGTGATAATTTATATTGACTCCGGCATTTTTCTACGACCGTAATAAGACGACCTACTCATCTTAGAAAACGAGAGGTCTGTTGTGCTATGCCTGGCCTAATTTGGTGCCGAAATAGCAAACTTTTGTTTAGAATATGAATGATGGGTCTAATAATGCCGTAAATACGAGGCTTATCGCAGATTTTACTTTTAGCTATTTTACTTTCTCTGTGAAACGTAAAGACGTTAGGCCTTAGGCATAATGACTATAGCTGCGACCCACAGGCTCAAAAGTAATATTATTCACAGTGCGAAGTGACAACGTATTACGAACTCGTATAACGTTGTCACTCTCACACAGCGAGTAATATTGTTTTGAGATTACTTTAGGAGCTAATGGTATGGCTCTGCTGGCCTCTGTCTAATTGAAATCTGCACTAAAAGTTGCCTGGTAGATCTATTCAAACCACGGATATACTTGGGGACATATAAAGGGACATTTATCGCAACATGTTGCTCAACAACTACGTGAATGTCTCGGGGACAATATTATAGAGCTTTTTACAGGCCGCACTACTCAATGTTTATAGAAATGTCGCCCGGTCACACGTAAAATGTGCGGGACACTGTGTAATGTAGTAGCGTCACATAGATTGAGTATAACAATAAAATGTTCTCTGTCTCCTAAAATCCTTAAAATGCATCCGTGGCTTTGAACATTCTTGATAACAAGTTTGGCGATCTAAAATCTCCTGCATATAATTTGGCTTTACGATTATTTTACAAAATTCCGATATTTTATCAAACCACTCAAGCTAAAGGTTAGTTTTAGATCTTTGGATATCTGACTTGTCTGAAATATAATTTTTCAATTATTTTACAAAATTCCGTTATTTTAACAAATCCGAGGTTCAAACCACACAAGCTAAAGGTCAGTTTTAGATCTTTAGATATGTGACCCTGGTTGTTTGAATTTTCCTTTGTCTGTACATATATGAAACTAAACAAATAGATGTGTCCACATTCCCTAGGGTCTGTCCGAAAAAGTGACGTTAATACTTTTGCGTCAAGCCCAAACAGAAGAAATGAAACAAATTGTACCAGGACAAATGTCAAACTTAGTTACATAAGGCAATTATAACAATTAGTTACTATTTTCTCAAACTAATATTCTATTAATTATAACAGAAAAAACTCTGAAACGATGTTTGTCTCATTCTAACACGCTAAAAGAAAAAGAAAGTGACAGAATACGACTCATAGAAAATCTGAACCCAACCGATTGAGCTAAAATTTCGGATACTTATGTGACTTTGGTGACAATGCAATAATATGGTGAGCTGATTTGATGATGGAATCAGGAGCTGTTCAACAGACACTCCAAGGTGTTCCTCCTTAGTAAATACTTCGATTGAGTAAAAACTTTGCATACTTATCAAGTTCCGATGACAAATGTTATATGATGTGACTGGTGCTCGATGGTTTAAATGATTTTACAAAAGCTTGTCATTGAAAAATATTTTTAACAGAAAATTTATTTATATACGTGCGGTCTCGGATTTAGGGGTCATTCTAATAAAATTTAATCCCGAGCAATTTATATCATGTAGTGTGTAGGTAGACTATCTATCTATACGCTATCCACCATTTATTTAATCTTCTCATTACTATCTACGGCGTAGACCATCTACGGCGTAGACCGTCTACGGCGTAGATTCGGCGTCAGATTTTACGAGGAACATAACACAAAATTGTATCCTATGCTTATGCACAAAACTTACTGGTCAGCTTATCTCTCTAGAACCTGGATTAGCATGCAGGATTTTACAAAGCGAGTGAAGCTGCGGGCGGAAAACTAGTTTAATAAATATTTAATATTTACTTTGCCTAAACTCACCCGGCATTTTCTGTCCGCTTCGCCTCGACTGTAATCCGATTATTTAAACCTTTTACGGTCTACCTAAGTAAATACAAGGAGCAAACTGCCTAGTGCAAAATGTACTAACGACTCGGACAAATGTCAGAGGAAAGGTTTTACAAACAAACAAACAGTTTTTTTTTGTTTCTTTGTAAAACCTTTCCTCTGACATTATCGGACTCGTGCACGAAGGGTTCCGTACTATTATCTACATAAAACGGTAAAAAAGTCACGTAATTCTGTTTTTAGTATTTGTTGTATAGCGGCAATAGAAATACATCATCTGTGAAAATTTCAACGGTCTAGCTATCACGGTTCATGAGATACAGCCTTGTGACAGACAGACGAACAGCGGGGTCTTAGTAATAGGGTCCCGTTTTTACCCTTTGGGTACGGAAACGAAAAACTGGCGCTCACCTAGGCACGTACTGTCTTGCAATCGGACAGAAAGCGCTAAACTTTACAAAATCTCAACTAACTTCTAGAGTTCAAAGCTTCAAGTAGGTAGTTTTAAAAACTACTATTAAAACTTCTAGTTACTACACTGCGCTACGCTACGGTTGGTTTACATTACATTAGACTACACAGATTGGGTTTATAATCTACTAGCCGACCCATGGCAGACGTTGTCCTGTCAATTTTTAATAATCGCATAGGAAAAAGCAATTTCAGATAACTTCCAATTTTTTCCCTACAAACCTTGTACTGATAAAGTAAATTACGAATTTTGGTAGAATGCATATAATTCATTAGTCAAAACTGCTTTGCTATGACGACTAAATGTTTTTAGTCTGTGATGTCAGATTTGTTGCACACCAGCGCCATCTATACCAAAATCATCCTGTATGCGTTATTCATTAAGGGTTGTTTTTCGGATTATAAGTTCCCCCTTTATTTATTCAGATTTTGTATCTACATACTACAGCAAATTTCAACTTAATCCGTTTTGTCGTTTAGGCCTGATTAAGGAACAAACATACATACAAACACACAAACTTTCGCATTTATAATATTATTAGGATAGCCTAAGCACGAACCATTATCATATGGTAATAGTATGTATAAGAACATAAACAGAGTATAAATGTCTAGTTTTTTGGACGATTTTGACATAAATGAAAATATTTGAAAATATTTATTTGACACAAACACACACAGAAGACAGAGGGATACAATATATAAAAAGAATACAAAAACATCCAAAACAAAAAATAAAACCAATAAACCTTTCCAATGCGATAACCTTCTCTTGAAAACGACCATCGGGACAAACCTCACATCGTTTCCGACTATATTTTGAAGGATGGAACGACCTACATTACTTTTGACAATTGACATCATACATTCTACGACGACAGACGACGATTTATAAAAGTGCGGGTTGGCCGAATCGTAGCAATGTCAATGTCGTCGGTAATGTCGAAATCGTTTTGTAGAGTAAGGGCCCTGAGTACTAAGCTCAGGCTTTACGCCGTGCATGGTTGCAATCGCCCTAAATATACCTAGATTCAGCGGAACTACGTGTTTGATCAACCGCTGAATGCTTACAATGCTCAAACAAGTATTGTCATGTCGTGATCATTTTAATGAACATCCATTTTGTTTACCAGTTCGAGCGTTCGCAAATAAGAGCCAAACGACCTATTTGTATTGTATTTTGTGTACCTTACGTGGTGTTAGTTCTGTTCGTAAATACTGGGCTGTATATGATCAAGTTAGATTATCCTGTCTGATATAATTACGTTTAAAAAATTAAAGAAAAAACCGACGAAAATTTTTCTATCAATCAAAAAGTCAAGGCATGATATTATTTTTTAAAATTCTGTACCCAAAGGGTAAAAAAAATAAAATAAATAAATTTATAAAACTAACAAAATGATACTTAATAAATACACAATTAAATAAACAAATATAAAAATAAATTAAATAATATTTAAATATATAATAATATTTTTAAATATATAGATATGTATATAAATATATTAATACTAATATTTTTACTATGATAATAATTTTAATTTTAGATTTTATTTTGCTATGTCCTAACAGGACCCATGTACTAATACCAATACTACTTACCCTATTCATAAGACCTATACCTACTATGTATTGTACATGATGCAAATAAATAAATAAATAAATAAATAAAAACGTGACCCTATTACTAAGACTCCGTTGTCGGTCTGTCCGTCTGTCTGTCCGTATTGTGTTGATCCTATCGTCATTGGACAAATGTATGCAAGAATGCATGATCTACGAATATTTTTCCTTTAGTATGATTTTTGATTTGTTGGATTTGTCTCCGTCCCGAATGAGGTAATTTTGAAACAATATTTTATAAAACATTTAAAAAAAATAAGTGTTGGAGACCATCATTAGTAGGTATACTACCGCACGAAGCCGCGGCGGACAACTAGTTCAGTATAGTAATAGTCGTTTGAAAATAATTCACAAGCACGCTTGCGGTTGTACTGCAAAGCGGACATTGAAGCTCACCGCAGCACTGTGGTTTTAGACAGGCAAAATGTCGAGATTGTGGTGTTGTGCCAAGTAGCACGCAGCGTTTTGATCATACATTTATTTTTACAAGCTTTTATTTAACTTGCAATGTATGTACGTATTAACTATGTTTGTTAAGGTGGAATCCTGCAACTCAATTTTGAAGCAGTTATCCCCAACCGATTGAACTGAAATTTCGTATACTTATATAACTTCGGTGACAATGCAATAATATGGTGATAATAAAATAAATACATGATGTATTTCTGTTGCCGCTATAACAACTAATACTAAACAAAATAAAATGAATATTTAAGTGGGCTCCCATACAACAAACGTGATTTTTATGTCGTTTTTTATAGATAATGGTACGGAGCCCTTCGTGTGCGAGTCCGACTCGCACTTGGCCGGTTTTATTTAAAGTCAGGTACTAAAAATTTTATATTTCGATCACTTCTTGGACTCTAAGCTATAATAAGTTACAGTACCTACATATCAAGAACTTTTGAGTAGTTTTCAAAAAGATCAGTGACAGATGATGGTATTGACAATTGACGATAATGATAGTCATCAACCCTACCCTTTGCTCTATAATTTCCAGCACTATAAAATATGAATAAATTGTTTTCGAAGGTCCAGGGGCCATACCACAAGGTAATAAATTAATATCATAACAACTGCGAGTAACATACTCGCGGTGCGAAAGTGAAAACACAATACGAACTCTTATAGCGTTGTCATTTACGCACCGCAAATGGTTATAAGCTTTTATTTTAGTTGTAATGTATGTATGTATGTATGTATATAACTATGTTTGTTCGGGTGGAATCTTTCAACTCAATTTTGAAGTTCAATTCAATAATATGATGACAGCGAGCTGATCTGATGATGGAGTTAGGAACTGTTCAACAGAAACTCACAACGAAACTGCCTTAGTAGATACTTCGATTGAGTAAAAACTTTGCATACATTGACAGGTGATAGTTGGTGCTCAATGGTTGAAAGATTTAACAAAAGCTTGTCATTGAAAAAATATTATTTAACAGAAAACTTATTTTGATATTACTTTTGAGCTTGTGGTACGGCCCCAGTAGATATAATTTATACCCAAGTGGCGTGATGTGTCAACAAATTGCTGGTAACGGGATCACCACTTTAATATTATAATGTAATTAAGTGTTGTTAAAATCGACCTTTATAGACGAAACATTTCGACAAAATTATCACTTTGGGATTAGAAATTAGATGTCATAAAATTGTATGGTTTACACACAGTGATCTGGATCAGTTAAGGGGCTGTATGTCGACGATTGCTCTTTTTCGAAACGAAAAAAGAAATACTTCTGAACAAGCCACATCTCCTATTTTTATAAGTATATTACTACAGGTCCCTACCTAGATTTCTATTAAGGCGCTCCCAGTCGACGATTGTTTTTGTTCGAAACGAAAAAATGAATACTTGTGAACAAGCCACATCTCCTATTTTATAATGTATAGTATATGTGAATAAAGATGTATCCATCTTTAATCACTTCGATAAATAATCCTACCGACCGCTGCAATGACGACAAACACACGACGGCGCGTGGTCCGCCTTAGCTTTTCGAATAAATTAATGATATAAATTATGTATAATTACTATTACTACATATTACCTATCTTTAACAATAAATCACAAGTTGATTTTAATAGTAGTTATATAAAATATTTCGATCATAAATTCTAGAACGTATCATTTTTAAATAATATCTTTATCGTGAAAAGTTTCTGCTATTATGTTCTCATTTGATTTTATCATCGATATAAGAAACCACACAGAAGCATATAAAGGTTAGGAGGCTCTAATTTAATATATTATGTATCGCGTTACAACGACTATTTATGTTCTTTCTATTATATTTTCATAACAAACTTCAGTTTGATGACAATTGCTGGCGATTCTGTGGTGTCCACCCTAAAAAGCTAAAATTCCTAAAATCCTAAAGTCTGAATTAGCGTAACATCAAAGTGACAGTTCTAAAACTTAGCTTTGTTTTAAATAAATTTAAGATTTTCCAAAGTGATTTAGAAACGTCAAGCTAAATTTAATCAACATGTAAATTGGTGTTGACTAAGATGAAACTTGGATGTATAAAATATGCGAAATAAAATAAAGAAATGTCTAAAATATTCTAAATTTTAGGATTGTCATTTTGATAAAATGTTCTTTTACATTTCAGCAATTTCATTATTTAATGTCGTTAAAAATCGATTGTCTAAAATTACGCGGACGAAGTAGCATGTTATAGCTTCTAATAAAATAATAAGTGCGAGTATTCCGTTTATTTATAATACAGTAAACCGTTCATGGAACTCTAGTTATCAGGAGCCAGCACCCGGAGAACCCTTTGGGAATTACCATTACTGAAACGATGACGAAGGAATATTCCGCTGGAGTTGCAAGATCCTAAGAAGCGATCGCCATTATTTGACGTGCTTAGTACGGCGAATGAGAAAATGTGATCAGGAGATCTAAATAGATTGAATTTGCTAAAGCTTAGTGCTATTATCCAGGGATATAAAGGAGATGTTTGTAGAAAAGTGCTAAGTCTTTTCTCGTGAACACCGCATTTTTGCTGCCATCTAACTAATATTATTAATAGAGAGAACTTTTGTAAGTTTTTATATGTGGAGGGTAATCAACGGAACTACGGAAAAATATTTCACTATATCAAATGTACATAATTCCGGATAGACATAGGCTAGTTTTTACTCGGGTTCCAGCGAAGCCGACCACTAAAGCTAGTCTATATACTAATACAGGCTGCTCGCCCCGGCTTCGCACGCGTGGTACCTGGATAAAAAGTAGCCTAAGTGTTATTCTGATGTATAAGCTATATTATTATTAAGTTTCATTTTAATCCGTTCAGTAGTTTTTGCGTGAAAGAGTAACAAACACACACACACACACACACACCCACTCACAAACTTTCGAATTTATAATTAAGTAGGATAGTAGGATGGTACAACCATAGGTACCTATTTACAAACATACATTAGACCCTTTCACAAATTAGTCGAGCAATAACGGTTTAGATTGGGTAAAACCAACGATACCCAAAGCTCCTACTCCTTGGTCGTCTAGTAAACAAAACTGCGGAAGCGACATCGTTATAATATACTAGCTTTTAGCCGCGACTTCTTTCGCGTAGATTCAGGAAAACGATTTTATAGACTTTATATAATAACTAGCCGACCCGTGACAGACTTTGTCCTGTAAAATTTCAATAATCGAATACAGTATTCGATTATTGACTAATTGTTTTAGTCTGTGATGTCATATTTGTCGCACACCAGCGCCATCTATGCCAAAATCATCCCTTTTGCGTTTTTTTATCATTTAGGGGTTGTTTTTCGGATTTTAAGATACCCTATTATTTATTCAGATTTTTTATCTACATACTACAGCAAGTTTCATCTTAATCCGTTTTGTCGTTTAGGCCTGATTGTGGAACAAACATACATTTCTTTTCACAAACTTTCACATTTATAATATTATTAGGATAATAATAATAATTTGAACGGATTATAATGAAACTACTAAACAAACAAAAACTACTAAACTGATTTCAAAAGCCGTGTTGGCCGAGTGTGAGGTACCTTGACTTTCAATCTGAAGGTCGTGGGTTCGAATCCCGGAGTGCATCAATGGATTTTTCTGTTTGAAAAAATTCAATGATATAAGCATCAAAACGGTGAAGGAAAACATCATGAGGAAACCAGTTAGTATTCTCATAAGCGGCGATGGGCTTTCAACATGTCATGTATGGAAAGCTAATTACTGCAAAATATGGGCATGTGCGAAATATAATGTTTAAGACGCTGCCAGTCGACGATTATTTTTGTTCGAAACGAAAAAAGAAATACTTGTGAACAAGCCACATCTCCTATTTTATAATGTGTAGTATATGTGAATAAAGATGTACCCATCCTTAATCACTTCGATAAATAATCCTACCGACCGCTGCAATGATGACAAACACACGTCCGCGCGTGGTCCGCCTTAGCTTTTCGAATAAATTAATGATATAAATTAAGTATAATTACTTATCAAAAATCTATCCTAATAGAAATCTAGATCTACATATTACCTATCTTTAACAATAAATCACAAGTTGATTTTAATGGTAGGTATATAAAATATTTCGATCATAAATTCTAAAACGTATCATTTTGAAATAATATTTTTATCGTGAAAAGTTTCTGCTATTATGTTTTCAGCTTAATAGAAATCTAGGTAGGAACCTGAAGTAATATACTTATAAAAATAGGCGATGTGGCTTGTTCAGAAGTATTACTTTTTTCGTTCCGAAAAAGAGCAATCGTCGACTGGCAGCCCCTTAAACGTACCACTCTGACTACTAGACATCTTCAAAAGATCTAAGCGATAAAGATCCGGAGATCTGATCTGATCAGACAGGTTGTAAGCCCATCGCCGCTAATCGATCCTATTTATATTTATATATCTACGACCTACCGACTAAACATACCTGATGCCCTCATAACCTTGCTGTTTATAGATTCTCATGAATATTTACCCCCTACTCACTTGAATAACGAAACACGTGGGTTTATGACGTCATCTATGGCTTCATTCATGGTTTTATCAGACTTGACAACTTATTTACAAAGTTGGTCTATAGGCGTCAACTCACCCCACCTCACTATGTCTGTCCGCCTACCTAAGTATACTATGGCCTGGGCACATTGGCGGACGGAACGGTAGAGGATTTAAAGTTTATCAATCGAAATAAGGTAAGTATATATTTAACTATAGATTAACACGGGTGTTTATCACGTAATTACCTTTAATTTATTTTCCCGACGTTTCGGCTATGTTACAATAGCCATGGTCGCGGGCAGACTGGAGAACACGGTGCTACCGTCGAGAAGCGGAGGCAGTTGACGAAACTACCCTCACTTGGTCTTCAGAAATAGAAATGT
This sequence comes from Hydriomena furcata, assembly GCA_912999785.1. Lineage (NCBI taxonomy): Eukaryota > Metazoa > Arthropoda > Insecta > Lepidoptera > Geometridae > Hydriomena > Hydriomena furcata. The sequence continues at coordinate 8,877,879 of OU538839.1, forward strand.
AAAGATATATAGAAATGAAGTATGTATATATTTCATCGGTCTCGTTGGATTTCAGTTGATAAATTTTAACATATTTTGTCGCTCGTAGTTATTGCAAAAAAATACATGTCAAAAATATCTACGGGCATATTATAGGTGTTAGTGTCCTCTTTTACTCTATACGAAACAAAAAGAGATGGATGCCGTGAAGTTTAGTTTTAGTTTAGTCTGGCACCAACAGAATCGGTATCATTTTATTATGTTATTTATGGAATTTTTCGGAAATATTAGGCATTTCTTTTATTCGGAAAGTTAATACATATAATCTACTAATGTCAGCTACTATATTATTTTATTATGGAATGTAGGTACAATTATTCGTTTCTGTTTGTAATAATTAGCCTTGTAGTTATTTTCGGCGCTTATAGTGCAGCCTCCTTGTATGAAGTAGAATAAAAACTCTTTAGTAGACAGAGTTCGAATTTTAAAAAGGTTGTGAGATGGCGGCAATTGGAAAAACAGTATGGTGGATGACGAATTGTTGTCAAAGAAAATAATATTTTATTTTACGAAATAAACATGATGTGAGTATATTTATGTTTTTAATTACTTATACTAGAATCTGGTAAAGATTGTTTGTGGCTTAATCACGCCTAAATGATCAAACAGATTTGGATGAAACTTGAAATAGATACCTAAACATATGCCTATGTCTTGGAATAGCATAGAATGCTTTTTATCCAGTACCACGCGAGTGAAGCCACCGGCAGAAGCTATATAAAACAAAATTCCTCAAATTTTAATTAATATACCATTACGTAGAATTTATGTCAAATTTCAATCAGAATTGGGATTGAATGTTCAAGCAACTTGAAAATGTTTTTCCGAGTTAATTTAAAATAAACTAGATTAAATAGGTACCTAGGTATCTACTTTCAATATAAAACTGAAACTAAAATTCTTAAATTGAGGATAAAATTAAACTAAAAGCACTAAATATCGTTAAAATATTCTGGAGAGTGAAACGTATCCGAACTTGGACCTTCCTAGGGTTGACACAAGGAGAATAATAGCCGGACCAAGAAATAGGTACGAGAAGGTAGAATCTACGAATACCTATCTATAATTTGGACTTTCTGGCAAGTAGATTAAAAGCCGGACCAAGAAAAACGAGTAGGTATCTACGAATGAGCTTATTATTTTTGATTGTTACCTACTCAAACACAATTTTGATGAAATTGGTATAGAAATAGAGGTGGGTCGTACTTGTGTTTTGACGTACCAGGTCTAATAAATACCACGAATAAGTACAAAATAGTAGCCCAACCCACTCCAATCAGCACCCCCCCCCCCTAGGAAAAAAAATACGTTGAAGTATAATACCACTTAAGTACGAAAATACTTTAAGTAAGTATATAAATACTTTCAAGTAAGTACAAAAATACTTTCAAGTGCTAAAATACTTTAAAGTACAAAGATACTTTCAAGTATCAAGTACAAAAATACAAAATACGCGTTCAAACTGTGACGTCATACCTGGTACGTATTTTTTTATGACCAGGTTTGCAAACCTGGTCGAGTAAATACGCACCACCTCTATATAGAAAGAAACAATACTTTTTATACTATAATAAACACTTATGGATTAAAATTAACGTCAAAGTTCTCGTCTAAACCATGTGATCTTCCAGCTGAGAGAATATTACCTATGTCAATGAATATGAACACATAGACGAATATTATAAGCTGTGCCTGAATAATATGTCCGGGTAAATTCCGAAGCCCTACATCCCTATTCGCTTTCATGATTCAACAGAAGTAATTTTACGCATCGGTAGCCTTTTAAAAATATTCCAGGTATTTTGCTTGAAAAAGAAACCCGAGCGAACGCAATTCCGATGGCAATTGAAAATTGAATTATTCCAAGCAACGCTTTTTGTGATTTTGACAAATCTTTAAATTTGACAAAATTTAAGAATTATTGTGTAAAAGTTGTAAAACACTTTTCATTTTACTATAATAGTCTTAAAGTAATTACTTTCTGATTAGAAACCTGAATTGTTATGATAAAATATGTAGGTAAATTATAGAGGTCGTTGAGGCCCTGTATGTCGACGATTGCTCTTTTTCGAAACGAAAAAAGAAATACTTCTGAACAAGCCACATCTCTATTTTTATTAGTATATGTAAATAAAGATGTACCCATCTTTAATCACTTCGATAAATAATCCTACCGACCGCTGCAATGACGACAAACACACGTCGGCGCGTGGTCTGCCTTTGCTTTTTGAATAAATTAATGATATAAATTATGTATAATTACTTATCAAAAACCTATTCTAGTAGAAATCTAGATCTACATATTACCTATCTTTAACAATAAATCACAAGTTGATCTTAATAGTAGGTATCAAAGTATTTCGATCATAAATTCTAAAACGTATCATTTTGAAATAATATCTTTATCGTGAAAACTTTCTACTATTATGTTTTCAGCTTAATAGAAATCTAGGTAGGAACCTGAAGTAATATATTTATCAAAACAGGAGATGTGGCTTGTTCAGAAGTATTTCTTTTTTCGTTTCGAAAAAGAGCAATCGTCGACATAAGGGCCTTAATGATAACATTAATATAAGGCGACGACCGACATATAAGAAAAACCTATTACCTAGCGATATAGGTTAGGTAGGTACGTGTTAGTAATGACTATAAAAGTACCAACTTAGTAGGTACCTAGGTTATCTGAGACTTGCAACACAAATTACGTTTTAAAACCTAAGCACTCGTAGAAGAACAACCTCTTTAAGAAACGATACGCTCGCTTGAACGTATGACAAGCATAGGGGAGATAATCTTAAAACGGATACCCCGCCCAAATCGGGTAAGCTTTTTAAATTTCGCGTCCTAGAGACTAGTTTAAATGTCTAGGTGTCTGCCAAATTGGCAGTCTCTCCGCATCGGTGAATAACACAGCAGAATGGTATTTAGTAAACACAGATTTTTTTATGAAACACAGGTTTTTCCTATGAAGGTAAATAAATAATAATTATAGTGTCATTAATTAATTGTCCTAGAAGGAAATAGGGAAGTAAGTTTGTAAGTAACTTATAGATAGTTATGATGAGAATAGATTAGGTAAATTGATTCTAAAATAGTTACTATGAAATTACTAAATAATCTCTAAATTCGACTGATATCATAGATTTTTACGAAATAAGCCAGCAGGAAGGAAATAGGTATGTTCGTGTGGACAAAACGCCGCTGGCCTTTCCTCTTATGTACCGTTGGATGTAGAAATTATCAGATATACTATCACAATGGCTCTATGGAAAGTGCACGGTTATTGAACCATTATAGAGATACTCGTAGTAAAGTGATACATAATCAAATACTGCTTAGCCTTGTAATAAGTTTAATAAGAAGCGTTATCACTGGTTCAATCAGCTGTAAATACCAAGTGGTAGGTAGTTCAAAGGCGGACATTGATGTGTCGACAAATGAAAAACAAATTACACCAACATTTTTTTGAGGGTACCCCATGGTGTTGGATAGGTCTTTAAAAAGTATTGTGGGTTTGTGAAAACAACTTTTCGATTAAAGGATCCGTTTGCGAAATATTAAGCTTAAATTGCCAATTTTTATTAGAGTCGAGTGTCCCCCCCATCCCTCTAAAAGATAAACTATTGAGTTTGGAGCGTGAAAAAATTCACTGTAGTAATACATATACTGAAGTTAAAATCAAAACTATCACAGCTGATTAGGCTTTACAAGTTTACGAGTAATCGTCGACCCACTTAGAAAATAAACATTTAGAACAATATCAAGTAATATTAGAAATATAATTGAAAATTATATAACGTCGTTAGTTGTGTAAATTACATTACGAAACCCCACACTGCGCGTGCTCCGACATGCACTTGGCCGGTTTTTTTTAAATTAGATATTCTCACGAAAATTGCAACAAATGTTAATCTTAGGTATCAAAAAAAAACCTAATCATCATTAGAAAACATTCGCGCCAGGGCGGACTGCTAGTTGATAATTACACTCCCATAAATAATAGAATCGTCCCTATGTTTTTTTTATTTACTATTTTAACATATTTGCTTAACAAAATAGCATCTAAAAACCATTTAGGTTTGTGCAGAGATTTGCGACGTGTCGCATTAGGTACTACCTAGTCTGCGGTTAGTGGTTACATTACCTAGGTACATTCCCATTTTGTAAATGTCAAAAGGCAACGGGTTTTTGACAGTTGAAGCCGATTGCGATTACAGTGAGCTTACGCGAGAGGACTGCAGAGCTTAACTGTAGATTTTTGGTGGCCACAAAGGGTTTTAAGCGGGAACAGAGCTTAGAGAATAAATAAAACCGAGGGATTATACCAACCAACGGGTATATTTTTAACTACCAAAAATAATAGCGTTATCTGCTAGCATTACTGAAAGCATCTTTGAAAAAAAAACAATGACGAAAAATTATTTCTTTTTTATATTGTCGAACTTTACACACAGCTCCATCTAGCTCCAAACTAAGCAAAGCTTGTGTTCTTATGTTCTTTTTTTTGTAAATACATACTTATTATAAATATTAACACCCAGACACAGAACAAACACATGTTTATTACACAAATATTTGCCCTGGGTGGGGATCGAACCCACAACCTACAACGCAGAAGGCAGTAACTACCAATTGAGCTGTGATCTCACTAAAAAGAATCGATATCATAGTTCGATGCGAATTGGTGTTACAATACGATATCGTATGAATCACGTATATTTTCAATATCTATATTTATTGAAATATAGGTATAGTTTTGAAATCCGATATTGAAAATCGATATCTGATACAGATACGATTCTCAGAAAAAGCTATATTACCCAGTCCTAGTCTGGTAGCTATGAGGCTTCGTAGGATTTGCGAGTAAGAAATGTGATCTCGTTTGATACACATTTCGTCCATAATTTTAGGCATATTTTTAAAGGATTTCTCACAAAATAACCAAATTTAAACCCTCACCTTAAAGTCTTTGTTGTCGTCACCCCAGTGCGTTGAACTAACCCGTATGATTTGTTCATTGATACCTACTTATTTTTACTTCGGCACCTAGGTACCTACCTACCTACTAGGTTGATGACTCTAGATCTAACTTACCAAGATACCACAGTATAAGTACCTACCTAAGTGTTCTCACCGACCACTTAACCATGATCAAACGAGAGTTTCTACTTGGACACGCTATAATGGAATAATCCAGTTATTTTGCGAATATTTTCTACCTCAATTCTCAATTCGAAGGATTCGAACCCACGAGGGTTCGAATCCAAATGGATTTTTCTGTTCGACGTGCCTCTGACTAACCCCTTTAGACATCTTTTAGGATCTGAGCGCCTGGAGATCTGAGAGGATGTCTATCGTACTTGGGTATTACAGTCGTTGGGTATAATCTTATTTTTTCTACTGCGAATTTAACAGTAGGTACGTACATGTTATCTAAACATAGATTACATGTACGTACAGATGTGTATCAATAACGCCCACCCTACCCCTTTTTATCGTCTCCTCGGATCTTAAGTACTCATTCCACATAAGGCTTCTAAGCTATGGCGTTGTAAAGTTTATAGCCTTCATCCATCTGTAGGCTGTACTTAAACTCTGCTTAGTAAGCTTTTGTTCAACCTTAGACCTTAGTAAATACTTAATTAGGTACTTACGAGTATCAAGTAGGTACCTATATCGTGGATTTTCATAAAATAAATAAATGTTGATAGTGGAAAACAGGTAGGTTACTACGGTATGAATGAAAACCTAAACAGAATAATCAATGGGTTAGGGAAGTAAACCCAAAATAACTATTGTTTTTTTAACACAGATATTATATTAAGTAATAAAATACGTGTTATAGACCTGCGTTAAAATCGATACCTATTAGTTTTGTGTAAGTAGGTATTAATCACTAGATAGTTTGAAAAATAATTAATTCCAAAATGTCACTAGCGATTAATAATTATGATTTCAAAGATAAATGACTACAGAAAGTTGCGTGTTTTTTTTAAATGTAATTTTAGGTAGGTACCTAAGTATAACCTATTACCCACCTATTACCGCCAAAACTTTATACCTCGCATTCATACTGCCCCTGCCTCTATCCACAAAATGTCCCGCATTCAATTTCAGAAAGTTGGCCGAAAACATTAGATGGGGTTGGTTAGTGTCGTAGCAATACATTAGCATAGTTTTTGTCGTGAGATGCATTGTAGTAAATTACCTACATTGCGAGTAACCCTCGTGTTCAAGAACGACACTATGAGAACACGCACCCACAGTGGACGAAATATTTTTTCATAAAAATCACTTTAATGTGTTGTGCGACACTGCATAGTGTGACTAGAGGCACATTGTCGTGTGCCTCTAGCCAAAGTTGAGCTCTAAAGGCACACGGTAACGTGCGCCATAGTGCCGCTCAACACATAAAGTGATGTTTATGAAAAAAGATTTCGTCCACTGTGGGTGCGTGTTCTCATAGTGTCGTTCTTGAATACGAGGGTTAGTCTCTTGACAATCGACGAGTCTCGTGAAACCATAGCCTCTTCTTTGTGTCATATTTCTCATCTAGAGGACGTAGGTCACGTGGGCATAGCTATTTGTACGAGTAGGTGCGTGTTGATTACGCCTACACAAACTGCTTATTTGTTTTGTATGAAACCTCTTTTTAGGGTTTTCTGAGAGACGTGACAGTAGAGTTATTAAAGTAAATAAAACCATGATGTATTCAAAATTCGAAATTTTAAGTTTGGACGTTTATTTCAATCAAGCTTAACGGCTAAATCGATTTAAATTAAATTCCGGGTGCCACGCTAGTGAAGTCGCAGCTTCAATTACGGCCGTAAACCGACGTAAGTACGTGTAAGTACTACTTACCAATCTTCAATGAACAGTTTTTAGTGATCTGATTTGAATTCAATTTTTTTCCCTGTGGGAGCCTAGACTCAAATCCTACCAGCTGCGCCACATGTAGTGTAGTAAAAATTACTTAAAACTAAATTTTAGTGTATTTTTTTATAATTAAAGACATGCTATTGTAGACTCATTTATTGTAGGACCACATTGTGAGTGTTGTATGTAAAATATTCTTCTACCCTCAATAAAAGCAAAAATTACAATATTCATTTCTTCTTCTACTTTTTACCCAATCGAATGTCTTTCCATAATGTAAGTAAGTAACAATTCGTATTTCTTTGTAATATTAGTAACATTCATGCTTTTCCTTATACTAAGCTTAATGAATGAACATTCTTAACGGGTGCCTACTTACAAAATCGCGAGAAATTACCGAACACTACGTGGTATTTCTATACGAAGGTGAAACAGAGGTTAGAAACAAATGTATCCAAATTGTTTGCAATCCATTAAAGCCTTAGGAATAGCAACGTCAATAAAACATACAATTGAGTGACGTGGGCGTCGTCGTGATAACGTATCAAACAATCATGACTAAAACTAAAACCATACCTACGTAATGTGGCAGATTGAAAACATCTAACCCTCGTATTCAAGAACGACACTATGAGGACACGCACCCACAGTGGACGAAATCTTTTTTCATAAAAATCACTTTATGTGTTGTGCGACACTGCATAGTGTGACTAGAGGCACATTGTCGTGTGCCTCTAGCCAAAGTTGAGCTCTAAAGATACACGGTAGTGTGCGCCATAGTGTCGCTCAACACATAAAGTGATGTTTATGAAAAAAGATTTCGTCCACTGTGGGTGCGTGTTCTCATAGTGTCGTTCTTGAATAAGAGGGTAAGTATTTTTAACCGACGAATAAAGAGGAGGTTACCTTGTGATCTGATTTCGATGTTTTTATTCTATTGTGTAGAAAATAGTCTCAAGTTGATCCCTTTTAAATTATATTCATTTAGAACTAATGGTTTCTTCAAAAACCTAAAAAAAACTGAATAAATATCGACTTTACGATTGGTCGGTTTTGCTTTTTAGCTTTTTAAACGTAATTATTATGTTACACGTTAAACCACATAATAATACATACCTACTAGTATAGGTAGGTAAGGTAGATTTGTTCATAGTCGTACCTAATAACTTTTCCTACTTCGAGGGCGGTTATGATTTGGAGGCTTTTCGAGAGTAGAGATAATATTTACAAAAGTATTGGTATATTTAGGATTCAAGCCAGGTCGATTTAGTTAAGTTCGGCCTCAATATCAAATTACCCACGGCACCTAGTTCTAGCTACCTTGTCTCAATTTAATTTAATATAAAATTATTTAGTGCTTCATTTATACGAAAATTTAAATAAAGAAAGAGATTTTCAGAGTACCTAGTTAAAGTGACTTAAATATATTTTTGTTGAGGCATTCTTTGAATCTCTAAAAATAATATTCCCCATCTAACAAGTCAGTTTCTTTAGTTTGTAAAACGTAATTTATTATGTTACGAGATTTCGGTAAGCCCTCATCGATTATCCGAAGGGTTATTATTTTGGGTTTAGGCATAGGCCTACTCGTAGATATAAAGATTATGAAGGACAGCGAAGGCGACAAAGGTTTGTAACGCATTATTGGCCTTCATGATAACCGTGGAACATGCTCAAATAACAAAATACTCATTTGTTATTAGTTTTTTTACGGCCCGGATCAAAAGTCCACCATGTTACCATATCCTTTTGATCTGTGAAACTCTCAAATGTCATCTACTTTGGTACCTAGTAACTCATCATAATATTCTTCTATATAGTAACAATGATTACATGAAAAGTAAGAAAAATGGCGCGGAAAAGCACAAGTTACACAAGTTGCACGTTGTGGAGTAGGTTGTGGGTATCGTGCACAAAGCCTAGAATAGGGAGCTAGGTACTTACTGAACCTACTAACCTACTAAACATTAAGGTTAAGCTTGAGAACGTTCACATATGTTAGGCATATCACACAAGAGTTCACATGGCTAACTATTACTTTTTACTCTATACGATCAGCTACTAGACCTTTTGACCTAGATACCCAATACCCACAGAATAATTATTATAGAAAACAAATTAAATCCAGCTGTTGTATAAATATAAACCGTGCATAACGAAATCCGCCAAAAGCTCCAAAGCAATACCGCGGGGTCGCGACCGCTATGTTTACGTATATCACGTGGCTACTCACCGGTCCGAGGTTGTCGAAGCCGTGGCGCTTCGCCACCTGGTGGGCCTCAGCATGCGGCACCGCCCGCTTGAACCGCACCAGGAAGGAGTTAGTGAAGACCTCGCCAGACGCGGCTACAGCTATCAGCACCGACACAGTCAAGCATTTCAACCACATGTTCATACTGTGGCCGCCGGCCGCTGACTGAGGCCTGACTCCCGCTGACGTCAGTGATATCGACCCGGAGGACGCGCATGCGTGACTTCGCCATTCAACACAGCCTTTTCATGAAATGCTGGATACACACTCATGCCAAGTCGCTTTACCGTGACGCTTGTCATAATGTTTATTTAAGGCAAAGCACAAGCACGTTTACAAATGCTTGTCAAGTGGAAGCGACTTAAGCAGCTTTTGAAGCATTTGCTTCTGCGAACAAGCTACTTGGCAAGCAGTCCTGGACACGATTTAGACAAAGAAACATTTGACAATTCTCTCTTAGCTCTACATTTGCACTCCGCACGAGCGTATCCGCCAAAACACAAGCCCTAGAGACTATAGAGTCTAGGTATTGGTGTGGATGCCATCGCCATCCCGATCTCCATGACCGCCGTAACCGCGCGCTAAGTGGCCTGGCTAAAAGCTTTCCACAAGGAAACAGCTTGTGGAATTGCTAACTACACTTACACGCTACATGGTCGGGTAGAGCATAAAGTCGATTTACCCGGAGCAAAAGTTTGAAACCTCTTGGGAGTTATCTTCGTTATCGAATCCAGTTTTGGATTACGAAGACATCTCAAGTGTAAATGATTCCTACTCGAATTCTCCGAAGTGTTACGTTACCTGCCGAGCAATTTTTAAATAAAGATCGTATTAAAATTATTTTTAGTATACCATAGGTAACTTTACTTTTTAAAGTAAGAATGTTAGTTCTCAGTTTGATTAGAATAACTCTACATACTTATAATAAAGTACGGAACCATTTCCTAAACAGCAAATGCCAAACAAATAACGTAGGCAGGAACCACTTACGATCAACACATTGTATGTTATGGCGTAGCAATATAAGCAATCGATGCGCCCTCTAGGCATAAAATTAGGGGCATGTCGCGTCACGGCCTACATCTTCTGACCTTGCCCCGTTCACTTCACTGACACAGTTATTATTAACCTCTTTCTGAAATGTCTTACACTAGGTATAGACAGACAGTTCCAGAAAATTAAGGTAACAGGGCCATAAATTAGTTTAATCGCATAAAAATGCCGCTTCAATAACTCTTGAAAAAAATATTTATTGCCTACATTTTTATCTCCCAACGCAATAAGAGGAGTGTTATAATTTCGACGTGTCTGTCTCTGCTGTGGCTGTCTGTGGCATTGTAGCTCCTAAAGTTTAGGACCTAAACGAATTGACCGATATTGATGCGGTTTTTTGTTTGAAAGCTGACTTGATCGTGATGATTCTTGGCTATAATTGTTGAGGAAACAGTTAAAGCAACTTCTACTCTGGTCTGATCGATTCAAAATGTAGTACCTATAGGTACCTACAGTGACTTCAAAAGCGGGGCTTTTTAATTTTTTATTATAATTTATTTTTGTTTTTTCGGATAAACGCCCTGTGATTACGGCATTTTCTATACACTGAAATAATAGTTTATTTGTGTTATGATAATGAGTGTTGAAAGTTCCGAACCACTGGTCTGGAAAAGCTCATTTTCTCCCCGACTATGTATATTTCTTCATCAAAATCTATTTATAGTGAGTATTTACCGACGTTGCTGCAGAACGTATACGTAATAGGATTATGTTTATCTACTCGCACTTATCCCTGGACTCTAGACTTTGTTGAAATGACTCTATAATTCTGTGCGTAGGTAGGTATTGTACTTATAAGTATGGAAGTAGTATTACCTCAACTAAAAATTAAGAAAACCTAAAATTATTTTTTACTCTTGGTCCTAGAGTAGAGTTTCTAAAGAAAAAAACTCCACGCGAAGGTTGCGAACGATCTTCGTTCTTCAGGCCCAAACCTCTTGCTGATATTTTTAGGGTTCCGTACCCAAAGGGTAAAAACGCCCTATTACTAAGACTTCGCTGTCCGTGTGTCTGTCACAATGCTGCTAAAAACAGAATAAAATAAATATTTAAGTGGTGCTCCCATACAACAAACGTGTGTTTTCCGTTTTTATAGATAATGGTACGGAACCCTTCGTGCGCGAGTCCGACTCGTACTTGACCGGTTTTTTTTAGTTATAGGTACGAATTACGAAAGCCTGTTTTGTATGTACGCTCCGTATGTTGATTCCGATTAGGTACTTAGTTTAAATGGGTTTTCACTTAGTTTCATCAAAATAAGCAAGCGAAGCTGTGAGCATTATACTAGAACATAATAACAATAAAAAATATAATGCCCATGAAGTTTAATGCCTAATCGTAATCACACATGCTTATGGAGCGGCAAGGTCGTAAAGAAAATTAAAGTCGGTCGTAATCATAAAATAGCTCAGAGCAAGTTTATAACCGAAAATCAATGTGGACAATATGACAAACGCATTCATATGCGTTTTGTTTGCCACGTTTCTGTTCCTATGTGTGGAATGTTCCAGAAGGGTCATAGAAAGTTTCGTGGTGGGGGGTAATTTCACTACCATAAGAGAATACCCCCACTCAGTGTTCCTCCAGGCATACTGCAAAATAGATTGGATTTGCGGATCGTCAATTTTGAACCAGCAGTTACTACTCACAGCGGCACACTGCGTCTACGGCTGCAATATAAGACACGGTCATCGCATAGAAGTATCGGCAGGCAGCAGGAATTTGAACGAGGTATGGGAAATAACCTAGCGTAAAACAGTAGGTACATATCTATTTGACTTGGTGCAGTGTCCATACATATCCTATCTCCATAAGAGACAGGTCCGACTCCATAAGAGACGTGTTTACAACGATGCAAATATAAAGAAGTCTGTTGTTAGAGGCTCATTTCCTCATTTGACGAAGGCGAAGATCGCCTACAAGTTGATCCAAATGGAAAAACATACTACATCTGTTTAAAAAAAAATACGAAACGTTATAAGTTCCAAAGATCAATCACGAAAACAATTTGATAAGCGAACAGAAAGAACCTTTTGTCAAAAAACGTTGTCAGCTGACTTTATCCGATGCCCGGTATTGCTCGGAAGAAAAACCCTGCGTATTTCTTTTCCCAGATGCGGATCAAGAGGCTGGTGAAGCGCTTAGTGGTCCATCAGAATTACCACGAAAAAGAAGTATTGAACGACATCGGCCTAGTGATGCTCAACTATGCCATACCTTTAGGAATAAATGTGAAACGCGTCATCATTCGCAGGTCATTTCCCTTTGATTCAGCCTACGCTAGTGTAGCAGGCTGGGGTACTGTCGATGTGAGTATATTAAATACCTATGAGAGCCTTTTTTAGGGTTTCGTAGTCTACAAGAAACCCATATAGTTTCGCCATGTCCGTCCGTCTGTCCGCAGCTTAGTTCAGAGACGCTTAGTACTAGAAAGCTGTAATTCGGCATGAATACCTACATATTATTAGTCACGCTGATAAAGTGGTAGAATAAAATATTAAAAATATTTTTTTATGGGTACCTCCCTACATGTAAAGTAGGGATGTTTTTTTTTTTATTTCTCGCGTACCCCATGGTGTGGGTTATCGTTGGATAGGTTAGATTTTAAGTTTATGAGAAAAAAACTTTTCGAATAAGGGTTCCGTTTGATTTATATAATGAAGATAGAAAAATTAATAGATAAAATTTCATGTTTTTTCTATGATAGGAGGACACAGGAGCAACATCCACGATATTAAAGCAAGTATCACAGAAGCTACGTTCCAAGATCACTTGCGCAAAAGTCGGTAAACTAATCCCAGGCATGTTCTGTGCGGGAAGCGAGAACTTCTACGAAGATCGCCCTTCCGAGTAAGATAGTTTTTCTACAGAAGAGTAGACAAAATATAATATAGTAGTAACCGCAATTTATATCACAAATTCATCATCAGCCTTTCTCATCACACTGCTGGACATAACCCTTTTCGCCTTTTGCCTCTATCTTGCGGCAATCTAACCCATGTACGCTGTTTTGATGATGTTGTCGACCTATCCTACCTATCCTACTGGCGGTCGACCTACTCCCCTTGCTCCTTGTCTCCACAAATAATTACGATTTAAAAATTAAAAAGAAAACGGACGGAAATGTTTCGTCCAATCGAAAAGTCAAGAGACGATATTGGTTTTTTAAGCTTTATAAAAATATAATAATAATAAATAGGATCACGACTGTAATCCCCAAGTACGGTAAACATCCTCTCAGATCTCCAGGCACTTAGATCCTTTGAAGATGTCTAGTGGGGGTAGTCAGAGGCACGTCCAAACATTATATTTGGCACATGCCCACATTTTGCAGTAGTTAGCATTCCATACGTGACAGGTTGCAAGCCCATCGCCGCTTATAAGAACACTAACTGGTTTCCTCACGGTGTTTTCCTTCACCGTTGTAAGCAAGTGTTTTTGATGCGCATAAAAATTCTCGAACAGAAAAATGCATTGATGCACGCCGGGATTCGAACCCACGACCTTCAGATTGAAAGTCGAGGTACATCCCACTCGGCACGGCTTTGAGCTTTATGAAGGTAGTATTATCCAAATCGGATCACCAGGCATAATGTAAACGAAATCACCAGGTTAAAAGATGAGACTACCAATTAATACAATCCATGGACCTAGTAGGTAACCTTCCTACTTTGTCATACAAATACTTAATCGATTTTATTATTTTATCAATCACTAGCTGACCCGTGTCCGCTTCGCTGTGCGTAAGACATTTCTAATACCATCGTAGACATTTCTGTAGACGTTTTTAAGGTATACAATACTGTAGTACATTATTTTGATATATCTCGTGGGGTTCAGCCAGCATTTGCAATGTAAGCGCAAAAAAATGTGTTTATTTACGACATCACATTAGAAACCTCTAAAATTATCAGTGTTTCTCTACTATATTATGCATGTATTATACATATAAACCTTCCTCTTGATTCACTCTATTTATAAAAAAAAAACCGCATCAAAATCCGTTGTGTAGTTTTAAAGATATAAGCAAACATACATACATACATATTACATACAGACGCGGGAAGCGGAAAGCGACTTTGCTTTATACTATGTAGTGATGAGTTATCAACACTTTTTACCTTGACTGTCTTGGAGACCGATGTACTTTTTTATTTGTTATGTACGTAATTTACCTAAATAACAATAGTGTATGATGTGCGAATAATCCTGGAGGCGTATATATACGCCATACAAGCGTCAAGTGAAAGACTGTTTTACGTCAGCTGATGAATGTACATGAACATACGAAAACAGTTAGACATAGTAATAAAATAAAAGATATTTCAAATACAAAAGTTATTGCAGAACTAAAGGACTTACAAAGGATCACTCTTATAGGAGTCTCTAAAAATAATGTGGGCATGTGCCACACAAAATGTTTTGACATGCCTCTTACTAACCCCTTTAGAAATCTTCAAGGATCTGAGTGTTTGGAGATGTCCTTTTTAGGGTTCCATACCCAAAGGGTAAAAACGGGACCCTATTGCTAAGACTTTGCTGTCCGTCTGTCTGTCTGTCTGTCTGTCTGTCTGTCTGTCTGTCTGTCTGTCTGTCTGTCTGTCTGTCTGTCTGTCTGTCTGTCTGTCTGTCTGTCTGTCTGTCCGTCCGTCTGTCTGTCACAGGGCTGTATCTCATGAACCGTGATAGCTAGACAGTAGAAATTTTCACAGAATTTGTATTTCTGTTGCTGCTATAACAACAAATACTAAAAACAGAATAAAATATGTATATATTTAAGGGGGGCTCCCATACAACAAACGTGATTTTTTTGCCGTTTTTATAGATAATGGTACGGAATCCTTCGTGCGCGAGTCCTACTCGCACTTGGCCGGTTTTTGTTTTATATCCCTCACAAAACAATTTTCTTGTTGTGAGCTGAAATATGATTAATGGTTTTTTTTTCAGGGGTGACTCAGGGAATGCACTTGTAACCAAAGATTTTACTGCAATAGGATTAGTGTCCTTCCGCGTTGCGTGGTTCCCAGCCCTGATGGTGTACACTAACATAACATTTTACTATGACTGGTTGACAAGACACTCTGCAAGTATATTCTGTAACGGATGATTATAAAACTTCTAACACACCCTTGTTTTATTTATTTTATCTTAGTATTTTTGAACAGCTTGTTTTTTAGATGCAGACAACTAAAGTGCATGGTGCAGTCATAAGCTTAATTTCTGTTAATTATTTAAAATGTTTGTTGGCGTTGGTAGCTTTGTCAAAATTTACTATTTAAATAGATACCTATTTAGAAATAAAGAAACTTCTGTAGGTATATTCTGTAGCAATTAAACAATAAATTAACTGTAAAAATATAATTTATTGTCTAACAAGAACATTTCCACTTTAACTAACCAAATAAATATCACTTGCTTGATGTTGTAGAACTGCTGGCCACAGCACATTCCTTCTCCATCGCATGCGAAGGTGGGTGCTCCAACACATTATCGATCAAACCAAATGTCTTCGCTTCTGTTGGCGACATGAAATAATCCCGCTCCATTGACGTCTGTACTTTTTCCACCGCTAGTCCTGTATGCTTTACATACAGGTTGTTGATCTGAGCTTTAAGTTTGAGTATTTCTTCAGCCTGTATCTGTATATCGGTGGCTTGGCCTCTCACTCCTCCAGATGGCTGGTGGATCATTATGCGGGAGTTTGGAAGCGCGTGCCTCATACCTGGAGCTCCCGCGGCTAGGAGTAATGACCCCATGCTGCAGGCCTGACCGACGCACCACGTAGCCACGGGCGGAGTTATATACTGCATTGTATCGTAAATACCCAACCCCGCTGTCACGTTACCACCCGGGGAGTTAATATACAAGTGCACAGGTTTTTTACTTGACTCGGACTGGAGGAACAATAACTGAGCGACTACTAACGAGCTGATCTCGTCGTTGATTGGACCCATAAGACAGATTATTCGTTCGCGAAGAAGCCTCGAATAAATATCGTATGCTCGCTCTCCTCTGCCTGTTTGCTCCACGACGATAGGGATCATACCTAACTGTAGAGGCTCGGTAGTACATAACTGTCTCTGAGTACTCTGAATATTCGAAGCTTTAGACCCAATTGTGCAGGCTGTCCGGGCAATTTGACGAATGTAACATAAAGCCATTTTAGTAAAAACAATTAATTAGAAAGTGAAACTCACAGCTGCTTTAGATAAAGTGATTGGGTTGGTCTTAAATTTTGTCCAAATTTAAGTTTTCTCAATGTTTTTTCGTCTCGTCACTTTGCTTTTTCAATTTCTTGTTTTTCAAGTGTAGTTTTTTGACTTGACATTGACATTTGACACACACTCAACAATAATAACAGTGGCATTGCAATAAAGTTAAATATTATGGCAGACGTCATGCAAATGCAAAAAAATATTTTGGCAAAACACAGGCATTTTATTCGACCTAGCTCAATCTAAATCATTCACTTTTTATTTTAGCCCAGCTAAAGGGAAAATAATCACTGTATTCGTTCAGTCAGAGCGCCGTTTACACACCCTGAAGAGTGCAAATGTGATGCAGTGTAGTTGCAGAGCGCGTTCTGCTTGCCTTTGTCGCTCATAAATCGGCTCGAATGTATGGTATCGTTAATACCACTATTAGGATAATGTTAAACGGGTACATACTTACGCCAAGAGATAGTACCTAAACTGTTAGCAAATCAAACAAAATATTGGTTATCAATTTACCTTTATTTAAACATCCATTTACAAACATACTAAATTAATATTGTGATTAATTAAATACAATTTGTACATTAATTAAAGAAAAATAAGGCAAATTGTTAATACTCATACAAATATACTTACTTAAATAATGTGACAGCATTTAATGCGATCTCAAATTAGACTAGTAGTCAACAATAAAATACACTTTTTGATTTAGGTATACAATGATCTACGCCTTGACACTGGTGTTGTAAAATAACTTACAATTACATGCTATTTATCAAAATGTTATTTACAATGAATAAAAAAAATATTAATCTCTAAGTTAAGGCCACTCTATTTATTTATATTGTTTCATTCATTAATCTATTTGATTCAATACAGCACCAAATGTGTAATGGCACTTCACAGAGGATCTTTCGTTATTGTTTAAAATACAATAAAATATTAACTATTAAAAGCTCATTATCTTTCGCATTCTACCTTAAAACTACAGGTGATGTAAAAAATTATGGAAGCATATTGTGGCATTTTCAAAATCACATCAGTACCACCAGATCTAAGTAAGCACTCCATTTTATTTACATAAATTGCAATCACCAAAAGTACTGATTTCATATAAAATAATCTAAAATCATTAGATGTAAGTATTACAAAACATACAAGGCACATTTCGTAAGACACTCATAATATTTATTATAGTGACCCACATATTTCATCGCGCTTACCAGAATATCTTTGTAATATGTATATTTATTATTCAAAGAAAAAAATGGTATATTTTGTTTTTTTTTTTTAGATAGACGTTTAGTCTCATCATCGCACGTTGCTATGTATATCAACACGGTAGGTAAACAAATTTTACAAATAATATCAGAAAATTTAAGGTGGGCAACTTTTTTATTCATTTGAAAGCTATAAATTGTAATAAATAAAACTCATAAATGGTGCCATTTATACTTATTGGACAAACAGCCTAAAAATAATTATAATTAATAACATTATTTTATTAGGTATCGCGCACACCTCTGTTGTTCCCTTAGTAACTTGGACTTTAGGACGAATATAGTCTCTTCAACTACCATAATCAGTGTCTGGAGAGGGGTTAAAAATTGGTGGTCTCAATTTTTTAATAACACTGAAATGATGGCGAAAGTGGCATAAAATAATATTGAAACCATTGTAATTCATGTACAAAAAAAATGGAAATAAAACTATATTAGATACATTCTTTAAAAAATGTTCTCAATCACCCACTAGATGGCGCCTGATGTACGTTGGACGGAAGTGAAAAATTGAAAAATGAAGGTAGCATTAAAAAGTTTTTATGCAACTTTTTATAGTCTGTGGTCAGCGGGTCTTTCCGTTCCGTCAAATTGTGGCGCCATGGAAAGCAATAAACGTTTTTTTTAATAATTTTTGGTATTGCGGTGGTTTATGCCAATACCATTTAAGACATAATTAATCATAAATTAAAAGATTACGTCCAGCCACCGGTAAGTTTATGGAACATCTCTTGATCCAGAGTTTGGTTGGCGTCTTTGGATCGCATTGAGAGGAATATATAACCTCCGATGAACTCGTGGACAACTTTGCAGTCGGCTGACTGAACGGAAAAGATTATGTTTCCTTCCTCGAATTGAACCATCATGTGCTTGATCTCCCAGTTAACGTTCCAAGCCTGGAATAAAAAGTAAATAATATAGAGAGGACATTTTTTATTTTTTGATTCCCCAAACACTTGTATAATAAAAATTACATTTTCAAAACTAAAAATAAAACCGACGAGTCTCACATAAATACAAATTCGAAAAGGATGTATTTAAAAATATATATAGGTATAAGTATGTATTCAATCTGTTATCTGGCTCCAATAGTACAAACTTTGCTTAGTTTTGGGGCTAGATGGCGCTGTGTGAAATGTTTACCAATATTTATTTATTTTATTTGTGCCAAATGTATTGTTCAGACGTGCCCTCTGACTACCCCCTTTAGACATGTATAAAGATCTGAGAGTATGTCTACCGATACTTGGGTATTACAGTTCCTATTTCATTAAACGTACCTTCATAGTACTAAATCTCCAGGTCTTGATATGATCGCCAGTGTTCGGATCTAGCCTCATTATCCTGTTGTTCGCTATGCTGATGATCTCGTCCTTCCTGTGTCCCATGAACCGAACCACGAACAGCATCTGGCCGTAGTCGGGCAGGTTCTGCCACGTCTTGATGTACTGGAGTTTCGCTTCTAGGAGCGGCAAGTCTTTCACGTTGGCGTGGCTTTCGAGCACGCGTTGGGTGAACTGGAAAATAAATTTAGAATTTAAAAAATAATATAAAAAAATAAATAAATAGGATCACGACTGTAATCCCCAAGTACGGTAGACATCCTCTCAGATCTTCAGACGCTAAGATCCTTTGAAGATGTCTAGTGGGGGTAGTCAGAGGCACGTCCAAACATTATATTTGGCACATGCCCACATGTTGTGTAAGTACATTTAATATTGAACATACAATTTTACTATAACCAGCACATACCTAGGAACAAAAAAGAGTGAGACAGTAAAACAATAAGTAAATCTTTCTGTTTCTGTCTGTGACGTTATCACGGGCAAACCGCTATGCCAATTGTGATGAAATTTAATATAAAGATAGTTTAAAATCTTGGGACGGACATAAACTCATTTCGCAAAATGTCCTTTACTTTAGATTTTCAGGAATGTCAATGTTTTAAGATAAAATAGTCAAAAATAGATTTCTTGAATCTACGTGGACTATTTTGCGGGTAGTTCTAATACGTTTTACCTTGCTCTTGAGCTTCTTGAGGAACCTCGGCGCTATATAATGCTGAGGTAATAAATATGTGGTCGAGGTGAGGCACAGTGTAGCCGGCAGGCTGATACTCAGTCGGCTTATCAGTCCTCCTATATTAAGGCGCTCCCAGTCGACGATTGTTTTTGTTCGAAACGAAAAAAGAAATACTTCTGAACAAGCCACATCTCCTATTTTATAATGTATAGTATATGTGAATAAAGATGTACCCATCTTTAATCACTTCGATAAATAATCCTACCGACCGCTGCAATGATGACAAACACACGTCCGCGCGTGGTCCGCCTTAGCTTTTCGAATAAATTAATGATATAAATTATGTATAATTACTTATCAAAAATCTATTCTAATAGAAATCTAGATCTACATATTACCTATCTTTAACAATAAATCACAAGTTGATTTTAATAGTAGGTATATACAATATTTCGATCATAAATTCTAAAACGTATCATTTTGAAATAATATCTTTATCGTGAAAAGTTTCTGCTATTATGTTTTCAGCTTAATAGAAATCTAGGTAGGAACCTGAAGTAATATACTTATAAAAATAGGAGATGTGGCTTGTTCAGAAGTATTTCTTTTTTCGTTTCGAAAAAGAGCAATCAGCGACTGGGAGCCTCTTAATGTATCTATTTCGTACCTTGCTCTTGAGCTTCTTGAGGAACCTCGGCGCTAGGTAGTGCTGAGGTGATAGGTGTTCGAGGTGAGGCACAGTGTGGCCGGTAGATGGCTGAGGCTTTTGCAGAGCTAAGAGGGACCTCACAGCGTTAGCTTCGGTCTGGAAGGCCGAGTCTGCGAGCGAGCGGCCGCGGGACCCGAGCCGGCAGGCCGATACCCAATCGGCATATTGGTCCTCCTAAAATTAAATATATTAATGAAAGGACATTTATTTGCAACTAGATGACCCGCGACAGACGTTGTCCTGTCCAAATTTAAATTATCGCATAGAGTAACGCACGTTTATTTGATGTCAGATTTTTGCACACCAGCGCCATCTATACCAAAATCATCTCTGCGTTTTTTTATAATTTTGGGGATGTTTCTCGTATTTTAAACGATTCTAAAGATATAATGCCCAAATAAAACATAGGGTGGTTGATGTAGACATCAACAACAAATTTCATCTTAATCCGTTCTGTCGTTTAGGCCTGCTTGAGGCGCAAACATACAAACAAACTCACAAACTTTCACATTTATAATATTATTAGGATTACGTTTAAAAAACTAAAAAGATAACCGACGAAAATGTTACGACCAATCGAAAAGTCAAGAGACGCAATTAGTTTTTTTTTTTAATTTTATGTAGTAACTATTAGCCATACATAAATTCCATTTGAATGGGACCACTTTGGACTGTTCTCTATACAATAGAAAAAAAATCATCCAAATCGAATCACCATGTAAAAAGATATACGCGTCGAATTAAATCTTCTATTTTCGTTATAAATAAATAATCGTGTACATTCTGACAATGAGATTGAGTACATTCTGACAAATATCCCAACATTCTCATAAACTTTAACAAAATATTAATAAGATAAACGACCAGGTACAGAACAAACACAGGTTCATTGCACAAATGCTTGTCCTGATTGGGAAACGAACCCACAACCTACAGCTCAAAGCAGAACTCAGAATGTTCATCGCACAAATGTATGTTCTGTTGGGAATATATATTACAAGCTGACCCCGCGAACTTCGTATCGCTTTAGAATTAACAAAATGTTGTCTCCCGTTCCCGTTACAATTCCCGTTCAATAGTTTTTGTAGCGCACACGAAGAAAACAACATTTTTAGCAATTTTTTACACCTTGCTTCAAACTATCGTCATTCTTATAAAGATCTTATTACTTTTTCAAAATAAAAAATAGCCTATGTTACTCAGGGATAATGTAGCTTGGTAATGGTGAAAGAATTTTTGAAATCGGTTCAGTAGATTTTGAGTTTATCCATTACAAACATACAAAAAATCAAAACTTTTCTCTTTATAATATTAGTATAGATAGTAGAAATATGAGTAGAGATAGAGTAGAATTTGTGGTAAGTTTACATACGTTTTCGCATTTGAGCCACATCTCGTGCATGGCGTCTTCGGCAGGCACCTCCAGCTTGATGCTGTAGCGACCTGATGCTGGATGCGCGTCTGGTGTCACCTGGAACAGATTAAGTGACAGTTGAGTCACCATCCTTGACCTCAGTAGCGTGGTGGGTGAAAGCTTGACTGAGCTAGCTCATTCGCGGTTCGACCTCTGCAGCCGGACAAATATTAGATCCGGGTCTGCGAGTTGTGAGACTTGCAACACAGGAGGTCTTAGTAGTTAGGGCATTTTATGTATTTTTATTGTATTAATAAACCGCCGTGCCGTGTTAGTAGTAGGATATATCTCGACTTTCAATCTGAAGGTCGTAAGTTCGAATCCCGGCGTGCATCAATGGATTTTTCTGTTCGAAAAATTTATATGCGCATCAAAAACACGTGCTCAAAACGGTGAAGGAAAACATCGTGAGGAAACCAGTTAGTGTTCTTATAAGCGGCGATGGGCTTGCAACCTGTCACGTATGGAATGTTAACTACTGCAAAATGTGGGCATGTGCCAAATATAATGTTTGGACGTGCCTCTGACTACCCCCACTAAACATCTTCAAAGGTTCTAAGCGTCTGGAAATTTGAGAAAATGTCTACCGTACTTGGTGATTACAGTCGTGATCCTATATACAGGGTGTCCAAGAACCTGGCGTCCAACTGGATTCCCACGATGCCCCAAGTTCTAACAGTACTCAGAAAAATATTTTAAAAAATCCACCCCATGTACTTACAGAATTATACTGATTTCAAAAAAAAAGGGGAAATGAGCACCCTGTGACATACTTTTGAATGCTGTGACTGCTAATGCTGATAATTTCGATATTTCTTGGAGGTTTTGTAATCTAGGGTATTGCTGTGTCTAAATAGAATGTAAAAATAAAGTACTTATTGTACCATTTTAAAATAAAATATTATTTTAACTAAAGGTGATATGGAAAACTATTGAATTTCGCAACTTTGACCGACTGTAGTGTAAAAAAAATGTACCAAAATAGTATGGCAAGTGACGTCAAATTTTGACGCGTTTATTCCTCTTTTTAAAAAGGTATAATACTTACACATTAATTTGAAAAAAAAAAATTTGATAATATTTTTACTCAACAACCCAATTTTTACGAAGTGCCTACCTACTAACGGTAACTGTCGGACCCTTTCTTATCTTAGAAACTGTTATGTTACTACTATTATTTACTTCGGTTCCAAGAGTGAGCAAGAAGGAAATACACACAGGTAGATGGGTTCCCAGTAGAATAAAAGCAAAGAATGTTAGTTTAAAGATATTTTATTACAATAAATGTTCAAAATGTTGACCACCCGCGGCAATACAAGCTCTCACTCTCCTTAAAAAGGACCGCTTTATGTTTCGCGAGTAACTTTTTTGACGTATCACCTGCACTGCTTGTGTTATCTTCTCACGAAGGTCAGCGATGTCATTAATGGGCTTCGCATAAACGAGCTCCTTCATAGTTCCCCAGAAAAAAAAATCCAGCGGATTTAAGTCAGGTGAGCGGGCTGGCCACGGGATTGTTCCTGATCGCCCAATCCACCTGTTCGGGTATTGCTCGTCCAAAAACTCTCTAACGGATACGCGAAAATGTGCTGGACAGCCGTCGTGTTGGAACCACATATCTGGTGGGGTCTCTTCTAGTAAGTTTGGCAAATCATTTTGAAGAAAATTTAAATATGATTCGCCAGTCAAATTCTCGGGCATCTCAAATGGACCAATAATATTCCCACAGAGAATACCGGTCCACATGTTCACTTTGAACCGGTACTGGGATCTATCTTCTCGCATCAAGTGCGGATTTTCCACATGCCACTCGTGCAAGTTGTGTAGGTTCATGTAGCCATCCTTCTTAAATGTTGATTCATCTGACCACAAAATTTTGTCGATAAAGTTTTCGTCTTCTCGATGTTTTTGCAGGATTGTTTCACAAAACGCGACTCGGCTCGGATAGTCTCGAGGTAAAAGACTTTGCACTCGCTGTACGTGGTACGGATGATATTCTTCTTTTTGGAGAATACTGTGTGCTGTGCTCTTCGGTATCCCCGTATCAGCTTCTATTCCTCGCACAGAGATGCTTGGATTTGCCGACACCGCCTCTAAAACTTCATCGCGTATGAAGTCATTTACGGGTCGTCCTTCACCAGCTACTTGATTGGGGAACCACCCGTCACATAGTGATCTGTGCACATTAATGAAAACTCGATGGTCGGGATATCGCGTAGCCCTCGGATACCTTTCTCTGTAAAGTCTCGCTGCAGCTCGTCCATTACCTCTACATTCTCCATAAATGTAGTGCATATTTGCGTATTCTTGCGGAGTGTAGGTCGCCATGGTAGCACACACAAAACACAAACTGTCCAAACACAGGCAAAGGTCGTCGTAAAGAGTTCGTTTCAAAGTCCAGAGCACAAAGAGTAATCGAGTCCAATAAACAAAGCTTTAAATCGTAGTACGTGATCAATGGTAACAATAAGAGAGAGGTGCGTAGTAACGGCAGGAGGCAGTGACGCGTACTGACCGTACTGTTATCCTAAACCTTTTTCTCCCTCACTCTTACCTGAATAATGGGGTACCATAAAGAAGAACCAGCAAATCGCAAAGATAGTTTCTGTCTTGCTCCCTCCTGTTGTAATAACGAATCACTATGGTGAGATGCATGCACATACCGTCCCTTACGGTCTAACCTGTTTTTTGAGAGGCCTGTTGTTATTTTTATGAGCATACAATAGTAATTCTTTAGAGGTTAGATTCAATTCGTCGTAAATTTTTCTTTCTAAGAATTCTGTAAGACATCGTAAAAATTGGGTTGTTGAGTAAAAATATTATCAAAATTTTTTTTTTCAAATTAATGTGTAAGTATTATACCTTTTTAAAAAGAGGAATAAACGCGTCAAAATTTGACGTCACTTGCCATACTATTTTGGTACATTTTTTTTACACTACAGTCGGTCAAAGTTGCGAAATTCAATAGTTTTCCATATCACCTTTAGTTAAAATAATATTTTATTTTAAAATGGTACAATAAGTACTTTATTTTTCCATTCTATTTAGACACAGCAATACCCTAGATTACAAAACCTCCAAGAAATATCGAAATTATCAGCATTAGCAGTCACAGCATTCAAAAGTATGTCACAGGGTGCTCATTTCCCCTTTTTTTTTGAAATCAGTATAATTCTGTAAGTACATGGGGTGGATTTTTTAAAATATTTTTCTGAGTACTGTTAGAACTTGGGGCATCGTGGGAATCCAGTTGGACGCCAGGTTCTTGGACACCCTGTATATATTTATTGAATTAATATAAATAAGTGTGTATTTTTTATCCAATCCAAGTTCAATTATTAAATAACATGTCCTAAGCACTATAACATCCTATAAGGTAAAAAAATTCACAGAACGCTGTTTAAATCATCTACATTAGGATCTGGACACGCGGCAGCTTGTCCAGCCAAGTTCAATCTTGATGATCGTTCAATCAAATGATGACGTACTTAATTATAAGACAAGAATGACATCTATAATAATAGATGTCATTAATCATTATTTATGTACTTATAATTATGTCATTTTAAATAGCGCAATGTCTTCACGACGTAACTTTGTAAAGACGTGTAACTTACCTCAGCCCCTCTGAGTTCCACAGAGTAAGAAGGAGGTTCGCCCCTCGCGGCAGCATCTTGTGATGAATGGATACGTAGAACTCCATCGCGACACGACATCCACGCCTTTTTGTACGACTTCAGGGTTAAACGTTTCGGTCTGAAAAACATAACAAAGTTATGTCATTTGAACAAAGTTATAAGACTTAAAGTAGGTACAAGTTATTTACATTGAATTATGTTACGGCTGAACCGATTGGGATAAAACTTGGATATACACTAGTTCGTACCATGGTTTAGTGTATATGCTACTTTTTAAAAGAGTAGACACGAGCGATAGCTAGTTCATCATCTATACTAATATTATAAAGAGGAGAGATTTGATTGTTTGTTTGCATTGAATAGGCTCCGAAACTGAGTAACATATTTATGTAATTCAAGTTATCCAAGGTGTAAAAAAAACATTAGTACACCTGTGCGACGCCGGGGCGGACTGCTAGTAAGATATACTCGTAAATATGTCACTTTTACGACATTTAAGTACAATACGGATTGTATTATTTATTACAATTACGATACATAAATGATTAATCTATAAACAAATATTTTGTTTGTTATTTTGTACGATTGTATGTAGGAGTTAATCTCTTGAACTAGTGATCCTCAGATTCAAAAAAATATTAGAATTATTAAGCTATATTTTTTACTAAGTATATTTTGTGGGTGAGACCGCGGGACACAGCTAGTTCTACACAATGCGAAGTACAATACAACGTGATAATAAAAATGTTTGAGGTCAAATAATATATACAAAGGAGTGAGTGGGCGGTGAATTTATTGACTGTATTCATAAATTGATAACGTACAGTTTTCATGTCTAAAGGTTTGATTTAAAACTTTTAAGAGCTTATTTTGACCCAAAATGAGAATAATGGCAATTTCAATGAATTAAACAAAATAAGAGTTCAAGAATAAGAGAATAAGAGTGTCTGGAAGAGATCGCTTTTAGCGATAAGACCGCCCATTGTACATTTATGTTTGTTGTTATTTACCATTTGTTTTATTTGTGTGTAATAAAGAGTTCATCTATCTATCTATCTAAGAGTTTAGGTGTAGCATAATATATTTTTGGAGTTCGAGGTAATTTAGCCAAAAACTTGGTTTTAATTTTGATATATATATAAACAAGTGTTATTTTAGGAATATTATTATTTTATTTATTGTATTACCAATATAATTGGTACTGAATGCCATAATACCTAAGCTTTTTATACAGTTTAGGCACCTACTGGCATTGGAAGCGTAGGTATAGGTGCCTAAATTGTATAAAAAGTGTAGGTATTATTGCAATCAGTACCAATAATATCGGTATGAAGATCATAACATAATAATGAAATTATAGTTTTTACAAAATAGCCCCACTGACCTGGGCCTTTATACTTTATAGGGCATTAATGGAGTTGTAACCAACATAAGAGGCCCTTTGAAAATGAATATAAAAAACAGGTAAAGTGCGAGTCGGACTCGCGCACTAAGGAATCCGTACCATTATATAAAAAATCTATAAAAAACGGCAAAAAAACCACGTTTGTTGTATCCGTTTTGATGTATGGGATCCTCACTTAAATATTTATTTTATTCTGTTTTTAGAATTTGTTGTTATACCGGCAAAAGAAATACATCAACTGTCTAGCTATCACGGTTCTTGAGATTCAGCCCTGTGGCAGACAGACGGACAGATGGGACAGCGGAGTCTTAGTAATAGAGTCCCGTTTTTACCCTTCGGGTACGGAACCCTATAAGCATGTAAACTGATGGTATGGAAAACAGGTGGTGACTATTGAAAATATAGACTAAAGTTTTGGGTTATTGCTGGAGTATATACTTATGGAATGGGTTCTGGGTTATGGAGTGAGTTATTAATACATTAATTGTACATAATGTATAGGAGTCTAAAATAAATACTATTAGTAGCATAACTATAGATTTTTACACGGGTCTTTATCACGTAATTACCTTCTTCCCGACGTACCTTACCTACCTTGAATTTATTCGACCTAGACTCCTCATGCAAATCGAACACTGTCAGACAACACATAAAGGCTACAGATCCTGTGTAAACCACCGAGCGCGATTCACGACGCGTCCCGCGGTACGCTACGACATTGAACCGGCCAATCAGAATGCATTTTTACAAACTTTTACTTGCAGTGTATGTGTAACTATATTTGTTAAGGTGGAATCTTGCAACTCAATTTTGAAGCAGTTATCCTCAACCGAATCAGTTATCCTCAAGCGAAATTTCAGCTGAAATTTCGCATACTTATGTAACTTCGGTGACAATCCAATAATATGGTTACAGTGAGCTGATCTGTCTGTCAGGAGCTGTTCAACAGACACTCACAATGGAACTCCTTAGTTAATACTTCGATTGTGTAAAAACTTTGCATTCTTGTCAAGTTCCGATAACAATGTTATATGATGTGACAGGTGATAGCGCACTGTGGTGCTCGATGGTTTAAATGGTTTTACAATAGCTTGTCATTAAAAAATATTTTTCAACAGAAAACTTATTGAACGCTCCGCCTGACCCGCACACCTCAACGTTATGACAGAATTGTTTGTTTAAAGAAATTAAGCTATTAGGCGTCTATTGGGCTATGTAGTCGATGATGGCCTGCGACCATGGCTAATCTAATGCCGGGGTCCCACGGCCCGCGTTTTCACGCGCCAGACCGCGCCAAGGCGGACGGACGCGCCGTGGGAACGATGCATCCGTGGTGGCCCGTGCCCGGAACGCTCTGTACGCGACGCGCCGGACGCACACTGGCGCGCCGTGGGACCCCGGCTTAACATAGTCGAAACGTCGGGAAGAAGGTAATTACGTGATAAAGACCCGTGTAAAAATCTATAGTTATGTCTATTAATCACGATACTATTAGTTGTGTTTTTGTTTTAAGTCTACATTAACAAATTATGAGTTGCAGGAACGAATGCAAACTACATGGGAATAATAATTTGCAGGGTAATCAGAGAGTCTTACGCGATATAGCAGATTTCGTTGGTACATTTGCTGATCGCCAACCGGATGATAGAAGAAAAATAATGTTAATGTTTTAAAAGATTCAATACATTAAAAGCAAATGTATATAAAACAAAACATAATAATAATGATAATAAACATTAATCTATTTCATTCAAATGAAGGATTAGTCTTCATTCACTCATCACAAAGTCTCTGAAAATCGATGTATAAATGGAGTAGTCAGAGGCACGTCCAAACAGTAAATTTGGCATACCTCTCGTACTCTCAGATCTAAAGGCGCTTAGATCCTTGAAGATGTCTAGAAGGTAGTCAGAGGCACGTAAAATATTATGTTTGGCACAATACCCACATTATGCAGTAGTTAGCATTTAATACGTGACAGGTATATTTTTATGACTATAATACCGTTCGAGTTGAAATGGTTATTACCTGAGGTACTTCAAGTATCCGGCTAATTCGGGCACGTGCGTGATATCCGGCCTGGCAGGCGGTCCCCCCTCCAACTGCACTTGCAATGCTGATAGTGCCGCGTCGATCTCGTCTTCGGGCGCCATGTCTGAAGTGTTAGCGCCGGTGCCGTCGGTCGCGTCGAGACTACCGCCCGCTAGTGTTTGCAGCTCAATTTGGAGCTGTAAAAAAATAGGATCACGACTGTAATCCCCAAGTACGGTAGACTTCCTCTCAGATCTCCAGGCACTCAGATCCGTGAACATATCCAAAGAGGTTAGTCAGAGGCACGTCCAAATATTACATTTGGCACATGCCCACATTATGCAGTAGTTAGCATTCCACAAGCCCGTCGCCGCTTACAAGAATACTAACTGGTTACCTCACGATGTTTTCCTGCACGTGTTAACGCGCATATACATTTTTCGAGTGAACATTTCGAACAGAAAACTCTATTGATGCACGGCCGAGATTTGAAACCACAACCTTCGTATTGAAAGTCGAGGTACCTCCCACTCGGGCAACACGGCTTTTTGAAGCTGTGTAACAGTAAAATCGTTTAGAGACGGAGGCAACTCTTAGAACCATCAAAGTCAAAAAAGTTTTTTTATTTAAATCACTTGGCTGACCCATCTCGGCTTCGCATGAGTAATTCATAAATACCAATAATCCTTTAGTAATTTATTAGTCATTCAGTTTTAACATTGGAATTGATGGTGAATGGTATTGGAAAATCCCTAACCATAACTCTTACCCTCGTATTCAAGAACGACGCTATGAGAACACGCACCCACAGTGGACGAAATCTTTTTTCATAAACATCACTTTATGTGTTGAGCGGCACTATGGCGCACGCTACCGTGTGCCTTTAGAGCTCAACTTTGGCTAGAGGCACACGACAATGTGCCTCTAGTCTCACTCTGCAGTGTCGCACAACACATAAAGTGATTTTTATGAAAAATGATTTCGTCCACGGTGGGTGCGTGTTCTCATAGTGTCGTTCTTGAATACGAGGGTTAGACACCTTTACCTACATATATTATGAGTTTTTGAATTCATGATAGGTTAGACTACTGAACTTGGATTATTCGAATAACTGTAACTATTAGCTAAGAATATTGTAAGAAAATAGCTATACGGATTCCGGTGTCCAACAAGGAGCCATTCTAAGACCAAAGTCATTCACAATCGTTTTATGAATCTTTCTTTAGTTTCACTGTTTTAAGTAGAGACAGTGTCAGACATACTCTCTCCTTGACCTTCAATATAATCATATTCATATTCAACCAAGTCATATTAATTTATTTATTCAGTTATCTTACCTGTAACGCTGCAAACAGTAGCATCTCCTCCTCAGTGCAATGCACCTCCTGGTTAAGGATCTGCCAACGCGCCTGCTGGTACAACTGGTTCAGGCGAGACGCGTCCTGCGCGCGCGGATTCAGGTCGAAGAATGAATAGAATTTGAAGCGTAGCTGAAGTGTGTCCCACTCTCGTACGTACTGCTCCATGATGGAGAGGGAAGAGTCTAACCAGCTATGGATCAATAGAACAGATAAATTACATGATGTGTATCTACAATCTCAATAGGGACTCAAATATAATGTGTTGTGAGGAGACAGAAACAACAGTTATAGCTTAGCAATGGCCTCTAACACCAGCTGTGAAAACATAACATAAACACGACACCATAGGTACTCTAACATGACTTACCCAACATTCATCCTAGCGCGTTCCATCAGCGATTTCGGAGTAAGCAAGGTATCCTTTGATTGGCTGTCCAATTGTAGTGGAGTATCCGCCAAGGAGAGCTCAGCGAGGGAATCCAACGCGTCCATGGAGACGGCCCGAGGTGGTGTACCGCAATACCCGCCGTCGCTGGAGCCATCGCTCTGTGTGCTGTAAATCTGGTTTCCGTATCGGCGAAGCGTGCCGTTCTGGAAGTAAAACATGATATAAATTGAGGATGGTAATACATAATCTTAGTTCGTATGAGATAGTTGTTCATCATAGTCTTGTCCTGTTCTTTATTAGAGAAGTTAAGGCTTTCGTTATGGCTAAGCGGCTGTCATTGCCATTTAAATGTCAGTGTCAGTCGACGTTTGCCCGCCCCGCTTACCGCTCCGCCCGATGCTTTTCACAAAGGCCGTACGCTAGCAGTACAATAGAAATTGAGGGTGTATCCGACTTAAATTATAATAAGCAATCCACAACAGAAACATCAACGCCTCTATTTTGGAATCTGTTGCTGAAAGTGAAATCCATCTTTCAATACGTGCACTTGAAAGACTGCATTTGAATTCAAATATTTACACTAGCCTTGCCTAGCTACTGTACACTAAACAGGCGTGATTTAAATCATAATAGCAACAGTAGGAAAACCGCTCATGCTATGAGTACAAACACAGGATGCAAGCAAACCCATTTTAGCAAATCCAAGAAGTTCTCGCTAGTGCTATTATGTAAACAATCCGTACCACCATAGCTTTCACTCGCTGCTTCATTCGAAAAATCACTTGTCAAAGATAGAACTATATCACGTATTAATTATATTTCAGATTTCATAAAAATTGGTTCTGCCGGTATGATCAGATTAAAATCACAAACTTAGCTGAAGCAAATAATCATTACCTTGGAGTGTGCGCTTTCACTGATCAAACAGATCGTTGTCCTCTCAAGTTATGAAAATAGCAGATATAAAAGAATTACTACAAACTTTTACTTTTAAATTGTGTGTGCATTATCAGCCAGTGTGTTATGCACACTGGCTGATAATGTCTGGTAGGCCACTTACCTGTTGTGAAGACACAGGAGTAGCAGACGGCGACCTGGGCGGAGGTGGGGTAGCTGGACATCCATTCGATCTGTCCAAGCTATTCGACGATCCTCTAGTAGCCCCTATAAACGTGTTCGTGTCTGGTCCCTGGTTCGGCTTTATCCGCTTGGCTTCCTTCAGGTTCTGATAGTTTTGTTTGAGGTGTGACTGCTCAAGTGGGTAGCATAGTGATAGTTCTTCGGGGTGTCTGATGCCTGATGGAGAATAAGGTACGTGTTTGATGATTCCTCTGTTTATTATCACGGGAAGTTACGACCTCACACTAGATTAATCTTTACGACACCATCATTTTATTTTGAGACTTTTAGCTGAATAGTTGAATACAATGTCACTGAAGAAGTTTGAAGAGGCACTTCATTTTACGAGACATAAAAGTTAAACTACTAATAAAAATGATAAGAGTAGGAGTAAGCATTTAGATTCCTTTATAATAATGAAGCAGTTAAGGTACCATAAAGGATAAGGTATCGGGAATACTGCCAGCTAGACCAATATAGGTTATTTTAATTTAGTATAAAATTTAAATTCTAAATTTCGGCAGATATTTACAAATTCGGCCGTTGCTGTCGATAGGGGACATAATAACAAACATCTTTCTTAGATATTCAAAGTTTTATAAATTGTACTTACCAAGGCTCTTACAAAGCTGAATCACAGCGCCAAAAGTGTCAATAGAGAAGTCGATCTTGCAGTCAATGAACCTAAGGTCCGGGAGCTGGATCCTTAAGGCTTTGTGCATGGGAGTGAAGTGAAGAGCCGCATCTGCATGGACGCCGTACTGGTCCAGTGTGTGCTTGGGACGGGAGAGCCATTTGTTGCGGTTTGGCCACCAAAGAGCGTGGTCTGACCAATCCTTTTTGAAATCTGGAAGATAAATAAGTGAAATTAGCTTAGTGATAGAGGAAGTAACGGTTAGGGCATAAAGAGTAGAAGTATTTGCCTGTTGCTTTTGAGTCGATTAATAGCTATATTAACGGATCTGTTTAAAATAAAAGTAATTCGTGAGTTGTTTAGCATAGGCCCACCCCTCCACGTCACGCTGTTATAGCCACGTCACGCATACGCTATTAGTGGAGGGCAAGTGGAACAAAAAGTCATCATTCAACCATGTGGCGTGACGAGTTGTCGGCGTAAAGCCATCAAAAATGTGACGTCTCTACCAGCACAAAATAAATTTGTTGTGTTCGAACTTTAAAGAGCTTCTTAACAGGACCGGTACTTAGCAAATTGTAATGGATACTTAGTCGAAAGCTTTAGTCCGATCGGATTTCACAAATTTCTTCTTTCTTCGTTCAAATTAGACCAACGTATTACCGTAAAACCAACGTAGCAATCTAGCAATATCATATTACTGTGTGATTGCTTTTAGGATTCTGATGTCAGAAAAACCCCTTAGTTTTAGATATTTTCGGAATGTCTTTTTCATTGGTAACTTGTCTAGACACTATAATATTAGAAGCTCCAGAGACCAAGTTACAGTAGGTATACAAAGTCGTGATCATTTGGTTTTGCTCCCGTGCCGTGAGTCACGGTGAAGCTGGTTTGAGGTGAGCTACTCGGAACAAACTGTAACATCTAATTAACTAGTATGACTCACTAGTAGGTACTTAATAGAAAAACATGTTTATTGTTGAGCCAGCAACAGTTAAACGTGAAGCAATAGTTGTTAGGTGATTAATAAGAACGATCCGTCAATGAATGAGTATTTTTTGCACTTTTTTCCTGTTTTCAAATAATTGTTAATCTAATTGTGGTTTTTAAGGGAATTCATAAAATACAGTCATTCTAGTCTACATAATAGCTTTTGAAGCCATTATGTAGAGAAATAGTACTTGACACACAATAACTAATGATTTTGAGAGAAAACGTGATATTTTAAAACCTAATATTAATATTCTGGATATCCTTATACTCTATTTAAGGAATAAAACTATAGGGTACTTATTCTCAGACTAAGAACATCAGAAGCAAGCTTACAGAACCCACCACTATGGAGTATAAGTTCGATTATAAATTAAATAATAATAAGATTTATTTAAACGAACTCAAGGAATCAACATTCTTTAGGTATGATATAATGTCGACATATTTATTTACATTATTATTATTAGTTATAATAACGCTCATAATAATGTGCCCGTTACTTGAGACGCATACAGAAGTAGCAACAAGATTACACAAGATAACGCTGACACGAACGATGCACAAAACAAACAAAACGCAACCACAGCTTTCACAATAATCAAAACAGATCCGACCACTAACATTTGGTAGAGACTAGAGACAAAGTAGAGTTAAACTTTACACTCTACACGTCACCCACGGATCTTTCTACACAGTGGTGTCATGTCACACAATTTAAGGGCATTAAAAGGTTATTTGAGTGTGATCCAAAAGTAATGGATTTGTCTGACGCTCCAGTATGATATGTCAAAATTCAAGTTAGATATTTTGTAAAAATTTTGAATTTATCTCAGAGCGCAGCGGTTATTAAGGTTCATTAGCATATAACGGAATTCCTTTTATTGTGTATTTTAAAACATTGCGATATCAAAATAAAACAAAATCCAAGAATTGGAACACCAAATTCTCAGACAGATGACACAAAAACGAGTAAACTCAACCAAATTCTTCGCGCGATTTATTGAACACAAAATTGGAGATTTAAAAAGTGCTAAGTATAAAGGTTATGACGTCACTGCATCGATCT
This sequence comes from Hydriomena furcata, assembly GCA_912999785.1. Lineage (NCBI taxonomy): Eukaryota > Metazoa > Arthropoda > Insecta > Lepidoptera > Geometridae > Hydriomena > Hydriomena furcata. The sequence continues at coordinate 8,912,373 of OU538839.1, forward strand.
TGTGAATTCACTCATGATTTCAGTGGTGACTCATAGATATACAGAATCATACACATAGTAAGTGTTTTTGCATTGCATCTGTTAAAATATCACGAAGGTAAACACCATTTTCTTACAGCTGCTTGAAACAGAATTGGCTTCAAGGCTAGAGCAGCATTTTTAGTACGTGATTGTATCTAGGCTATACAAGTAGGTATACAATCAAGAAAACAATACTTTCTTGACAGTCGGATAATAATAATAGGTTAGGCTAGACTCCGTTAAACAGCCGTTTATATTGCAAACACAAATACTCGTACTACTCTTGGATGCTCTAATATATTCATTAAACAATTACAAACATGGTACAATCGATTGACAGAGATCTCGGCTAGAAGCGTAGGAAACAAGAAAATATCTAGGCGTAAATCAATCAGACTGCAATTTGTAATTCAAATGAACGCACCGCGATCATAACTCATGATTGTATTCATAATCATTATCGCAACATTCGCTTGACTATTGACGACACAGACAACAATGTACAATCTTACTTCATAGACAAATGGATATATAGCGATACGTATCGATACGTATACGATCTATATCTAAACAGATTGTAATAAAAACATATATTACCACAAAATGGTGAACATCGTTACATTAAATTGTCATACCATCGTTTGACTCCTGCAACTGCTCTAATGAATCTTCTCAAGCTGTTACTTAACCCTTGCACCAGTTACAGTTATAGCTACCAGTAACATTCCGTTACTAATCTCATATTAATGGTATTTGGGAGTTAATGTTATTGTGTTTATCATGCTTTCGTCTTTGGTTCCATCATCAGATACTCTCTACGCTTCTTTTACCATCTTATCTTAAATGGGTTCTTTTTACCAGATACCATTGCCTCTATGCATTAACTTGTTAAACTCCCCAGGGAACTATGTTATTTCCTCAATGAAATTAGTTTTACAATTTGTGTTGGCTTTACTTTGCGCTTATATATTTTACGTTACTATATACTTAAAACAGACAGCAAAAGATGTTGTTAAGTTGTCAACACATTATATCGCTTCTCGACAAGCGCAGTCTGACGCCAGCGCAGAAATAAACAACGTCGCCCTACATAACTGTCGATAACGACAGAATATTTTAGAATAACTGTCCACAATTACTCGAAGACTTTTTTTTTACTTATAACTATATATTATCTAATAGCGAAACATGCAACTATTTTAAAACTTTAAGAGTAAAACTAGTCAAAGATATTATTACAGTATTTTATTTACTAGTCACTTTTCTTTTCACTGTTTTAGTATCTACAAAAATAAGATTTGTATCCACACAGATAAATCTATGCATAAATTGAATTCTACTAACGTTTATTGATCTTAGTCCGTTCACTGATAAAAAGTGTGAAGTCATGTCCAGCTTCCCTTATGTTTAGTTACCTCACTTTCCCAGAATGTTTCGTCTTATCGTCTCTATCTCAATGAATCGATTTACAGTCCTCAATAGTCTTCATACGCATTAAGATCTAAATCAAGTAAGGTGCTACACTATAAACGTTACACTCTGGCGCCTCGACATTGGCCACAATCGACCTTATAAGGAGCAGTGTTGGTTCTAGAGGAATAAATATTCTGTAACGACCTCGACAGCTGAATAAGATTAAATGAGTGATCATTAAAATATTTTGTAATGATTACGGGACAAGATCTCCGCGTGCGTTCGTTCTGTTTAACCTTTTTGTCAGCTATCGGGGCTTATCGTGGCCTGAATTATCTGAGAGCAGCTGCATATGATTGCAGTATCAATCCCATTACAGACTGTTTCACTGTCAATTTAAAATATTATGTTTTTTTGTTGTTGTTTAACTACAGCCTTTTTGGTTTTACGATGCGCGTCGGCTCTTTACAAGACCATACATGTTTCCAACAAAGGTATTTTAGAACCCGTGGTATTTCTCTTCACTAGAAATCTCGATACGTGATGTGGATAGTAGAATCGCGAAAGCAGCGGATGCCAAACACGTCTGTCCAAGTTATTCAACATCAAATATGGTCATAGACGCTGCTGGTACAGCAACTTGCCATCAGGCTGATAGACAAATGGAAATCGATAACGAGGAGCGATACAAACGCGTTACGCATTAGATGGAAATGGCGTTGGCCTTGGGGGGCACGCGCTGCGTCGCTAATGATAATTTTTCACGTAGGAAGGTGGCGCAGAGATAGACCGATCTGTCGAAGTACAAGAACAAGAATGAAAAGGCTTTGGAAATTAAATAGGGTTTAAATCTCGTTCCGAAACTGGAACGGCTGCGCTTAAATTATGAATTATGAATGTGGGGCGTCTCGCCAATTTTATTACTCGCTTGGTCTGCTTTAATGCCATTCAAAATAGCCTCCAGGCCGTATAATGTACTCGAGCTGATCAATTTGTATCTGGCGTAAACGTAAACCATTTATTACTCCTGACCCGGTAATTCGCAGAATTATTTTCATAACAGTCCATTGATGTAATGCAACTAATTTAAGCTTATCTCGAAGAACAGTACAATTGCACATCGACACAAGATGTTCATTCATGAAATTGTCGGCCAATTAAAGTACTTCAAACCATTGAACAAAGGCAATAGGCTAGTGACTAGAGTAAGTGAGCAAAATCCGCGGCGACTTGATGTCAATCGGTAAATGCATGTGGGCTGCCGGCTGACCCATTTAGAATAGGTTAGCACTTTAGTATTATGTGCATAGCTGAGCTGACCAATGTAATGGACTGCACCCAGCTTCGCAAATCGCAGGAAGCATTCTAGAACGAGCAATATGCATGCGATCTAACAAAGCCGGCTTTATGTTTGTGTACGAGTATATCAAGATTCATACTGATGATGCGCTCAAACTTTTTACTATGTTGGTTCTGATTTCCAAAAGGCTCATTTCAGATTATTCAATAGCAAGAGTGAACGAGAAATAACAAGTAACGCTAGTGAAGATGGTACACTTTATGCCCATAACATTCGTTGTTGGCATGAGAATTACTTGCGAAGTAGAAACCTTTACCCACTGGGCCACTATTGAGCAAGTTAACGCACACATAAAAAACAAACATAAAGCAGGCAAAGCAATTAAAGCCCCCGTTATCGAGCTAATAGTATAAATCTCAAAGAAGAACCTCGTAAAACAAACGGGCAAATACGGTCGCGCAAACGCATATTGTACTATAACACTTTGTTTATATTGAAAGATTTACTTTACCGATAATATCTTAGGCGAAGGAATGTGTAATGTATTCGATGGACAAACATTTGGCTCGGCTGCTGCAAAGGTTCAATGTGGACCTTGTCGTGGCGTGCTGTGTGACAAAATACGCTCCACAAACAACACTCAAGCTACTCGTGGTGAACTCAGTGCCGACGAATATACGTACCCTATATGCCGTTATAATAACCGGGACCCTATATTCCAATGCTTAATTAACTGTCTTAGATAATATCTACCCGCCAAGGTGGTCTTATAAACAAAATACAGTAGTAGAACTAGGTCAGACCCTGCGGTACACCTTTTTGATGTCGGCGTCTACAATTGATCCGCCTTCAGATTACATCCGTGATGATTTATATTTATTCATCTATGAAAAGAGTAACGTCGAGGACGGAATCCCTAATAGAAAATGTAAATACTAACGCAAAGTGTAAGATGCATAGAATCATAAGCCTTAGAGATCTCCATACGAGGCTTGATCAAAATGCGCAAAACGGTGTATAAACACATAAATACTACATAACGACTACCTCAAAGTACAGCTACTGTTGGTTAATGAATGAAGCGCACACCATTCGGTCCATGCATATAAATAGCTCCCGAGCGGTCCCCCATGGAAAACACGTGTCTTCGTGCCAGCAGGTGAGGCAATTCGAGATTTCTTTTAACGATTACTTACTTTATTACGCAATAAATCATCAGGAGCTGATGTAAAGCTTAATTAGTCATCGTAATTTCTGTTATTCTCGGAACCGATAAAAATATCTAAGCATAAGTTTAAAAATATTTGGTATGTCTTCTGAAAAAATATAATTTGGTAGGACCATGAGGAATCCGGAAGAAGGAATGGCGGTTACAATAATGGATAAAGGAATCCGCACGGCGAACCTTATTTGATGAAGAGATATAGGTGACATAATCGTAGGTGCGTAGGCACACGCCCCAGGTCGCCGCCCACCGCTTCCGTCGCGGAGGCGGAATTACAGCACCTGATCATTGTGAAGCAATAGTTTTACTAAAGACCCTATTAATCCCATACAATAGCCTAGTGGTCGCATTGTTGCACACATTTAACAATGATAACGAAATAGACATCTAAAGTGACAAGAGATGGCATATAAACTAACAGATCACAACGAACTAAATTTTCGCAATGTCCACATTGTTATGACTCAAAGAGCGCCTGGAAATTTGAGAGGATGTCTGTCTACCATGCTTGGTGTCATAGTCGTGAGTCTGTTTATGTTTTTACTTAACGTACCGTTACCTAATGTTTTAAGAGCAAATAAAAGTTTTATGCAGATCAGATTAACGGTTCGACAGTTATGCTCGGAAAAGAAACAAATTGTTTCAGAGATTTCGTTGTTTAAGAATAAGCTGCGGACCTTAAAGCGTTTCTAAATACAAACTAGACTAAGCAGGTTTTCAAAATAAAGTTATTCGGTGGAGAAAGAGTTACTGCTAATGATAAGAATCATCTTATCCTTAATGTTCACCAGTACGTGTATAATAAGGTAGAAATGAACGATCCGACAAGTCAAGGCTCAAATAGAAGGCAGTAGCACAAACTTGCTACGCAATTGATACGGACGTTGATTGCAATAGAAACTATGTGATTGATTGATGAAACACGCTGTGGGTGTTTACAATGAGAGTCAACACTAATGCGTTCTATTTTCATTAGTTGCAATTGAATCTATTGCAATAAGAAAGGGAACGGAGAACGTAGTTGAATTTCTTAGACAAGCAAACGTTTAGAGTTTTTAATTCGTTGATGATATTCTTGGATATGATAAGGTTTAAGTAAGTAAAGCGGCGACGGACTTGCAACCTGTCACGTGTGGAATGCTAGCAAAATGTGGGCATGTGCCACATGTAATTATTGAACGTGCCTCTGACTAAACCCTTTAGACATCTTTAAAGATCCGAGAGGATGTCTACCGTACTTGAGGATTACAGTCGTGATCCTATTTATTTATTTTTCATTTTTAAGTAACTTGATATAAAAATTCAACCTATTGTACCTAGAAATTGGAATTGAATAGATGAATGATGGAACTGCCACGTATTAAAGATTGTATCATGCTTGGCATATACAATTATGCATACTTAGTTCAGCTAGGTAAACTTATCGTTCATCATTTTCTTCTTTTGTGAGGTCGGCACAACATGTTGCGGAACGATTTGGCCTTTTTTACAACCGGCCGCCTGCCTGATGTCAACCCTCTTTGGGAATGGGTACTTATCGTTGTGTTAGTTAAATTTAAATTAGTTTGACGCAAGTAACCTATACGTAGTGACTAGTTTGCGTCAATTTTCTCACCACCGACTGCGTAATTCTCATTACTCATTGTTGTAGATAAGGCAAACCTTCGTCAGCAACGTAAAATAAATCCTTTTATACGGAATTCATCGAACATAATAATTAATAATATTTGCAGTCAGTTTCCTTAACGTGACATACAACTGTAGGATCTATTTATAACCAACTAGATGATCCCGCGACTTCATCCGCGCGGTCTAAAAACTAAAGTGGCTGTATTTTTATAGGGTTCAAAGTTCAAACTATATCCATACATACCATATTTATCAAAATCGAGTATAAATAACAAGAACATCCTAATAATATTATAAATGCGAAAGTTTGTGATAAGGCTGCTATGTTTGTTCCTTAATCAAAAATAAACGACAAAACGGATTAAGATGTAATTTGCTGTAGTATGTAGATAAAAAATCAGAATATAATATATAAAGGGGGAACTTATAATCCGAAAAACAACCCCTAAATGAAAAAAAAAATGCGAAATCGATGATTTTGGTATTGATGGCGCTGGTGTGTAACAAATCTGACATCGCAGACTAAAAACATTTAGTAGTCATAGCAACGCAGTTTTAACTAATGAATGATATGCATTCTACCAAAATTCGTAATATATTTTATTTTGTACAAGGTTTGTAGGGAAAAAATTGGAAGTTGCTTTTTCCTATTAGAATTTGCGATTATTAAAATTTGACAGAACAACGTCTGTCACGGGTCGGCTAGTACCTTCTATAATTTATCAGCAAAATTATGTTCTTTAAAGAATAATAGATCAACAAAGAAAATGTTTCAATTCGTTAAACTGCGCACGCAATATAAAATAATCTAAGCAATATAGCAGTTCAAAATGTACATAATGCTCGTAAGATATTTCTCCAGTCTTAGCAGTTCCGCGAACTATTTAAGATCAAAGCATATGATTTGGGACGCAACGCAACGACACGCTTAAATCTAACTTCTATTGATGTCTCCTTCTGGTCTTTGAAATAACCACTTGACATTATGATATTTGATAGAAATCACCCGATTTAGATATACTCAACAGTCGTGTACATAATTATGACCCTACGGTAGGATTCACCATAACTATTAGACCCTGAACACATATTTGTAGATCATGCAAACGTTTAGCGCAAACGTAGCACTTGCATCTAAACCAGGCACTCGCCCACCACAAGTTCATCATCAAGTTTAGTCACATTTTTAGTCACATAATACCTCCAGTACACTCATAAACATAAGCTGTTATCTGAATATAACATCCATCCTGTTACATCAACATCGTATCTGGAAACTTCAAACCTATGAGCAATTCAATGCCAGTTAAAAGTGATAATCCCATAAAAGACTCGCATCACAGAAGGTTAAGTTCGAACGATCCTTTCTTGGAGGTTGGAGAACAAAAATAATTTGAAGGCGATGCAGTCGGGCTGTACTTCAAGTAATTGAGTTAATAAACTTCCCATTTTATTACTTTAATAGCCAGCCAATTGACTCGTTTAGAAGGTTACACAAAAAACTAAAACCTTGATACAGGTTTAAAGAGACTAGTTGCTCAATGGTAACTATGTCAACAAGAAGGCAGCAACCCGTAACAATATTGTTTGCAGTCGATTATTGCATCAAAAAAGCCATGCTCCAGGAAATAAAATAAAGAATGAAATAGAAATATGTAAACAAAGGAAGAAAGCGAGAAATAGAAAACATTACGAAAGCATGAGAAGCTAAAACAATAGAACACCGGTGTGTGGCGTAACGCAATGGAATGACGAATAATCATAGTCGTTAGAGATGGCAGGAAAGTCATCTGAAACAACAGTAGCTGTTATTGAAGCTTTGCGTGATCAGGTTACATCTGTCTAGGGAACGCAATATGTCGTGCGATTATATTATAAAGGTATGACACGCCATGTCATCATCAAAATAATATTTGTTTCTAATGCAGAAACATTTCAAAATAGAGAAAACAGTGCTTATAAAACCATTAAATAAATAATGACCCGTATCAGTGTACAATCTGTGAATTAAAATTGATGGTATCAAGATTGCGTGGTTGATTTTGTTTGATACAACAACAAAAATTAAAGTGCCCACGCGATATATCACAAGGGCCGAATGGAATGTCCATTGATCGTTATTCATTGACAAACCACAGCTGTTTTTATTGTAGTGCGTTTCGGACGCACTATTCAAGATAAGATAAGTCTTATTGCTTTATTTAACTTGCACTCTACGGCTGTCTTTTGTGCTGTAAGTTGAGCGTGTCATCAAAATAGTTTTTTTTACTTTATTGCGTAGTACTTTTAAGCCTATGAATCTGTGGGTTGTAAATATAAGCGTTATGGAAAGAAAAGCCATTGTTAGAAAACGAAATGAAACGAACACTGCAATTTATGAAGCGAGTGGGATGCGGAAGTTGTTAAGTGAAAGCTTTCTTAGAAGCAAAAATGTAATGTCGATACATGATAGAGATCTCTTCTGAAACACTGGTCAGATGCATCGGGTTAATAAGAAACGAGATATCGAACTCGACAATCTTGTACAAGTTATAGTATCTTGATACAATATTTCACGCTTGGTCGGATTTAGTTTCATTATTCTTACGAAGACCACCTCTGTTTTGAATCTTATCTCCCAAGAAGCCTTGTGCTATTTGTTTGATTATGTTCAAAACACAACAAGTTTTATCGGCGTATCGTATAATTCAATTAGAACAAATTGCTTTATCATTTAATTAAATGACCCTTTATTTACCATTAGCTACCAGTAAACGGCAAGTAGTTGCCGCTTATCTACCAATTACCCTACCAATCAGTCCAAGCTCCAATCAGCTGTTAAAACGATCTTGATCTCACCTTTACCTGAAAGAAAAGAAAGATCATCAGAACGTGGCTAAGACACAGGAAGTTCGAATTTGGTAAGAAAATTATCTTTACATTTGCATACACTTTCCCTATCACCTTAGGAAGAATAATTTGTGGGTGAGTGGTTAGTGAAAGTGCTTAGAGTGAAAGAAGTAATTGATGCCCATTTAAAATAATCGATTTATTACAACTTTCTTTAAGGCGCTGCCAGTTCCTAAAACCGCGGCAGAAACGACTAAGACTGTTAACAACGGCAAGCTCTAGATGGCGTATGCGTATCGTAAATATTATCGACAGTTTTTATGAGATTTAATTGGATCTATTTAGAAGTCGTAAACAAAAAGATAACTCGATAACAAATTAAACTATACTGACATGCTGGAAGCAGTCAGTCAGACAAAAGTTTGAAAGTTATTTAAATTCTGAAGATCGTGATAGGTTGCAAATGAAGCCAAATCCTTTCTACGCAAAACCCGTCAAAATAGATGGATATATCTAATATTATAAAGTAAACGATCATAAACGAGTCGAGCCAGTCAGTAACAACTCCATGATGCAGTGAACCGATAGCGAAACTGAAGAGTAATTGGACCCGCTTCCTGATATTAAGAACAATCTGTCAATACAGATAGCCGATCATTATACGCTCTATGTTCTCGGTAGCGGCTATCGGTAACCGGGCTTGTATATTCCCTAGCTTTTGCCGCGGTAGAAGGAAAGATTTTAATAAATTCGGAATCATATAGCGACAATTTCTGTAGATGGATCAGGCAGGTGTATAAAACTCTATATAGTCTGATTTCTTATCATTTTAGTGAACTTCTGGAGCTAAGATGTTCCTGATCAAATCCGACAACTGTACTTGGAGGAGCCGATAAATTTCGCCATTAACACGTCTGGGCTGGTCGAGCCATGGCACGAATTGAACAGAAATATAATTAGCGCTTCTGAAACAATTATACAATGCAAACTGTTAGCGCGCGATGGCTAAATAATCTACAAAGCGCCGATTCTCAGGCTTTAATTTCCGATGTTGTTTTCACGTGAGAAGGAGCAAAGAACTTGCTAACAAAATTAAAACCCAATAATGTTTTATTGAAACACACGTAGATTTTGCACGACTGACCGTAACGTTTATTGTCACTTCAAATACAATACAATGAATGACAGTTTATAACTAATGTTTGACATCTTTACTAGTAGATGTCGCTACTTGTATTTAATATGTAATTTCGTTACAAATTTAACATACTCCCTTAACGAAATAACACCATATTTATATAACAAAATGATATTACATTACAATAAGCAAATCAAACAAATTAAATTACACATCTGTGATACCAAACTGTTCAATAAATTTATAATGTTTCTGAGAACTTAGACTCTTTGTTAGTATGTCAGCGGGCATATCATTTGTATTTAAATAATCTATTTTTACAATATTATTTTCAACAGCTGTTCTTACAAAATGAAATCTCACATCGATATGCTTACTTCTCCTATGGAATACACAATTTTTTGTTAATTTTTGAACCTAACTCAGTCTTGAGACATTCAGTTTCATTTTTACAGTCAGAAAAAAAATAAAAAAAAATCATCAACAAATAGAGCTACAAATGTTTTAACTTTCTCATTCTGTTTAATAAACAAACAAGGCTCATATAAAGACTTTTTATAACCTAAGCTTTGTAAACAATCATCTACTCGCTTATACCAAGCCCGAGTAGATTGTTTTAACCCATAAATTGCCCTTTTCAACTTTGAAACTTTATTTCCTCTATCATCATTACACACAAAATTTTCTGGTAAGTTCATATATACAGTTTCATCTAAATAACCATTTAAGAATGCTGTGGTAACGTCAAGATGAGTTATATCTAGGTTATATTTGAGACTTAATGCAAACAAAAGTCTTAGTGTTGAGTAACAAAGCACCGGGGAAAAAGTCTCTTTATAGTCTATTCCAGCTTTCTGGGTGTAGCCTTTAGCCACTAAACGCGCACGATATCTCACTTTTTCACACTGGTCTAACTTTTTTGCACTTAACTACTGTAGCTTGATCTGGCTTATCTACCACTTCCCATGCTTTATTTTCTTCAAATGATTTCAGCTCTTCTTCCATAGCTTTAAACCACTCTTGTGATTCAGGACCACTTACAGCCTCTTCGTAAGTTATCTGGTCTCCATAAAGATTGAAATCTTCATTAACACACATATTGCTATAACCAAATCTGTCTGGCTTCTTTCTTTTTCGTACTTCTGGCTGTAGTTCAATTGTTTGAGTAATATTCTTCAACTCCTTAAACGGAATAGTATCATGAAACTCTTCTGAGGAACTGCTGGCATCTACTTCCTCTTCTACATAGGTACTATCATTCTTTGATATCACTGTACTAGTAGATTGATCTGAGTCGGAGCTATCTAAGTCTCCATGCTGCTCAAGTGTTTCTGAGTTGTCAGTCACTACTGCTTGCACCATTTCTGAGTTTGACTCCATAATAGTAACATCTCGACTCGTTATAACTTTGTTAGTCGCTGGGTTGTACAGTCTATAGCCCTTCACATTATCGGCATATCCAACAAGATAATGTTTTACAGCCTTTTTGTCCCACTTCAGGCGTTTTTCTTTAGGAACATGTACTAATACTGTACTACCGAATACTCGTATGTGACTGATATTTGGTTTTTGACCAGTCCAAAGTTCATAGGGAGTCTTCTGTTTTAATCCTGATGCTAGAGATCTATTTTTCAAATACACGGCTGTGTGAACTGCTTCTGCCCAAAACTTTTTCTCTAACTTAGCATCATATAATAGACATCTTGCTCTTTCAACTATAGTTCGGTTAAATCGTTCGCACATCCCATTCTGTTCCGGACTATAAGGGTTCGTTCTCTGATGAATTATGCCACTTTGTTTCAAAAAATCCTTCATTTCATTAGAACAAAATTCTGTGCCATTATCAGTCCTTAAAGTCTTAATGCTGGAACTCATCTGTTTTTCAACCATATTCTTAAACTCTTTGAAACAAGTAAAAACTTCACTTTTATTTTTCAAAAAATGGACAAATGACATCCTGCTATATTCATCTACGAATAGCAAGAAATATCTGGATGAACCGATTGAACTATTTTCCATTGGGCCACACACGTCTGCATGCACAATCTCAAGTATCCTCTCACTTCTGTGACTGCTTTTTGGAAATGGTAGTCGACTCTGTTTACCCTCACAGCACACTGCACAATTGTATTTACTGATAACTGCTTTGTTCTCATACAATAAACCTTCTACGGCTCCATTTCTCATTGCATTCATGTCTGTGCTGTTAATATGGCCTAGTCTTCTGTGCCATATATCTGAGGTTGTTGTAGCTGAAGCTGCTAACACACATAATGACCTGGTGTTAAGTCTGTATACTCCATTCACCGCCTGTGCAATGCCAATCAACTCATTCTGCCTATTTCTGATGTAACAATGTTCTTTTAGGAAACATACTTTGTTACCATTCTTTATAAGCTGGCTGACGGACAACAGGTTAGTAGTCAGATTTGGTATACATAACACATCTTTGACCACAATATCGTGTTCTGAGTCCTGAACAACAGTCGTAATTCGTGTGTCTCCTGAGCACAACACCGGCATAGTTGTTTTGTTCGCAACAATAATCTCCTTTGTTGTTAGGTTACGTGACGTATTTTTCATGTTTTCCTGACTTATCATCATATGACTGCTGGCTCCCGAGTCAATATACCACTCATCTTTACTGAAACAATTGTTAAGAAAGACCGCACTAAATGCATTTACAGGTTTTTCTTTCATTTGTGGACACTGATTTTTATAATGGCCGGTTTGTTTACATTTGTAACATTTGATGACTTTGACAGGTCTGTTTGACGTATCTGCAGTTTTGCCAACCTTGCCAAACTGTTTTCGTTGCCAACCTTTCGCCGTTAAAAAAGCGCCATCTGTTTCAGTGCTGCCAACATTATCACTCATATCCATGAGTTTTGATTTAATGACGTCTGTTGAGATGGCAATGCCCGAGTGCTCGATCGCCATTATCATCGGCGAAAATTTTTCGGGTAGTCCCGCCAACAATAATGATCCTATCCATTCTTCGTTGATGTTGAAGCCAGTTCCTCTTAATTTAGCGACGTATCAATTATTTGCGTTATGTATACTGTCATTGATTCACAATTCTCGAGCCGTATTGAGATTAGGCTCCGCAACAAACTGATTCTGCGTGTGAAACCCGAATCATCAAATAACGTTTTTAGCTTTGTCCAAACACCATGCACTGTGTTTTCACCCTTTATATGCACATATAAGGATGAATCGATGGTCATCACTAATTTCGCTTTTGCCTTTTGATCTTCGACGCTAGTTGCTGCATCGCCGACTTTCTTGGTAATATCAACGCCTTCCAAAATTAGGAAATTTTCAGCTGCGAACGCCCACTCATCATAATTTTCACGTCCCTTGAGTTTGGGAACGTTTACGATGTAACTTCCAGCCATTTCACTATTTTTAAAACTGAGGAACTAATAACTTTTACATAAAAAATAAGGGTCTGGGCCCATAACCTATTGAAACACACGTAGATTTTGCACGACTGACCGTAACGTTTATTGTCACTTCAAATACAATACAATGAATGACAGTTTATAACTAATGTTTGACATCTTTACTAGTAGATGTCGCTACTTGTATTTAATATGTAATTTCGTTACAAATTTAACATGTTTGCATAATGTACTAACCTAACAGATAAATCTCGGTAAATGGTTGACAGAAGATAAAACGCTTAGCAAAGGCATAGATAGAAAGTAGCACATACTAGGCATAACATGTTTCGTTTTATCTATCTTCATAACAGATCAACAAGAGGTTTTCTCGCTATGCCTGGGCAGCGTAACACAGTAGTCACACTTACAGAACGAAAGTTGATATGTTTTTGTCAAAGGATATCATAGCGTGCTGAAAATGCTATCATCTATAATTGATTACAGTTTTATCATCATCTTTTAGAAGACCTAGTTGGAAAGAAGAAAAGAGTTTTCTCACGGCCGACTAAGAAGAGTATGGTCAGAGACTCAGGACGAGGTTGACTAAATAAATTGATGTGTGTCGTCAGATCCATCTCTATTATAAACAGTCATAAATTGTCGGTGAGCTCTTAAAATAGACGAGGTAGAGCCGTCATCATCCACTTAGCACGTTCGCGAATCGCCATCTTGGCCAATCAAGTCGTTAACCTCCGGGTACTTGTAGGGTAGTTGACTGTCTGACTGATGACTGATAAACTGTAGAACAAAAAACAGACGATCCTTATGCTATACGTATCATTAACATCCGCCTTGATTGGGCACATCTTGTTCACGAGTGCGTTGCCTTCTATACCCTCTCCTCGATTTTCAACTAACATATAAACATTATATAGTAACAAAACTATCGGTTAAGTTGACACAAAAGTTGGGAAACCTTTATCAGAAAGATTAAGCAAGAGCTAGCTATTCATTAAATGGCTTACTAGGGTGTTGGTGAATCCAATCAAACGTGCCACTGCTTGAGGCATTACCCAGTGCACTTGCTCAACTAATAACTAAAGATCCCTGACGTCACACTTCCACAACAAAATCCAATATGGCGGCCAGCTGTTCACGCATCTGCTATTGTGATTCCCTGCGCTTACGCAAATTAATTGGTCAATGCAGGCGCCATCCGAATGAAGCGAACGACTTTTGTATTTTAATGCACCGAGCGTGGCCATTAACCGACTTTAGACATTGATTTACAACGTCCAGTCAGTCTTTAGACATGCGTCCAAGCGTTTGCGTGGTACGAACGAGATATTGTACAGGAACGTCGTTTTTTGTATTCGATCAAAGAGTTCTAGGATGGACGTTTGTCATGTAAACAGCAAAAGATCTATGATTCAGTACACATTTCGATATTCAAATTTCATTGCAGTAGAAAATGTTACAGCCTAGTCTAAGTGCAGGCAATTAACAGTAAGACTTCCGTTAGTATCGGTGTCAGCTTTCTCATTTCAGCAAAATGAAAGGTTTAAAGGTTCATATGTCTCGTCTCTTGTCTCACTGCCATAACGGAATAGAGAAAATAGAAAACTAGTTGAAAGACAGAAACTTTGCTATGTAGCTTTGACACTATTGACAGACTGAGGTTTATGAGAGGACAGTTTTTAGCGCGACGTGTTTGGTACAACGCTTGACGACCTATCGTCGAGGTCGAGCTTTCTACTCTAGCAAGCACGAAGACTATGTAGCAGTTTGCCTTACAGAATTGTCATCGTCGCGTCTTTGATTCTTTCTTTAGTTCTAGTTCTTAGGGCTTCTCCATATCGGTTAATAAAACTAGCATGAATAGGATATGGCATTTTCTTTTGGCAACATTTGTTCCGTCGCAGAGATCGAACCCACCGTGATAACTGGGAGTAACTGCTTGAGGTATGATTACCGATGGTGTTCACATTCATAAAACCTACTTGGGAGTTAAGAACCTATGGATCCCTTTTACTATACCAACTATTTCTCCAGTTGTAATCCAGTCTACCATTTTACAAAATAACAATAACTATTCATCAAATCAAGCCAATTGGATTCTGAACATTTCAACAATTGGAGCGTGTCGGTCGTTTTGTCATGATGCCGATTGCATAATGGACGGTCATAAATTGATTGACTATGCCCGAAAAGGGCCTCATTATTGTCTTACTAAATAGTCAGAACCATACTTTACTAATGCTTTAAATCTTACTTTCATCATTGTTCAAATGCTGCGAATACTTTTGTCATGTGTAAGGTATTTAGCTAAATACACAAGCGGAATAAGAAGATACACGTTACACCAAAGAATAGATAATTCGCAGCATTCATCCCGGTACTTCTAAACTGGTTTCATTAACGACCATTGTCCCACTTAGCTTTATCTTGGCTGAGATATTTACGAGCAAGTTTACTGTTTTGCCGTGCATCTTAGCAAACTCTTATCTCCCAAAATAGGTGTCAAATATATTGTGCAGTTTACTCGAGCTTTGCGCTTGATTTTTTTACACGTAGTTTCTCCCTTCTGTGCTTATGTTGATGTGGACCTTAAATCTACTGATCTTATTTATATCATCAAGGATATCCTATATCCTACTAATCAGACAAAATATTAAGCATCGTAATGGTAGTAATTTGCATAGAAGCGGAATTATAACATTCCATTCTACGATTCTACCTCTCATCTGCACGAAACGAGCAGAGGACAACAAAATACGTGAAGCATGAAATTTTGAATCAGTGTTGGTTGATGTTTTAAGGAAAACAACGGACTGGTTCGATTTGAAGGTTAATTCGTGTGCGAGGTTTGAAATAATCCAACCTTCACGATGACGCGACCGACAGAATGTTATATTTACGGAGATGAACGAGTCGTTCGCTCATCTAAACATTATAAGATGTTTGGAGAAAAAATGCAGTGTGGTATTGGTTTTCAAGTGTTACTTAGGATTTTATACCGACCCAAAAGTTAGCAACCGAAAAGGACTCTTGCACTAAGTAATTCTGAATCTCGGACTATTTCCGACTTATCCAAATCCGCATTACCTCTGCCAGCACAGAGAAGGTACTAGTAAATATTTACGTAGGCTTTTATATCTGTGATATAGTCTGTTGCGCTTACTAAAACTTCTTGATAAATAAAAAAAACATTCCCTAAGGTTCGGCATGATGTCATCGCTCTCTGATTTATCGTTTACTCCTTTGCTTCTTATAGCAGTTGCAAGGAAAACAATCTCTTCTCGATAATCCATATGAGTACAATCAATGTCATCAGTTATCATTATGGTAAGCTCGACTTTATAAATAGGTGCGACAGCGTCATTTCGTTACATCATTTCGTCTGGGCGCGACTTGTGTGTATTTACTTTGCCATTTGAGTCGACTACATTTTCAACACGTTCGAATAACATTGGCAGGTAAGGTACTGTCAATCAATTATGTTATTTTTCATCTGTGTGTCATAATAGCTACGGTTCCTACTACAAGCTATCGGAAACTAGGGATGTCCGTAGGAGTTACTAAATCCAATAATTTAGGTTGGTACCTTCTAGTATTAAAAAATTAATGTATCAATGTTACATATCAGAGCATATCGAGAAATTCCAGCTTCGCTCGGACAAGCTCTTGTTTAGCATATAAATAGACCAGTAGCAGACATTGCTCAAAACTATATAGAAAATTGCCTTATAGGCGTGCAATTTGTGAATTTACCATATCAGGTCGCACCCTTTTACTGCCACCAGCTTTCAACTCAATAATGATTGATGAGCTATTACCGGTTCCGAGGAACTCTTTTACATCATTTATTAAAGCTATAGGAGAGCTTTTGACCTAAAAAATGCTTTATTAATGAATGCGCCTTCGTTATTTTGTAGATATCGTTGTATACTTGTATCAAAACCGTTTTTGTGAATGGTTTTAGCATTCATTACCATCACATTTACCACATGCACCATATTCATAGAATGTTTTCTAGTTTTCGATAGATATACTGACGGAAGTGCTAAGAGATCATTAATATTAAAGATCCTCCGAAAGCAACTAAAGTTGGCGCCATATTCATGCCTTAACTTCGTCTGCCAACACTCTGAGCATAGTTAAAACTCCGACTACAATTAATCTGTGACCCTATACTTTTATATTCTGTGGTATGTAGCGTGCGCGTGCGCAGAGCGGATACGCGTACAATATAAATAGCCGATGGTCTATTTTTGTCGGGGCAGAGCACCCAGGCGCCCGCCATGTGCCCCGTCGTAGTAGTCTGGGACTCCACCCGTTCAAATTAATTAAATTCTTCGCATATAATACGAGTACCTTAGTAATTGAAAGAATCTTTAAGCTTTAAGGTATTGTTGAGTCACAAACTTGACGTGGAAAGCTCGTCATTGAGTCATCGGTGTCCAAGCTGATGACAAAGTTCGATGTATTAAGGTACTTTTAGGCTTTAGGGGATATGTTGTGTCATAAAAGCGATATAAAAAGTTCGTCATTGAGTCATCAATGTTTAAAAGCTGATGATAAAGTTTGACGTAAGGTACTTCTAGCTAGGCGATACAATTTTTTATGATACAGTAAAGTACAAAAAATAAACATTAAAAAATATTATACCTATCATGTACATTCAAGGATACATTATTAATTACCATAATTATTATTTGCAGTATTCATTAAAAATAGTACCTACCTACTGGTCGTTCAGTGCACGACAAGGTCAGGGACTCACACTCAAAGTATACAAATATTTAACTCACCACTTGCCACCACCGAGTACTTACATACTTTTCGCGTGGGAACCAGACATAAACTCTCAACAAACACGCCAGATCTAGAAGGGTAGTCCTTATTTTAGAGTACCCAAAGCTTACAATCCAATGGAACAGCATTATCTGATGCATATATGACGCGGGTCAACTTAGTAGCAGGCATCTTTCCCAGAGACAAATTTTAGCACGTCTGGTCGTGTATTATCAACACTGGTCTAACAACTTTCGTTTTCGGAGAAGATCGTGTATACTTTCTGGTAAAAATAGGAAAAATACATAAATTATTTGACGATCATGAGGTTGGGCCATAATTTAATGGCTTAAACTCACTGGACCACCCAGAGGCAGACTGTAAACAAAAATATGGAACCTGCATTTGGAGTTATACCCATAATTCAATATATGATTAGAACTATACGGGTAATTAGCATCGGAATTGGTGATACATGACCAGTCCTGTACCTATAGGTCGAAGAATTTAAAAGTCACGGTCGTTCATGTTTTTGTAGCATCTGTAACAATGAAGTCTTGTATGCGGGTGGTCTGTACTGTTATAGGGTTAATCTCGATTCAATTACAATAATAAGCCTTTTGTCGTTTGATCGTAAAAGACATGAGCGTTTCTATCTCTTTGGAGTTCAAACCCGTTGCTGATAAAGTACTGCTTTAATCCGACTATAAATTCACTGAGACGTCTAATGCCTATATATTGATTCTATATCAACCATACCTAATCCAGAGTCGTAACTACCATTTCTATACACGATTATAATAAGTATATCACTTATATTTCACAACACCTGTCAGGATTTCATGGTAATATATAAAGCTTCTCATTAAAGAGATCAGTACCTTATGTTATCATTATATATCTACATACGAGTATACTAAATAAATAGGTAATGTATGTAGGAGGTAATCCCTGGAGCTGAAAATTCTTTCACTATAGGAAGCCAATGTAGAATTCTGAGCGAGAGACGCATACTACTAAGAAATATTTGGAAATGTATATCAGTCAACAACCATTTCATTTTAAAGGTTGTTTAAGATAAGAAGAGCTGACCTGAAAAGCTATGCAAAGTCAAGAATAACTTGACATCAATATAAGTTCAATCAACAACAAAATACATAGATGTAAATACGACAACACCAATGTAATAAAAAAAAAAAAACAATTTATAATTTCCAATTATCCATACATTCTTAGAATTTTGGAGAATCTGTATTTATTAATTTATTGGTCAAATGACTGCGGATTCACAGATAGTGGTAAAGTTGAATACTCGCATTGGTTTGAGTTCGTCTGGTCAGGGCGGGCGGCACTTTTGAACTCAGACTCACCCTTTAGTGCCGATGCCCTTTTAAGCTGCACATTATACACACTTGGTGTTACAAGAGGAGTCATGTTGTTACCCCGTATTCTTATTTTAGTAACATTGGTTTGAGTCATGATATAGCACTTGTAAGGTTGCTCTCGAATACCCGAAGAGCAAACTTCAAAATATAGACCCCTAGCAGTCTATAACCACATCTAATTAATATAAGCTTCGAATAACACTATAAGTTAAAAGAAGGAAAACACGCAATAAACCAAACTACCTAAACATTGTTAAAAACGGTTAACACCTCTTTGAATTCAACAAACATAATATAAAGTCAAAGTTGAAAGACAGAGTTGAGTCTTTGTAGGTAGGTGAATTGGTGGTTTTTCCGATGATCCTCTTCGTAAATGCTAATATAATATGTAGAGCTCCAGTGTGGTGCAAATTGATAAACTATGACTATACACTTGAAAATGTCCTCAATTATAATGATATACAATCTGGTCACTCAATTGGGTCAGCTAAATTTTTTGTTCCATGACGGAATTTACCCAGATATTAATTTAAAAATTATATCGAACATATGAGGAAAATATTGTCTATCATGCATGACTAATATAACTACGCAAGTTCACATATGAGGAGCAACATTTTTTGTTTTAATGACTATACAGTATACAAGCTTCCTGTGTTGTATCTATAATTCTTTCAAACTTGTACTATTTCCATACATCTTTATCACAATCGGCTTCAAAACGCTGAGAGTGTACGTTATTGCGCCAACTTTACCCATAAATTCTTAGAATAGCCAACAGATTCCCGTAACCTGACCATACGGCATTACCTACCACCATTACGTAGTATAGTAACTATTAGCCATGTCGTAATC
Organism: Hydriomena furcata; assembly: GCA_912999785.1. NCBI lineage: Eukaryota > Metazoa > Arthropoda > Insecta > Lepidoptera > Geometridae > Hydriomena > Hydriomena furcata. The sequence goes on from OU538839.1 coordinate 8,932,348, forward strand.
TTTGTCATTACTACCTACCGTAAATATTTCAGTAACCGAGCCGCAGTCTAATTTAATCAGCACATCTGGAAACTGGCTTGCACAACCGTTCCGCTGCCCCATAATTCGATCAGCCATAGATCCGTTTGAAAACACCTTGCAACCATCGAAATAACTCTCGATACTTGCAACGGTTTACGTGATTTTAGACGGATTTCGAAGGATACAATTTTAGGAACGGTTGCTTTTAGAAAATGTGTATGGAATTATAGATCCGTTTGAAAACACCTTGCAACCATCGATATATTATCTTTGAAACATGCAACACAATTTACAATGTTCGGAATTATAGTAATACTCGTATCGTATGCTGTTTTTTGAATTTGTGTGAAGCTCTTTAGTTATTTTTTTTATTGTTGTGCGTACTTGAGTAGTACTTTTAATTATTATTCTTGTCTGGGCCTCACCTTGTCCGCTTGGCACCACACTGAAGCTCTACATAGCATTAAGGAAAGGATCATTAAAAAAAAGGTAGACCCCAAGCCGTGTTTGTTGCCTGATTCTTCTAGGCTTGGTCGCGTGGAATCGGCGTAGCTTCACCTAGTTCCTAAGACGTTTCAAAGTGATCCTTGTGAGTTTATTGAAATAAATGATTTTTGAATTTGAATAAATGCACTAATTTGAACAGCTTCAAAACAGAGTAATTGAGCTAGGTAATTAATACGGTACCTTTTAAAGTACTTCCGAGTTGCGGTCATCAACATTATCTTTGATATTTTGTATAAGAAACTGGTTTAGCTATGTATGTACAACCAAGATCAATGCTGGTTTTGCACACTCCTAAAATTAAATACCTAACAAAGAAGAGTAGGTTTAATTTATTTAAGACTGTATCTGGTAACCTACCTAATGACATAGATTCACTGCGTCAGATTTTTCATTTTCCCTGTCTTTTTCCCGTCATATTAAAATAATAATTTACCTAACCCCGTAAAAACGAGTCGTTTTAAGCTGCTGGCTGCTTACTACTCAGAAAATTGAACAATCCTAATAATATTATAAATGTGAAAGTTTGTGAGTTTGTAAGTATGTTTAAGCCTCAATCAGGCCTAAAAGACAAAACAGATATTTGATATATTGCCCGAATAAAACATAGACTACTTTAAAATATGAAAAACATCCCCAAAATGATAAAAAAACGTAAAAGCGGATTTTGGTATAGATGGCGCTGGTGTGCCAATCTGACATCATAGACTAAAAACATTCAGTCTTTTCTATTCGATTATTTAAATTTAACAAGATTTTGCCAAGTTGGTTAAAAATGTAACGATCGTAACTGTAATACATTTCGCAGAACTGCTGCTCGTACCCTTGGCCCAGAACGACCGCACTCGTACACGAGAAATGATGTCACTTTTATTAAAACTAACACTAATTGTAAAACATAAGGTCACAAGCGTGAATTTACCGCAATGTCGTCCGAGTTTAATGATACAAGGATATTAGTTAGGAAGTTAAAATACATCATCACTACATAGTATAAAGCAAAGTCGCTTTCCGCTTCCCGCGTCTGTATGTATGTATGTTTGCTTATATCTTTAAAACTACACAACGGATTTTGATGCGGTTTTTTAATAGATAGAGTAATTCAGGAGGAAGGTTTATATGTATAATAACATGCTACCCGTGCGAAGCCGGGCGGGTCGCTAGTATTTTATATGCCTAAAGGACAAATAAGGATAAAGTAAATATCTGGTGCTGCCTTATGAGCTGCCGGTTTGATTCGTAACCAGAACAAATATTTGTGTGATAAACGATGGGCTTGCAACCTGTCACGTATGGAATGCTAACTACTGAAAAATGTGGGCACCCACTAGTCATCTTCAAAGAGTCTAAGCGCCTGGAGGTCTGAGAGGATGTCTACCGTACTTGGGGATTACAGTCGAGACGTGATCTTTTTTTTTTACATACTAAATGTTTATACTGTGTCTGGGTGTTATAATGTTACAAATTGTACAAGTGTGATAAGTAGGCATTTAAAAAATGTGTATGTAATTATTCTACCATGTATATTGGACAAATACATATTATAATTACCCATTTATTTACGAGTATGTAAGAAACAAACTGCAGCTAAATGCAATCGTCATAATTATTTAAATAGGATAATTTGTAACTCCGATAGAATATTTAAATATTTCAAGTATAGTTCAAACTAAAAACGGACACATAAAGTCACGGACTTATTTAAAGGACACAAAAGAAGACGAATTATATTAATTTAAATAAGCAAAGTACATACGGTATAATCGAAATGCAGAAGGATGGGGCGAGAATCATCAATGTTTACAAAAAATGGGGCCTACAAAAAAGTTATTTCAAGATCATAAAATAAAGAACAACTTAATGAAGCTGTCGCCTTTGTTTTACAAAATTTGCAAAGCAAAGAAAGCAAAAACATGAGCCTAATGGAACTGTAAATAAAGGAGTGGCGTCGCACCCAAGGCCACCCATCACCAGAATTTGACCTGATGAAGTTAGAGGACAAACTAATTTACCTCACTATACAATGTTACATTTTTAAATACTCAGCAGTATTATGTCATTAATGTTCCTAAATACGAAGCACGGAAGGCGGGGCAGCACAAGCGAATTTTAAATGGCGGCTTAAAATTTTGCCGTAAGGATAAAATAAAAGACAAATTACAAGTAGCTTTAAAACAATATTGAAAAGCTTTTGTTTTTTTTATTCAAAGTACTAGTCACTAAGGTTTGGTTACGTAATAACAAAGGAAGAAGCAATCATAGATTAAAGGTCAAACTAGATACATAGATAGTAGCAAGAGTGACAAGAATACCTTGAAATCAAGTAGCAAAGAGCAAATATTTTACTGTATTATTACCACACTAGCCTCATCGTGACATTAGGCGACTCGTCGTGTCGAGTGAAAATGAATTTGTATGAATGCCATATTGTTGAGATATAACGACCTACGAGCTTCCTGCTCTACCTGAGATAAGGCACGACGACCACCAAAGTGGAGAACTAGAATCATGCGCATAAACAGTAAATCTAAATATATTACTGTACCACTATCCTTCGCATACATACATCAGGTAATAAAATCCTAGGGTATTTTCACTATAGAGGATACTAATATATCCTTAGGTAAAGAAGAACATTGAACTTTCCCTTACTGCGTGAAGTATTGAGCAATAACAGTAGGAAAACTGAGGTAGTTAAACGTAATGCCATGAGCTTTGGCAAAATATCAACAGAACCGGTGCGTGAAGGCGAAAACACAGCTTGTATTTCGAACGTTTGTACTCAACTCACAATGAAGTCAGACCATTATAAATAGAAATTCGATTTGAAGCAAGAATCAATTTTAAATAATGATTTAAGATTTATTGCATCAATGCGCGTATTAAAAGACAAAATGTAAAGGAACGATAGCGACACGAAGAGAACATTGCAACCGATGATACGACAAATTATTTCTGGTCGATAACATGTTGCAATATTTATACGGTCAAAACAGTAGGTGATCAATCGCCGCATAGGAGTTAGCTAGGCAAATATTGAGATAGAATCGAAGTACGAGTAACAGTCTATTGACCCTGACACACACAATACGAATTTACTAAGCCTGCGTCTGCAATATTTCACACAATGACTCGAATTTATACGCTAACATTTGTGGCTGGTATAGTTTTGTTAGGTAAAAGATCCATTATACAGACATTAACAAATAAAACAGTACAGGCAGTTCTTATTGCCTTATAAGCGTCTGCTCTCTCGATATTCCTCAAGATGACGTCACGCAAGTCCGCAGAAAAACCGGTCCGAATCATGCATGACCGCTGTAGTCATACAACATCTTGAATCACATTGGCAACGTACTGGCTAAGTGGAATGTCATATTAATTTTGATTCGGGCAATGGCTCAATATAACTCGTATTTGTAACTGCTATATGAGGAAATTGCATATCAATGAAAGCCAAGCTCAAAAATGCATTTGTAAAATAACAGCTTTCTCATTAACATCTGTTACTTGGTGTACGAGAAAATCACTTTGTCTAGGCTACTTAGCATTCCTGGGGCGTCGCTGTAGTTATATTATGTGTCATAGAAGAGTAAACTACAGAGCGCGTGTCAGTTTAGCATAACAATGACAAACAATGAGCTCCCGGTTCCGTTTCTCCAATTCGCGCGACAGAAAATCATTGCATGTAAATCGAATACATTATGAATTATTTAAAGTGTATTGGACTTTCATTGAAATCAAACTTGCATTGAGATGTATTGAACAAAATAAAGAAGATGGTCTTCGGAATGGCTGCACTATTAGTTGTTTGAGAGTATTTGAGAGGGTTGATGAACACAGGATTCAGTCTACTGCTTCGTACATACCAGCAGGTTATCCAGCAAAAATGTGTTATCCATTTACAAGTATCCATATCGTGTAAGTTGCGTGTCCTGTTTTTGCTTCGGCCATTGCGATCTGTCGGTGCTTACACGGTTCGCGCTTGTCACATAGGTCTTTAGATATTACACAGATTCGCAATCTACGCCTATTCCTGCAGGCAACCGAGAACCGGCCATTGGTATTCATACACACCAATGTTTATTACAAATGAACCGTTTCGACACACATTACGTGTTCTAAATGAACTTCATTATATCAAATACAATGACGCGGGAAAACAGCCTTGATTTGAATACTTGGTGATGTAAATACGGAATATAAAGGACCAGCATTAACCAGCTTCTTAGCTCATTGAATGTTGTGCTACCAATTTTAAATTACAAATATCGCAAGTGACAATTTAAGACAGCTCTAAAAGGATGACAATTACCATAAGCATTCAAACTTTAGAACAATGCGTTGCTATAATATGTGAAGTATGGCTGAATGAACCGAATTCGTATCGCCTGGATTTCATGGATTTCAACATGATACGAAACTAACACTTCTTCAGCTTAAAACCTTCGTTGGTTAATGGAATTCAATCCTATCCACCTTCAAGTCTTGATTTAGCTCTGAAGGCATCCCCTTCTCATTATCTCATCTTTAAATTCCGATCTAAACATACTCGTTCAATTCTACCTATTTCAATTCTTGCACATACCTTACTGTAACCGATAGCGGCATTCATTTAATTGCTGATAGACAATTATTGAACGCCGACATCAATGTATTGGTAATTCTGTGAAATTTACCTATGAGTTTAAGATGTTCTGATCAATAGGCAATGGTGCAAGTCCAAGTGTTGCGGGAATACCTCAATTAGCCAATGGGCTGTGGTCGGTGGCGGAATGCGTGCGACCGTTAGCGTCCGGCTGGCGTGGCGTCCATAGTTGGAGGCACTCCTTCGTGTCACCATCTCGATCCTGTGCATTGATGTTATTTAGATCGAGTATGATTTGTTGAGTTCATTGACGCAAGGACAGGTTGGATTTCACGGCACTTTTCATTATTGTAGTAGTATAATTTGGCAGTTTCCATTGAAATCTCTTTGGAAGAAAATCAGACATTACTTTGATTGCTTTTCCAAACTTGATGATTCCAATATATCTAATAAAGCCACTTAGCTTTGGGAGTTTTTAGGAATACAAATCAGAGACGTAAGGTGGAATAGGTGGAACAGACAATAAAATCTTTCAATTTGGTGAATATAAGTTCTACAAGTAATATAGGAGCTGAATAGCTTCTTAGTCTTGAAAATTTCAGAATAAACCAGCATATTAATAGAACTCGCTCGACACACGAGCGTCGTTATGCCAGCAAGGATGTCACACATTATCTACCAGATAGCTGCCCCTCCGACACTCCTGATAACAATAAAATGTTCTCGGATAATTACCGACCGTGGAATTTACCCAACTATGCAAGCCTATTAGCTAGTACAATATCCTGCTTCTATTACAATACCTACACTGGAATTCCCTCTTTAGATAAAGGAGCCTAATTATGGAACTACACCGCTACTTGAAATGCGAATGTCGATAGGGTTTAGCTGTTTATTGCAGATTAAAGAATTTTGTTTTCCAAGTAAGTCAGAGGTCAAAGAGTTCAGTAAAAAAATTGATAACATTAATTAAATCTGTAAAATATAATAAGGTGTTCGTTATATTTATTTCTATACCATCGTACTAGGTACTTATAAACAAGGTCTAAAGATTGCTGAAACTGCAGATGTTGTTATACTACCCTGTATGTCTATGGGGAATCTTAACTCACGAACGTCGCTACTTTAAACTCTCGTCGATGAAAATAAAATAAAACTTTTATTCCTTCTTTCGTAGAGTAACTAACTACGTAGATGACCTGTAATAATAACAACCCTGATAGTTACCTACGCTAGGTAAAGTCATACTATCAGATGTCAACGTCCTCAGCTACTGGATTGGTCAAGCACTGCATGTGCATAGGAACTATGAGCGGATGATAAGGCGTTATCTACGCCGGTAGCACAGAAGACATAGTAGTATTTACGATCAGCAATATCACATTGACGACGATAAATTGACTGCTTCAATCATTCTTAGGTGAAGAAAAGTCCTTCTATTTATGACCAGCTTAGAGTATGCACAATGTACAACTTTAAAAGAGCCTTAGTTAGCCTAGTCTTCAATGGTTAGAAAATTATGCCACGCACCTTGGATAAATTGTGCAATATCTGGTATTTTAGGACACTAGAGTTTTTTAAATTGTGACAATGCATGTTACATCAGTTGTAGACTTGTGAGCTCAAATAGCTATTGTCCGAAGGTTATTCGATTTTGGCATTACTTCGAGTGACAGAGGCCTACTGGCGACAGAGAGGGGGCGCCGGAAGTAGCTTGGCTGGCTTCTCAGAACGTGCGTACGAGCGAACACAAGCATCCGTCTCGGAGACTAAGAAAACAAACAAGATCAGCTTTTTGCCAATTGTACTGTGATTATTGCTGATTGTCTTGTTCACAGATATTCAGTGATGATCTTGCAGACTTGAGCGTGCTTCCATTGAAGTTTAAAGCTATATTTGTCATTGGTTATCCTGCCCGATCTTATATATCATCCACGGACGTGTTACGAGTTTATATCCTAGATCGCCAAGCTTTCACCAGATCTTTAATCAAAACGCGACGGGAATACGTCTCGCAAAGATAAAATACAATCTTACTTGCGATCCCATTGTTTAGGAGTGTCAGCGAATGTAAATAGAGTCTGCAACTCAGCCTTGTGATAAGATTCCACAGTTCTCAGAATGGGGCACGCCATGAATGCTGTGAGTCTAGTATTCGAGATAGAAGCCTTCTGGTACTGCAATCTCGGAGAAAGATCGCACGTTATAAGATTGACTGGCGAGTAAACTAGGTTCCGTCAGATTGCCGGTTGACCAATCGTAATCCGTTTGAAAGAAATCCGTAGGCACGGTTAGTACCTTAGAAAATACTTGGGTTACGTAAGGATGTCCGTGTCAAAGATCAGAGGAAATAGCATGAGGGTTGTACTTCAACGTGCTTGGTTTAATGGTGATAGGTACCTATTATTTAAATCACAATAACTAGGTTATCTATATCAAGTATTCATGGTTTATGTAATTGCCAATAATCTTATCAGCTAACGCGTAAACATTTGATTATGCAAACAATCCAACACATAGCTAGATATATTATTAACGTAGTTGATACCAAGACGTTCAATGTTAAGATATTTGGGCTATCAGTTCCACGTTCTGATATATTGTAAATTGCGTAACGAATTCACTAGTTGCTAAACATTTCTTATCTTGAGTTATTTCTATGTGTATAAAAACGTGATTTCTTTTATAAATAACTTAAAACATAAGGTGAGGTATTTTGCAAGGTATTAAAACGATGCAGAACAAAGAAAACTTGGTGGTTCTTAATAGAGAACTCTTTTTCATCTTGTTTCTAGGTTGTAGCATCATTAAGAACGTTATAGCGTGATGATTCTATTCAACCTAAAAGTTGGTTTAAAATGTTAATCGACGGGTTTTTTCAACAATCATGTGTTTGTGAATGAGTAATGAGTGCGTTGACGTCACACATCTCAAAAGTCGAGTTTCCTTCGCGTTCATTACTACTTCCTTTCTATGCAAGAGACTAACAAGGAATTTTGTTTCTTCTTTCTTTTTATTAAGGTCTCATTTTAGAAGTTATCTTTATTTTTAATGAGTACTTTGTATTTTGTTCGATAACATGTGTTTGCTTTGATAATAAATATATAGAGGTAACAAACAAGGTACTTTTATAAAAACTTTACTTATAAAATATATAAGTTTATTTGAGTTAGTGGTCAAGTTTTTAGGTATTGCATGAAATAACAACATTTTTTTTTTATATTTATACAAATATTTAGTAAAACATATAACTTTTAAGACATCTTCCGAATACATTGTGTGATGTTTTGCAAAACACATTGGGATTAAAACGTGCGCTGTTGTTGTATCATTGTGTACCATTTGTGTACATTTGGTACGTAATCAAACCATACAGGAGCGAGGTGTTTGAATAATACATAATTTGAGACAAGTTTTGGATGTAAGTGGGCGAAATATCGTCGGCCATTTTGAAAGTTATCGAACGTTTCGCGTAGGTGACTAGTGAGAACATCAAAAATGTTTATATTGCATTTCGTGACTGGTTTATAATTTTATATTACAAACGATATCAATATAATCTTCATATTAAACAGCTTAAAGAGCAGTTCAAGAAAATCGTTTGGTATTTATATTTAGCATATCTTTATAAAGTAGGATTGAAAGTAGGCTTCGCTAAAGACTTGCTTTACTCTTCTGATGAGCTAAATTGTTAATGGACAGCAAAGTACAAAGTACTTACACCTACTTTACCTAAGCCTAAGTAGGTAGGTACCTACAAACTTTCCGAGTGGAATATGGGCTCTTTAGTCGACTGGGCCCGCTTGGATCTTCTGGCAGACAGAGTAGGTAGGTAGGTTTAATAAATGTATTATAAAAGCTTTTATTTTACCGCAATGTATGTAATTATGCAGGTAGGTACATAACCATGTTTGTTAAGGTGGAATCTTGCAACTCAATTTTGAAGCAGTTATCTTTAACCGATTGAGCTGAAATTTGACATACTAATGTAACTTCGGTGACAATGCAATAATATGGTGACAGCGAGCTGATCTGATGATGGAGTCAGGGACTATTCAACGGAACTCCTCGTTAAATAGTCTGATTGAGATAAAACTTTGCATACCTATCTATCTCCAATGACAATATAAAATTATGGTATTAGCGAGTAGGTCTGATGATGGAGCTCGAAGGTAGCTATAGGAACTCCCAAACTACAACACTACATAACCACGTCGTGTTTGGGCTCGTCAGATTTGTCTTAACGAGTAGAATTTATAAAAGCTTGGTTTTAAAAATATATTATTTTTAAAACTATCGTGATTAGTAGACACATGTTAGATTTTAACCCGGATTGCCCGCGACCATGGCTATTGTAACAAAGCCGAAACGTCGGGAAAATAAATTAAAGGTTTAAAAATTTATTTTTATAAAAAACTAATTGTATTGTGAAGTGAAACAATTGACTCTTTTAAAGATCTGAAACGTTTAGCGACTCCTTAGCGAGATTTTAAGAAATCTCTTTTTAGGGTTCCGTACCCAAAGGGTAAAAACGGGTCTTCGCTGTCCGTCTGTCTGTCACAGGGCTGTATCTCATTAACCGTGATAGCTAGACAGTTGAAATTTTCACAGATGATGTACTTCTGTTGTTGCTACAACAACAAATACAAAAAACAGAATAAAATAAATATTTAAGTGGGGCTCCAAAAAAAAAACACGTTTTTGTATAAAACGTGTTTTTTTGCCGTTTTTTATAGATAATGGCACGGAACCCTTCGTGCGCGAGTTGACTCGCACTTGCAATGCCAACATTTCTGATCGGTAGTTCACCTGTAATTTGTAGGCAAAAAGTCGGGCCTTGCGCATAATCAGCCGCGAAGGACACATGCCTGCGTACGCGCTTTCGTCCGTCCTCTTCACACAAATAGCGTTATTTCTTTCGCACACCTCTTTCAATCAAGCAACCTCTATACAGAACCAGTTAAATGCGAAACTGGCTTTAAATGCTTGATTGTGAATATTAATGGTGTACATTTTACAAACATAATTTGATTCTTTTGAAATGTACGAAAGCGTGGGTAAGCTTAGAAAATGTTGAACACAATAATAATAATAAAATATATCGAAAAAACCATAACAATAGATAGGTACCATTAGAAAAATGATGACTGGTATGACAAAACCGATGGGGTAGTTAGTGTGACATTCAAACATTACATATGCCAATATTTTTTCAGTGGGTTGCCGCTACCTATTGTTTAGGTAGGTACCTACCATCTAGCATTTATCATAATTGTAATGCAAATGTACCTACCGATAAAATGGTTAAAATTACTAACATTCCTGATTATGGAGGAATACTGACAAACCAGTAAAGCTTTTGTGGTTCTGTATACAGGTACCTACCTAGTGGTTATTAAAACATAACACAATTTTTCCTCAAGTATAATATCATGCGAGTAACTAGCTGTTTCATTAGCAGTAGGTATGAATAATGTTTTCTTTGATAAGTGTGTTTTATAGATAACATTGGCAAATAATTTATACCGATGGTCACTACTTCCTAACTCAAGTATTTTCAGAAACAATTAGGTAGGAATGTACTTAAAACAATTACATAAATAGTATAGTCAGTCTAGAGGCAGATTTTTTACATTGTGTAATAAAGAATCTCAGAAAGGAAATGAGTCATAGTAGGTCAAATGGGTTTTTAATTTCAAAAGATGCCAAAACTATATTAATTTTAAGTATATTCAGTTGAAATAGACAATAAGTATACACTTATCAGTTAAATGATATAACTAATAAAATTAAGTCCCATAAAAGTTTTGTTTACCAATGCAAAAATAACTTTTCCACTTTTACTACGTTTTTTGTTTCATTATGACCCAGTAGAAAAGTCTTAGAGCAAAGATTAGACCATGGGTTAAAAATAGGGCGAGTACTCACCGAAGCTCTCAGTCAGCTTGAGCATAACCCCACCAATGTGCATGTCTCCTTTTACGACCATAGTCCGCTTCTCGTTCAGGTCCGTCACGAAGATCGTGAGATTCCACGATCCGTCCCCGACAACTTCACCGTCGGCCAACATTTTTACGAGTTTTTGTTCACTATACACAATATTATTGTCACTTCCGATGGCACATCACTGTCGGCAGAGTAGATTTACACACGTACAACCAGTGCACTAGCCAGACGGCAACTGACTTGACTGACTTGAATTGAACTGACTGAACTGAGCTGAATGAAACTGACTGACCGACAGATTGACTGCTGACAGCAGAATAGACGGGAACGCTGTCATTGTCATGTGATGTTTAATGGGATGACGTACAAATTGTACAAAGAGGTGACTAATGCTTTGTTGGTTTATTTAACTTTTTCCGGGCGGATTTATAGCAATAGTAATTCGTCTCTGAGACCTATGTCAGCGTTATCGAACTATGAATGATCTTGTTGGTTTTCGAAATGTTTAATTGATATCCGAACGAATGTCACTGTCAGTTGCGCGAATACATTTAGTGCAACAACTAAACAAAATCTGTCATTTCTTGGACAAAAAAAATTGCAGCTGTCAGACTGTCAGCAGTGCCAGCGTTCGCTTTTATGTTTGTTTTGTTGATAAAATCATAATTATTCAAAGTAAAGTTGGCGTTAGTTTTGATTTTCCTTTGCTATACGCATGGATCATTTATTTTTTATAGATTTCTCTCTCTACTTGCAAAACTAATTAGGTATATTTACTCATGTACAAGAAAAGCAATTCGAAAGAAATGGTGGCTAGGAAAAATAAACATAAAGGTTATCATTTTGCTGTATTTGTGAAATCTATTTTATCAGCTTTACTTTTATAATATCAATAACTAACTATGTTTATGTGATTCACAGTAGTATCTTGCTCGACACCGGAACACCAAGCAGACTCGCCGTCAAGGGACAGCGATTCTTTGTGCGATTCTGAAGCCGCTAGTCCTGTGCCGTTTCTTTGCACACAAGATGGGAACGAAGGTGAAACCGATGTCGTTTGGAATTTCTACACACCGAAATCAGGGAATACTGTCTCATCACGGGCCAAAAACACAACACCGCTAAGTCATAAAACGAAAAGATCCCTCAGACCTAAGGTAATAGAAAAGCAACTTCCGAAACGACGAGGAATTAAAATTTCTCAGAAAAATACTGAACTGTTCCAAGATTTGTTAGAATTGAATAAAAATTTGCATGAATTAATAGCTAAAAAAGAAAGCAGTGTGCCTGAGATACCTCTATCAGGAAGTGAGGATGATATATTTAATGAAACTCAAGCAGGCTCTCCAAAATGTGTTCCACGTAACTCTAGATGTCTAAGGAAAAATGTGTTAAGTTCTAATATTGGACGCCATGACCCCGATGCGGCATTAGAATCTGATGATTCTATGAATGAATGCTTATTAAAAGCTAGTCAAGTTGTAGAAGAGAAAATATTGAACTGCGAACCAACACCAGCTAAAAGAACTAGACAAAACACCAGATTGAATCACAACACAGATGTTAGCTTAAAGATGGATCATGACTCAATGGATGCAATACTGAACAGCATAAGACTAGGATCACCAGTTGTCAGTAAAGTAAAGAAACATGATTCTCCTTGCATGAAAAATGATTCATTTGATAATTTTGTCGGAAACTTAAATGACAGTGCAATGGAGCAGTTGACACAAATGCCAATTAAATCAAATGTCACACAGAGTAAAAATTGGTTGGTAAAAGAACTAGTGGTTCATGATGGCAGTCCATCTTCCACATCTATTTTTGGCAGACACAGTTCTATGCCTGAATCACCTTCAGTTCCCGATAATAATAAACCTTCTACCAGTGGAATGGCCTTCGGACGATACAATTCTATGCCGTTCGATAATCAAGCAGACAATAATGGTAACTATTTTTATTGAATGACCCTAAAATACTTGCTAAAAAAATATCTAAATAAGTTTTAAGTAGCTTTGTTGGTTATATATTATGATAAATAAATAACCTGTTTCAATCACAGTAAAAAAAACTTACTTCCTTTAGAATTTAATAAGTAATGTAAAAAATAACCAAACTTGTTTACACTATTTTATTTAGTTCTGAATTAAATTGTTCAATTCTGTTTTGTATAGGAACAGGTGATTCACCTATAAGATGCACACAAGATGAAATAAAGAAGAAACACCAATTAGCCAGGGAACGACTCCTAGCAAAGCGACTCTTGCCATTCACATCTTCACCGCACTCTCAATCATTGTCCACACAACTTACCCAACCTGTCATACACAAAAAAACCCAATTCCTGCCAAAAGTTCCTACCAATGCCAGTGCTCATAATAATATCACCAATACACATAATTATGATACACGGAATAATAATAATAAAAACCCAGTGGATCTCAAACTATTGATTGAAAAGAAAAGACAGGAAGCTCTGATTAAGTTAAGAAGACGTCAACCACAGACAAATAGATTCAGTAGTTAATCAAGATGTTTGTTATAATAATATTTAATCTTTTTTTATGAAATTATGTGCAGTGTTGTTTTTATTGCATATTGTGATATATTGAAATAAATGAGGAAATCCAATGTATCTACTGTGTTTTCCTGCAGAATACGAACACACACTAGTTAAGATAAATAAAAAAATAAAACCGGCCAAGTGCGAGTCGGATTCGGGCACAAAGGGTTCCATACCATACCTATAAAAAACAGCAAAAAAATATTACTATTAAATATTACTTTATACGTTTGTATAAAGGAGCCCCCTAAGACATTTATTTAGTATTTGTTGTTATAGCAGCAACAGAAATACATAGTTTGTGAAAGTTTCAACTGTCTAGCTATCACGGTTCATGAGATACAGCCCTGTGACAGACAGCAGTCTTAGTAATAGGGTCCTGTTTTTACCCTTTGGGTGCGGAACCCTAAAAACTGAACAAGTGCAAGTCAAACTCGCGCACCGAGGGTTCCGTACCAACATCTTATAAATTCTCCTGTAATTTTCTATAGATTAAAAAGAACTATTTTCTGAATTTCGAAAAAAAATATAGCCAAGTATAGAGGGAAGTGTGGGATGGTCATACAGAACAGACACACAAGTGATCCTATAATATAAAGGTTCCATTTTGACTTTTTGAAGTATGGAACCCTAAAAACGAAGATTTATTAAAAGTTGCTTAAGTACACTCCAGGCTCCCGCGTGTTTGTGCCGTGCGCGGGGACCCGTACGGGAGGATGAAGGAATCCTGGAGATTGAGAACGCAGTGAGCCGGTGGTTGTTGCCCACTGCCTTCAACACATCTCTTTGGTCTGGATTTCTTCTTACACGGGCGGTCGTGGAGTAACCAACTACGATCAATCGGCTGTGGCGCCCCGTCTGAGGGTCGTCGGTGAGGGCCACTACCTAAGGGATGGCAGGCGGCGAGGCGCGGACTCCGGGAGTTAGTGACCCCCGGACATCTTCGCAGCGTTTAGTCTCGCTTATCTTGAGGGATAGGGGCCCTATATTTTCGAGATAGCTCTGGCGATCGTACGTAGAGCGTACGACGTCCCCGACTTGTGGACTCCGTGGCGGGTGGAGAATCTCGGAAATGAACAAAAATAGACCACGTAATGGCTTCCAAACTAAATTACACCGAACCCCCTACAGCAGCTACTACAGCGCTAACCAAAGAGGCAGCACCAACAGGAGCGCCGACCAATAGCTCGACTACTGCCACTATGGCACCATCGAGCTCCAATAAACCACCTGTGTCCACTCCGCCCAGCGGAGCATCTAAGGACACAACAATCGAGATGTCTTCCCTCAGCGAGGCCATCAACACGGGACCCCCAGGACCAGTCTGGACCATCGTCTCCCCACGAAGGAAGTCCAGGAAAGAGAAGCGAGAAAGACGCAAGCAAGCCAAAGCGCCCTCGGCCCAGGTAGGCTCGACCTCTGGTCAAGCTGAACGGGTCCAGTTGTGGGCAGAGTCGAAGGTTGCGCCGCGGGCCTATCCAAAGGGAAAGACCAAGCCTGCGCTCGAAGCAAGGCCACAGGCAGCACCGAGGGCTGCGGCGAAAGCTGCGCCCAAGGTAGCGCCGCCGGCGGCGCTTAGAGCAGCGACAGAGGTCAGACCTGAGGTTAGACCACAGGCAGCACCAACGATGATGCCCTCGACAAGTGCAGGGTACCCCTCGCAAGGCCAACGGCCCACGCAAAGGGGTAAACGCTCAGGCAAGCACGTCAAGGCACACACTGACGCAGGGCAACCGGGGGTACATAAGAGGACCCGCCCAGATGACTCCACTACACCCACTGGCGACAGTAAGCGAGTACGCCCAGGACCCAGTACCCAAAGGCAGAGCTACGCGGAGGCCTCGCAACCGAACGAGTTGTGCGTGGCCATTTTGACGGAGCCGGCTTTCGACCTCACGCCGGAACAGGGGGAGGGCATTAAGGTATGCCTAGAGGAGAGGCTACAGAGCGCCCTCGACAACCCAGCGACCAACCTTGAAGCAGGCGAGCTAGGCTACCGCGGCAAGGTATATGTAGGAGAAGGAGTCCTCAAGCTCTGGTGCGAGGACGACGACTCCATGCAATGGATACGCCGAACGGTAGTCGACATCGCATCCCCTATTCCTGGGACCAGGTTAGTGGTCCGTCCACAGGCGGAAATCCAACGACGCGTACTATGCGGGCTGCTCATTCCTGCGCCGACAATGGCTATAGACCGCGTAAGGCACTATTTAACCTCGCAAAACAAAAAATACAACGTCGACACATGGGCTCTGGTACGAGCGGAGAGACAGCCGGACACGGACTCGCCGGGCATCTACCTCATGCTGAAGATACCAGAGTCTCAGATAGCCCTCTTAAAAACCCACGAGCGGCGTATGAAGTGGATGTTCGGCAACGTCTACGTCCGCATACTGGGGGATGAGACGCCCGCGACAACAACACCAGCATCCACTTCAATGCCAGCGGAAGACCAGGAGGGGGCGGGCCCAAGCACGTCAAGGTGTCGGCCAGAAGGGACAGTAGCTACTGCCCCAACGGCCGCACCAATCATAGAGGTCACTGAGGACTACTTTCCCGACGGGGAGGGGAGTGAGGCAAGCGACAGCTGTCTCAACTCCTCCCCCCTGCGGGACTCCTAAACCCGTCCCAATCATCCAAACCAACCTCCAGCACAGCATAACTGCTACGGCTTCACTGCGCAGAGCGCTGGAGGAAAACAAACACACAATCAGCCTGATCCAAGAGCCGTGGATTAGAAAGGGCAAGATCTGCGGTCTACAACTCGGTGGATACATGTTACACATCGACACCACCGTAAGCGACCCCAGAACTTGCATAATTACTCCCAAACACTCACAAGCAACCCTAATCACTGAATTCTGTTCCAGAGACATTACAGTTATTAAACTACGAACAGAAACAGACCAACCAATCCACGAAATCGTCCTCGCCTCCGTGTACCTGCCCAGCGATGGGGACATCCCGTCGCCCGAGTTGGTATCGCTGGTAGACCACTGCGGTAAGGAAGGACTAGAACTGATCGTAAGTACAGACTCCAACGCACACCACACCCTATGGAGTAGCGAAACAAACAACCCCCGCGGGGAAGAGATGGTAAACTACCTTTTCACCACTAACCTCATCTTACACAATAAGGGATCTGAACCAACCTTCGTCAACTCCCGAACACAAACAATTATAGACCTAACTTTATCGACAGAGAGAGTGTCGCGCTCCATCTTGGACTGGCACGTCTCTAACGAGGCATCTTGTTCAGACCACAGATGGATACGCTTTAATCTAGACACGACTCTCCCTAAACCTCAACCGCGACGTATCCCCCGCAAAACGAACCAAACTAATTTCATAAAACTTACTACAGCAGCCCTTAACGATGTAGGCACCCCCTGCGACAACATAGGAGTAGCTGACATAGACCTTTATGTAAATAACCTAACCAACATTTTAACCAATAGCTATGAGCAGTCGTGCCCCCTACTCACACCGAAAGAGGGATCGACACGACACTGGTGGAGCCCTGAATTGCAGCGACTACGCTGCAAGATAAGGAAACTTTTCAACAGGGCCATAAACACCAGACAAACGATGGACTGGGAAAAGTACCAAACAACAAAATCCAAATACAAAAAGCGAATACGCCTCAGGAAACTTGAGTGCTGGAAACGTTTCTGTACAAATATCGAAAACAATAGTCAGGCAACCCGTATGTATCAAGGGCATACTAACAAACGAACCACAACGCACTGTGGGAAGTTTGAAAAGACCTGACAACACATACACTAAAACCGACGACGAAACTAGCGAACTACTGCTAGAGACTCACTTCCCAGGGTGCCACATAACAGAGGCCAAAGTATGGGAAGGATACGTTGAACGAGCAGCTAACGACCAAGACTGGACCACAGCCCGAGACCTAATAAACCGGGAGAAGGTACTCTGGGCCATACACAGCTTCCTTCCTTTCAAATCGCCAGGTTTAGACGGGATTTTCCCGGGACTCCTAAAATGGTGCGGAGACATAGTGGCGGACCATCTGGTCAACATTTTCATAGGGTGTATCGCCCATCGCTACATTCCGCAAAAATGGAGGGAAGTAAAGGTAGTCTTTATACCTAAACCAGGTAGGAGCGACTACACACAAGCCAAATCTTTCAGGCCTATAAGCCTCACATCGTTCCTACTGAAAACCCTAGAGAGGTTATGCGACCAAGAGATCAGAGGCACAACGCTCTTACGCAAACCACTACACCCAAACCAACATGCCTACAGCCCGGGCAAATCAACCGAGTCAGCACTGCACAACGTGGTCTCCCGCATTGGGGACGGACTTGTGAACAAACAACTAACCCTGGCCTCTTTCATAGATATAGAAGGAGCCTTTGATAAAACAACGTTCAGCAGTATAAACATGGCACTAACAAATTATGGCGTCCCCCATACGCTCGCTGAGTGGGTTAACAACATGTTAAAATACCGAGCTATCCAACTAACAATCAACAAAACCACAAGGGGACTTGTGGCCAAAGGATGCCCACAAGGAGGCGTCTTATCGCCACTACTGTGGAACATAGTGGTTGACGAACTGATCCGGAAGCTAAACACCTGTGGGCTGGTAACAGTGGGATATGCAGATGACCTTGCTATCCTAGCGACCGGAAGCTTCGAAAGTACACTATGTGACACAATGAACCTAGCCTTTAAAACCATCGAGAACTGGTGCAACAAACACGGTTTATCGGTAAACCCAACCAAAACAGAACTCATAATGTTCACGAACAAACGAAGTCTGGGTAACCTCAGACTTCCAAAGCTATTCAACACTGAGTTGAAACTCACGAGTGAAGTAAAGTATCTAGGGGTCATACTAGACAGCAAACTACTTTGGAACAAACACTTAGACCTCAAATTGAAACGTGCCTGCACCACTTTTTACCAATGCAAAAAGATGCTCGGTAAAACATGGGGCTTAACACCAAAAATAACCATGTGGCTTTACACAGCCGTAATAAGACCAACACTAACTTATGGAGCAATCGTATGGTGGCCCCGAACAGAACTCAAAACCACTATTGCTAGACTGCAACGTTTCCAGAGACTTGCATGCTCCGCAATAACAGGTTGCATGAGGACAACACCAACAACTGCCATGGAAATACTACTGGGTCTAGTCCCTCTGGACCTATACATACAACAGGAGGCGACCATGGCAGCCATCAGACTCAAACACTTAAACCTCTGGGGATTCACCCGTAACAAACACGCATCCATTTTGGATAGAGCGCTAGCACATGAACCCCTCATAGCTGCTCCGTGTGACAAGATCCCCAAAAGACAGATTTTTAAAAAAAGGTACAACATACAATCGTATGAAGAACACAGAGACCAATCAGGAACCAACGAAGTGCGTATCTACACTGACGGGTCAAAGACCAAACAGGGAACAGGTGCAGGGGTACACTCGTTAGATCTCAATATCAATATCTCAATAACACTAGGCATACACAGTTCCATCTTCCAATGTGAATGTATAGCCATAACCGAAGCAGCCAACGCCATCAAAAGGAGAGAGATCGATGACTTCAACATACGAATCCTCTCCGACAGCATGGCAACACTCAGAGCCCTAGAGAGCCACAATTGCGACTCAAGGCTCATATACGAATGTCACCTTGCCCTAGAAAGTGCAGCTGTAGGTAACCGCGTTACACTTCAATGGATAAAGGGACATAGCGGATCACTGGGTAATGACGCCGCAGACGAACTAGCCAGGAGGGGCTCGGAAACGCAAGCGGAAGGCCCGACCCCGTTCCTGCCACTCCCTTTCTCCCAGATACGCTCCTGGATGAGGCGACAAACCCAAATCAAACACAACGAACGATGGGCACAGGCGACTGACTGCAGACAGTCAAGAGCGGCGATACTAACCACCTCGCCGCGGCTGACACGCCGCCTGTTGAACCTACGAAGACCGGACCTGAGAACCATCGTGGGCACGCTCACGGGCCACTGCCCCCTCAACAAACACTTATACAACATTGGAACCACAGACAGCCCGCTCTGCAGGGGCTGCCTAACAGAAGAAGAATCAGCTGCCCACGTAGTCCTGGAATGCGCGGGCGTAACAGCGCAACGTATACAAATCCTCGGTAACCCGAGGTCTCTTCTCGAGGCCTGTGAAGACCCCAGGAGGCTTCTGTGCTTCTGGGATGAGCTGGGCTGGCTACAGTTGTAGCTGGCTCACCCCCCCCCCCCACGCATAATGGACCAACTTTGAGTCTAAATGCGGTAAAGGGAGTCCCCACAACTAACTAACTAACTAACTAACACTCCAGGCTACTCATAAATCAGAATCAAAAGCGGTTACACTTTTAAAACATTTAATCATATTTATAACTCATAACAATTAGAATATCTAGACAAATACTTCTGGTGATACTTAGAAACATTATTATATAACGGAGGAATATCAATAACAAGAGTGCAGCAACCAGCTACATCATTAACAGTGAATTGAAAATCTTGGGCTGAGGTTGTTAATAGTATTTTCGGTTTTTCATCCACATCTCCCTTATATTCTTCTACTGAAATACATTCAGATTGTCCACACATTGGCCGCGTGAAGACTATGAGATGATCATCTAAAAAAAAAGTATTTTGTGAATTACTGACTGGCCTCACAGCTTAGTTGGTAGTAACTCTGCCTTTTGTGCTGTTGGTTGTGCGTTCATTTCCCACCCGCGACAAACATTTGCGTGATGATCATGGATGTTTGTTCTGTCTGGGTGTTATAAACTTATAATGTATCTTTTAAATACAATAAAAAAAATTATATAGGTATACAAAAAAAAATTATAAGTACAAAAAAAAAATGAAAGTATGTATCAATAATCTGGTTCACATAATACAAGTTTTGTTGCATTCAAAATTGCCAACTTACTCAAATTGCATATTGCAGCAGGCGGATGACTGTAGTTAGTTATCAGCTCTAACTTAGTATGAACGCCCGGTTTGAATCGATACATCGGGCTAAAATAGTTCTGGGCGCAGTAAATGTAATCTCTGAATGAAGTCATGCGATTAGTTCGCATTTCTGTTGATATTGCAGTGACCCATTTATCAATATCACCGATATCTTCCTCGTACTTGTATATATTCTTATGGCCGGCAGCATAAACTTCTTCTTTGTGGGTACAAATGGCCGGATTCTGTATTGCATCTGGTAATTTTGCAATTTTTCTAAATGATCTGTTCATCATATCATACAATATTGCTGTGTCAAGTGTTACTCTGAAAAGACAGCTATGATATTTATTATAATAAAAATAATCGCCCATGAAGTTTCTCTAACACCCCGTATTTTTTGATTGCATTTCTGCAGGCCTAGCTTGTTGACCCGAGAAATCAATCTGTCTATGATCACAAGAATAGACAAGAATTACATTTGGACGAAGAATATAGCATCGTAAATGTGAAATTTTTGTTGAGGCAAGTTTAGAAATTACTTCTTTCATTCATTCTTGTAATAACCATGTTCAAAAAGTAAAAAATCACTGCTTTTAACATAGAAAATATGTTTTTGGTTATACTTAAGTAAAACCAACATTTTTAGGGTCATCAAGCTAGCCGTGCTGGTTTAAATAGAACTAACCTGAATCCACCTACACCACCTATCAGAAACAGACTATCTCGTAGCATGGTGACCCCTCCGTGCCTACGTGGTGGCAACTGTACTCCATGATTTATCCACTCCTGCCGCAGTGTATCATATACCTTCACATCTCTCATGAAGACTCCTGTGCCTCGCCCATGCTCACCGCCAACTATCACAAGTTTATGGGCTCCCCAAGACACCACCGACCATCCCCACAGGTTCTTATCGGCTACTTCCAGCCACTTATTGAAGCCTCTCGTAGCAGAAAACGTGTACATGCAATGAGGCGCAACTTCTAACTTCAAATCCTTCAATATCCATACAGGTACTACTGGTGTATAAGTCAGTTTGCGACCTGTACTTTCTTTTACTAAATTCAAAACTTCAACAAAAACTCTCTTTGTGAACATTTCACATAAAGTCTCCTTCATGGACATAACAACTGGCTCGGACATATCTTGAGCATCCTCACAAACCTTAAAAAGGCATTCCGCAACCTTTAAAGCTAAGCTGTTAACAAACCCCTTCACCATCAAGTCCTTTTTAATTTCTTCCAAGTCTTTAACCTTAAGTCTTTTCATATCCAAGCAGCCCAGAATCATGAGCAGTGCGTCCGCCCCAGTCTCTTTACAAAGGACCCATTGCAATCCAAATTTAAACACATCTAATTCACTACTGGCATCCAAATATGGATGGGAAAGATACCAGAACAGTTTATCTATTGATGGAATGCTCGTAACCATCATTGTTTTGAATGAAAGCAAGCCAAATGCAGCTGATATCTGTTCCAATTTGGTGTAAGCTGATTTTTCAGCTATGGTCATTGTCTCTAACCATGTAGAGTTAGAAAGCTGGAGATTTAGGCAATACTCAATCTGCTTAATAAGTTCAGCGATTTGAAGGAAATTGGCTGCCAAGGCCAAGCTACTCACTTCTTGCAAATGATATTCAGTCAGGTCTATCAATCCTATTTCCATGTATCGTAAAATTATGTTCATTGAGTTAGCATCTACTGCGTCTATCTGAAAAAATAAAAGATACAAGTTTCAGTTTAGTAAAATTAATAGGCTCACAACTTTAATCCCCAATTACGATTGACATCTACTCAGATCTTCAGGCGCTCAGATCCTTGATGATAATTATAGAGGTATTCAGAGGCATGTCCAAATAATCGCACATGGCCCTCATTTAAAAAAAATAATACGATTTCATGGTAAAAATATCGACTTACATCAATGGTAATATCATGTTGCCCTTTTTCTACGTAATTTCCGCTGAACATAGCGCGAAAATAGTCACTGTGCTCGCAAAGGAGGTCTTTCTTCACAGTAAAAACTTGTCGCTCTATGTGCAAACGAATTTCTGGTATTTCCTCCATTTTTCTTAAAATAGTTAAAACGGCGGTGATAGTCCTAACGTATTATCTGATAGTAAAAACTGTATTTTCCATTGAAAACATAAATGAAGATGGGAAAAATAAGAAAAACCATTTTCTGTTAAAACCGGGCGAATGGGCGTTTTTCCATTACCCGGCCCGGCACCGGCACGGCACCGGCATGACCGTGCACCGGCACCGGCGCCGGGGTTTCGTTTTTCCACTGCGCCGGTGTCGATGCCGGTTTACGCCCGGTGAGTGGTACAGTACTGACACGGACTTCAGCACGACGACAATGGTATCGTCACACACACACGGCTACAATTCATATAAATATGCAATACACATGCAATTTTGCCGGGCCGGCACCGGTGGGAAGCTTGCTACCCCGGCGACGGCGACGGCGCCCGCCGGCAGGACTCAAAGCCGGGCCGGCGCCGGCGCCGGTAAGTCAAAAAGCGAGCCATACATTTTCATACATTTTTGCTTCCCCGGCAACGGCACGGCGCCGGTGCCGGCGCCGGTGCCGGTGCCGGGCCGGGTAATGGAAAAACGCCCAATGGGTGTAACTGTAAGGGTAGACTTTTTTGACTAGAGCTAGACTGACATTGTCAAATTGACAATTTGACATTCTGATATTAAGATAACAAATCAGAATTTTATTCATCAAAATATTAGGTTGTTCAACAAGTGGCCCGCCTATTGTGAACACACACACACACACAGATATAAATGTGTAAAATATACCTATTATGTTGTCTACAATATTTTTTTGTTCATAAATTAAGAATAATAGTTTTGATTTTGAAGTAGTACAGCATGGATAGACCTAACACTTGATGGACTAATAACTCTGGTCTACTTAAACCATACTTAAACAAATAAAAAATTTAGTATTTTAACCTATCCTAAATACAATGTCCAAAACAAATGATATTCTTTCATTAGTTCAACTCTTTAGTGAATAAAAGGTTTCGGATGGAATGTGTACGGAATGCTGATGATAGAAGTAGAAGGAAGAACTATGTTTTTTGGTTTAATGTTTGACGTTGGCCGATGTAAGGTGGTATAGTTTATCGACTTCAGCCTTCCCAGTAAGGAATAAAATTGGAGGGAAATGTTGACATTGACATTATGTTTAATAGGTTTACTTTACATAGGCCCATCTTACACTATTAGCCAAGCTCATTTGGGGGCACGGCAGTGCCCCCGCCAAGTCGAGCGCGATTCAAACTTACTTTTACATAAAGAATTTAGAATAAAATTTGGCTATAGATTAGTTATTTTTTAGAGATGTTTTAACGAGTTAAAATAGTAAAGAGAGACTTTATTTATATGGTCAATAGCTGTTTTTAGAATAATTCAGTTTATAAGTACCTATTTTTATGTTTCTGACCCTCTGTTTTATTATACAGAACGAGGCGGATGCTTCTAACTCAATCAAGAGTGTAATATGGCCCTTAATCCTTAGGGTCTTCTACACTATATTCTATTTTTATTTTTAATTTCTGTTTCTGTACATATGCTCTTTGGTTTTTGCTTTTTGATTTCTGACCTAATCAATCAGCACAGTTGTTTGTTTCTAGTTTATCCAAAATCAAGAAATTATCAAGAGCTGTTGAGCAACAATAATTAATTGAGTGTTATTTTAAAACAAAGGAAAGCACTTCTAAAAGTTTGTTTAGACCAGAAGACGATGTTTCGGTGAAGACCAAGGTCGGACTTTCTAGCAAGATGACGGCCACAGCATCAGCGGCTACAGCTTCTGCTGATGAAGATTTAGACGAGTGTGGACCACAGCTCATTGGCAAGCTAGAGGTACTCCCATCTTTTACATTACACCTCACACCAATACCATGCATGTTAAAACATGATTGTTAGTGTTGTGGGCTTAGTTTGATCTCCATTTAAGCATTTGTATGGTAAACATGGATGTTTGTTTGTGATGTGTGTTATCATGTATCTTGTATCTTATATATCATAAATACATACCATTTAGAAAAAAAAAGTATTTATTCTATTCAGATAAGGGTAGCGCAGAAGGTAATTACTTTGCCTTCTGCGCTGTAGGTTGTGGATCCGATTTCCACTCCAAGACAAACATTTGTGTGATAAACGTGTATGTTTGATCTTCATCTGGGTGTTATAATGTATCTTATGTATGTATTTATGTAAAATAAGTATTTTATATATTATATATATATTTTATATATGGTATGTGTAGGTAAAATAAGTATTTTATCAGCAATCTGGTTCCCATATTTAAAAGCTTTGCCTAGTTTGGGGCTAGATGATGATGTCCACCAATATTTATTTTAATTTAACAGGGCAATGGAATCACATCTGGAGACATAAAAAAGCTAGAAGAGGCGGGTTATCACACTGTGGAGTCGGTGGCATACGCTCCTAAGAAATGGTTAATTACCATAAAAGGAATTTCAGAAGCGAAAGCAGATAAAATATTAGCCGAAGCGTCTAAACTTGTACCTATGGGCTTCACAACTGCAACTGAGTTTCATCAGAAAAGGTAATTTAATTTTACACACATAATTCAAACAGTTGAAATTAATCAACAAATTCAATCTAAATTGCAATTATTAACTTTTTGTATTGTTTTATGATGCTGCTGGTTGGTTGGTTTGATTTGAAATTGGGATAATGGTAAGCAAATAGGTAACCAAAACCTAACTAGTCAATAGTCAAAATGTATTTATTTAAATAAAATCACAAGGATCACTTTGAAATGTCTTAGGAGCTAGGTGAAGCTATGCCTGTTCCTTGTGACCAAGCCTAGAAGAATCAGGCAATAAAAACGGCTTATATAAATCAAATTGTAACACTTAGTAATTTGAAACACTTATTTTAGTATATGTCATTTACTTGTTAAGTCCACATTAAACTGATCTAGTAGAGAAACTTGCCAAAAATAGAATTCTCATGCAGTGTCAAGAATTAGAAAGGTACTATTTATAACTCAAAAATAACATAGAAGTAAATAACAAAATACTCTGAACTAAATAACAATTTCAGGGCAGAGATAATCCAGCTTACCACAGGATCCAAGGAGCTTGACCGACTGCTGGGTGGAGGCATAGAGACAGGCTCAATCACAGAGATATTTGGAGAGTTCCGCACGGGAAAAACTCAGCTGTGTCACACTTTGGCTGTCACCTGCCAGGTACACTAACTTTTTCAAGTTTTATCTATGTGTAAAGCATTGGTACTTCTTCACAAACTTATGCATAATTATATAATGTCCTTTTTTTATTGAATAAAAAATAACCTATTTTGATTTAATGTTTAAATATATTTAGAGCCAAGATAATATAGTGAGTGCGAGGTACATCATCATGCTAAAATAGTACTATTTTTTTATGTATTTGTGACCACATAGCTAGATTAAAACAATCATGATTATCCGATTTTGATGATTTTTCTCTATTGTGTAAAGAATAGTCCCAATATGATCCCATTTAAATTGTATCTATGCAAGACTAATATTTCCTTCATAAAACTATATTATCTCTTGACTTTTTGATTGGTTACAAAACATTTTCGTTTTATTTTTTATTTTTTTTTATCCATATTTTAGTTGCCTATTGAGCAGTCAGGCGGAGAAGGAAAATGCATGTACATAGACACAGAAGGCACGTTCCGGCCTGAGAGACTACTAGCCGTGGCACAGCGCTATGGGATGGAGGGATCTGCTGTGTTAGACAATGTGGCTTATGCAAGGGCTTATAACACCGACCACCAAACTCAACTGCTGGTGCATGCTTGTGCAATGATGGCGGAGTCCAGGTTAGTATCACCATACTCATTCCTATTAATCAATATGTCATCGCCTGCCTTGAAAAGTGTATTTGTGTCTTTGTGTATTTGTTGACAAGCATGTAACGTCACAGAAACTAGTGCGGCGCCATTTGCATACAGAAGCGTTTTTGCGGGTTATTTTAAATGTTCCACAGACACTACTGAATAATCTAGAATGGGTTTCAAAATCTTGTCTATCTATATATATAAAAATCAATTGCTGTTCGTTAGTCTCGCTAAAACTCGAGAACGGCTGAACGGAGGTCTAGGGAAGGTTTAAAAGGTGAGAAAAATTCGAATAATTGCCGGGAAAACCCTAAAAACAGCCCTTTTCTTTTTCCCATACAAAAGTTTTCTAACTAAAACATACGAGTCAATTTGAGCTTTATTGCTATTGTATAAAGTTCACTGTTGTCTAAGCAATGTAGGTGTCTTCCTAAGAACGGGAACGGGAACTTCAAACAACATTTGTCAATTGCGATACGAAGTTCGCTGGGTCAGCTTGTCAACTATATAATTCAGTAGAGGTAATAATGTTATGTCAGAAATTTGATGGTAATAAAATGGCATGTATAGAATGCTAACTAATGCAAACTGTGAACAAATGAATTAAACCGGCCAAGTGCGAGTCGGACTTGCGTACGAAGGGTTCCGTACCATTATCTATAAAAAATAATAAAAAAAACACGTTCGTTGTATGGGAGCCCCACTTAAATATTTATTTTATTCTGTTTTTAGTTTTTGATGTTATAGCGGCAACAGAAATACATAATCTGTGAAAATTTCAACTGTCTAGCTATCACGGTTTATTATTCCAGATATTCCCTGATAATAGTGGATAGTGCAACAGCATTGTACAGAACAGACTACTCTGGCCGCGGTGAACTCAACTCTCGACAACTGCATCTGGGAAGGTTCATGAGGATGCTGCTTCGGTTAGCTGATGAGGTACCTTTTGAAACTGATAAAGCTAAAGGATGAATTATACTAGACCAGTCATCTCCAAAGTGGTCTTTATCGACCTCCAGGGCTTAGTTGGTTAGGGCCAGCGGTCCACCAAATTCGAAATCATAGTCTACTAGCCGACCCGTGACAGACATTGTCTTGTCAAATTTTAATAATCGAATAGAAAAGACTGAATGTTTTTAGTCTATGATGTCAGATTTGTTGCACACCAGCGCCATCTATACAGAAATCATCCTTTTAGCGTTTTTTTATAGGTTTTGGGGTGTTTTTCATATTTCAAAGTAGTCTATTATTTATTCGGGCATTATATCTACATCTACAGCAAATTTCAATTTAATTGAGGCATTGAGGAACAAACATACATACAAACTTACAAACTTTCTCATTTATAATATTATTAGGATGGGACAACATGGTTTGGGGATAGTGCGAGGCAAGGACTGACAATAAAGATTAGTGTTGCATCTGTTGTCTATCTGTCACAGGCAATCTTTGGTGCGAAACGTAATGCTTCGACGTGCCTCTGGTTACCCCATTTAGACATCTTCAAGGATCTGAGAGTGGATGGGTGTCCATAGTGATTGGGGATGAAAGTCGTGAATCTTAATTTTTTTTTTTTGGAATGTTAATGCTGTAACTGTAAAAAACCGGCCAAGTGCGAGTCGGACTCGCGTTTCGTACCATCATCTACATATAAATAAGTATAAAAATTATGTTTGTTGTATGGGAGCCCCAGTTAAATATTTGTTTTATTCCGTTTTTAGTATTTGTTGTTATAGCGGCAACAGAAATACTCTGTGAAAATTTCAACTGTCTAGCTATCAAGGTTCATGAGATACAGCCAGACAGACGAACAGACAGACAGCAAAGTCTTAGTAGCCTAACCCTCGTATTCAAGAACGACACTATGAGAACACGCACCCACAGTGGACGAAATCTTTTTTCATAAACATCACTTTACGTGTTGAGCGGCACTATGGCGCACGCTACCGTGTGCCTTTAGAGGTCAACTTTGGCTAGAGGCACACGACAATGTGCCTCTAGTCACACTATTCAGTGTCGCACAACACATAAAGTGATTTTTATGAATAAAGATTTCGTCCACTGTGGGTGCGTGTTCTCATAGTGTCGTTCTTGAATACTAGGGTTAGTTTTTAGCCTTTGGGTACGGAACCCTAAAAACTACCCTTAAATTATTTTCTATATTTTTTCAGTTCGGCGTAGCAGTAGTGATAACAAACCAAGTGGTAGCACAAGTGGATTCGGTGGGTGTTTTCAATGCGGACACCAAAAAACCTATTGGTGGTCATATCATCGCCCACGCGTCAACTACTAGACTTTACCTTCGTAAAGGAAGGGGGGATAACAGGTAAAGTATCACCTACAATACTCACCTACTTCCTAAGACGTTTCAAAGTGATCCTTGTGATTTTTTTGAGATAAATACCTTTTGACTTCTACGATTAAAGCAATTTTAAAATAAATAATAATAATAATAAATATTGGCGGACGTTACACACAGCGCCATCTAGCCCCAAACTAAGCAAAGCTTGTACTATGGGAACCAGATAACTGATAGAATACTTAAATACTTTTTTTTTGTAAATACATACTTATTATACATAATAACACCCAGACACAGAACAAACATTTATGTTCATGATGAACAAATATTTGCCCTGGGTGGGGATTGAACCCACAACCTACAGCGCAGAAGGCAGAGTTACTACCAACTGAGCTGTGAGGCCGTGTGTGACGAACGTCTTTCCATCCCGCACCTTAGTAACTAACGAGTTTAGAGAATGTTCTAACCACTTCTTGTAACCCTTATATCTTGTTTTAAAGACAAAAAATAAGCGAAGAATTGAGTCCCTTCTTTTTGCGTCGGTTGACAAGGTTCACTATCCACACTCGCGCTTCTCGGGTGTTCTCAAAAACCATTCCTATTACCAAAATTAGTTCCTTTGCCGCATATAGAGGGCGTTGTTACTAGTCATACAATAGCTAATGATTTAAGGATTTTAAAATTGATCAATCCAACCGAAATCTATAATATAAAAATAAGTCGGGTTTTCCTTCCTGACGCTATAACTCCAGAACGCACAAACCGATTTCCACGGTTTTGCATTCGTTGGAAAGGTCTCGGGCTCCGTAAGGTTTATAGCAAAGAAAATTCAGGAAAAATACCAAGAGAAAAGCAGGAAAACAGGAACGGGAACGGGAACTTAACACAGCATTTGTTAATTCTAAAGCGATACGAAGTTCGCGGGTCAGCTTGTAAGGTATATATTTCAACTAACTGACCCGTGCCCGCTTCGCTGTGCGTAAGACATTTCTAATACCATCGCGGACTTTATTGTAGAAAAAAAAAATGTGTTTATTTACGACATCACATTAGAAACCTCTAAAATTATCAGTGTTTCTCTACTATATTATGCATGTATTATACATATAAACCTTCATCTTGAATCACTCTATCTATTTAAAACCGCATCAAAATCCGTTGTATAGTTTTAAAGATATAAGCAAACATA
The DNA here is from genome assembly GCA_912999785.1 of Hydriomena furcata. Taxonomy (NCBI): domain Eukaryota; kingdom Metazoa; phylum Arthropoda; class Insecta; order Lepidoptera; family Geometridae; genus Hydriomena; species Hydriomena furcata. The sequence continues at coordinate 8,962,312 of OU538839.1, forward strand.
CATACATACATACGCGGGAAGCGGAAAGCGACTTTGCTTTATACTATGTAGTGATGGTCGGTGATCGCCTCGGTGCATCGCAAAACTGCACATAAATCCTTTATTTTACCGTGATTGTGGTTTTCCTGATGTATGGTTCTTTGTTCCAGGGTTTGCAAGATCTACGACAGTCCATGTTTGCCCGAGACTGAAGCTATGTTTGCAATAAGCACAGAGGGTATCACTGATGCCAAGGAGTAGATATATGTGTAAACTTAACTCTTAAACTTATCCTTATCTAACATTAGGTTGATGAATTTTTAATTCTTATGCCTGTTTGCACTAATATTTCAGTTCATGTCAATCTTTACACTTGTTGAAATTTCCATACAAACTGATATCGCTAAGTGCGTCCTAGGGAAATATGTATGAACTTAGTTTGGTACATACGGGTCATACATAGGCTGCTTGGTCAGTCTGTGTATGTTCATTAATTGTGGTTTGCTATGAAGGCGCAGCTGTGACTTTATCAAACTACCTGTTGATGACAGTTTTAACAATAAAATTTTCAATTATTTTTAAGATTTTCAAGTCGACGCGTATATTTACAAGCTTTTATTTAAATTCACCAGTTAGTATGTTTTGTTCAAATTTTGCAAATGATTATTACTAGTTACCCAGCTAATAAAGCTGAAATTTGGCATACCTATGTAAAAAATTCTACAATATGATCCGATGGCTTTAGGACATGTTAAACGAAACTGCTCAGTAAATAGTCAAGAGTTAAAATATCGCATACCTATCATACTATTTCCATTACAGCAAGCTGGTCTAATGGGCCTTAAATGTTGTCATAGTAACTGAACTACAAAACATAAGGTATTTGGGCGATAACTAGGATTTTATAAAAGCTTGTGTAATATATTTTTAATGGTTAAAATATCTTTAGAATTGTACAATCTCTTATCATCGTAAGTTTGTAAATAAGTATCGATTCAGTGAAATAAAAACACAGAAATATACAATACGCTTTTATTTACTTACTGTTAAAATATAGGCATTTGGGTACAATTTTAAACATTATTATTACATTTCAACAACAAATCGGTAACATTAATATGAGATCTATTGTCAAATTATTTTATGTATTGCTTTTATATTGGTCTGCAAGTCGAAATCCCTCTCACAAGAAATATCATGCAATCTAAAAAGTCGCGAGAAAGATTTTAACTTCGCATTATTTTAATAGGCCTTTATCACTAAGCCTTGTTTTCTGGTTTAGTCTAAAATACAGCAAAATGTTGACTGTAATATTAAATAGGATCTTGACTGTAATCTCCGAGTACGGTAGACACCTACTCAGATCTCCTAGTGCTAAAATCCTTGAAGATGACTAAAGGGGCTTCAACATAACATTTTTAGATTGGGTTAAACATTAATGCAGTAAGCATTCCATACGTGACAGGTTGCAGGCCCTTCGCCGCTTATAATATTGTGATTTTAATGTAACCGACTCACCGGTATTCAGGCTATGCCAGCTAACAGAACTCAGTGAAAATGGCCCTATAATCTATAAAATAGTTACGTTAATAGCTTTTTTTTGTATAATTTGAGTGCAAAATCCTAACGTACTTATTTTATCTACAACCCCCAACAATAATAAATTAATATTACGACACGAATCACCCGGGTTTTTGTCTAAATGAACTGGTACAAAAAAATCTAATAAACAACTTCTTAAATAATTATGTTCAAGTTATTGCGGGAAGACTGCGGTAGAATATGAACTAAGGCCCAGGAAAACTTAACATTGGTGCAAATGTTCTATTTTATTTCTGACATGTTTGTTGAATTAAAGTAATGTCACTTTCAGATATTAAATTTGAAAGTGAATTTATCAAGGAAAACTCAAAGAGTGTTTCAAGGTAATCTGGGTATTTCAAATCTTAAACAAATTAAGTATATTAGATGTTAAAAACAAAATGCTAAATATAGAGCAATTTCTACCTGTTTGTTTTAGCAATTAATAATTATAATTAAAAACAAAACAGAATAAGTTGTTATATTACATACACATTAAAATTAAACTAACACTAAAAAGTAGATGATTATTTTAAGTATAACATTTAAAAGTAACAAATTAGTTCATTTAACTTTTTATATTCTAAATAGCAATGTGGAAGAAGATATATTTATAGGCACACGACTATAATCCCCAAGAACGGTAGGAGGAGTCTAACCCTCGTATTCAAGAACGACACTATGAGAACACGCACCCACAGTGGACGAAATCTTTTTTCATAAACATCACTTTATGTGTTGAGCGGCACTATGGCGCACGCTACCGTGTGCCTTTAGAGGTCAACTTTGGCTAGAGGCACACGACAAGGTGCCTCTAGTCACACTATGCAGTGTCGCCCAACACATAAAGTGATAGTCAGACAGAGGCCTCACAATGTCAACAATATATAATAATTTTTGTCATGTTTTTTTAATCAATCTAATATCTAATAATAATATTCCAAATAAGGAACTTTTAAAAGTTGTTTCTTTGATATAAACAATATTTGGGTTTTGTAGATTTTTTATATGTGTGTTTGTGTATTTTTAAAAAAAAATATTTTTTAAACCTTTCAGTAGTATATTATAATTTAAGTACCTATCATATAATAAAATTTCAGCTACATACTTGTACATTGGTCAGGATCAGGAGCAAAATAAATTGTGAATACTCAAAGTTAAGAGTGTATTATTGGCCTAAGAAGCCGGCTCAGGCACTTACCATGGAAATACATGTAAAATGTGTTTTAAAAGCCAAAACACCATTTTAAACAAACCAAGTCTACAATCTAAGAACCATGACCTAGGGTTGCCGAGTAAAATTCAACCCTAAATTAAGAATATTTATCATGAAAACAGCAACAAAGCATAGTGACAGATTTTTTTCAGCTTGTATTTATGTATTTTTGTCAATCAATATAATTGTCACCTGTTTATTATATTGATTGCGATATATTCGTTAAAACAAAACTACTTTACCCTTTAACTATATTCTATAAAATAAAACAAAAAAACAGGATATTACTATTGTATAGTATAGCTAATATAAGGAAGAAATTTATATAGTTTCAGTTAGATAAGAGATAAAAAAGAGACTTCAAATAAAAATTAAACAGCACATTACATGTATTTTACAATTTCTACTCATTCTATTTTATATAGCGCGAGCTCTTTCTCGCACGTGTATAAGCTATTGCTATCTCACTCTGTCTGGGACATTAGGGTTGCACCGCACGTAATCGTGCATCAGCACTGCATTTACTACAACAATATAATGGGATGTCAGAGAAGCAGTGCCTGCGCGTTACATATGCAGTCCAACTTTTATAAGGCGTTTGATTATTGTTTTATTTATTATTTCTAAGATAAATAAATGGTGGCAATTATTTATTTTACCTTAAAAACTGATTAAGATTTAGTAAAATACAAACGTTCTTATTCTGTTCACGTTAAAGTCTAAATTAGCGTAAACCTTAGATCAATAGTCTTAAAATTTGTATTATACTCAATTTTAGTTAGTTTTTGGTGACAAGAGAATTACCACCAAGGTCAATAATATGAAATTACCGATTACATTATATGTAAGGACCAAGATTTAAATATAACGCCATAAGCTGTAGGAAGACTTTCGGCTAGAATCGACACCGATTTATTAGTGCCGTCTCTGTCGCACGACGGTATGAGAGATAGAGATGACGCTTCATAAGGTCAAAACTAGCGATTGTCTTTTTCTAAAGTTTGTTGCGGTATATTTACGGCCTGGATTGTATAATATATATCCAATAAGGTTAAACTATTATCATAAGACATGTCAGTATTATTCTTAAACAGTAACATTCGTAGTCCTTCACCCTTTATTAAGTCTACTCCCAATTTTTTCTATAGAAATTTGCGATTTTTTCGAATTATTAGATTCAATCAATGGACTATTTTTTGTCGTTTCGGATTGTTACAAAAGCTGTCACATGTTGTACATCCTTCAGGAAGAACCAATTTTGTTTTAATTTAAAGTATTGATAGTGCTGTACTTGTGTATTCAGTTTTCGAGAGTAGTCTTATTACACCGAGTATAAAATAATAGGTACACTCAGTCAAATATTATGTATAGGAATGGCCTTTCAAATTTAAACTTCTTTGACATTATAATTGTATTAAAGTTGTTTTATTTGTAACTTTGGATAATAAATGTCAGTATCAAGTAACATAGTAACTATTAAGCCGACTGTACCTATTATAATTTTATTTTTTCTTGTTCAAATTAATTCATAAATAATAAAACCAAATAACAATTTTGTTCATAAAACAAATTGAAAACGCAATATAATGTCCACACATGAAAAAACAAGCAAAATTATTATTAATCATTACATTAAATTACTCCCCAAATAAATCTAAAGGTAAATAAATTAAATATTACATAAATTAAAAGAATTTCTAAAACAAAGTTGATGAAAAAAATTTGAAGAACGAAAATTGGATTACATTTTTGTTTATTTAAAATATTACAAAACTACAAATTTGTATGTACTTTATTAAACTGTTTCTATATAACTTTCTAACATTTCACTTCTCAAGAAGGTAACAACCATTTTTAAATATTTACTAAGCTCCTCATTTAACATTGACAGAAAAAAAATGTTAATCATACCTGCTTCTATGAAATATAACATATTTGGACAAAATGTAATACTTGTGTAAGATGATATCAAAAAGTGCGTCCTAAAAGTTAAGCATGAACTTACATGTTTGGTTGATCCAGAAGGGCATAGTTTACTGAGTGGTATCCCATGGTGATGTCATAATGACAGCTTAAAGTATTTAAAATCAGTTATGCTTTGGGATAACATGTCCTTACAAATAATATTCATTTATTGATGATCATTATAGGTCAAACTAACTGCGTTGTAGAGAAATAAGAAAGTTTGATACAGGATTTATAGACCGGTTTGTTGGTGAAATAGTTTTAATAAATTAAATAAATAAATAAAAATAGATTCATTTGTCATCAAGTCAGTTAAGATGTACGAAATCAAAGAAGTAACATTAATTCTGTCGATAGCAGAACAGACGAAACAGTGCGAGGCGAGTCAATTTCGAATAAATATTGTAAACCTCTAGCGGTGACTACAAATTTGTAAAGATATACCTACTCTCGCTAGTCGAGAATAATGCTTCCGTTTTAGATTTCATCCACAAAACAATATAATTTATAATGTACAAATGCATAAATAATTTATTTTATTGCTATACATAAACACTGCACAATATAGTTAGGGTACCAGTAGGTGAGGTCGCGAGATTTTGTCGCGTCATTTTTTATTGGTTTAAAGTTTACTTTCTACTGGTCCCTAACTTGATTTTTATTGAGATAACTAATAGAAATAGAGCAACTCGAATATCATTATTGCTCCTATTTTTTTTTGGTTACTCTTACCACTTCACAGCACAATATGCCTAAACTTTCAAATTGCCGCCCAAAAGCGCATACAAAATCTCAACTTTTTGTATTTTTTTAGTGTTAACACAAACACAGGCTTTATTTTTCTTATATTAGCTACATTTCTATTATTCATCTTCAAATTCCGTACATTCAAAGCGTTCCTTCAATAAGCAACCATCAATAGCATCTCAAATACCATCAAATTTGGATGAATCCGCTCTATCCCTATTACTAATCTCAATGTACCGTGTATTCAAGGCGTTACTACACATACCTTAGGCATCTAGACACGCGGCAGCGTGTCCAGCCAAGTACCAAGATCTTGTTTACTCCATCTTCGGGTAAATAAGCGAGACATATCTCTAGCACGGCTAGCTTGATGACCCGAGAAAAGTTTCTTTTACGAAAGTATAGCCAAAAACATATTTATATTTGTGAGCATGATAATCGCAAGAATATTCTTCGTCCAAATGTAATTATTGTCTGTTCGTTCGTAGACAAATAAATTTCTCGGGTCAACAAGCGAGACATTTGTTACCTCGTTTACCCCAGTTTGGGGTCGATAGCGTCCGAGGTGACCCCACTGCCTCCGGCTAAGTCGGCCGGGGGTCCTGGGACACCCTCGGTTTCTAGACGCTCGTGTTCGCTCGCCACCAGCGCGTTTAGTTCATCCTGAAAGGAATATTTTATTTAGTTTTGATATACAGTTTATACTGTTGTATGGATGTAGATGGCCAAAGAAAAGATGGATGGACTGCGTGAAAGATGATATGGGTAAGAAAGGAGTGATGAGATGACAGCTGATAGAGGGAAATGGAATAAGTACACATGTTGTGCCGACCCCACTTAAGGCGCTCCCAGTCGACGACTGTTTTTGTTCGAAACGAAAAAATAAATACTTACTTGTGAACAAGCCACATCTCCTATTTTATAATGTATAGTATATGTGAATAAAGATGTACCCATCTTTAATCACTTCGATAAATAATCCTACCGACCGCTGCAATGACGACAAACACACGTCGGCGCGTGGTCCGCCTTAGCTTTTCGAATAAATTAATGATCTAAATTATGTATAATTACTTATCAAAAATCTATTCTAATAGAAATCTAGATCTACATATTACCTATCTTTAACAATAAATCACAAGTTGATTTTAATAGTAGGTATATTAAATATTTCGATCATAAATTCTAAAACGTATCATTTTGAAATAATATCTTTATCGTGAAAAGTTTCTGCTATTATGTTTTCAGCCTAATAGAAATCTAGGTAGGAACCTGAAGTAATATACTTATAAAAATAGGAGATGTGGCTTGTTCAAAAGTATTTCTTTTTTCTTTTCGAAAAAGAGCAATCAGCGACTGGGAGCCCCTTAAGTGGGATAAGGGCAGGAAGATGATACAGTATAAACTAAATTTAACGTCACTCGATTTAACGACAAAAATGACTCTAAAACATCGAAATCACTTGACTTTGGTTGGTTTAACTTAGTTTCCATAGAATAATACACTCTATGTAGCATCACACTCACTATACACAATGATAACAATACGTAATTATGGGTAAGATAGAGGTAAGAATATTCAGGGTGTCTAGGTGTGGTCACAGGGTGGTCTGCAAAGCGATTTTGACATTTACTACGATATTTTGGCACACCCCGCACCCTTAGAAATAGTGGTCATTCATATAGTTCGGCCGTTCTGAGAATGCGTTCCTGACACGTCGCGATTGTATGACGACGTAACTTTGTAATGGCGTTGCAGTTACGATAAAAATATTATTGCTGGTTGTTTACCGTTTTAACAATTGATGAGCATTAAAACAACATTATTACAACATTATAGTCACTATAACGTGACTAACTGATAGGTGTCAGGAACGCATTCTCTGAACGGCCGAACTATAGTAGAATGTATGATTGATGTTAATCAAAAGTAATGACGGTAGTTTTATCGTGTAATGCTAGATTTACACTCTCGCCTCGTGTCTCGGCCCGCACTCTCTCCTTTACCTCGCGTGATCGTTAGTAAAGGAGAGAGACGCGAGGCGAACCACGAGCGTCTATTCACACTCTCGTCTCGCGGTTCGCCACGCACCTCGTCTCGCGAGTGTAAATCTAGTATCAGAAAGGATGTGATGTGACGTCAAGATAAAAAAAATAAAAATAAATAGGATCACGACTGTGTAATCCCCAAGTACGGTAGACATCTCCAGACGCTTAGATCCTTTGAAGATGTCTAGTGGGGGTAGTCAGAGGCACGTCCAAACATTATATTTGGCACATGCCCACATTTTGCAGTAGTTAGCTTTCCATACGTGACAGGTTGCAAGCCCATCGCCGCTTAGAAGAATACTAACTGGTTTCCTCACGATGTTTTCCATCACCGTTATGAGCACGTGTTTTTGATGCGCATATAAATTTTCGAACAGAAAAATCCATTGATGCACGCCAGGATTCGAACTCACGACCTTCAGATTGAAAGTCGAGGTATCTCCCACTCGACCAACACGGCTAAATCGTTTATCGGTTTTCGAAGTAGACGCTCAGATAAGGGCCTCCAGCTTGCCTCCATCAGTTCGCATCACGAATCTTCCACACTCACCGCCCAGCACAAGCGTCTTGCGAGTTCGCGACATCCGTCATCGCAGTCGCCGAGTCGCGCGACATCGCGTACCGGCTCGTCCAGCTGCAGCCCTCCGCCCATACCGAGCATTCGCATTATTGGAGATCTCACTCCCGCCTTTTCCCGGTTTATCAGTAACCTGGGACACCAGTCTGGCACCCTGGAAACAAAAACATCGTAAGGAAACCAGTTAGTCCTAATAATATTATAAATGCGAAAGTTTGTGATAAGGCTGCTATGTTTGTTCCCTAATCAAAAATAAACGACAAAACGGATTAAGATGAAATTTGCTGTAGTATGTAGATAAAAAATCAGAATAAATAAAGGGGGAACTTATAATCCGTAAAACAACCCGTAAATAATAAAAAAAAACGCAAAAATAATGATTTTAGTATAGATGGTATAGTGCAAAAAAATTTGGATGAATCCTACCTAGGTCGGTATTGGAAATTCATTTTGTCAAAAATATCTGACATCAATTTGACTACCGAATGATTAGCGCATTCTACCAAAATTTTTAATAAAATTTATTTTATGAAAAAAATCTGACATTAGTTTTGACTACTGAATGATACGCATTCCATCAAAATTTGTAATTTATTTTATCAGGACAAAGTTTTGGGGGAAAACATTTGTCACAGGTCAGCTAGTATTCTATAAGTGGCTATATCCTTGCAACTTGATTGTCACATATTGAATGCTAACAAAAAATGCTACTGCCAAATGTGGGTATTGTGACAAACATAATGTTTGGACGTGCCTCTGACTACCCCCATGAGAAACCTAAGCGCCTTGAGTTCTGAGAGTATGTCTACCATACTTGGGGATTACAGTCATCATCATTTCATCACTTTCTTCATTTTCCCACTTAATGTTGGCTTATGTTTTACAAACCGGCCGCTTGCCTGACTTCAATCGCCTTTGGGAATACTTGATGGTACACTTCGTCGTTGTTTTGGGGATTAAAGTTGTGATCCTACATATTTTTTTAAATAACTTACATGTCGATAAGTGAAGCAAATGGCTGAACCTCCAGCGATGAGCCCATGATGATCAGCAGGTCACAATGCTGGAAATCCTCCTGGAGACACTCCTGGAACCTCTCAGGCAGGCTCTCCCCAAAGAACACAATGTCCGGTTTAACTACACCCGGACATTCTGTGCAGATTGGTATCTGATCTTCAAATATGCGCTCTGAAACAAAAGTGTTACATTAATTGCATGTTATAGTACTTACATGGTAAGTTTTTGATTGTGGAATAAAAAATTAAAAAAATAGAATCATCAGCCGTGTTGGCCGAGTGGGAGGTACCTTGACTTTCAATCTGAAGGTCGTGGGTTCGAATCACGGCATGCATAAATGGATATTTCTATTCGAAAAATTCATATGCACATCAAAAACACTTGCTAAAAACGGTGAAGGAAAACATCGTGAGGAAACCAGTATTCTTATAAGTTGCAACCTGTCACGTATGGAATGCTAACTACTGCAAAATGTGGGCATGTGCCAAATATAATGTTTGGATGTGCCTCTGACTACCCCCACTAGACATCTTCCAAAGAATCTAAGCGCCTACTGGAGATCTGAGAGGATATCTACCGTAATGGGGAATAAAGTCGTGACCTTTTTTTTTTATCATGCAGATCAGTATGTGGGTATGTGCCAAATGTAATGTATATGACGTGACACTAACTATCGCCCTCAGGAACTATCGGGGCTCTATAACCCTTGTCGATCTTAGTGGATGTCTAGCATGCTTAGGTTACAGTTGAGTCTTATTTCTTTTGGGGCTCAAATCTATATGATTCAAGATTACTCTAAAAAAAAATATGTGGTTGATTTTAATGTTTTCGTTTTGCGACTTTGTCTATCTGTGACGAATCATATGGCAACACCTTTCATACATTACAAATAGTTTGTGATATCCCGATAACGTGGGTACAGTTAGACAGACATTACATGATTTGCCAAGCCTCCTACCCCCCCCTTACGAGCCTCACGTGAACTCATTAACTCTCTCTCTCTCTCTCTCATTAACTGAAGAAGACAAGACAAAATCTTTAAAAACACAAGAACTCGCACTAATTTTGGAAAAAAATCTATTGGTGTAATGGGTCCGCGGTTGTATAACCGCATTAGCGGAGATATTACGATAGCAACATTGAACTACAGGGAACTAAAAAATACATTGACGAACTACTTGCTTAATCTGAATTATAACGAAACTGAGAACCTTTTAGAAACTATTGAATAATCTTTATAACAGTCACACACATAATACATGAACACACATACACAAACACTCACACACATGCACAAACACTCACACAACAACACACGGCAATTTTGAAATACTTTTAATTTCTACTTTTTTATTTCTGTTTTTATATATATTTTGTTTTAATTTTTTATTTTTTATCAGTCATTTTTACTCCCAAATTTACCGAAACTCACTATCTTTTAGATGATTACTAATCACTATATCCTTTTAACCAGTCTGAACATCTCTGTTAATGTACTTATCTTACATATAAAACTAAAGGAGAACCGGCAGCGAATCCCTGTGACCTTACTATACAGGCTTTATAGTCCTAGTGTGAGGAACAGAGTCAACTAATGGTACTGCTTTCAATTTGGAATATTTAGGACATTTTTTTTTATGTTATGATAAGGTACCAAGACTGTTCTATTCTTTTGAAAAATAAACATTATTATTATTATTATTATTATTATTATTATAACTGACGATCCCAAGTGACTTTTACCTTTTACAAATTCAAGATTATACTGCTTGCGGCATTCAAGGCAATGTGATGTGTAAAATGTCCCGTGCGCTTCCACTATTTTCTCCTCGGGTATGTTGGCAACTCGCTCCAAGGTGTCGATGTTCTGGGTGTAGTGTCGGAGCAATAATCCTGTCAATGTCATAAAGTATTTATTTAATTAAGATCACAAGGACCTCTTTGAAACAATGCTTTTGCTGTGTAGTAACTAAATGAGAAGATGCTGCGTATGCGAATGCTGTGTAGTAACATAAGATTCACAAACTTTCGGACTTCAATTATTAGTAAGCTTTGATGTCATTAAGTTATTATGTTCCCTCGCCATGCAATTTATGTGAATTTTATGTTATGGTAAACAATATTATATCCATGAAATATGTGCATGACAAAAACCTTCCTTTTAATTATTTACGAAACCCTTTTTGGAATATAGTTTTGAAATTTTGTGTATTACCTTCGAAGAATTAGAACGACAGACAGTTGTGTGAAAATAAAAGCGAAGAGAAGTTGTTTGGTATTTTTCCTTCGAAGAACCCAAAAATCGAGGCTTCGGCTCCGCATTATAGCATCTTTGTCATCTGTGATGCCCTTAGTGTTATAATTTTTACCTTTTTCATGCAGCAATCTGATGAAATAATGTGATATGGTAGGCTTAAAACTTCCTGGATACAGTTCCTTTGCCAACATGAAAAATGGTTTTGGATTTTGTCTGAAGAAATTGATTTCAAATATCGCTTGTGGTTCCGGTAGGTTGTACTTTTGGAGGTTGTGGTAAAGGCCTGTTTCAGGACTTCTGAAATCTGGGATCCCGGCAGCTGAAAAATATTGTATTATATAGTTCTATTTAATAAAAATAATTTGTTGGTTTGTTTAAACTGACTCTTATGGCTGCAATGTCATTCACTCATTACATATTAAGCATACAAATATTTATTTATTTATTTAAGTAACCTAGGATTCACAGTTTTCTTATTGTTAAATATAAATATGTTAAAAATCTAATGTTGCACTTAAACCAATTTGAATCCACATTATGTATTCCACTCGTTTTAATATGTCTTGAAAATTGTGTAAAATAAAAATATGCCCAACACTCATGTCAATAATCATTTATTATAATTATGGTATCTTCTTAGCTTCGTAAGTTTTGTTTAAAGAAAAGACATGTTCAATATGTGCGGAGATGACTAAATCATGATACATCAAACATTTTTTATTTTGCATCTTCGGATTCAAATTTACAACTACTGGATATAACGTCCAGATATGCCATTAATGCAGTATTCATTTATTAAAATCACCATTGTCTCACAGTATTATCAAAATCTGAATATACAAACATAACTAGTAAATAATAGACAAACTAAAACGATTCCATGCAACAACAATATTAAAATGACCTTGTGATGATATAACAAAAACCAAATGGAAAAATACACCATTTTGGAGTTATTGTGGTCTCTTGGTTTAGGCTATTTTATTTCATAGGTTTTTAGGCAAGTATAAATTAACGAGACAAGTTTTAATATGGAATTAGGATAAGCGAGCAAGCATAAAGTAAACAAATTATTCTATATTACACAAGACTTACATGTCGATATTCCTGCTCCAGACATAGTGATAATCTTCTTACACCTCTTACTTTGTATCCACTTCACAATACCGTCAATATTTACTTCGTCCAAAACCTTCTCCGAAGGTGCTGGTGGCTCTGGCGGCTCGTGCAGCCCCAATTTCTGAGACAAATACCTCCTGACCGAGTCCACATCCCAGTCTCTAATTCTGGAGCTGATGCTTTCAGTATCGGGCTCGTTTGGCGGGACGATCGGAAACCTATCCACTGGTTCATCTATAAAAAAACTGTAGTCAAAATCCACCCAAAATAACACCAGCATCGACGCTATTCAACAAATCTTACCATTACTCTTTCCCGGCGGCGAATTTGCGGACATTTTGCGTAAATTAAATAAATTGCGACTCGGAACAGTCGGAATCTTTGTCCGATTTCGACAGTTTTTTGACAGATAAAATAAACTATGCATTCTCGGAAACAGCTTTGGGTATAAACCTACGATTGTGTTTTTTTTGGGAGTTCAATCAAAGTTCGTAGTTTTTTTGTTACGTAATGTATTATTATAGTAGGTATGCACATTTAAGTTGTTAAAAATAAAATTATAAATCATTATGTTGGTCATCCACCAACAAACAATAAACAATAATATTTTTTCAATATAAAATTATCTATAAATACCAGTTCCAGCGGTTATCAAACTATCTTCGTAAATGTAAAATAAAACCGTAGTCGACACTTTACTTTTATGAGCTGGCAATGTTTTCAAAATCTTATTTTAAAATAATATAAATGCGAAAGTTTGTCAGTGGTTGTGTGTGTTTGTTACTCTTTTACGCAAAAACTACCGAACAGACTAAAATGAAACTTTATAGTAATATAGCTTATACATCAGAATAGCACATAGGCTACTTTTTATTCAGGTACCACGCATGCGAAGCCGGGGCGAGCAACATAGCTATACAAATAAAAATAAATGTTTGTTTGCTAATTCATTTTTCCGTGTGCGTATATTTTATAAACTTCTTGCGACCAACGTAAAATGAAAAAGTAGATAATCTCTACAAAACTAAATACTGAAATGCCAATAAGAACACCACTGAATCCACCAAGATTACCTGTAATAATAAAAGAAAATAATTAGGACAGTACTATTTTAGCTTTTCTTTTATCTGTAGGTTTTATTTAGTTTTATGCAATTGTTGCTACTTACTCATTATCTGATACCAATGAGATATCACGTCCAATCGCTCTAAATCTCCTCCCGGACTTGCGTAGTAAATGCTCAGCGCGCACTTATTAGTCATATTGAGGCCAAAACTACAAAATAAATAAATTAAATAAAAATTCATACAACTCAAGGTAGAGTAGTGTTTGGAAGTTTATTAACTTACCTTAGACCAAAAGAATAGTATTTGTCGACTGACAACATATTGATAGACGTCTTGTAAGACTTCGTAATGAAGCGGGTGTGTTCGCAGTCTTGTAAGCATTCGGAACATCTAAGGGAATCCTCCATCTCCATATCTTCGTCTTGGTTCGAATCAGGTGGTTGTAAGTGGGAGAGTTTTTCTGTGAATTAATCGTTCAGGGGGGTTAGCACGAATCATTATCGTATCGTCAGATCGTCAAAAATAGCACATATTGTATTGTTTATGTGTCAGTTTTGACATTTGAAGTTATGATGACGATACGATTGTGGTTCGTGCTCAGGCCACAGATATTAACAACTTCAACTAAGCGGTTTTTGACATAAGCCTGCCCTGCCAATAAGAGCAAAAGCAGTCGTGAGAATAGTATTTTTTTGTGGCTCGTGAAAATAGCAGACTAGAGTCATTGTGAATAGTTTACTAACTATATGTACCTAGGTATAAGTTTCAGATTAATCCAATATTTTTTTCTCAATTTTAGAACCCTCAGAAAAATTCCGAGCCAACCCAGCCTCCTTACCTTTAAACTTGTTAAGACATGGTAAGTCGCTCATCAGGCATATAGGTCCATCATCATCCGCAATTGGAAAGAAGTAAGGCGTGCACTGACACAGTGCCATCACCGTCCGGATCTTGCATCGGATAATACACGCACTGTAGGAGTAGAACTGATGGAAATCGTCTGGTCTCTCATCTCTGAAAAGGCATTTTCTCTGGAAAAAGAAAGAAAAACGACAAAGTTTTTGACTTATATACTTCTTAAAGTTTTAGAGAGTTGTCAAAACTGACACTTAAACCATACAGTAAGTGTCAGTTTTGACATTTATTCTACGTTGACAATACGATAGTGATTCGTGCTAACCACTCTGGTTCAATAGCTTACGGTTGACTCAGGGTACTTTCGCACTTCAGGCGAGGCAGTTTGCTTGATGGACTTCAACTCTAAGAACTCCACCTTGTTCGGTTCAGCAAGACGGTGAACTACCCGTCCTGCGCTTGCATCTGCGAAGTGGGTTGATTCGAACAGTAATACCTGGAAAGAATATACGATAATCATCTATTAGGTAAAACCTTTACAGAAATAATTAAATTACATCTAAGTAGGAAATAAAAAAATAGAATCACGACTGTAATTCCCAAGTATCAGATAGGCCATATCAGACATATCCAGCAGGGCTATTTTGTAAAAACATGATAATCATGTTATGGTACTAAATGCCATAATACCTACGCTTTTTATGCTGTTTAGACACCCATACCTACCCTTCCAATACAATACCTACGCAGAAGCGTAAGTATAGGTGCATAAGCTGTGAATAGTTACTATGAAAAGTGTAGATTAGGTATTATCTAACATTAGGTTATTGCATTCAAAATCATAACATGATAATCATGTTTTTACAAAATAGCCCTGCAGCACAGCCCAATATTCAGAGCTCAATCACACAGCCCAATATTACTACAATAATAATCTTAGAATGGATAAAATGTGTGTTCCATATGAAATGCCATATCTTGAAACAATTATCTATACTTATAATAAATCTGTAGAGAGGTCAATTCTGTACATGAAATATATTTCCAAAATAACTATCAGGGGGTGATTAGGGATCGATACTGATGCCAAAAATGCAATCAGTAAAAATTTTGTCTGTCTGTCTGTCTGTCTGTCTGTCTGTATAACCGTTATAGAAACAAAAACTACTCGACGGATTTTAACGAAACTTGGTACAATTATTTTTCATACTCCTGAGCTGGTTATAGTATACTTTTCATCACGCTACAATCAAAAGGAGCAGAGCAGTGAAGGGAAATGAAAGGAGCAGAGCAGTGAAGGGAAATGTTGGGAAAACGGGAGAAGTTACTCCATTTTTTAAGCTTCCGTCGCGTCTGCAACTTTAATGGTTAAAGCTACACAAAAATTATGTATGACGGAAATGTTCTCCTTAAAATTATATAAAAAATATCCCACGACAGCATATGTTTATCTTTTATGGTCGACTTACAATAACACGTGTAACTCCCGATAGCTTAGCAGTTCGAAGCTTTCTGATTATATTTGTCTACTCTTACGTTTATAACACTCTCAGTCATCCCTCATTAAAAAAGTTAACATTATTAACTATTCCATAAAAAAAGAATCATAGAAATCGTGTGATACTACGCAGCCGGACCCACCGTGGATAAGGGTTAATATTAATGCAGTTACAAATCTATGGAATTGTACGAATTGTACTCCAAAAATCAGCAATTGTACCTACTAGAAGGGGTCAAAAGCTGTAAAAATAAACGTTTTATATAAAGACATTCTGTAGTATATTTAGTATCAGTATTGCACCCGTGCGAAGCCCGGGCGGGTCGCTAGTTCACAATAATATCTTCTATACTACGGCCGTTCAGAGAATGCGTTCCTGACACGTCGCGATTGTATGACGACGTAACTTTGTAATGGCGTTGCAGTTACGATAAAAATATTATTGCTGGTTGTTTACCGTTTTAACAATTGATGAGCATTAAAACAACATTATTACAACATTATAGTCACTATAACGTGACTAACTGATAGGTGTCAGGAACGCATTCTCTGAACGGCCGAACTATAATCCCGCTTATAACATTTCGGGTAGAATGTAAATTCAACCCTTGCCTAGGATTTTGTTGTGGGTAGATTTTTTTTTAGAAAAAATGGTAGAATAGAATTATGTCTTTACTCTATCTACTTAATTACATGAGAGCAAACTCGTTCTTGGTTAAGAGGCTGCCAGTCGCTGATTGCTCTTTTTCGAAACGAAAAAAGAAATACTTCTGAACAAGCCACATCTCCTATTTTTATAAGTATATTACTTCAGGTTCCTACCTAGATTTATATTAAGCTGAAAACATAATAGCAGAAACTTTTCACGATAAAAATATTATTTCAAAATGATACGTTTTAGAATTTATGATCGAAATATTTTATATACCTACTATTAAAATCAACTTGTGATTTATTGTTAAAGATAGGTAATATGTAGATCTACAATTCTATTAGGATAGATTTTTGATAAGTAATTATACATAATTTATATCATTAATTTATTCGAAAAGCTAAGGCGGACCACGCGCGGACGTGTGTTTGTCATCATTGCAGCGGTCGGTAGGATTATTTATCGAAGTGATTAAAGATGGGTATATCTTTATTCACATATACTATACATTATAAAATAGGAGATGTGGCTTGTTCACAAGTATTTATTTTTTCGTTTCGAACAAAAATAATCGTCGACTGGGAGCGCCTTAAAAAGACCTTCGTGTTATCTGTCATTTCATCCAGAACTCATCGCATCCTTCTTTGCATTAAGTAGGTACTACTTACTTACCTACCTATCTGGGCACTTTCGCTAAATCACTCCTATTACAAAATGCACTTCGTGTAGAGCTCAAAACGTTTCAGTGAATGTATTCCGACATTGTACAGGGTACAGGGACATGACGAATGTCGGCTATGTGGTTTCCAAGTAGCGGTCGACCGTCTTAAAACTGCCGTCATATTACTTATAATGGTCTACACAAGTTTCGACTTTTTGTATAGACGTTTCAATCTTTTTTTAACCTGGATGACGATACGATTTCGATGTTTTTTTTTATTATGTATCGTATTTATGGTAGAGCATAGTTCTCTAAGTAGGCCCATTTAAATTGTATCTATGTAAAAGTTTCAATATAAAACTTAAAAAACTAATATCGCCTTTTGACTTTTCGATTGTTCGATATCGCCGGTTTTCTTATTATTTTTTTTATTTTTTGTGACGCTGCGATACCGAAATTCGCTTGATCGAGATACCTACTTAGGTATAAATGATGGCCACTGTTCAGTTCTATTCTACTAGGTACCCACCTAATAGTTTATTTCTACTAAAAGCTTTAAAAGTGGAAATGAAGTTTACTCACGCTAGGACAGCTAAATATCGTGAATCAAATGCAATATAGGTAGCTAAGTAGGTAGGTACATTTGTTTCAATGTCAGCGGTAACTAATTGTTACTAGCTAAATATGCTGACGGACACCTTTGCACCTAGTTCATGCTATAGATAGGTACTTATTCTTTCTATTCCAGTCATTGTTGTTTATTTTAGTAGGGCTTACTAGCTTCTATGCACGACTTCACCCGCGTCGTACTCGCTTATAAAGAAGCCTATGTCCATCTAGAATAATGGAATGGTGGACCCGTGAAATAATGGAATTTGCGTCCACTGATCCGCATTGTACGAAAGTCATGTAACGAAAAGAGTTTTAGGAATGAATGTGGATGGATGTAGACGTAGAGGTAAGCCGAAGAAAATATGGATGGACTGTGTGAAAGAAAGGAGTGAGTGATGAGATGACGGCTGATAGAGGGAAATGGAAGATGTACATATGTTGTGCCGACCGACCCCACTTAATGTTGATTATCCGCATTGTACGCAGTGGACGCGCTTGTGTAACTTTCTATACTACGATCCGTTAAATGCGATGCGTCCGATGCGTACGTTACCGACCTGTGGACGCGTACTTTTAGAAATCGTTTGTCTGTCGTAGTAATGTATAATGTCAATTGTCAAAAGTAATGTCGGTTATCCCATCCTTCAAAATATAGTCGGAAACGATGTGACGTCTGTCCCGACATATAGTTGATCGTTCTCTAGAGTAGACCCCCGATACTGTGCAAGTCTACTGTTTCCTTACATCAAAACCCTGCACGTAGTTAAGGGGGTAGGCGTAGTCGTCCAACATGGGGTCCAAGATCACGCTGAGGCCGTGTGTTAAGCCTGGGAGCACCTGTCTCTTAGTCGTCTCTACTCGGTTTAAACTGAAATATAAGGATTGTAATGAAAAATGTCTTCTAAAGACTGTTTTAAAGTTATGTAGTCCCAAACTCTATATTTTTTTGTAATTACTTATACCCAGAACAAACATCTATTCATCACACAAATGTTGTCCTGGTTGGGAGTCGAACCCACAACCTACAGCGGAGAAGGTGAGCTGATCAAATCAGAGGTGATTTTGTGTAACATTTGTCTACTTTAATTATTTTTAAGGCGCTCCCTGTCGACGATTGTTTTTGTTCGAAACGCCTATCGACCGCTGCAATGACGACAAACACATGTCGGCGCGTGGTCCGCCTTTGCTTATCGAATAAATTAATGATATAAATTATGTATAATTACTTATCAAAAATCTATTCTAATAGAAATCTAGATCTACATATTACCTATCTTTAACAATAAATCACAAGTTGATTTTAATAGTAGGTATCAAAATATTTCGATCATAAATTCTAAAACGTATCATTTTGAAATAATATCTTTAGCGTGAAAAGTTTCTGCTATTATGTTTTCAGCTTAATATAAATATAGGAACCTGAAGAATATTTATAAATATTTATAAAAATAGGAGATGTGGCTTGTTCAGAAGTATTTCTTTTTTCGTTTCGAAAAAGAGCAATCGTCGACATACAGCCCCTTAAGCAAATAGTTATTTTATCTTTAAGTTTTATTACTAAATCAAGTGTAGCGTGTGCTGCTTTTTGAATTTGTGCTGAGGCTCTATAGTTATTTTTGTTTATTGTTTACGTACTTGAATATTACTTTTAATTATTATTCTTGTTTAAACCTTCACCTTCTTCGACTAGCATCACACTGGAGCTCTACATAGCATTAAGGAAAGGATCATTAAAAAAAAGGTGACTTGGTCGCGTGGAATCGGCGTAGCTTCACCTAGTTCCTAAGACGTTTCAAAGTGATCCTTGTGATTTTATTGAAATAAATGAATTTTGAATTTGAATTTGAATTTCCAACTGAGCAGTGAGGCCAGTCAATGATGATAACTCACTGTCCATCTTCATCAATGTCTAGGACATAGTTGAAGGCGCAGCAGTGTCCCCTTGATGTACGCCTGATTTCAAAAATGCTCATGCAGTCCACCTGGTGGCCTGCCCAGACGCATCTCAGCAGCATCTCTTCGCATGGTGGAGCCATCTGTAAAACCAAACAAACATCGTACTTTTTATGTTACTCCGAACTTGAAATGCTCGAAAGCGTTTGAATTCAATTTTTAATTCCAGATGTTTTCTAACTATTAGTTTTATTATTCTTTATGTACCATCGAAATGAAAGTAGTACGAAATTATAATATGTGACGAAACTTAGGACCCCTCCCATCCCTTGTCACACAATGTCACCCTTCGACGACCCCCCAGTTTTGTTTGCAGTAGTTAGCATTCCATGCGTGACAGGTTTCAAGCCCATCGCCGCTTATAAGAATACTAACTGGTTTCTTCGCGATGTTTTCATTCACCGTTTTGAGCACGTTTGGTGCGCATATAAATTTTTCGAACAGAAAAATCCATTGTTGCACGCCGGAATTCGAAATACGACCTTCAGATTGAATGTCGAGGTACCTCCCATTCGGCCAACACGGCTTCAAACTTTACTAAGTTTCACGTTACTTACATCTTTCATGGGTTCAATAGCCCTGCGTGTATCAAAGTCCTGTCTTTGATGCGTGTGGTCGATGTTTGAGAAAGGAGGACCCCAGGTTTCTATGAAGCTGAAGTCCAGCAGCCTGCCAGAATTGATCAAGTATTCCTCTATATGCTCCAATGATATGTTTCTGAAGATCTTCTTTTTGAATCTGAGAAGGTAAAAATTCAATAATACCTATAAACATAATCACAGGGAGTCTTTTCTAAATAGCAAATTAATTGTAGTACATACTTGCTATACCAATTTGACAGGCGCTAAAAAAATGCAAATATTTATTTTCAAATTACTCATTATACAAACGTTGGATTTAAGTTTTGATTATGGTATTGTAAGGTACTAAACAGGTAGATTTATATGACAATGAATTCATACACAAACAATTGGTTTTTCATTCAGAAACAGAAATACACCCGCCATCTTGACGTCAGGTTGGCGGCTCACTTTATTTTTATAATAACTCCGCATTCAAAGAGGTACTTTTATTATTATTATTGGTAGATTTAGGTAGAATTAAGGTAGATTTGACCCATATTTGTTTTATGCTGATTTGCAACATTACACCCGCCATTCTGATGCACACGCCAAGCTGCGGACGGACGGACATGGCGAAACTAAATATCGGTCAAGCCGTTTATGAGGAGTTTAGTTACAAAAACTGTGACACGAGAATTTTATATATACCTTGTACTTCAATTTTGCATTTTTAGACTTAATTATTTTAACGCATGCTGTGGTATTCTGTAATTAGTGATACGCATAGATTTAAGTTACCCTATATTTTATTTTACCTTGTACTGTGTTATCACTGTTGGATACCCATAATAAATAAATAAATAAATAAATAAATAAATAAATATATTAGAAAATAGATGTGACATAGAGGCTATAATTAGCACACTTACGTGGTTAAAGCCAGATCTTTCAATGCCTTCTTGCTGATCCTATTGACATTACATAGTGCTACAGCTGGATAGTCGATGTCCGCAATCGAGTAGGCAGAGTACTTCGGCATGAGGATCAGAGGGTTGGCAAGCGTGTTTAGCCAAGTGTAGAAGAAGAAATAGCAGACCAGACCGAAGAGGTAGCTGAAGATTAATACCCATGCACACCTGCAGGGCCAAAAGGTTACTTAGAGCTAGAGCCGTCTCCATCCTGGGGTATGGTAAGGTACCTATTTATTTCAATAAAATCCCAATTATCACTTTGAAACTATGTGTGTATGACAGCTATGTGAATCTGCGCCCGTTCCTCGCGACCAAGCTTAGATGAATCAGGCAACAAACACGGCTTGGGGCCTATCATTTTTTTCAATGATCCTTTCGTAAATTCATGTAAAGTTATGATTGTGTCGTTTGTTCCATTTTGGTTGTTTTTAGTTGAATTACATCAATTCTGTTCAGTAAATTGAGTTTAGTTACAGTTGTGTTTTCTTTTATTTCTGATGTTTCTTATAATATATATAAAACTAGCGTTATTGTTCACTGTCTAACACAGTACGTACAGCCTAAACAACTGATTCTAGAAACTTGAAATTTGAAGAGTGTTATTCCATTTGGAGTGTAAGAGTGTACTAGGGAAGGAATTCTTGAAATTCAATTCTTAAGCGAACCTCTAAGGAGACTCTAAGGAGACGGAGGTTGAAGTGAACAAAGTCGCGAGGATTTCCACTAGTTAGGTACTTATAATCAGCCTTGCTTTTAATAAACCCATAGCGAATTGGATGCGAGTTTCTCGTTATAAAACCTGATCGCACAAATAAGCTACCACTTCTTTAGCTGAATGATTAAGGTAAGAATTCGGTTGGTGAATGTGGTTGAAGGTCTTTCTTGGAGGCCATGTGATGAAGGTTGGTAAGATGGTGGATGGAAGCAAAACTAGGGGTAGGCCAAAGAAAAGATGGATGAACTGTGTGAAAGATGACATGGGTAAGTAACGAAAGAGTGGTGGGATGACTGCTGATTATATGGAGGAAAAACATGTTGTGCCGACTCCACATAACATGAGATCAACCGGCAAAACAGTACCTACTACTCGCGGTGCAAAAGTGACAACGCCATACGACTGTACTGACAGCTCAGTTGGTAGTAGCTCTGCCTTCTGCGCTGTAGGTTGTGGGTTCGATCCCCACCCAGGATAAATATTTGTGTGATGAACATAGATGTTTGTTCTGTGTGTTTCTAGTTCCCATAGTACAAGCTTTGCTTAGTTTGGAGCTAGATGGCGCTGATAGATGGTGTGATAATGTCTACCAATATTTATTTATTTATTTTAAATATTACTTTAAGAGCTTGGTAAGGCTTGATATCATCATTATTTTCCTGCCCCAGGGCATGATATCAAGCCACCGACAACGACGAAGTGAAAAACAAGCTAGAATTCCCAACTTTCCCAATCAGGTTTGGAGTCAGGCTGGAGCCTGTTGTAAAACACCCTAAGCTAAATATATTTGCAACGCCTAGGTGTTATGCCAACCTCACGGAAAGTGGCATGAGGTCAGGAAGAAGAAGTTCGACTGTGAACGTCTCCCAATTGCTGATGGTTCCTTACCTTTGTTTCCACCCAATATCAGGGTTTGTCATCTGTGCGACTCCTGCAACGGAGCAGTTATGCACATACTCTTTCAGTACGTGGATAAAACTCTTGCGCATGATCATCTCCATGGACATTTCTGGTCTCGGCTTGTATTTCTGGCGTCTGTAGTCTGTCCACCATGGCGAGTTCTCCATAGTGTTCTTGTCTGTCAAATGTCAAAGCCTGGTTTTTAGGGCGTTATTATCAACCGGTAAATAAATTAGTAAGGTGCGAGTCGAGCTCTAACAGACAGGGTTCCGTGTCGTAAGAACATATTAATAAAACATAAAAAAAAATACCAGAATTGAACAATAAATATTGTTTTTATTATTGCCTTTTTCGTTTTTAATCAATACTATGACTAGCTAAACAGTTATTTTTTTTTATAATTCGTTAGATAATCATTCTACCTAAGTAAATTATAGACAGATTCTTTTTAATTTTGATGGTTTTCAAGATAATGCAGACATCTCACCTGTGTCAACTTTACTCAACTGAGAGTCTTCAAATTTGAGTTTGTTACCGATGAAATATCAATTTGACGAACAATTCACGGCCGGAGCTGTCGTATAGTTCCGACTCTTCCGACAATGTCGAAATCGTTTTGTGGAGTAGGTAAAGACTAGCACTAATATTTGGAAAATTCATTTAAATACTTTTTACTCCAATGTCGGCTGCCTTTGTGGATATCAACGTATTATTAAGTTTATATTAATGTTAGAATGTTTGTCGTGATTTCAATAATTTCCTACACTAATTCAACCATCAAACCAAGGTTATCACCTAGCATTATTGTGTTTTATACACGTGTCGTTGTGTTATATACAACAATGTCAGGTGACAGCCTTGACTTGAGGTTTTATCACAGGTTGTGGGGTTCAGTAGGATCGGAAAAATAAATCTATATAAAAGAGAGTCGTGTTAGTTACACTATTTATAACTCAAGAACGGCAGGACCGATTTGGCTGAAAATTGGTGGGGAGGTAGCTTAGAACCAGGAGACGGACATAGGACTTTTTGACGGGAACTGGAACGGGAACGGGAACGGGAACAGGAAATTAACATTCTAAAGCGATACAAAGTTCGCCGGGTTAGCTAGTACATACTTAGATAAATACTAGCCGACCCGTCAAATTTCAATAATCGAATAAAAAAGACTGAATGTTTGTAGTAGGTACCTATACCTAGTTAGATGTCAGTTTCGTGCCAAATATGTAGTCGATGGCCAAATATAATGTTTGGACGTGCCTCTGACTACTCCCATTAAACATCTCCAAAGGATCTAAGCATCTAAAGAACTGAGAGGATTTCTACCGTACTTGGGGATTACAGTCGTGATCATAATTTTTTTTATTTTTTATTTATTCATGTTTGAGCTTTTTGTTACCTATACTATCCAGTACATTCGAAGCAAATTGGCTGTGACAGACTGTCAGACAGACACGAGAGATCCTATAAAGTTTCAGTTTTTTCATTCGGACGTACGGAACCCTACAAATAACACTTCAGAAATCAAATTGAACATTAATAAAAAGCGTCGCGTGCCTCGTGCCTATTTGCGATTAAATATTTGAACATGTCATATAATTATATATCTTGATTAGATCGAATCATGGAATGAACGCGGCCATGTTCATTCGAGTAGATCTGGGTATGTAGGTACTTACTAGATAACTATCTAAACCTTGCGTAGATATTAATGCATTGAATTGATCCTAATAATATTATGAATGCGAAAGTTTGTGAGTATGTTTGAAAAAAAATCAGGATGAAATTTGCTGTAGATGTAGATATAACCGAACCGACGGACAGCGAAGTCTTAGTAATAGGGTCCCGTTTTTATCCATTGGATACGGAACTCTAATAAACTACTTAAAAATACGAAAAATATTCCCAAAATGATATGACGCAAAAGGGATGATTCTAGTATAGACGGCTCTAGTGTGCAAAAAATCTGACATCAACATGCGTTGCTCTATGCGATTATTGAAATTTAACAGGACGTCTGTCACGGGCTAACTTCATAATTATTTTTAACCAACTTCAATAAAGGAGGCAGTTCACAATTTGACTTTTTTATGTTTGTTACTTCAGAACTTTAGACTGGGAGAACCGATTTTGATATTCTTTTTTTTAGTTGAAGGGTAATATTTCAAGGGTGGTTCCATGATACGGAAACCAGGATTTAATGATGGCATCCGAGATAAATCTACGAGAACTTTCAAAAATCATAGGGGCGATTAGTGCGTTTGTTTGAAATTTGGAAAAAACCACCTTTGAAAAATCGATCAAGTGCGAGTCGGACTCGCGCACTATGGGTTCCGCACCAAAAGACGGCAAAAAAACACGTTTGTTGTATGCGAGCCCTTCTTCAATATTTATTTTATTTTGTTTTTAGTATTTGTTGTTAAAGCGGCAACATAAATACATACATACTTAATCTAATCTATCTGTGAAAATTTCAACTGTCTAGCTAACACGGATCATGAGATACAGCCCTGTGACAGACAGACGGACAGACGGACAGCGAAGTCTTAATAATAGGGTTCCGTTTTTACCCTTTGGGTACGGAACCCTAAAAATGGGGGATAAATTTTGTATTGTACTTTTAAGTTAAAAGTCCAATACAAAATTTATTGTTAAAAGTTTTAACAACTTGAAAACTTTTCCAGCGTGGTAGGTACCTAAATAAAAAGTAGCTTAAGTGTTATTCGGATGTATAAGCTATGTTACTGTAAAGTTTCATCTAAATCGTTTAGAAGTTTTTGCGTGAGAGAGTAACAAACACACACAACCACTCACAAACTTTCGCATTTATAATATTAGTAGGATTATTCTCTACCTACCTGCACCTAACTACAGTACACACTTTAGTGCTTTCCTATTCCTACATTTTCTACGCACCAAAAGGAACACACTAACCAAATGTCAAGTAATTTTAGGCCTTAGGTCTTTTAGGTCTCTGCGTTGTCTGTCAGTCAGTAATTCAGTATGTCATATACAGTTATTTTTTCGTGAAATGAAGGTGCAGGTACGTTTTGTACTTTTGTTTGCCAATAACCGGTCAATTTGTCAAGATAAAGTTGTGTTTTGGTGCACATTTTTGTCTGTTGAATGGAATAAAACAACAAATCTGTTGTGTCAACCATATTTTGTGTTTTATTGCGGAACTTTCTACTACCCACATTAAGTAGGTATAACCCTGTCGATGTAATGTAAGTAATGGTTGTTTTGTCAGGTAATGATGATTTTATATGATATAACTTTTTATCACATTTTATTTTATTTTTAATTATATGTTGATGTTATTTATTGTACTAAGTTTTCTGATGTATAATATTTTTTTACCAACAATTGATTATTCTAATTAAATGAATTAAACAATAGCTTAGACCAAGTTTTTTATTTTATTTAGGAGCATGGTAATATTTTGCTTACGATCTTATATCTAAAATAAATAGTTTACTTCAAGAGTAAAGCTCAAGACAACTCAAATTAATACATACAATAACATTTTATGTTTATTCATTAATTCAATAAAATAAAATGTTATTGTATGAATTAATTTATACTAGATAAAGGTACCTAGTAGGTAGAGTCATGGTTACACTACACACCGATTAGCCCTTGCAACACTTTTTGTGATTTGCAATCCCGCTGGCAATGCGCCTCCTGTCAGTTTTTTAGTATTCACTGGGCCGTAACACAAGCTCAAAAGTAATATTAAAACAATACCACTCGCGGTACGAAAGTGACAATGCTATACTGCACCGCGATTACTTTAGGAGCTTCTGGTACAGCCCCTGAAATTGTCTTATAATGGAAGATAGAAGAATATCGGCACTCTTTGATGAAATCGCCGCTGCAAAATTGTGAATGTTTTTTTTTAGACATCGATTGTTTTCGATGTTAATCGAGTGGAAGGATATTTTGTCGCTTTACAAAAACCAGGTGTTTATGAAATTTCGAGTTTTTGCTAAAGCTCGCAAGTTTTCAAGAGAATGCCGACTCAACGATATAAGAGCAATAAATCATGAAAATATTATTTTTTACACGTCACAAACAATGGTGAGCGTGATTTACAATTTTTTATATTTAGTTAATATTCTTGTAAGCGGCAACGGGCTTGCAACCAGTCACATGTGGAATGCTAACTACTGCGAAATGTGGGCATGTGCCAAATTAAAATTTGGACGTGACTCTGATTAACCTCTTCAGACATCTTCAAGGCCTACCGTACCTACTTGGGGTTTACAGTCGTGACCTAAGTTTATTAGTCTGCAAAATAATTATTTAAGATAGAGCAAAGCTAAAACTCGACAAATTAATAGATTTTTTATTTGTTATTTGGAGCGCCTGGTCACCTTCAAAATAAACCTCAGGTCAAAATAGAGTCGAAAACAATGACGTGCTCATAAAAATATATATTAAAATTGATCATAGTCGCTATCTTATTGGATGTGGAACAACTAGGTACCTACCTAACTTAGCACACAAAAAAAAACACGCGCCTTGTGAGGAATGTTGTTTTATGTATGTTTTCAATGACCTTATCAGATCTGCATACGTAAAATTAATTTAGTATTCGTACCTGCAGGTAAGTTCGTTATTAATTAACAGATAATTAAATAATATTTTATTTCTATTTTTATTTTAAAATGTAGGTAATTTATACTTTAGGCTGCCAGCTGGTTTATTTCGTAAAAATATCATAAATTTTAGAATATACCAATTTCATACTAACTAGTAAAGAATCTATGTAGGTATAGGTACCTAAACTGCATTGAAAGAAAAAATATAAAACTAAATAGGATAATTTGAAGATGTCTATTAGGGGTACTCAGAGGCACGTCCAAACATTATAAAAAGTATAAAAAAGTATAAAAATCTTTATTTTTTCTTACAAAATTGTGGGTTACATGGGTTGGGATCTCCTCTGTTAAGTTGCAATAACCTGTATTAGAGAAGTCCCCTCTTTATTTACGGTGGTCTATATAATACTATCTAATTACTAATAAGCTTTATTCCATCTGGAATAAAGCTAGCCTATCTAGGTACATAAAGAATTTAGAACTAATAACAATAGATATTATATTTGGCACATGCCCAAATTTTGCAGTAGTTTGCATTCCATACGTTGACAGGTTGCAAGCCCATCGCCGCTTATAAGAATGCTAACTGGTTTCCTCAAGATGTTTTCCTTCACCGTTATGAGCACGTGTTTTTGATGCGCATATATATTTTTCGAACAGAAAAATCCATTGATTAACGGGATTCGAACATAACCTTCAGATTGAAAGTCGAGGTAGGTACCTCCCACTCGGCCAACGCGGCATTGAAAGCCATAGTAATATTATTGCCTTCAATGCAGTTTAGTATCATAATATGATAATCATAAAATTTTTACAAAATAGCCCCCCTGACCTCGCTCTCAAGGCTAAGCAAATAAGGCGTTAACCTTGTGTGGTCTACCTTCATAGAAAATTATGAAAACTATGAATCAGGCAATGATCTCGGCTTTGCGGTAGAGGCGTAATGTAGAGGTAACTAACGTGGTTCCTAAAGAGGGTTGACGTCAGGCAACATGTTTGTCAACATTTTTGTGCCGATTATAAATGCGAATGTTACTGTCTGTCTGTCTGTGACGTTATCTCGGCTAAACAGCTGGGCCGATTGGTATGAAATTTCACAAAGAGATAGTTTGAAGTCTTGGAACGTACCTACATAGGCTACTTCTTTTCCTAAAATTTTCTTTTCATTTTTGCGAATTTTAATAATTTACGATAAAGTCGTCAAGAATGAACGAAGTCCGGGTAAAACCTAGTAGGTACCTAATCTATACACTTATCGCGAAGGAACAAGACTAAAGAAAACCTCAAAGTGAACGAAAACGTGATCCCCTTTCAAAGTAAATCACATTTTCGGTGGTCATTCAATCATTCACTCTTATTCGCACTTCCTTAGTTTGCGTGCGAAAATCGCATACGGCTCGCACACTTTCGCAAAGATCAAGCACGCACACATAGACGCAGATTACAAGAAAAGTTTGCACGTGTGCCGTTCAGACGTCTTCGTTGCACGCGATTGAAGTGCACCACACGCAGACGGGGCATTTGTTGCTGTGCATATCCCGTTTTTGATGGTACGGTTTTTGTGTCACTATTAATTTATCGCTTTTACAGATGAAAGAGATTTCAAGACGAACTCAGTCATGGTAGGTTTTAATTAGTTCTTTAGGAGGTCCTCAAATCCAAAATCTACTTATGCATCAACCAATAATTATGTTCTGTGCATTCCTACTCACGAATCTGAGACAGAAATAAGTTAGTAAGGTACCCAATATTTTTCAGTTGTTATTTTTTTAAACCTTATCAATTAGGTTAATGCTCGTTGGAACCTAGCTCAGTTGGTTATAAAACTTGATTTAGGTAGTATTGTAGGTAGGTAGAACATCATCAACTTCCTAACCTAATCCCACTTTAGTGGGGTCGGCACAACATGTATTTTTCTTCCTTTTCTCTCTGTCAGCCGTTATCTCATCACTCACTTCTTTCTCACAGTTTTCTAAAATTTAAATTCAATTTAACTTTATGAATCGAAATACGCTTTCTAAAGTAACTTGAGTAGTCGGAAAATATTGGTAATATATTCATCTATCTATAATGGTCTAAAAAAAGATTAATTGTAATTATCTTAACAATTATAGCATATTTTTTAAAACTCGGCGTGTAGACGGACTTTCCGAGCAGTTTGAGGTAAGTCCGTCTAGTAGCAATAAAACCGTAATTTGTGAGCCAATATGTATGAAAACAATATCGAACAAGGATACAAAACTGCCGTTGAAATATGTGTTTTAAACGTTTGTCTGTAAGGTATACTTTTCAAGGAAAATAAAATTATTTAAATTAAGGGCAAGACCGGCATATTTTTGGTGACGACGTACTTTCAGTGATTGTAAACCTTTTCACGAAGTAGCTACTTACCTAAACACAAATTAATAAACAAGAATCTTCATTTGTACTATAAACTCCCTCATAATCATTAGAGGGGTTATAATTTAAAAAAATTAAACAGTTAAGTATCGTAAATTCAAGTATGGTACCTAAGTATTATATGCTCAAAGATTCGAACCCGTATTGCAACAGGCATTAGCTTAGACTATACAAATAATCATAGGAAAAGAGATCAGTCTAATTAGTTAGAATATTTAGTCTTTAGGTAGGTATTGATCGTATTATTTTTATTCATAAATCAAATACGAAAAATCACTCATCTCACTATACCTAAGTACTTATATTCTCAAAATTGTCTACAAAAATTGTGACATTTTGTCCTTAATCCTAACGTCTTTTCAAATCTTATAAAATAATACCCGCATTTTTAGTATAACAAATGTAATACGCATAATTATATTACCTATGCATTTTTTTCACGAATATTCACGATTTGAATATTTTGAGAAAATATGAGCTACTGAAAAGGTTGACAATATTTGATATTGAGGCAAGACCGGCATATGACGGAGTTGCCTTATCCATGGTAGACGGACTTCCCAACTATCACATCTTAAGGTTAGATTTTTTCTGTCGGTAATAATAACGAAATTAATGCGTTAATAATGAATCTTAAACCAGAAATCAATTCATGGAACTGTAAATGCTTTAATCACAGACACTCGAAAAACTACTTAGATTTTCCACCTTTTTTTATTTTTCGACGAGACGTCACACCAGCCAGCTTCGTGTAAAATGCGCGAAAACAAGTGACTGTCAATTTCTTCCAACATAAAGATATTAGCGACATCTATGATCCCCAGTTCTAACTAGCTCCATGACACTGTTTTACCGACCTAGCTATAGGGCTCTAGCTATTCCAAAATGGAAGTTATTGCCGCTAGACGGACTTAGGGCCTAGACGGACTTCCCCACATTGACCTCATGTCATCTTTCACACAGTCCAATAATCTTTTCTTTGGCCTACCTCTACTTCAACACCTACCTTCATTCCTAACATTCTTCTAGTTACATAACTTTCTTCCCTTCTCATGACATGCCATGCCCATACCATGCTAACCTATTGCATGTACCTAGGTAAACACAACAAGAAAGCAATAACGACTTTGCGTTCAGTCAAACAGCGTTTAAAATATCGTATCGTGTATCCGAGCTAGAGTAGACTGGCATCGGCATTCGTTGTAATTGTATTCATTTTTTAAATATCGGCTGCACCGCTATGTCCGCTTCAATGCAACATAGTTGCAACCGTGCACAGTAATAAATGCAGTAGCGGCGGGGTGGGGCGCGGGGCGGGGGTGGGCGGCGGTGGGGGCCGCCGGCGATCAGTCGCATCGTGACCGCGCGACGCGCCGTGCGTTCCCGACGCGCGAGAAAACCGCGACCACGGCCGATCACGACGACATGGTGTCGGTGGGCGCGTGGAGGCGCCGCGTGACCGACGACTGCGACGAGCGCTCCGAGCCTGGCGCCTCCAGCTCGGCCGTTCCTCGCGCGCCGCCGAACTGCGCTCGCTGCAGGAACCACCGGCTCAAAGTCGAGCTGAAGGGGCACAAGCGCTACTGCAAGTACCGGTACTGCACGTGCGAGAAGTGCAGGCTGACGGCAGATAGGCAGCGGGTGATGGCTTTGCAGACGGCGCTGAGACGAGCGCAGGCGCAGGACGAGGCGCGTGCGCGGCATCATGACCATCCAGTTCCGGGGGTGGAGCTCGAGCACCCGGAGCCCCCAGTGGTGAAGGCCCCGCGCAGCCCTTTAGTCCCCCCGCCGAGAAGTCTGCGATCTCCAAGCCTGGACTCGGTGCCTGAATCTCCGGGCGTGTCTCCGTTCGCACCGCTGCCGCCGTCAGCGCCTCCGCAGCCGACTATGCCTCCACTGTTGCCGCCGCAGCAACCTGGTAAGTCAAGAATACATCGAAGGGATCTTCCCTAGTGTCTATAAGTCCAGTGTTGTTTAAGAACTCCTGAAAGTGTTAGGATATAAATACCTACCTACACCTATAAATGACCTATAAATTCAATTTACCACTAATTACCTAGATACAAAAGTAGAGATTGTAAAATTGTGAACTCCGTTGTCCGAAAATCCCGTCTGGGTGTGTACAAAGTGTTCCTGAATAGATGCGTGCGCGCGAACTCCACCGAATCTTCAAAATCGATCGTATCCGGTGCTCCATTAAAACATTATCTTTGATAGGTGCCCCTACGATGCTCATTTTGTGTAAATTTGAAAGTATGATGGGCTTTAGGGAATATTGATCAGTAAGACAGTGGGTTCAGCTCATTGCGATAAGGAAACTGAAATTGTGTGTAAGTTATATCCAAATATTCCCGGTGGCGGTTTAACATTTGAATTTCAAAAACCTTGTAGGGTTGTGCCGCGTCAAAAACGTATAGAGGTGGCGTGGCGCTGCCGTCGTTAAAAAGCCGGTTAGATTAATCGATTCAAATATCGTTTTTTTAATATTTAATAGGAATAAATATATATTGTAAAGTGTAACATCAAAAATGTGTCACCGAATAACCATGCATAGAATGTAATATTGACAACAAAATTGTAGAGACACTGAGGTGAGCGTTTATAAATTATAGGCTTGTAATACAATACATTTTTTTCTAAACGATAAGTAGGTATTACCATTAAATTATCATCAATGATTAATAAATAATAACCTACTAAGAACAAATATGTCTGTAAAGCACACACTGTAGAGCACAAATGAAAATTTAAAATAATTAAAAAAAAAATTATGTGATTGCATTTAATCTTGAAAATTTAATAAGAGGTTTTTCTTTTTTTTGTTTTATTGGCACTGACAGGTTACCTACATTTTTATTAAAAATCTAAAAAGTATAAATCCGAACTTATGCGAATCGCTGAACAATAAGGCTCGGGGTGCCGCACCTAGTAATCAACTACAAATTAGCTGACCCGGTTTCCAATAAAACGTTGAATCAATAGACATTACCTATGACGAGCTACGACTATTGATGAAAGATAGCAGGTAAGATGAAAACAAAGTAAGACACCTCAAACACATTATAACCTGATCTGTTCTCTGTTCCTCAAATTGAAAGAGTGATTGATTGCTTCATCGTGTCTCTTATAAAGACGGGCTGAGCTACACGACATAATCATT
The DNA here is from genome assembly GCA_912999785.1 of Hydriomena furcata. Classification (NCBI taxonomy): domain Eukaryota; kingdom Metazoa; phylum Arthropoda; class Insecta; order Lepidoptera; family Geometridae; genus Hydriomena; species Hydriomena furcata. The sequence continues at coordinate 8,995,429 of OU538839.1, forward strand.
TTGCGCTAAATGCAATTCAGTTACAGCGAGATATTATGTCTTTATTCCTACCTATCATTCTATCCTTTCCTTCTAATGTTATGAGTTTGTGAGATGTGGTTCAATTCGGATATAACTTGGAACATGATATCTTTTAGAAAACTCTCACCTTTAAAATTAAAGTATTCATCATGATAATCTGTAGGTTTATGTGTTGATAGAAACAAAGACTAACTTGTTATTTCCTCTGCAATATGAACCCCTTTATTAATTAAAACCTTGTTTGTCATTCCCATTTTTGTTAGGTTCCAAAACAGGTTTTCCTTTAGATCAAAGATACGTACTGTATGAAAGAACGCTTTGCTTTACATTGTCTTTGTACGGATTCGTGAACCTTTTGTGAACTTGCATACGTAATTCAAGTTTAGTTCCACCTTCTCGCTTGACGTAGGGTTGAATGGAAGACAAAGTTTTTACCTAATTCACTGTGCTATTTATCGAAGTTCTAATTATATTAATAGTGTTTTTTTTATAATTCAGTATAATAAGTACCTTGTTACAAAAAAGTCTACTTTATTTCTTTTTTTTTTCTAAAAATCAGTCACCATCAGTCAAGTCATCTGTTTCACCGGCAAGAGCCACAGCTTTTACTGTACTGCAGGGTTTTAGACTGTTAAGAATAGAACCTTAGTTTTTCAGATGTCGTTGTCATTAAGTTTTGTTTTTGGATAGCTGTTATTAGAATTAATATCCCAAAGATCTTGGAGTCCGAGCTCCTGGCATCCTTGTTATTCGAGCTACCTGAGACGTTGAACTTGCGTGACGGGTATTGATATTTGACTTGACAGCAATTTAGCGCGTACGTTGGTATTACTATCATCGACAAAAGTGCGAAAAAAACTTGCTATAAAACTTGACTTATACTTATTAAAAGTCAACACTTTACCTTTGTTCGATTGTTGTTTTATTATCTGTATAAAAACACGAACTTTTCATGAATGCAGTTTAAAGGAAGACGATAAATACATTATATTAATAAAATAAACTTACTTATATCGATGATTGTACTGGTTTGCTTATTCTCTTGGCTGTAACAACGCTCGAGTGGGTACAATATGAGGAGCACTCCAAAATTATTAGTAAAATAATTGATCGGTAAATTTATTAACAATGACTTTTTATGTGAAAGACTTTAAATCTAGTTCTAGTTACTAGATACCTGCTAGACAAATACCAATATTGCCTGGTTACTAAGACCATACAACGTTTTCCCACCAACTATTAAAAAGAAAAGAAAACTAACGTAATAAAGTTAATAAAAAAAGCTCATGAATTTGAAATCTCTAGAAATTCAAGATCCTTGCGGATGTCAGTCGAATAGTCGGAAGCAGGTGCTCAAGACATGTTAAAATTTAGGTAGGTACACTTAGACAACAACAGCTCAGAGTAGGTACCAATTTAAAAAAAGCCGGACGTGCTGCATTTTAGCCGGAAAACTTATGATGACGTGCGAGGGCCGTTAAGCGTATTGAGCAAGAACAAAAATCAAGATTTTAACGGCTTTTGTGTATCGAAATTATTGTAAATAACGGCTTTTGTGTATCGAAATTATTGTAAATTGTATATTTTAACCACAAATGAGTGGGTTGATCAAGTAGTATTGTATTCTACAATTCTACTACAGTAATTGTATACTTATACTTACATAGATACTTACATTGACGATGACAAGTAAAATTATGTCATACATACACATAATACGTGTATACAATGTTAGATTAATTTATAGTTACTTAGAGTAGGTAGGTACTATAACTAGGTCTTTCGTATCTTTAATTAATATTTAATCCTGTATTAAGTAAAAAAAATAAAACTTGTGTCACGACTGTTATCTTAGAGCTTGGTATCTAATAGGGGTAGTCAGAGGCACGTTTTAATTATATTTTACGCATGACACATGACAGGGTGCATGCCAGGTTGCAAGCCCATCGCCACTTAAAGAATACTAACTAGTTTCATCACGATGTTATCTATCGATGCACACCCGATCTTCAGATTGAAAGCCGAGGTATCTCCCACTCGGCCAACGGAAATACAAACATAAGATAACCTTTATTTGTTTAATTTTACTTCTATAACTGTTATTAATCCTGTATGTACATTGTACAGTACACTCTACAAATAGGTAGTAAGTACTCGAAACATAAATATATCGCCAATGACAGATTGAATATAATAGTCAAATAGAATATGGCTTAAATATAATGTAGGCATGTGACAAGTATAATGTTAGGATAGGTCACTGACATACATTTTTAGATATCTTCAAGGATTTAAGCGCCTGGAGATCTGAGATTATGCCTACCTACTTACCATTTTACTTTATTATTATAATTCTATTATTAGATGCGCTAATATCATTTCGACTAAATAGTCGGATTATTATTTTTTATGCCCTACTTTTGGGCTAATATTTAATATTATTGTGCTTTCTATCCTATAAGTATAATACGTAGTAATTGGTTATTCCGTTCTTAAAGTAAAATAAATAAATAAATTCGCCAATTATCTTTGTGCGGTCTGCCTGCTGCATGCAATCAAAGTTGCACTGATAACCGCAGCTATGTCAGCAGAGGTGATAATGATAACATTTGCATGTTTATATTTAAATGAATAGCCGTGATGGCCAAGTGGGAGGTATCTCGACTATCAATCCGAAGGTCGTGGGTACGAATTCTGGCCGTGCATTAATGGGCTTCTGTTTTTTTGGCCAGGAAGGAAGGAAACCAGTTAGTACTCTTATTAGTGGTGACCGGTCACATGAAATGCTAACTATTGCAGAATGTGGTGGGCCAAATGTAATGTTTGGACGTGGCTCTGACTAATCCATTTAAGTATATTCAGGGATCTAAGCACCCGGAGATCTGAGAGGATGTTTATCGTACCTAGATACTTGAGGATTACAGTCGTTACAGTGGAATAATATGTGGCTAACCCTCGTATTCAAGAACGACAATATGAGAACACGCACCCACAGTGGACGAAATCTTTTTTCATAAACATCACTTTATGTGTTGAGTGGCACTATGGCGCACGCTACCGTGTGCCTTTAGCGCTCAACTTTGGCTAGAGGCACACGACAATGTGCCTCTAGTCACACTATGCAGTGTCGCACAACACATAAAGTGATTTTTATGAAAAATGATTTCGTCCACTGTGGGTGCGTGTTCTCATAGTGTCGTTCTTGAATACGAGGGTTATTTTGTTTCTAACGTTTAGGTATAGTATAGCTAAAATGTTATTAATGATATTAATTCTGCGTTCTAGTTTAAATTGGACCGCGTGCACTTAGCAACTGAATTGTATCTAGATTGACCTATTGTTTTGTCTGTCATTGTAAATTATTGCGCAAGATAAGATATCAGATTTAAATTTGACAACGGCTATCAGCAAAAAATAGTTTTCTTAATGCATTTTACTTTAATCTTTTGGAGTATTTACATTTGAACTCGGTTTATAACACTTACATTACACCCACCAAAATGACCTACGAATACTTATCATCATAAATTAATTGTATTGTTATAATGATAAAGGCAAAAAATATTTATATCAACATCCAATAGGTTGTGTTCTTACTCAACATTTCTCTCTTCAATTATCAAAATGAATGTATTTTCTTCACAGCTCAGTCAAAATTTGATAATGAATTTTCAAACTGCTTGTTTGACGACTAAGCCGGTGTAATTATCAAACATCGCCTGTTTATTAATGCGTGAAGAAAAGAGTGAGACCTACACACCTCGCCTGCTCTTTTATTGTGTTACGTTTCTCGCAAGAACAAAGAAAAGACAAGATTCCCGTGAACGTTAACGGCTAACACTTATAGCTGTCCCGTTCGTTCGGGGTGCAGCTATGCGATGCCATAGGCCAGAGGGAGGGGTGCGATAAAAACTTCGAGCCTACGGGGCGGAGCTATGTAAATGTTATGTACACGCAAGGGTGCTTTTGGGACCTCCGGGCGCTGTGACTGTGTCCTAAGCTGTGTTATCTTTCCCCGGTTGCTTGGGGTTGGCTGTGAAAAGTTTTAATCCGATGTGGCTTCGATTTCATTCGTGGGTTGGATTTCGGGTATTAAGTTTAGCTGTGTGCTTATTTAGTAATAATGTTATTGGAAATACATTTTAAGCACAATAGGTTGCTTGATGACCTGCAATAGTAAAAAAAAATATATATTTTATTATGCAAATTTAACTGTTGTCATTAAATAGGCCGGAAAAAGTGTAAAAAGCCGGATATTTGACAACCCTACACTGACGTTAAAAATCAAGTTTAATATATTTTCTATCAAATAAAGTAACTATTTTTCTTATCCCTTCTGACTTTCTAAAAACTTTTTTACTTTCCAAATGTTTTTAACAAGATGACCTAAATTGAATCGAAACCATTGAAGTTAAAACAAGAAGGTATTCGGTCCGTGTCCGAAGTATTTTGACAGACATTACCCGATGGGTAGTATCTTTAAATCCAAGGCTTTTATTGATCCCCGAGATTCCCAAACTTAGTCCAATTTCTGATCCATCCATCAAAACTGATTCGAACGGATTCAGCAGTTCCTACTTCTAGAATGAGTAAAGTTCGAATTTCGAAGATTTGAAGGTAACCTAGTAGAAAACAAGGTTGCTTCCTGTCTGACCTTTTTGCGTCTTATCCCGTTGCGGTAAGAACTATTTTTGTTTGATTGGAGCTATTTAACGAAGACTGGATGTTTTCAGGACAGGGTAGGTCATGCTAGGGCTGGCAGTCTGAAAAAAGTATTTGTTAGAAAAAAAAAACGAAATGACGTAGTCGTAAGTACAACAATGACATTACCTATGTATTATTTTACTAAAGAATCTATCTTCGCTGAACAAAACTACGCTAACAAAATTCATATAGGCAATGTCATCAATAGCTTGAAAGAACTAGATACTATTAAGAATACATGTTTCGTTTTATTTCTTAATTAAATTATTAATATCTACAAATTAGTCACACACATAAATTACAAACTACTGCTATTAAGAATCGGTACCGCTTTTGCAGATATAATCATCATAAAATCTCTCACACAAACTACGAAGTTAAATTAAATATTTAATTTATTTAAAGTTGACATCCCTGAAGCGTTTGATGTTTTACGAGTTCCCGCTCGTCATTAAACTTCCCTATTTCGGGAGGAAACTCTAGGGTTGGCACACGTCCGACACTTTTATGTCTCGTCTAGTACTCTACGTCTGCGACTCTCTGTTGCATCCGCAATATTCTACGCACAGAAGAAGCAATACGTCATAACTCACTCAAATCGGCTTGTTATGCGAAATTAAACTTACTGGCACTCAATTTACCGGTTGGATTAGAAACATAAAAAAAAACCGGTATATCGCTCAATGTATCTAAAAACGTTTTTCTGTGTCGTGCTACTCTTAAGTTTAAAAACCGGCCAAGTGCGAGACGGACTTGCGTACGAAGGGTTATAAAAAACGGCAAAAATATCACGTTTGTTGTATCGAAGTCCCACTTAAATATTTACTTTATTCTGTTTTTAGTATTTGTTGTTATAGCGGCAACAGAAATACATCATCTGTGAAAATTTCAACTGTCTAGCTATCACGGTTTATGAGGTACAGCCTTGTGACAGACAGATGGACAGCGAAGTCTTAGTAATAGGGTCCCGTTTTTAACCTTTGGGTACGGAACCCTAAAAACCGGTAGGTTAACAAGAAAAAAAATCACTTGATCAAATGATTTTAAAAAGCATCGTGCAGTCAAACGAACTTTAGTATTCATTCGAGCCGGTAAACGAAGTTAAGTTTTTGTTACTAAAATCTAAAAGTAAGATGTAAATTAAGTATTTACCTACGACTACATGAGTCGTAGGTAGATATTTAATTTAAATTTGGTCGTTTGTCGACCCTGTGCACTTTTGCAAAACCCGCAGCATAAACTAGTTTTTAAAGGTTTTAATAAGGCTCCGTACGATATCAACGAAATAACGAAAAAATTACATCACATAAAACATATTATAATCAATATAATAATGCTACACAAAAAATGTATAAAATACTTTTTGCTGTGGCGTCAAATTCTGTCAAATGGAGTTGAATTGTCACTGTCACATTTGAATATTTTAATATCTACACGTTATTGTTTGAGCCGCATTAAATCTTAATACATTACAATAAAGTCCATATTACATTAGAATCTTGTTGAGTGTGACAGAGGTATCACGGTCAATAATTTATATTCTATCACATTTCTGCTGTCTGGCATTTTTCTAACAAAGAACAAAAAGTCTAACAATTTCATCAATTTGATTATTATCAACCTATTATAAAATGTATCATAACCACACCACATCTTCATCCTTTAATTTTCTTATCGTCTGTCCGTCTGTCATATTGAAGATATTAGACACCCATAAAAATAAAAAAAATAGCACAAAAGTGTCAATTTTCACTTATCTTGCACTGACATAATCATTTTTATATCAGTTTCTGTCATAGGTCTTATTTTAAAATGCCTTGTCAATATTCCTCTCACGACTAACAATACTAACTTCAAAACTTAAACGTATACAAAGTTTTGAAGTGAGTATTGTATTTTTTTAAGTAAACCGGGCTACAAACCGTTTTATTGACATATTAATGTAAAACTTACTAAAATTAGATAGTATTGTGATTAATTTGAAGTAAATTAAAAACTAAAACCAAGAAAAATGGTTGAGCTATTTAAAAGAAACGAAGAATGAAATAGACAAACATCTATAACGGTATGGTTGGTACTTGCTTCAGATCTCTAGGCACTCAGATCCTTAAAAATGTCCAACGGTCTATAAACAAAACACATGCAGTCAGAAATGTCTCTAAAATCCTGGTGACATTGCCACACTGGATGGCAGTATTGATGCATCGACCCTAGCCTCTCGGTTCATGGGTCGTTTCGACCAGCACATCCAGCTTGATGACCCGAGAAAAGTTTATTTTATAGAAGTATTTACATATTATTTTGTGTTTAAAGCAGCGTTTTTTGATAAAAAAAAATCATGGTAATCGCAATAATTAACGAAAAAATCACGTCTACAACGCTATATTGTCCGTACAATTATAATTTTTGTCTATTCTTTCGTAGATAAATCAATTTCTACGATCAAGTTAGGTCTGCGGATGTTCAGAAAATTGTTATTACTAAACACATTTCAAAAAGAGATAACAATGTATGTTGGTTGACATTGACATACCGAATATTTTTTATGCAAACCTTTGGACAACCCTAATAGGGGTTAACATTTAACGCCCTGAATTTCGGGCAGTGGATCGCTCGGGCAAGGTCGCAAAATGCAACTTTGCTAACATAGATACACATTCGTATATGAAGTCTGCTGAAGTCTGTCTGTATTACGAGTTTTGTAGGGTTTCATAGCTAAATGGCGAAACTGAACCGTTGTTTTTTCTTTACCTATACTTCTATACTAATATTATAAATCGAAAGTAACTCTGTCTGTCTGACTGTCTGTCTGTGACGTTATCACCGCAGCGCAGGGTCGATTGTAATGAAATTTCATGCTGACATAGTTTAAAGTCTTGTGACGTAGGCTACATTTTTTTTCCAATGTTTAAGAATTTCAATGTTTTACGAGAAAGTTGCAAACCAGTCGCTTATCTACTGGTTTCCTCACGATGTTTTCGATCACCATTTTATGCAAAAAATTAGGCTGAGAAAGTCATCAAAAGAAGTATACGGTAATTATTCAATGGTTTTTATACAAACTGACGACTTTCCGTTGTTTTAAAGTATTATGTTTCATCATCATCATCGACTACGTAATTTATAAACCAACTAGCTGACCCGTGCCCGCTTCGCTGTGCGTAAGACATTTCTAATACCATCGTTGACTTTTTTGTAGACGTTTTTAAGGTGTACAATACTGTAGTACATTATTTTGATATATCTCGTGGGGTTCAGCCAGCATTTGCAATGTAAGCGCAAAAAAATGTGTTTATTTACGATATCACATTAGAAACCTCTAAAATTATCAGTGTTTCTCTACTATATTATGCATGTATTATACATATAAACCTTCCTCTTGAATCACTCTATTTATTAAAAAAGTTTTAAAGATATAAGCAAACATACATACATATTACATACAGACGCGGGAAGCGGAAAGCGACTTTGCTTTATACTATGTAGTGAAGTGATAGTTTCTACTGTTACGATTTGACGTAACAAACAAATAAACATGAAAACTTTAAAATAATAAACGTGGTTGCATCTTTATTTATTTGTTATTTAAGATAGTTCCACATCAAATATAATAAATTAAATCCAACAGTCGAACAAATTGTAGCAATTGATAATTAGCAGAACCAAAACAGAGCATCTGTTTTGCGACTTCGGTGGATTCCTTATTTTCATTAGTATGGATGGATGTCCTCCACATCTGACATGAATTGATGAATGACATGAATGTCCGTTTGTCTGTCACAGGGCTGCATCTCATGAACCGTGATAGCTAGACAGTTGAAATTTTCACAGATTATGTATTTCTGTTGACGCTATAACAACAAATAAGTACTAAAAACAGAATAAAATGTATATTTAAGGGCTACCATACAACAAACATGTTTTTTTTGCCATTTTTATAGGTAATGGTACGGAACTCTTAATGCGCGAGTCCGACTCGCACTTGGCCGGTTTTTTTTATATTACTTATAGAGATAAATAAGTCAAAAATATACAGTTTTTAAACTCTTTTGTTACTAAACACACAGCCTAAACCACAGGTTCTAGAAACTTAAAATTTGGAGGGTGTATTCCTTTTGATGTGTAAGAATGCACTATGAAGAGAATTCCCGAAATTCAACCCCTAAGGGGTTGCAGCGGGGTTTAAATAAAATAAATAAATAAATATTGGTGGACATTTCACACAGCGCCATCTAGCCCCAAACTAAGCAAAGCTTGTACTATGGGAACCAGATAACTGATAGAATACTTATATATACTTATTTTTAATAAAGTAAATACATACATAAATAAAAGTAAATACATACTTATTATACATATTAACACCCAGACACAGAACAAACATCTATGTTTATCACACAAATATTTGCCCTGGGTGGGGATCGAACCCACAACCTACAGCGCAGAAGGCAGAGTTACTACCAACTGAGCTGTGATGCCAGTCAGTTTGAAGTCTGTTTGAAAATAACTTCACGAGAACTAAGTCTCAAGGATTTTCTCTTTCCAATAGTCGATTATAAAAATACACGCATTCATAATAATAAAGCGAATCTTACGCTGATTTGTGTCATGACAGTAAATTGCACTTGACAGTTGATAGGTGTTGTTGTAATTTTATCAAGATAGTCAAAGTCTATTTAATGAGGTTTACTTATCTCTAGGGTGATAGATAACTGTGTTTTACACTTAAAATGTAGTCAAAACATAAGACTAACATAATATTAACTTTTTTAGGGTTCAGTGCCCAAATAGTTAAAACGGGACCCTATTACTAAGACTCCACTGTCCGTCTGTCTATGTCTATCACCATGCTGTATCTCTGTCTAGCTATCAAGCTAGACAGTTAAAATTTTTAAGATGATTTTTTTCTGTTGATTATCAACAGAAAACAAATATTAAGTGGGGCTCCCATACAACAAACGTGATTTATTTTGCTGTTTTTTTTTATAGATAATGGTACCCTTCGTGCACGAGTCCGACTCGCACTTGGCCGGTTTTATATATATAACTAGGTGTCCTCCCCGGATTAACAATATCAATAGGCAATTTTTTAAACTGGTACAGTAGATTTTTAGATTATCTATTACAAACAAAAATACAATTTTTACCTCTTTATAATATTAATACACTTCAACAAACACACATTGACTACAGCCAGTGGCCTGAGCACGAACCACTATCGTATCGACAACCTATATATCGTTCAAATGTCAAAACTGGCACTTTTAGTATAGTAAAAGTGTCAGTTTTGGCATTTGGACGATACGTTGTCGATACGATAGTGGTTCATTTCATGCTAACCCCCCTGAACTATATTAGTAAGTACTCGTGTAGACGGCGCGGCGACACGGTGCGTTGTCACCCTTATTCCTTAGTTATTTAATTACTTATAATTTACTCTGGACAATGTTGGCGATTCTGTTGGCGCCACAATCTAACAATTTTTTTTGTAAAATACAATCGATTTAAATAGAATACGGCTAATTACCACACTTTTACACATTTTTTCCTTGTACATATAACTGACGTTTCGAGACAATTCAGACGCTCTTCATCATGAGCATCGTCCGCGTTCGCGATTAACGGGAGATCGACGAATACTTCACTACATAGTATAAAGCAAAGTCGCTTTCCGCTTCCCGCGTCTGTATGTCTGTATGTATGTTTGCTTATATCTTTAAAACTACACAACGGATTTTGATGCAGTTTTTTTTAATAGATAGAGTGATTCAGGAGGAAGGTTTATATGTATAATAACATGCTACCCGTGCGAAGCCGGGGCGGGTCGCTAGTAGTATATATAATACAAGAAAAAACGTGGTAATTTTCCGTATTTCTATTTAAAATGATTAACGACCACGATAGTTTTAATTCTACGATCGATCTTATTGTGTATCTTAGAGCGACAGTTACGTCGACTCTTGTTGATTCTATGAAGTACACTGAGGACACCGAACTTAAATTTATTTCACTTTTTCAACGGGGACAGAGACCGGGGACAACGGGAAGTATTATTAATTGTAAAAATGAAAGTGAATACCCGCTGTCCTCGTTGACGGGGACACGATTACCGGAGATAACGAAACTACACCATAAAATTGATAGTTTTTTTTATAAAATTGTAGATTTTCGTAATACTAAATACAAGCGTCAACATAATCAACATATAAATTGGTGTTAAAACTGTTATGACACTTGTGAAGGATATTAATAACATTTTAGTAAAATTTAAGTCACAAATATTTACACGTATTATATAGTTATCTTATCACATCATAATCTTTTAAACCACCGTTCAATTCATTCTACCCTTTTCCGCCAACAAGGGCACCTCTTTAAAATTGGAACTCTACTAAGGAGTTTTAGTTTATTCTACCATATAATAAAATAAATAAATAGGATCACGACTGCAATCCCCAAGTACGGTAGACCTCTCAGATCTCCAGACGCTTAGATTCTTGAAGATGTCTAGAGGGGGTAACCAGAGGCACGTCTAAACATTATATTTGGCACATGCCCACATTTTGCAGTAGTTAGCATTCCATACGTGACAGGTTGTAAGCCCATCTGCAAAAGAACACTAACTGGTCCTCACGACGTTTCACGCTGACTAGGCCGCCTCTTTTAAAATTGGAACACGACTAAGGAGTTTTAGTGGTTTTAACTTATTCTACCTAATACAAGGAGGTATTAATTAATCAATCGTTGCGTGGTGCCGTAAATGAGGTACTACTGATGGCTGGCGTTATAAAATCGGAGGCGGTATTTCCCGACCTATAATTCAACATAAATAAGCGACTGTAACACCGTGACAGCTTGATGGCCATGAAAACGTTGAGGAGACGATCTTAATGCCTTCAAAATAGATTGTAGGGAGACCTCGAAAGGGGCCGACCATTAATCACCTTATGTTTTTTTTATCATTTTTTAACCCCATCATGTGTATTTTTTAGTACCTACAAAGAATCCTACTATTTTTGGAATATTATCTTTAAAGACAGGTATAAAGTATCCCTGATTTTATTCTAGAAAAATAAGGACCATGAAATCTCTAGACAGAAAGGTTGCGACTGAAGAAATCGCGCGTTTGATGAAAAAATAAATACCCTTGTGATATTTCGTGATTTTTGCTGAATCCCCTCCCTTCCCCCCCTTTTGGAGCCTCACGTTATTAATGGACGGCCCCAAAGATAAAGAGGATTGGATTTAGAGGAGACTTTAACGAGACGTAAGAAGACACAAGAACAAAATCATAATTAAAAGTTGATAATCTTTAATATATAAAGTTCTCGTGTCACAGTGTTTGTAACCAAACTCCTTAGAAACGCCTTGACCGATTTTTATTAAATTTTTTGTGTATATTCAGTAGATCTGAGGGTCGTAGCGTCGTAGGTTATTTTTTATACCCCTAAGTGGTAAGTTTCAGGGATAACTGAAATTTGACAGGACAAAGTCTGTCGGGACGGGACAGCTAGTAATATTTACAAAATATGCGGCAACCAGTTGAGCTATCTAAAGATCGTTGCAAACAGTCTATAGGTAGCTCAACTGATCCATATCACTACCGGTCGGAACTCGGAAGCGTTCCCAAGATACTGGCGACATAGATAATTTAAAAGTAGTAACAAATTAAATAGGTTCACGACTGTGATCCCCAAGCACAGTAGACATCCTCTCAGATCTCCAGGCGCTCAGATCCTTGAACATGTCTCAAGAGGGCAGTCAGAGGCACGTTCAAACATTTGGCACATGCCCCGCATTTGTAGTAGTTATAACAATCGCATTTAAAACCCTACCTTGGAACAAACTCACAGACAGCTTTATTTCCCCTAAATTCTTAAAACCAACCGCCCATATGACATTTCTAGTAGTTTTCAGTGCTGGAATCATAAGTGATTGAATTTTCTTTGGTTGCGTTTACATCTTCGACGGTTATCTATACATATAATAAAACTGTAGAAGAGTTCAATTCTGTACATTGAATAAATACTAAAAAAAAACTCCTAGGGGTCTTCATAAAAGTAACACATGCCAAAAAAAAATATTTTGAATTTTTGTCTGTCTGTCTGTCCGTGGTCCGGCTTTCACGCAAAAACTACTAGACGGATTTTGATGAAACTTTTTTCGTTATATAGCTATTAGTCCTCTGCAACTTAATGGCTATAATTTTGGAAGATCGGAATACCAGATGTGGAACTATAGCGGTCTGGGTCTGGGTAATCTATATGAGATATTAATATACTGCTTTAGGCAAAGTTGGTCGTCATTCGAAAGAAAAGAATAAAATAAAACCGACCAACTGCGAGTCGGGCTCGCGCACGAAGGGAATAATAAAAACAGAATAAAATAAATATTTAAGCTGGGCTCCCATACAACAAACGTGTTTTTTTTGCCGTTTTTATAGATAATGGTACGGAACCCTTCGTGCGCGAGTCCGACTCGCAATAGGCCGGTTTTTTAAACGCGTGTCAGACGCAAGACAGGCCGCGTCTGACTAGCGTGCGCATCGTGTGCACAAACGCGAAAACGCGGTGTGCATAGCCCCTTAGACATTTTAGCCTACATTATAATGTGGGAGCGAGTTGGTGGTAATGAATGGTTACTATTGTAAAGCGAAGAAGTTAAATAATGGAAGTGACTACCGTTATACCTGTTTTGAAAAGTCTGGTAAATTCCTCTGTTTTGTGTTTTTGTGCCCTGAGGTAAAGTGCCTTTGTTAACAAGGTGAAGTGGCAGTTGGCACAGGCCAAAGGATTTTAATTTCGGACGTTCACCTTTGGATCTTGAAGAAGTAGGGCAAGAGGAGTTCCGAGCTAGGCAAGAAATATATAAGACTAGCTGACCCGTGCCCGCTTCGCTGTGCGTAAGACATTTCTGATACCATCGTTGACTTTTTTGTAGACGTTTTTAAGGTGTACAATACTGTAGTACATTATTTTGATATATCTCGTGGGGTTCAGCCAGCATTTGCAATGTAAGCGCAAAAAAATGTGTTTATTTACGACATCACATTAGAAACCTCTAAAATTACCAGTGTTTTCTATATTATGCATGTATTATACATATAAACCTTCCTCTTGAATCACTCTATTTATTAAAAAAACCGCATCAAAATCCGTTGTGTAGTTTTAAAGATATAAGCAAACATACATACATACATATTACATACAGACGCGGGAAGTGGAAAGCGACTTTGCTTTATACTATGTAGTGATAATAAAATTTTACTTGTCAAGTTGACGCAATGAATTTGATTTACATACTAGTCGAATTGGGAAACTCCTGTTTTTCGTCGGTCGAGAAACAGTTTCAGTACTGTAGTATTATGGCATCTGTGATTTCAAAGTTTAAGATTTTGACGTAATATTTGATTTGCACACATAAAATCAAACGAACACACTCAATGTAGAGTCTTGTTACCAAACTTACGCATGTGTTTCCTAAAAAGCGTTGGCCGTTATTAATATAACAAGCTACTCGCCCCGGCTTCGCACGGATAAAAAGGATAAAAAGTAGCCTATGTGGTACTCTGATGTTAAGCTATATTACTGTAAAGTTTCATTTAAATCCGTTCAGTAGTTTTTAGTAACAACCACACACACACTCACTCACAGTAATTGAGGTAATGTTTTAAAAATAAAATGTTGTTGGATGACAATTCTTATTTAGAGTAAATTTTTTTAAATAAAAAAAAAAAAAAATATTGATTTTATCAGACAATAGGATTTTGTTTTTTTATAAAAAAAAATAGGATCACGGCTGTAATCCCCAAGTACGGTAGACATCCTCTCAGATATCCAGGCGTTTAGATCCTTTGAATATGTCTAGTGTCATGCCCATACAGCAGTTAGCATTCCATACGTGACAGATTGCAAGCCGCTCGCCGCGTTTTTATAATAAATTGTTTTATCTTGTTTCTTGAAAAGGTTGTCGCCAAATTTTAAGAAACTGTGGCTTTATGAAATCATATTTGGCAATAAACCGCGGATTCTGGAACTCAGCCAATCGCCACTTCTGCATCACACCGAAATGACAAATCCAAAAACTAAATTAGAAATGCACTTTATGCCTCAAGAAATAAACCACAAAATTGAACGTAGTTGTTTCAGCACCTTATACTAAGTTAGATAGTTAGAACCTTTCGTGCGCGATTTTTGAACCGACTTCAAAAAAGAAGAGGTTCTCCATTCGCCTGTATGTTCGCCCATTACCACCAGAGTCAGCATCTGATGATGGGATCTCAGGGAAATCGAAAGAAACCTTCATTGATAGTGGTTTTCAACTATATAGACCTTGCCCTTCTTTCATTGGCATACACCGAGTGGAGGGCTAGCCGGGGTAGGGGCCCCTAGATCTCGCGGAGGGAGGAGAACGACAATTATTAATTCATATTAAATAACAATAGACATTTTATTAATAAACATGAAGTCGGTTTTGTTTTAAGTTTTTTAAACGTAATTATTTCCCGATTTTTTTCTCTTGCGGTAAGAAATGCAGGGTTCAAGATTTATAAAATTAAACTAGAGGTATGAATTTTCTCAGTGTTTGCTCTTTGTATTCTTATCTAGTAAAACGTGTAATCAAACCCCTATTAGGATAATACTACACTAAGCTTACTTTAAAGCAATAAAGTAGACCTCGTGTTATGCGATGTTCATTATAAGATTTATTATGGAATATTTTTATAGGATAATTGGATTGCTTGTTTTCCTAGTATTAATTCAATGCCACAATTTGTGCAATTTGTATTGTTAGTAGGCGATAGGCTTGCAGCCTGTCACGTATGTCACGTGTGCTGCTTTTTGAATTTGTGCTGAAGCTCTAGTTATTTTTTTTATTTGTTGTACGTACTTGAGTAGTACTTTTAATTATTATTCTTGTTTATACCTTCACCTTGTTCGATTGGCATCACACTGGAGCTCTACATAGCATTAAGGAAAGGATTATTGAAATAAAAGGTAGACCCCAAGCAGTGTTTGTTGCCTGATTCTTCTAGGCTTGGTCGCGAGGAATCGGCGTAGCTTCACCTAGCTCCTAAGACGTTTCAAAGTGATCCTTGTAATTTTATTGAAATAAATGATTTTTGAATTTGAACACAACAAAATGTGGGTAGCCAAATTTTGTGTTCGGACGTGCCCTGACTACCAGCTTTCTGAAGGTCTGGGTTCGAAAACGTTAAATAAGTTTTCCATCAGTAATCTGATCGGGGTCCTATAGCACAAGCTTTGCTTAGTTTGGGGCTAGATAGAGCTGTGTGTTAAGTCCGCCAATATTTATTATTATAATTGTTTTGTCTGTTTTAATATTACTTTAAGAGTTTGTGGTACGGGCCCAGGAGCTATAAATATACTTTAATTAAATTTGAAAATGTATGGTTCAAGATATGAAATATACGAAAACTAGAATCACCGCGACTTCGTTCACGTGAAGTTATTTTCAAATGGACTTCAACCCCCGCTGCACCCCCTTAGGGGTTAAATTTTGGGAATTCCTTTCTTAGTGCACCCCTACACACCAAATGGATAACACCTTCCAAATTTCATGTTTCTAGGACCAGTAGTTTTGATAGAGTCGGTAAGAAAGACTTTTTATTCCTAAAATTCAAAATAAAGTATGTAATATAGGGACTTTACTCATAATAATAATAATATATATAGTTAAAATACAAATATAAATAATACCTTACAAACTATAGATAGACACTTTCTTTAGCGCTGCTTCTCTATACCGTTGGTAGACTTTTCTGCTATCCAAAAGGCCGGAGCGAGGAATACGTCTGTCTGTACGGAGTAGCTCGGAGTAAGTATGAAGTTATTCGCTTCCAAATGGCATCCAGCGACAAGTCGGGCTATCAGTCGCTCAACACCTCCACCTCGGCATCTTCACACGAACGGCCAAGAGTCCAGGGTGCGAAAGTGACAACGCCATACGTGTTCGTATAGCGTTGTCACTTGTCACATTCGCTCTTAAAGTAATATTGCTTTAGTCTTTAGAGATTGTACGTACGGTCAAGATCGAACGAGCTAGACTCGAGATGATAGAGAAGTAGTGATCTGGATCAGTTGAGCTAACTATAGACGGTTTGCAACGGTCTTTAGATAGCTTAACTGGTTCCTGTGTATTTGTAATTCTGTAATATTATTATTAGAAATATTTAAATAAATAAATAAATATTGGTGGACATTTTACACATCGCCATCTAGCCCCAAACTAAGCAAAGCTTGTACTATGGGATCTAAATAACTAATAGAATACTAATATACTTTTTTTTTGTAAATACATACACATGATACATACTACCACCCAGACACAGAGCAAACACATGTATGTTCATCACACAAATATTTGCTCTGGGTGGGGATCGAACACACAACCTACAGCGCTGAAGTCAGAGTTACTACCGACTTAGCTGTGAGGCTTATTTGTTTCCAGAGTTTAGTTTCCATGGAAAAAAGCCTGACCCACTGAGCCTGACTCGCACTTACCCGATTTTTTTATATTAATGTATAAGTGCCAATGCAATTATTCAAAAATGATCGCCATTCGGTAGGTGTACTAATAACTTACAACGATGCTAATGTTATGTGGGCTAATTATTCTGGACACAAAAAGGTATTTGTAATTAAGCTATAAATAACAGTATACAATCACATGTAATGTACTATACATTGGTATCTGATCCTACATTAGTATTCCCTATATCATGGGTGTCAGACACTACTAGTAATTAATGAATGAACGAATTTATCGATTGAATGAATGAACGAATAGAAGAAAATGCTTCAATATACACCAATAATAAAAAATAACATCACATAAAATAACACCGTTTGAGCACGGCAGGATCATTGTTTTAATTGAAAAATCGTTTCTTGTGAAAGGGATTATAATAATTGTAACTACATATTATTTATATTTATTTGAATGATACCTAGACGTTACTTAGACGAATAATAAATGTTTTTGATGAATGCAGAATCGTTTTTTCTCAATAACCGCAAAACATACAGTTTAGTTTTTTATGAAATCTAGATAAAACAGAAACACGATTGGTGAAACTTTATACATAAATTTATTATCCAAAGTTAGCTCTTCAAAAACACTAGTTTCGTTTTTAATCAAAACTATGAATAGCTAAACAGTTCATTTTTATATAATTCGTTAGATAATCAAACTAACTAAGTTAAGTAAATTATAGACGGTTTCTTTTTAAGTTTGATGGTTTCAAGATAAATGCAGTATTATCAATTTTTCTGTCCTATCCGGTTAGACTCAAATATTTCACATATCACCTTAACTAACAATGTTTTACATAGAAGGACTACGTCAGTCGCGGGTCAGCTAGTCTATAATACAAATGTATCAGGACATACTACAATCTCTAAAGTAAGACTAAAGCAATATTACTTTAAGAGCGAAAGTGACAACGCTATACAAACATGTATGGCGTTGTTACTTTCGCACCGCGAGTTATACTGCTTTAGTGTTACCCAGAAGTAAAAAAAACAAAGCATATTGTTTAAGTAAACAAAAAATAGAATTTGAAAGATTTATGCGCCATTTTTACAACACTAGTTGTCACGGACTTATACGTCAGGTGGCCGGTTGTAAAACATAAGCCAAATCCTCTTCGCAATATGTTTGTCAACATGTTGTGCCGACCCCATATTAGGGTCATGGACCTGGTTGTGGGCCCGGCTTTGGGCATTTTCAATTTGTGTAGTCAATAACTAAGCATGCTCGAAGCAAACAAACTTGTTTAAATTCTATAGTTAATACAATTCTTTGTCTATGGTCCGTTTTGATGAGTGACATTTGTGGTGCGTTGCACCTCTAGATTGTTTTGCCCACAACCAATGATTTCCCGTTTTGTATATTTAAATATGAATAATTAATAAATAAATATCGCCTGTTCCAAAACCTTTGCTCAACCTCAGAGATATTTGAATTTGAATTTTTAACGGTTTTTATTGAAAAAATGATTAAAACGACGATTTTTACGACAACATACATATTTACATTTATTAATTATTCATATTTAAATAGACAAAACGAGAAATCATTGTGGGCAAAACAATCTAAAGGTACAACAGATGTTGTTAAAGTGGCCACAACCAGCGCTCTTGCCCTAAGTGGGGAAAGAAAACGATGTGTTGTCATGTACTTATATGATCCTATCATATAAGTGCTATTAATTAATATAGAGTTATTACAACATTCCGTAAGCTCGAGCTTGTTTATGCTCGAAGCTCGGCTGCCGGACATTGCTTACATACTTGTACATACAAGTATTAATTCAGAAACAAAACTTCCGAGGCGCATATCTTTAATTGTAGAACTAACTGCTATTATTCTTAGCATGACAGCATTGTTCAGGGCAAATTTTAATTGAAAAGTGCTAATTAAACTTTGACTTTACAGTCAATTATACTATACTAAGTATAAACAATTATCTTATACCTGGTTTTATTGCATACTTTGTTTAATTTTTCCCGCTGATTTAGAGACGCTACTTTAGGAAAATTTTGATGTAATGCCAAATAAATAATAATCCTAATAATATTATAAATGCGAAAGTTTGTGATAAGGCTGCTATGTTGGTTCCCTAATCAAAAATAAACGACAAAACGGATTAAGATGAAATTTGCTGTAGTATGAAGATAAAAAATCAGAATAAATAAAGGGGGAACTTTTAATCCAAAAAACAACCCATAAATGATAAAAAAAACGCAAAATGGATGATTTTGGTATAGATGGCGTTAGTGTGCAACAAATCGGACATCACAGACTAAAAACATTTAGTCGTCATATCAACGCAGTTTTGACTAATGAATGATACGCATTCTACCAAAATTCGTAATTTATTTTATTGGTACAAGGTTTGTAGGGAAGAAATTGGAAGCTGCCTGAAATTGTTTTTTTCTATATGATTATTACAAAAAAAAAATGACAGAACAACGTTTGTCATGGGTCGGCTAGTAATAAATAAAAATAAATATTGGCGGACACAGCGCCATCTTGCCCCAAACTAAGCAAAGCTTGTACTATTGGAACCAGATAACTGATAGAATTATTATACATTTTTTTTGTATTATTATAAATCGATGATCGAACCCACTACCTACAGCGAAGAAGGCAGAGTTACTACCAACTTAGCTGTGAGGCCAGTAAATAAGTTTTCAGTTATTATTATTTTTTAAATCCTTTAAGCTATATCAGAGCAGTACACACCTGGGGCCGCCTATCGCGGTGCGAAAGTGACAACGCCATACGTGTTCGTATAGCATTGTCACTTTCGCTCATAAGTAATACTGATTTAGTCTTACTTCAGAGATTGTGGTAAGGTCCCTGTCATATCACATAATATTAAATTGTTATTGGAACTTGACAGGTATACAAAGTTTTTACTCAATGATCAAACAAAATCGGACCACTATGTACAACCCGGTCAGAATATCTGTGCACCTCGCTGGAATGCGGCGCCTCTCCCGCTCTCTCTCTCTCCCGCCTCGCCCGTACCCATGACGTCACGAGGTCAGGTGCACAGATATTGTGACCGGGTTGTAATAAGTTATGCGTAGACATACAAAAAAAACAAAAATTTTATATTGACTTGAGAACCTCCTCCGTTTTTCGTCGGTTAAAAAAATATTAAATACCATTGATGTGAAGTGAATGGCGAAAAAAAATATTTCGAGGAAACCAGTTATCATTCTTAAAAGCGGCGATGCGCCTGCATCCTTTGACGTATACCAATGCTAACTACTGAATAATGTAAGCTGTTTATGTAATTTTTGGACGTACTTCTGAAGACTTTTAAGGAACTGAGCACTAGAAGATCTAAGATGTGATGATGATGATGATGATGATGATGATGATGATGATGATGATGATGATGCTGATGATGATAATGATAATGGTGATGTTGATGATGGTGATGACGACGACGACGATGATGATGATGATGATGATGATGCTTAAATTAAATACAGTCACGTACAAATACCTAAAGCACAGGTTTGTTAGTGTTTGATTTTGATTGTTTATTATTATAACAAGCGGTAAAACATTTCTATGCTATTAACAAATAAATAAGATAAGAATAAAGATGTCCTTCAATAATATTACTAGCTAGTTTTATCCTCAACATACACTAGGCTTAATATCCAAATGGATATTAGGCCTAGTGTTTAGATAACCGGATTATAGTACAGTACTATTATAGTAATTAATAATTAAGTATCTAAACCGTGGAGGTACCTCGACTTTATTTCAAAGGTCGTGAGTTCTTCTCCGGCAACAATGGATTTTTCTGTTCCATAAAATTATATGCGCATCAAAACACTTGCTCAAAACGGTGAAGGAAAACATCGCGAGGAAACCAGTAAGTATTCTTCTCTGTCATAGTCACTTATGGAATGCTACCTATGGCATGTGCCAAATAAAATATTTGGACGTGGACCTCTGGCTGGGTAGCACACATCTTCAAGGACCTAATCGCCTGGAGATCTGAGAGGATGTCTACCGTACTTGGGGATTACAGATTTGCTATGATGCTAGCTTGACTAAACTACGCGAAATATATACACGTAGGTGCACAGTGTACATCGACCCTTATCCACGATGGACACGGACCCTTAAACATTTATTTCCCTGCAACAATACACTCAATTCCCATACGAGAAACATAACCTTTTCAGTTCCCAACTTGTTGTAAATCAATATTCTTAACACTTAAACTCAAACAAATAGAGTAAAAACTGTCTGCCGTCCAGAAGTTGCAAATCAAACCGAAATATATTGGTTATAAAAGTGCAACAAGTAACACGGAACCCAAGAGTACTGTATGTGTATCTCCACTTGGTTTTATAGGCTATAAACGCGTTTTATGGTCCTGGATAATACCCATCCGGCTAAAAGGGTTCGGGCAGACCTATAGACGTACCTATACCATACTATATACTCTGTGGTAATTAAAAATGTCTGCGAATTGTAAATGTATAAATAGATGTGGAAATCATAAAGTTGTGAGGGAGAAACATTCTGCAATGCCCTATTTGGTGAGCTGTAAACTTAGATGTGACGTTTATCAATATGAATATTTTTTGTGGACACATCTAGCCATCTAGCCCAGAATTATGCAAATCTATAATATAAAAATAAGTCGGGTTTTCCTTCCTGACGCTATAACTCCAGAACGCACGAACCGATTTCCACGGTTTTGCATTCGTTGGAAAGGTCTCGGGCTCCGTGAGGTTTATAGCAAAGAAAAGAACGGGAACGGGAACTTAACACAGCATTTGTTAATTCTAAAGCGATACGAAGTTCGCCGGGTCAGCTTGTCTTGTATAAAATACTAGTTCTTTTAGTACAATATTTGCTTAATTAGTAATTATCTGATAGAATATATGAATTATAGGTTCTTTCAATAAGGGCGATGGCTTGCAACCTATGGAATGCTAACTACTGCATAATGTGGACATATGCCTAATGTATTGTTAAGATGTCTAACTCTTTCTGACTAACCCCTTTGGACGTCTTCAAGGATCTGAGCGTCTGGAGATCTGAGAGTCAGTTACAGTCGTGTTCCTAATTATAATTCGGACGCTCTTTTGACAGGTTATGACGGCCATGTTAAAGCAACATGACATTTGACAGATTATGTATTTCTGTTGCCGCAATAACAACAAATACTAAAAACAGAATAAAATAAATATTTAAGTGGGGCTCCCATACAACAAAATTTATAAATAATGGTTTGGAACCCTTCGTGCGCGAGTCCGACTTGCACTTGGCCGGTTTTTTATTTTATGGTCATCCACAAAGATCTAAGAATCTAGAAATCTGTGGATAAAGATTTTTTTTATTTCAGTCCATAAACTTCAGTTCTTAAGTAGCTTTGTGTGAACAAATTTTTGTAGTTAACCTCTAAGATTTCGTACCGATGCTTAAAACGGTGGGAAACATCTTAATGTATTGTATGGAATGTAACGACAAGCAATATCTGACAGTTAGGTACCAATAGGATGTAGACAGAGTTAGCACCTCCCTCTAGCTTTGTAAGAGGTAGGTAAAAATTTCAAAACGTGAAAGACAATTAAAAAAGGTTCCGTACTTCAAAGGAATAAACGGAACTCTTATAAAATCACTTGGTGTGTCTGTCTGTCCGTCCATCCATTCCCACCTTATCACCGAAACTACAGTGCCTAAAATTTTGAAATAAATACACAAAATAGTTATTTACTACAGAAAACTTATAAAAAAATTGTACGGAACCCTTTTTGCGCGAGTTCGATTCGCAATTCGGTTTTTTCCTTCGATTCCTAATATTTATGATGAGATTAGATCGACATCAGAACTGGGTCACTTTAGCATTTTTTTTTAACATTTGACTATTTATTTTGTGCACCTTTACCAGAAAGCTCTTTTAAGGCTATTTCTGTATGTCGACGATTGCTCTTTTTCGAAACGAAAAAAGAAATACTTCTGAACAAGCCACATCTCCTATTTTTATAAATATATTACTTCAGGTTCCTACCTAGATTTCTATTACTAGCTGAAAACATAATAGCAGAAACTTTTCAGGATAAAGATGTAATTTCAAAATGATACGTTTTAGAATTTATGTACGAAATATTTTGATACCTACTATTAAGATCAACTTGTGATTTATTGTTAAAGATAGGTAATATGTAGATCTATATTTCTATTAGAATAGGTTTTTGATAAGTAATTATACATAATTTATATCATTAATTTATTCGAAAAGCAAAGGCGGACAAAGAGAAAATGGTTATTGAGGGGTGGGTAAAGCTACCCCTATTACTTGCCTACGTAGGTACCAGCAACGCGATCTCATAAAAACTGTCGATAATATTTACGATACGCATACGCCATCTAGAGCTTGCCGTTGTTAACTGTCTTAGTCGTTTCTGCTGCGGTTTTAGGAACTGGTAGCGCCTTAACTCAAATATTTAAACTGTCAGTAGTTCCATAGTTTGCCTCTGATGGTAATTAATAAAACATTTTTTTTATGGTTCAACTAGTAGCTGCTCGCCCCGGCATCACACGGGTCGTACCTGGATAAAAAGTAGCCTGTATAAGCTATATTACTGTAAAGTTTTATTTTAACCCGTGCTGTAGTTTTTGCGTGAAAGTGTAACACACACACACACACCCGGGCCCAATTTTGGACTATTCTTCACACAATAGAAAACAAAAATCATCGAAATCGAATCATCAGTAGGTACATCGACACACCCACCCACTTACTTACTCACAAACTTTCGCATTTATAATAATAGTAGGACTAGCTGCTCGCCCCGGCTTCGCACGGGTGGCACCTGGATAAAAAGTAGATTATTTATTATTCTGATGTATAAGCTATTACTGTAAAGTATCATCTGTATAAGGCTGCGTTCCCACTACGCCGGACCGGCAAATCTGCCGGAAACCGGACACCGGACAGAGTGTTCACATTACATCGGATGCCGGAAGAAATTCAGACAGTCAAGTACTGAGTGACAACACGTAGTGACAAAACGCTCGGTAAAAATGCCGGGCTCGGCAAAAATGCCGGACCCGGGATAATGTGAACAGATTCATATAAATTAATATAAATTGTACAGCCACTAGCCCTTCCGGCAGATTTACCGGCGAGGCAGATTTGCCGGTCCGGCGTAGTGGGAACGCAGCCTAAGGATTTTCAAAAGTAATTCGAGTCCATGAATCCATCTGATCCCAGCTCTGGCTTCAGGTAACGAAGCCATCTTTGTGGCATTTAATATGTTTTCTCAACCACAACAATGGCCTCGGAGTAATTACTTTGCTTTCTACCGTTTATGACTGAACGCTTTTAAATGAGAATCATCTTTAAAGCTTTGGTCTACGAAGCGATGTCCGTTTTATAGCAGAGAATAGTTTCAACTTTCGTCTGTCATTATGACGCCTTTATTTAATCTATGTATATAAAAATAATGTCACCTGTAAGAAAGATCATCACTTAAAAACGACTCTATTTATTTTTTGTTGTTTCGTTAATAGTCAGGACAAGATTGGGGCGAAATATTTGTTTGGAAAATTAGCCTTAAAATTGTATAATTTGGGAAAAAGTAAAGATAAAACGACAGATACATAGGTACAGTTGCTATAGCAAGTACACCAAAAAAAATAAGATCACGACTGTATCCACAATCCTTTCAGATTTTCACTCACTCTGAACTAAATGGTAACTTTTCAAGAATGCCATTCGCCTCGTCGCTCTCTTACGGCCAACAACTTACGGCGACTGTTCCGTAAGAAAGCAAGACCTAAATAAAACTTCTCATTTTAACACTTGAAGCTTTAAAATTCATTGACGTCAATCGCAACAGCAATAACTATCAGTCAGAAAACTCATTGAGAATGCTATGCTTACTCAGTTCTCATTATTAAAAGCTTTATAACCTGCACTGTTCGAATGTATGTTTACTTGTAATTTAAAAAAAATGCAAACAATTTTTCGACCATTTGTCCGACTAAGCTTGACTTTACATACACCTTTAGTTCTGGTGACAGTACAATAATACGGTGACAGCGAGCTGCAGCAGCGACACTCACAACGGAACTCCTTAGTAAATACTGATTGAGTAAAAACTTTGCATTCGCGTCAAGTTCTGATGACAATGTTATATTAGGTGACAGGTGTTTATCAAAATTAAAAAGAAAACCGACGAAAATCTAACATAAAAAGAAATAAACACGTGTCGAATTGAGGATCTCCTTTCGTTCCGTTTTTTTCCGTTTTGTTTCGTCGGTTTAAAACCACGATTAAATATTCACACAATGCAGTTCAGGCGCACTAAATTAACGTTGAATCAAAAAGCAACCAAAGCAAATAAGTCGTATAATTACACAAATAATAAAACACCATTATTACCCTGGTTTATTCGCTTTATGACCCCCCAGGATTGTAGATAGACGTCACTTGGGAGCCTAGACGTCGTAAATAAGTTTGAAATATGATAATTGCAAATTCTTCAATATATTACGATTTAAACATTGATGATTCGACTGACGTTTTGTTGGGCTATAACTCTGGGTTCGCGGAATGGCGTGGCCCTCGACACAAAGCCTGAGCCAGGGGGCAGTCAGGGCCACGGGGGGAACGTTTATGTTGTTTATCTAAAAAACACCGGCCAAGTGCGAGTCAGACTTACATGGAGAGGCTTTAGTACCATAGGTTTTTTGTTCGTGGGAATTTAAAGATTTTCTTTTAGGTTAAAAATATAAATTCGGTTCAAAGTTTTTATTAATTTATTTTTATTTGCCCTCAAGTTCACTCTCTAATATCAAATGATCCTATAAGGGTTCTGTTTTTTAATGAGATGGTTCCGTACCCTAAACAATAAGTAAGCTCACGACTGTCACTAAGCATAATATTAGGAATCTCCTAAATTCACGTATGTACCTATCTACTCAAGATTCTGAAGGATGTCTAAGAAGTGGAAAGTCCTGGCGAGCGTCGTAATTTTAAGATTTAGAGAATTTAGTAGTTAGTATATTTTTAGTAAGCACGAAACTCTGATGTGTAATGATTAAATGGAAGAAAACGTTAATATAATTTTCTTCGTTGATTAATAGTATTCTGCCGTTCTGAAAAAGACGACAGTCTTGTGTCGGTCGCCACTTCTTAGCATAAAACTTAACTCGTCTAATATAGTGTTTTAAGAGCTTCCAAGTTTTGTTTGCTCACACGATTGGATATTGTGTGTCAATTGCTTTCGACTTTGACAGGTTTTGTACTAAGATTTATTGGCAGTTAAAAACGCAGGCCTATCAGGCCCTTGTACTATAAAACTGACAAGTGACAAACAACTTTACAAATTACAATTTGTGCAAAAATATTAAGAATACTTTTTCCAGCTCTGTTGGTTGGAATTACAAAGGGTTTTATGAGATCCGGTAATACATATAAATAATAAATAAAATAAAATAAATAATAAATAAAATAAAATAAAATAAATAAATAGGATCACGACTGTAATCCCCTAGTATGGTAGACATCCCAGATCTCCAGACGCTTAGATCCTTTGAAGATGTCTAGCGGGGGTTGGTCAGAGGCACGTTCAAAATAATACACAATAATAAATAAATATTGGTGGACATTATCACGCAGCGCCAAACTCCAAACTTAGCAAAGGTTGTATGGGAACCAGATTACTATTAAAATATTAGGATATTTTTCAATAAACTTTTCAGCTGTTTTCTGAAACTAAAAAGTATTAATATTATTATTTAAGTATAACTAATTATTTGAGCTAACTTTTTTTGGGTTTTCACAAAAAAACTCTTGCAATGTTTAATACTTTAATACATACATTGCAAGAGCTTTTTTGTTATATTTGGTCGTGTGTTGTAAAAAGTACTACGTCGGAGCGCATTTCGATTTCGACTTCTACATTTATTTCCATACAAATTTGGTCGGGGTGCTTATTTTCATAATCAGAAACATAATTACGAGTTTAATCATGCGTTCAATCATATTGTTCCAATTTTATTCGTTTGCAACATCATATTATACTAGTGGAAACACGCGACTTCGTTTTCGTGAGCTTATTTTCGAACAAACATTTGATTAACCCCCGCAGCAGCAATAGACATCCTTATGGGGAATCCTTTCTCAATGAACTTAAGGCGGCTCGAAGTCGAGGCGAGGGCGATCAAGCTTCGCAGAGTCGCGCCTGCGTCCTGACGCCGCCTCGTAACGTACTCTTGACTTGGCCTTGTTTCAAAACATCATCAATTTGGTCTAAAATACGTCGAGGTATTCTTCATTCAATGGTTATCCAATTATTGACATTTGACAGGACAACGTCTGTCACAACCCATTACAAAAAACACACGCATTAAAAGTAATGTACCCTCCGAATTATTATTTTTTAGGATCATCGGTTTTGGCTCTGTCTTGCATGAGCATGACAGTCAGTCAGGTACTGTTCTATAATATGTTATGTTGATAGCGAGAGCCTTTAATTATTTTTTTATAGCCGCGTTTGCAATTAGTCCAGAACACTGATTGTGTTGCAAATTGTGTGTGGCGTGTTTGATTAGATACGACTTTTTAATTAGTTAATAAAGAACTAGTACTACTCAACTACTCAACCAGTGTTGGAAATGTTGGTTGTATCTCGAAACTACGAAAGTCGCGAGTTCAAATGCAAATATCAATATAGACTTATATATTAAAAAAAACCGGCCTAGTGCGAGTTGGACTCGCGCATGAAGGTTTCCGTACCATTATCTATAATATACGGCAAAAAAACACGTTTGTTGTATGGGAGCTCCTAGCACTAAAATATTTATTTTATTCTGTTTTTAGTATTTGTTGTTATAGCGGCAACAGAAAAACATCATCTGTGAAAATTTCAATTGTCTAGCTATCACGGTTCATGAAATACAGCTCTGTGACAGATAGACGGACAGCGAAGTCTTAGTAATAGGGTCCCGTTTTTACCCTTTGGGTACGGAACCCTAAAAATGTATAAATTAAATGCATATTAAGAGTTAAGGTTGTGTTTTCGATCCTTACCCAATTTGTGTGATCAACATAGATGTTTGTTCTGTGTCTGGGTGTTAATATGTATAAAATATTATAAATGCGAAAGTTTGTGATAATGTTTGTTCCCTAAACAAAAATAAACCTAATGGTTTAAGTGTGCAACAAATCTGACATCACAGACTCGTCATAGCAACGCAGTTTTGACTAATTAATGATATGCATTCTACCAAAATTGTAATTTATTTTATCTACACTAATGTTGTAACATTCTACTTATGTTTCCAATACTTGACTTATAATTACTACTGTTATAGCGCAGACAACAAAACACTCAATTTAAGCAATTTCACATGATGGTATAATATCCACATCGATATCGTAAAATCTCATTATAACATCAATAAAACGCGACCAATTATGATTGGCCCTGCGCGCGCAGCTGCGCTCTTCTTATTGGTTAGATTTTAATGGCGGCAAGTTCACTGTGACAATACACGTACGCGTGAATTTAATGTTTCGCAATGTAAATAAACTATTGTCAGCTTTTACTCTTGTTGTTTGATTAATTGCATTAGTGAAGATAAAGTAGTGTATGCAACTGCATATAACACGGGTATTAAAACACTCGTTACTATTATGAAACTCGCTGCGCTCGTTTCATAAACTCACACTCGTGTTTTAATACCCTTCCTTATATGACAGTTGCATAAACTACTATTATCAGTACAAGGTTAGTAGGAAAAAAATTTAAGTTGCATAAAATTGCTTTTTCCTATGTGATTATTACAAAAAAAAAATTGTCAGAAAAACGTTTGTCACCGGTTCGGCTAGTGTATATTAAGTATGTATTTACAACAAAAAAGGAACTTATTTAAGTATTCTATCAGTTATCTGGTTTTCATAGTACAAGCTTTGTCTAGTTTGGGGCTGGCGGTTGAGCATTTTATATTTTACTAGCGACCCGCCCCGGCTTCGCACGGGTAGCATGTTATTATACATATAAACCTCCCTCCTGAATCACTCTATCTATTAAAAAAAACCGCATCAAAATCCGTTGTGTAGTTTTAAAGATATAAGCAAACATACATACAGACGCGGGAAGCGGGAAGCGACTTTGCTTTATACTATGTAGTGATGACTAGCACACCCGTGACAGACGTTGTCCTGTCAAATTTCAATAATCAAATAGAAAAGATTTGTTTTTTTTTTATCGTTTTGGGGATGTATTTAATATTTTAAAGTAGTCTATTATTTATTCGGGCATTGTATCTACATCTACAGCAAATTTCAACTTAACCCTTTTTGTCGTTTAGGCCTGATTGAGGAACAAACATACATACAAACTCACAAACTTTCACATTTATAATATTATTAGGATTAATGAAAGTTGACTTACGACCATTATTGTTTATTAATTTACACTAATTTAAAGATTAATTTACCTTTGAAGCATTTGCAATCTCTCTCCTTGACCTACAGATTCACAATGTGAGGTATAGAATTGTATCTTATCGGCTATTATTACGTCAACAAGATAATACATTTAAAAGATGATATGGGTAAGAAAGTAATGTGTGTGGTGTAGGTAATGCACAGTAAAATATCTCTAATATATAAAAGACTAGCCGACCCGTGACAGACGTTGTCCTGACAAATTTAAATAATCGAATAGAAAAGTCTGAATGTTTTTAGTCTGTGATGTCAGATTGGTTGCACACCAGCGCCATCTATACAGAAATCATCCCTTTGCGTTTTTTTTATAGTTTTGGGATGTTTTTCATATTTTAAAGTAGTCTATTATTTATTCGGGCATTATATCTACATCTACAGCAAATATCAGCTTAATCCGTTTTGTCATACATACAAACTCACAAACTTTCGCATTTATAATATTATTAGGATTATTAGGATAGTCGTGTTAGTTACAATATTTACAACTCAAGAACGGCTGAACCGATTTGGCTGAAAATTGGTGGGGAAGTAGCTTAGAACCAGGAGACGGACATAGGATACTTTTTAACGGGAACGAGATCGGGCACTTAACACAACATTTATGAATTCTAAAGCGATACGAAGTTTGCCGAGTTAGCTTGTAATTAACTAAAATTATATAAAGTTTATTTTGACACAACGAAAATAGCAGATCCAAAGTTTACATGTAAATAAGTGAGATTTTAGCGTTACTAGCTGAGTGTGTGATGGGGATGTATAAAATTAGTTTTAGAGACTACGAAATAAATGATTGGGCCCTTACTCTGAAAAACGATTTCGATATCATCGATAACTGTGACAGTGCTCCGATATACTCGGCCAAACCACACTTACACCCGTATTCATGAACAACACTATGAAAACTCACAGTAGCTCTGACCCAAAGAACTCAAACTAGAGCCTCGACCTAGAGCTCAACTTTGGCTAGAGGTACACGGTAGTGTGCGCACAACACTCAAGTGATGTTTATGAAACAAGATTTTGTCCACTGTGGGTTACAAAATCGGAGCCTACTGTGCGTTCTCATAGTGTCGTTGTGTAGTGTCATGAATACGGGTGTTAGAAATCGTCCTCTGTCGAAGTAGAATGTATGATGTCAATTGTCAAAAGTAATGTGTGACGTTCCATCTTTCAAACGATGTGAAGTTTGTCACGATATATCGTTTATCGTTTCCAATACATCATCTTGGATATACCTATTTACATTGTGGATTTTCTCTAAAATACCGGCCATATTATTTTTTAAACACTATCTCGAATAAGGTTTACAAACTAGAATGACACGGACATCGTCAGAATTGTGACAATCACTCACAATTAAGCCAGGGAAAAAGAATTGAATTGATCGTTTCCAAGAGTAGACCCCTGGAATTGAAGCACTTGGGGCCTACTCCATACCACAACATGACCATTGTGAATGTTAGAATTCGTAGACGAAAAAGGACAAGCATACATTGTTGCACGGTTCAATGACGCCTGCCTATCTAAAGTCATTTGTATTTATTTACGGTTATATTCAATTAGTGACATCGGCCTTAGGAGATAACCCTAGTGGGTTGTGATTAATGTGTTTTCTTCTGTTGTGTTAATTATTAAAGAGAAATTTCTAAAGATTAACTTAAAAAGCTATGGAAATAGAAGACAGATATTATCCTAATCCTAATAATATTATGTTCGTGTCTCAATCAGGCCTAAACGACAAAACGGATTATGATGAAATTTGCTGTAGTATGTAAATAAAAAATCAGATAAATAGAACTTATAATCCGAAAACAACCCCTAAAAAAATGCAAAAGGATGATTTTGGTATAGATGGATTTGGTGTGCAACAAATCTGACATGACAGACTAAAAACATTTACCCTCGTATTCAACGATTAACGAAATCTTTTTTCATAAAAATCACTTTATATGTTGTGCGACACTGCATAGTGTGACTAGAGGCACATTGTCGTGTGCCTATAACCAAAGTTGAGCTCTAAAGGCACATGGTAGTGTGCGCCATAGTGTCGCTCAACACATAAAGTGATGTTTATGAAAAAAGATTTCGTCCACTGTGGGTGCGTGTTCTCATAGTGTCGTTCTTGAATACGAGGGTTAATCGTCATAGCAAAACAGTTTTAACTAACGAACGATACGCATTCTACCAAAATTCGTAGTTTATATTATCAGTACAGTTTGTAGGGAAAAAATTTGAAGTTGCCTGAAATTGCTTTTTCGTATGCGATTATTAGGGTCGGCTAGTTTAAGATAAGTAGGTAGGTAGCTGCTCTTTTTACCCGACTGCGCCAGGAGGGATGATTTTCGAGCGTATGTATGTTCATTTCTTTGGCACGCTCTACAGTCCAAACAACTTGACGGATTACAAGAATTGAGGTGTCGTTGGACTCGTCTTAATTGTGGTAGTGACATAGGCTATATAGTTTTTTTTTTATATGACGCCGCCACCTATATATTGACCACCTCTCCAGAAAGCTGTCAGGCGGTTAGCGTATGTTACATGTCAATTTGTCAAAATTGTTTTATGCTTGTTCACGTCTTGTCACATCAAACAAGCACATTGAGAAAGTTCAAATAATGGACTTTAGTTATATTTATTGTTTAATTATTAGTTAATGGTGGCGATTCTGTTGTGACCACGCTTAAGTTAAAATTCCTAAAAACTATCGATCTTATTTCTTTTAAGTTAAAGTTTAAAATAGCGTAACCTTAAAGTGACAGTTCTAAAACAGAATAGTTTTAAATAAATTTACGATTTTTGTAATAGATTTAGAAAACGTCAAGCTAAATTTAAGCGACATGTAAATTGGTGTTGACTAAGATGACACTTGGTTGTGTCAAATATGCGAAATAAAATAGAGAAACGGCTAAAATATCCCAATTTTTAGGACTGTCATGATGAGACTCTAATTTAGACTAATATAAAAGGAATAAGATCGATCGTTTTTTTACGAAATTTTAAGTTTAGCTTGGACACAACAGAATCGCCACCATTGTTTGTTTTCTTAAGAAATTAAATCAATAAATAGAAGATTACAAGGTTTAGGAAATCAACCTTGCAGCTGTCACTTTCGTCCAAACATTATATTTGGCACATGCCCACACTTTGTAGTAGTTAGCATTCCATACGTGACAGGTTGCAAGCCAATCGCCGCTTACAAGAATACCACTGGTTTCCTCACGATGTTTTACTTCACAGTGCTTTTGCTAATTTAAAAAATAAAAAAATATACTGTTAACATATTAATTTAATAATTAGGTACAAGAAATAGTTTATACTGGACTAACATCACAATATACAAATGAAGTCAAAACATAATAATAATTTTCAAAGATAAGAGAACCAGCAACAAGATAATATTTTCAATGTACTTACCCTCTAGTTATGCTAATCTTGCGTTAATATTGAATGCAAGGCCGAAATAACGCACTACTTTTAATCGAATTTCAAAAATAGTCTTTATATCAATTGACATTGGGTCTAAAATCCATCGAAAACTACTAAAACTGTATGATAAACTAATTAACATTGTATCTGTAAACAAATGAGATTAATATGTTTTATACATGTCTCTGAGATGTATGAAAATGGAGGATCATAACTGTAATCCCCAAGTACAACTCGGCCAACACGGCTTTAGAGATAATCGTTTATAATTATTCTGAAATTATGGTCACATTACATTGCTAGCAGAATTTCTTCTCACTCATTTCTGCTATATATATTTATCACTACATAGTATAAAGCAAAGTCGCTTTCCGCTTCCCGCGTCTGTATGTATGTATGTATGTATGTTTGCTTATATCTTTAAAACTACACAACGGATTTTGATGCGGTTTTTTTTAATAGATAGAGTGATTCAGGAGGAAGGTTTATATGTATAATACATGCATAATATAGTAGAAAAACATTGATAATTTTAGAGGTTTCTAATGTGATGTCGTAAATAAACACATTGTGATAATTACGAAACCAGAGGTGCCCAAACTTTAGATCTACACCTTACCATCCCATTGATGCCGCGTTATGTGAGCCGTGTTGGCCGAGTGGGAAGTACCTCGACTTTCAATCTGAAGGTCGTAGGTTCGAATCCCGGCGTGCATCAATGGATTTTTCTGTTTGAAAATTTATATGCGCATTAAAAACATGTGCTTACAACGGTGAAGGAAACCATAGTATTCTTGCAAGCAGCGATAGCTTGCAACCTGTCACGTATGGAATGCTAACTACTGCAAAATGTGGGCATGTGCCAAATATAATGTTTGGACGTACCTCTGACTACCCCCACTAGACATCTTTAAAGGATCTAAACGTCTGGAGATCTGATAGTATGTCTACCGTACTTGGGGATTACAGTCGTGATCCTATTTATTTTATTTTATTTATGTTTATACTTAAAGGTTGAGCCGATAGACGTTGTCCTGTCCAAATTTTAATGATCCCATAAAAGTACTTAAGTTTTTAATGCCTACTTTTTTTAAATTATCTGCACCCCACCACAATCCAGCTTTATCTTTGCCATTGAGCATGAAAAGCCACTGTAAGATGCACTTTAGCCACATTGTTTCTTTCACGGTCACGAGTCTTTTTCCATCTAAGTTTTTACAAGCTCGTAAAAGCGCATCATGGTGACTATACTGACTATTGCCACTGTGTATTCTGTGACAGCAGACAACTTTGGGAAACCTTAGCGTTTTATATTCGTGGTTTATTTAGGTCTAAATAACCAAGGTCTAAATAGTCTATGCCGTGTTGGCCGAGTGGGATGTACCTCGACTTTCAATCTGAAGATAGTGGGTTCGAATACCGGCGTGCATCAATGGATTTTTCTGTTCTTAAATTTATATGCGCATCAAAAACACGTGCTTTCAACGGTGAAGGGAATCATGTCAGGAAACCAGTTAGTGTTCTTATAAGCGGCGATGGACTTGCAGCCTGTCATGTATGGAATGTTAACTACTGCAAAATGTGGGCATGTGCCAAATATAATGTTTGAACGTGACTACGCCCACTAGACATCTTCATAGGATCTAAGCGTCTGGAGATCTGAGAGGATGTCTACCGTACTTGGGGATTACAGTCGTGATCCTATTTATTTATTTTATTTTATAAATAACCACAATTAAGTACCATTTAAATTTACTTCGTAAAGGTGTAAAACCGTGAATACCAAACATATGGCGGAAGCACATTGGAGCTCACGAATGGCAATTATCGACAAACTGTGAGGTTTGAAGATAGTATATATAACTAGCAGTCCGCCCCGACGTCGCACGGTTGTAAAAATGATATTATGGGTAATTTTTTTACACATTGGGTTACATTATCGAAGATTTCAAACGGATCCCTAATAGTTAGATATATGGTATTACAGACTTTTTTGTAGATATTGATATCCTCTTTAAAACTGTAGTACATTACTTTGCTCTATTGTCAATAATATCCATAGTGTACGCGAAATAAGATTTTTGTTCACACGTTGGGCTTGGGTTACATTATCGAAATTTTCATACGGATCCCTAACGTTTTTGAAAATATTCTATAGCTTAAGTTCATCAAGGATAATGTAGGATTCTAATGGTAAAATATTTTTTCAAATCGGTCCAGTAGTTTCGGAGCCTATTCGATGCAAACAAATAAACATTCAAATCTTTCCTCTTTATAATATTAGTATAGAGATAATAATAGCATTAACCCGTGCTTGTAACGGTGAAAGAAAACATCGCGATGAAACCAGTCAAGGAACGTACCCCCTACTACGCGATCTGTTTAGGGGGGGGGGTCTTCAAAAATACCACGCATGGTCACAGGGGTTCGGGCTTATGGTTATAAGGTTCTCGTCACATAACCAATATCCTCCAGAAAAATCTCACGCTTTTTCGAGCTATATTCAAATATGGCGCGCACGCACACATTCTGGGCGTCACGCGGCAAGCACCGTATCAATAAAGACACACGTGAGCTATATATATATATTTGACATTCTCTTTGTAAAAAATGATTTAAACCATATTTCAATTACTACGTGAAAACCTGTCACGTGTGGGATGCTAACTACTGCGAAATGTGGGCAATGTTAAATGTAATATTTGGACGTGCCTGTTACTAACCCTTTAGACATCTTAAATTATCTAAGCACCAGGTCAGAGAGTATGTCCGTATCGGGGATTACAGTCGTGATCTTATTTAATTTTTACGTCGATAATTAGATTTTTGTGTAATTAAAAACATTCTGAGAATATTCTGTGACTATGCAGTGAATAAACAAAGGCGTAAAGTTGGAATTGCAAAAAGGAGGGTTTTAATTTATTTAATTGATCTCAATTATACGTTACCCCGTCAATCAAGGTCTTCATCGGCATATTTTATGGCCCTACATGTTAAACAGTCGATTTTTATGGTTCCGTACCCAAAAGGTAAATACGGGAACCTATTACTAAGACTTCGCTGTCTGTCTCCGTCTGTCTGTCTGTCCGTCCGTCCATCCGTCTGTCTGTCACAGGGCTGTATCTCATGAACCGTGATAGCTAGACTGTTGAAATTTTCACAGATGATGTATTTCTGTTGCCGCTATAACAACAAATACTAAAAATAGAATAAAACAAACGTGTTTTTTTTGCCGTTTTTATAGATAATGGTACGGAAGGAACCCATCGTGCGCGAGTCCGACTCGCACTTGGCCCGTTTTTTTACTTAGTTTAACTTTCTTACACTTCAAATGAAATAAACCAATTACGTTTTCTTGTACAACTGCAAAATTATCAGCACGAACCAACAATAAAAGAAATTTTACTGTAATTCCACAAAAGCGACTGAAGTTGACCTGCGGACATAATAATATGCCACATTATGGAAATTTCGACTCTTGTGTGCAAATTGCTACTTATCAGGTGCTAATTTACCATTGGGGCATTGTCATTGTCAGTGGGCATTTTAGTGGGCATTGTCAGGTACACGTCTGCCTTACTTGGTTGTTGGTCGAAGAATGGATCCAACTGTTACTATTGTCAAAAGCCTTAATAATTATACCACACCTCGGCCATCTTTTATTTAACTTGCATGTATGTATGTATATATTATACTAGCAGTCCGCCCCGGCTCCGCACGGGAGTAACGTATTATAACGATTTTATGGGTATTTTTTTACCCAGGTTACATTATAGAAGTTTTAATAGGGATCTCTATTTTTTACAATAAATATAACTTAAGTTACAATAAATATGGCAATAAATATGGCTTAAGTTACTCAGAGATAATGTAGCATTTTAATGGTAAACGATTTTTTGAAATATATCCAGTAGTTTTTGGATTTATTCCATACAAATATACAAAACATATTTCCTCGTAATAATATTAGTACCTATAGATTATTACACTCATAATAACTTTTGAATGGTATGGAATTTGGTAATTTACAGATAATGATATGGCCTTAAAAATGAAATGATTTTTTTGGATAAGGATTAATACCCAGGTACGAATAATGTGGCCTAGTTTGTACAGGCGGCGTTACTATTGCATATTTTAACATGAAAAAGTAGTTATTGTGACATAACTGTAATAGTTGGACATAATTATGGTATTGCTGACTTATTTGTTAATATTGATGTAATCTTTAAAACTGCAGTACATCACTTTGATCTATTGTCAATAATTTTTGCAGCGAAGGTTTTTTTTGCTTTTTATTCACATATTGGGTTACATTATCGAAATTTTTATACGGATCCCTAATAGTTAGACATATGGTATTGTTGACTTATTTGTAGATATTGATGTCCTCTTTAAAACTGTAGTACATCACTTTGCTCTATTGTCAATAATTTCCGCAACATACGCGATATAAAGATTTTTTTGCTTTTGGATCACTCGTTGGGTTACGTTATCGAAGTTTTCATACGGATCCCTAATAGTTAGACATATGGTATTGTTGACTTATTTGTAGATATTGATGTCCTCTTTAAAACTGTAGTACATCACTTTGCTTTATTGTCAATAATTTCCGCAGCATACGCGATATAAAGATTTTTTTGTATTTTTTATCACACGTTGGGTTACGTTATCGAAGTTTTCATACGGATCCCTAATAGTTAGACATATGGTATTGTTGACTTATTTGTAGATATTGATGTCCTCTTTAAAACTGTAGTACATCACTTTGCTCTATTTTCAATAATTTCCGCAGCGTACGCGTTATAAAGATTTTTTTTTGATTTTTTTTTCACACCTTGGGTTACATTTTCGAAGTTTTCATACGGATCCCTAACGTTTTTGAAAATATTCTATAGCCTATGTTCATCAGGGATAATGTAGGATTCTAATGGTAAAAGAATTTTTCAAATCGGTCCAGTAGTTTCGGAGCCTATTCGATGCAAACAAACAAACAAACAAACAAACAACCAAACAATCAAACAATCAAATCTTTCCTCTTTATAATATAAGTATAGAAGTATAGATGTTGTTAAGGTAGAATCTTACAGCTCAATTTTGAAACAGTTATCCCCAACCGATTGAGCTGAATTTTTGCATACTTATGTAACGTCGGTGACAATGCAATAAAATGGTGACAGTGAGCTGATCTGATGATGGAGTCAGGAGCTGTTCAACAGACACTTACAATAATCCGTTGAGTAAAAACTTTGCATTCTTGTCAAGTTCAACAATGTTATATGATGGTGAGCGATGGTGCTCGATGGTTTGAATGATTTAACAAAAGTTTGTCATTGAAAAATATTTTTCAACTTAAACCTATTTATTATGAAGCAATGGACAAATGATGTATTTAAGATACTTACCTTATTTTATTATTATAATCTGTACAAATATTATGATTCAATTGTAAACTTTGGGAAAAAATTATCAAATTTGGCAACTGCTGAGCAAAGGGCTCCTCCGTCATCTTGTCTTCCTTTCTCGGTCCAGTGCCATCTCTTTGCTAATCATGATGAAACTTATACTATTATCACGCCAACGCTTTTCTGGCCTGCATGGGCGTTTTATTATGTAGACTAGACTGTGGTGGGAAACCTCGCAACTTGCACGTAAAGTTATAATCAACTTTTTTTTCTTGTTTTTTTTTTTCAACAGACTTTAAACCCCGCTGTACACTTACTCGAATTTCTTAGTGTACTCCTACACAGCATAAGGAAAACACCCTCCAAGTTTCTAGGACTAGTGGTTTAGGCTGTGCGTTGATAGATCAGTCATCAACGCAAGAGTTTGTAGATATCCAGGTATAGAAAACCCAGTTAGATTGCGGATGTGCCTACTTTACAATGCAAGAGTGTTCGCCAAATTTTGATGGAATTGGACAAACTCAATTTACCTCGAAATGGGTTAGTGGCGACATTGGGTCAGGAAATAATTGTGTAGGGACTGCCCATGCCCCTTCGCGTGGCTGCGTATATGAACATCAGCCTTAAAATTTAGGCAATAAGACTCATAGTGTATGTTCACCAAAATATCGTTCTGTTGATCTGATAACAGCATTGTCAGTTGACTGCTATTTCAATGTCTGTGTACAAAGGTTTGCAATCTATTTCAAATATTGTTCTTTTTCGAAATATTATCAGAGCGATCTAATTTGCTATAGTTACTTTTCTGAGATGAAAAGCACAAAAATCCTCAATAATTAAGTTTTAAAACTTAATCACTACATAGTATAAAGCAAAGTCGCTTTCCGCTTCCCGCGTCTGTATGTATGTTTGCTTATATCTTTAAAACTACACAACGGATTTTGATGCGGTTTTTTTAATAGATAGAGTGATTCGAGAGGAAGGTTTATATGTATTAAACCAGTGCGAAGCCGGGGCGGGTTGCTAGTGATTTATAAGTTATTCTGAAATTGCTTTTGACATTCCAATTTGTGTCTTAGAATTCTTCTTCTAAAATTCAGCAGAATGTATATTCTAGGGGATAAAAAAGGTAAAGCTACCTCTATTAGATTAAAAGAACAAAATTCACCAATAATGAAAAATAAAATACTGTAATCTGACTGTAATCCCCAAGTACGGTAGACATCCTCTCAGATCTCCAGACGCTTAGATCCTTTGAAGATGTCTAGTGGGGGTAGTCAGAGGCACGTTCAAACATTATATTTGGCACATGTCCACATTTTGCAGTAGTTAGCATTCCATACGTTACCAGCCAATAATGAAATTTTAAAAACGAAATTTTAAAATTATTTATTAAGTTATTCAGAAATTGCTTTTGACATTGCAATTTTGGACTTAAAAGAAGAAAATTCAGCTGAAAAGACAGGTAAAATTTCCACTTTAAAGTTTCATAAATATTTAAGGTTTCTTATTATCACAAAATCCCTACCATATTATGCTATGTAGGTATTCTAAAAAGCCGCGGGTTTCTACAAAATGAAGAAAATGGAATAAAGGACTTCCGCGCGTATCTTTAGTAAAAGTGATTCTCACTCAAGAAACTTTTAAGACCACAATCTAACAACATACTAACAATAATTTGCGATAATATTGTTTTGTGTAAAACTTTTATTATTTACTAGCTGACCTAACAGACAATGTCCTGTCGAAATTTAAATATTTCCAATTTCACAATAATTTTCAATAATAATATTGAAAAATTGTATTAGCTGTTTTTGTATATTTTATCTTAAGACGAGTAATAAATGTTTTTGATGAATGCAGAATCGTTTTTTCTCAATAACCGCAAAACATACAGTTTTGTTTTTTATGACAAAGATAACTTAAGGGTATAATCTAGATAAATTACAGAAACACGATTAGTGAAACTTTTCTCGATAGATTTATTTTCCAAAGTTGGCTCTTTAAAAACACTAGTTTCGTTTTTAATCAAAACTACGAATAGCTAAACAGTTCATTTTTTATATAATTCGTTAGATAATCATACTAGCTAAGTAAATTACAGACAGTTTCTTTTTAAATTTGATGGTTTTCTAGATAATGCAGTTTTATCACTTTTTCCGTCTTATCCGGGTAGACTCAGCCCATACAAAAAGTAAAAAAAAAACACTTATCACCAAAGTGCATTCAATACCTACTCTCACTGGCAATTGACTATAGTTATGTGTGTGCACATTGACGCAATAATTGAACAACTTTTCCTTAAAAAAACTACGCGCTAAAAACAAAACATTTGTTTTGAGCTCGAGGTGACTTAAGATACAGAGG
The DNA here is from genome assembly GCA_912999785.1 of Hydriomena furcata. Lineage (NCBI taxonomy): Eukaryota > Metazoa > Arthropoda > Insecta > Lepidoptera > Geometridae > Hydriomena > Hydriomena furcata. Next base: position 9,036,382 of record OU538839.1, read on the forward strand.
TACTTTATTTTGTTATCTCAAAACATCCTACAGAAGCTGTGTGCTGTGGGTCCTTGCAGTTAGTGTAACATAAAATACAATCACTTTATTAAGATAAAACGACCATACAAAGAAAAAACCTTAAATTAAATTAAAAGCTCGTAAAAAACTTGCCAGATTAAAACGAGAAGTCAACCAAAAGCTTGTAATTCTGACCGTGATTTTTAGGGTTCCGTACCCAAAGGGTATAAACGGGACCCTATTACTAAGATTTCGCTGTCTGTCTGTCACAAGGCTTTATCTCATGAATCGTGATAGACAGTTGAAATTTTCGCAGATGATGTATTTCTGTTGCCGCTATAACAACAAATACTAAAAACAGAATAAAATAAAAATACCCTTCATGGCGCGAGTGTGACTCACACTTGGCCGGTATTTTTCATACCGAATAAATAGATATCCAAAAGTTATAGGTAGACCATACCTAGGGTATACCTGCCTGTATTTCCTTGGACAGCATTGAACAATCTAAGACCTAAAAATATACTAGTAAATTAAATTATGTAATGCTAACTGATAAATATGGGTATTATGCCAAAGGTATGGACGTGACTCTGACTACTCCTTTTAGACATCTTTAATGATCTTAGTGCTTTGAGATCTGAGAGTATGTCTACCGTACTTGGGGATTACAGTCGTGATTCTATATAATTAAAAATTAATAAATAAATAAATAAATACTGGTGGACATTTTACACATCGCCATCCAGCCCCAAACTAAGCAAAGCTTGTACTATGGGAACTAGATAACTGATAGAATACTTATATACGTTTTTTTTTTGTAAATACATACTTATGATACATACTACACACCCAGACACAGAACAAAGATCTATGTTCATCACACAAATATTTGCTCTGGGTGGGGATCGAACCCACAACCTACAGCGCTGAAGACAGAGTTACTACCAACTGAGCTGTGAGGCCGATCAATTAACCTTTTAAAAGACAGGTGCATTTACACAGCAAACATTGTATTTACGACTGAACCGAATTGCAACAAATTCCCAATCTTGTGGTGCATTCATAAACTAACGCTTCTTTATATTAAGCACTTGGTCAGTAATGTTGTTTTAAAAGTTTTTTTTTGTAATAAAAGTTGATATCTTGAGAATCAGACTTAAAAGGTCATTGTAAGTTTATTGCGGAGATAATAATTTAGTGTTTTTTGACAAATAAAAAAAAACACATGCTTTAAAACCATAAACCCAGATCGACTATTTATTAATGACACTATAGAACTTGTACTACATTATTGCCTACCTCTACCTACCCCTCTGAGAAACAGACGTGATTATATGTATGTCGGTGAGTGCGCTATTGATAAATAAATAAATATTAGCGGACTTTACACGCAGCGCCATCTAGCCTCAAACTAAGCAAAGCTTGTACTATGGGAACCATATAACTGATAGAGTACATAAATACTTATTTTTTTGTAAATACATACTTATTATACATATTAACACCCAGACTCAGAATAAACATCTATGTTCATCGCACAAATGTTTATCCTGGGTGGGAATCGAACCCACAACCTACAGAATAAGGCAGAATTACTACCAACTGAGCTGCGAGTCTGAATACACAAGAGCTGGTACGGCTTAGATTTGTACTTCACCTTTGTACCAGATCATTGTTCTTTTGTGTTAATAAACTTTATCTTATCTTATCCTATCCTCATACTGGGACAAATCATTCCATGATCATGATCTACAAATCCGGACTGGGTAGGTATGATGCATTATTAAGGTGATATTTGAAATTTTTGTTTGTTTGTATGGGCTGAGTCTACTCCGGATAAGACGGAAAACGTGATAAAATCGTATTATCTTGAAAACTATCAAATTTAAATAGAAACTGTCATTCATTTATTTAGCTAGTATGATTATCTAACGAATTATATAAAAATAACTATTTAGCTATTCATAGTTTTGAGTAATAACTAAATTAGTTTTTTGGAAGACCCAACTTTGGAAAATAAATCTATCGAAAAAAGTGTCACCAATCGGGTTTCTGTCTGTAATTCATCAAAAAAAATATTACTCGTCTTAATCGTTGGGCGTTAAATTATAGACATAATTACATATGCATCTAAAAACATTATATTGTGCTTGTATAATGAATGATCACAAAAAACGAATTAAAAACCACTTTATTCTTATAGTATTAATTAGAAATAAAATGTTGATGCTTTTGAGATGTGGTGTTAGCGTTGCATGCTGCGAATACCATGGACAGCTCGTCGCACAAACAAATCCATCCTGGAAGAACTCGGAATTGAACGAGTCCAGAGGCTTTCTGCTTTATGCCTTTAGAATACTGCAGTATTTCGGCCATATCGCTCGCAGAAATGCCTAATGGTAACTGGTAAAGTAGAAGGGAAAAGACCGCGGGGACGAAGCCCTAAGCGATGGACCGACCAGGTATCAGAACTACTAGAGATACCAATGAGCGCGGCTCTTCATCAGGCAGCGGACAGAAGCCGATGGAGACAAATAGTTAACAAGTTGCATCACGAAATAAAATGTAAATTGATATGATAAAATTATACGGAACATATTTGTGTATATATACTTGCTAATTATGTATTTGTGTAAGTTCTGTGAACAAATACGGGTAAGCTCGTAACTATTGTAATAAAATAATCCTAAACGATAGAAGGCAGGTTTTAATAAAATCTACCAGTATAATTTAATTAGTTTATTAATTAATTTATTAATTACTCGGTTCTCGGCTCTAGTGTGAAATCAATAAAACTTTAAATTAGTCATATTTTATTTTATTCCGTTTCTCGTTAACGAGCAACAACTTAGAACTTTGTCATACACGGTCCACAATTAATGTTTTCAATTAAACAAAAAACTATAAATAGATTTTATGACAGCATTTAAGTGCCGTTTCGATTTGCAAGTTATCTGTGCTGCTTTCGGATTAATGCGTTTTATTGTCGCCTCACGAACGACTTTTATACGCCATTTGCATATTTTTATTGGTTTCTGGCGGTGAAATTAAAGTATTATAAAACCGATGCAACTCATACCGATACAGTCATAAGTCGTAAAATATTGTTGGTGATCGTAAAATTCGCGTGAAATAAAAACTGTTCGAGCAAAAAAGTTGCCGGACCATTTAACTGCCGATAAACTGTAGGGTGGTAGTCAGGAAAACTACCGAGTTATTGCGGCCAAACAGAGTTTTGTTGCATCTACCCATTTCTAGCTCCTCACTGATCCTTTCTTGGCCATCTTGCATTAGCTCATTGCTAGCTAAATAGCTCCAGAGGTCCTTGTGTATTTTGTAAATACTTTTCAATGACAAGCTTTTGTAAAATCATACACAAGCGCGCTATCACCTGTCACATGATATAATATTGTAATGTATGCAAATTTTTTACTCAATCGAAGTATTTACTAAGGAGTTCCGTTGTGAGTGTCTGTTGAGCAGCTATTGACTCCATCATCAGATCAGTTCGCATCACCATATTATTGCATTGTCACCGAAGTTACATAAGTATGCAAAATTTCAGCTCAATCGGTTGGGGATAACTGCTTCAAAATTGAGTTGCAAAATTCCACCTCGAACATAGTTACATACATACATAGCTATTTAAATAAAAGCTTGTAAAATAGTTATGATTTTATTGGTAACCGAATATGTTTCAAAGAAAATATGTAGACGTAGAGGTAGGCCAAAAGAAAGGTGGATGGAGAGTGTGAAAAATGACATGGTGTAAGAGAGATGAGCTGACGGTTGATAGAGGAAAGTCGACCCCACTTAAGCGGGGTAAAGGCAGGAAGATGGCCCGAATCTGTTTGTATAATTGCCATTAGTAAATATTACACCCTGGAACAAAACAGGAACACATTTCGAATGCAGTTGAGCGTTACTACTTGATTTAATATACTAGCTGGCAACACACATAATTAAATTCTCCCCCATCATCTAAAGGGCACGCTCGTAAAAACACTGAAATGAAATGAGACCAAATCGTAATTTTATTCATGTACGGTTTCTTTGAATGCAGATTATGACGTTTTGATACGATACGCTATTTATAACACATCAAGCCCTTTTGTCCTTAAGGTGATAAGTGACATTTTTGACGTTTTGTATGGGCTAACCCTCGTATTCAAGAACGACACTATGAGAACACGCACCCACAGTGGACGAAATCTTTTTTCATAAACATTATTGTTTATGTGTTGAGCGGCACTATGGCGCACGCTAAAGTGTGCCTCTAGAACTCAACTTTGGCTAGAGGCACACGACAATGTGTCTCTAGTCACACTATGCAGTGTCGCACAACACATAAAGTGATTTTTATGAAAAAAGATTTCGTCCACTGTGGGTGCGTGTTCTCATAGTGTCGTTCTTGAATACGAGGGTGAGTCTACCCGGATAAGACGGAAAAAGTGATAAAACTGCATTATCTTGAAAACCTTAAAAAAAATGTCTTTAATTTAGGTAGATAGTATGATTATCTAACGATTTATATAAAATGAACTATTTAGCTATTCATAGTTTTGATTAAAAACGTAACTGTTTTTGAAGAGCCAACTTTGGAAAATAAATCTATCGAGAAAAGTTTCATCAATCGTGTTTCTGTCTTTAATTTATCTAGATTAAATCCTTAAATTATCTTTGTCATAAAAAACAAAACTGTATGTTTTGCGGTTATTGAGAAAAAACGATTCTGCATTCATCAAAAACATTTATTACTCGTCTTAAGTTGAGAAGAGCTCGGGTCTTGGATTCTAGTGTAACAAAGTCTTATATTTAGTAGAAAATTGTAGAAATTTGATGTCGTCATCCAAATAATTGTAGAACGTGAATTAGGATAGCTATGTAGGAAAAACAGTATCATCGTCATACATCATTATCTCTTTGGTAAATACAAAAAGTTGAACATCGTTACTGAAATACTCATACTACAGTCGTCATAAAACGATCATCGTTTTTTAGGAAATAAAAACTTAATGATCCAGTCGATTTTGTAAATGCTCAGGCGTTTTATAACATTGTTTGTAGACTTTATTCGACGTTTCGCGAATTAATTTGATTTTGTTCACGTTAATTGTTACGAGTAAGTGCCTATGTATCTTTGTCAATAACAATTGCCTGAAAACACGGATATAACGACGTTTTCTAAAATGAAACCTAGCTACATTATTTTTCAAACTATCGTGATTAGTAGGCATAACTAAACGTCGGGAAAATAAATTCAAGGTAATTACGTGATAAACACCCGTGTTAAAATATATAGTTATGAAACCTAGCCAGATCGATTTATCGTCCCTGAAACACCCTGCTAACTGTCATGAAAATCGTTGAAGCCGTGAGACGTACCTCGACTTTTGATCTGAAAGTCGTGGGTTCGAATCACGGCGTGCATCAATGGATTTTTCAATTCGAAAAATTTATATGCGCATCAAAAATATTTAATATAAATTTAGCACAATACTTACATTGCAGTAGTTAGCATTTCAAACGTGACAGGTTGCAAGTCAAAAACAATTCTAAAACTAATTAGCGTGCAGTATAATTTGTACAAATTAAGCCTGTCTCAGTCCAAGATGGCGACACGATAAAACATTAAGAAAGGTGGTATCACTCACATTGTAGGACATCTCAATGTAGCTCGTAAACTTGGTAATTAGTAGGTACCATGTAATCGGAGTGGACGCACGTCTTTTGAGACTGGACTGTGCCCTTATGTTTTGTTTGGTAAACATTTTTGTACGGAGAAATTTCTTATCTCAGCTATCAAATTCAAATTTCTTAAATTGTTTTTAAGGTTCCGTACCCAAAGGGTAAAAACGGGACCCTATTACTAAGACTTCGCTGTCCGTCTGTCCGTCTGTCCGTCTGTCCGTCTGTCCGTCTGTCCGTCTGTCCGTCTGTCTGTTATAGCGGCAACAGAAATACATCATCTGTGAAAATTTCAACTGTCTAGCTATCACGGTTCATGAGATACAGCCTTGCGGCAGACAGACGGACAGCGGAGTCATAGTAATAACGTCTCGTTTTTACCCTTTGTGTACGTAACACTAAAGAATTGTTTTGCATATTTTTATGAAATCGTAAAAAATGTATAGATAAGTACAGTAATTAGTATAGATAACTCTGCCGAAATCTACTCGTAACTATACATTCTGCAAGTCTGTGTATCTCAGCCTTATTTTTGCAGCTCACATAAATAAGGTGAGCTAACGCATTCTACACAATGAATTGTTTGCAGCAAAATGAAAATCCTCCTTATTTATAGGCTCAATCAGCCGGGGCCTTTGAATCTGACTGCCACAGGTAGTGGACGAAAAGTTTGTTCAATCTGGACCATTTGCAAAACGATTTCGACGGTAGACATCCTCTCAGATCTCCAGACGCTTAGGTCCTTTGAAGATGTCTAGTAGGGGTAGTCAGAGGCACGTCCAAACATTATATTTGGCACATGCCCACATTTTGCAGTAGTTAGCATTCCATACGTGAGAGGTTACCAGCCAATAATAAAAATTTAAAAACGAAATTATTTATTAATTTATTCAAAAATTGCTTTTGACATTGGAATTTTTGTCTTAGAAGAAGACGAACTTCTTCCTCACGATGTTTTTCTTCACCGTTGTAAGCACGAGTTTTTGATGCGCATATAAATTTTCGAACAGAAAAATCTTCTGATGCACGCCGGAATTCGAACCCACGACCTTCAGATTTAAAGTCGAGGTACATCCCACTCGGCCAACACGGCTTTTTTTAATATTATTTTATACTAGCTGACCCGTGCCCGCTTCGCTGGGGGACAGATAGTCACATCTGATATTCCAATCTTCAAAATAAATTATAGACTATATGTTGCCGAGGACTAATAGCTACATAACAAAAAAAGTTTCATCAAAATCCGTCCAGTAGTTTTTGCGTGAAAGCCGGACAACAAACAGACAGACAAAAATTTCAAAATGTTTTTTTTTTGTTTGCGTTACTTTTATAAAGGCCCCTAGGAGTATTTTTTTAGTTATTATTCAATGTACAGAATTGAACTCTTCTACAGTTTTATTATATGTATATTTTATTTTCTAAACATATTGGACAGAACTAAGCTTTTAACCAGTTATTGCTGTTTTTAGCTGTGCTACTTAAGCTGAAATAGTGAGCTTTTGTGTTTACAATAACTAGATAATAGATCAATCACGACTTAATGACTCTAACGACCGGTAATACGATTCGAAGACAGTATTTAGAAATAGAAAGGAATAGAACTGATTTAGAAAATAAATAAGTCGTACAATAATGTAGTAATTTAGTTCAATAAAACTCAAAACATCCTTTAATTTGAATTTCATTAAACTATGTTTACTTAACTGGCCATGTGCGAGTCGGACTCGCGCACGAAGGCTTCCGTATCAATATCTATAAAAACGGCAAAAAAACCACGTATGTTGTATGGGAGCCCCACTTAAATATTTATTTTATTTCGTTTTTACAGTTTGTTGTTATAGCGGCAACTGAAATACATAATGTGTGTAAATTTCAACTGTCTAGCTACCACGGTTTATGAGATACAGCCCTGTGACAGAGAGACGGACAGCGAAGTCTTAGTAAATCTTACTCTTTGGATACGGAACCCTAAAAAACACGCAGTCTTCACTGTATTACGTTATCCAAATAAAGTACGTCGCTTCTTAGTAAATCAAAGCATTACTGAGAACCTAATAACATTTAAATAGCTTATTCCTATTCAAACAGTTCATTTTCAACTTAAACACTTCAACGTTTCTCAGGATCTATAACGCGAATTTGACACCGGATACAGACAGACATACGGATGGACAGACAATTGTTTATTGTAATAGGTCTACCACACGTATACACGTCCTGGGGATTATGAATGCTATGCTACTAAATTTAAGATTCAATATCGCTTGCCGTCTTCTGGCGGGAATAACCTAAATTTATTTATAGGAGAAAGAGCTTTCGTATCTTGTTTTAAGGTGATAAGTGAAATTTTTGACGTTTTGTATGGGCTGAGTCTACCCGGATAAGACGGAAAAAGTGATAAAACTGCATTACCTTGAAAACCATCAAATTTAAAAAGAAACTGTCTGTAATTTATTTAGCTAGTATGATTATCTAACGAATTATATAAAATGAACTGTTTAGTTATTCATAGTTTTGATTGAAAACGAAACTAGTGTTTTTGAAGAGCCAACTTTGGAAAGTAAATCTATCGAGAAAAGTTCACCAATCGTGTTTCTGTCTGTAATTTATCTAGATTATATCCTTAAGTTATCATTGTCATAAAAAACAAAACTGTATGTTTTGCGGTTATTGAGAAAAAACGATTCTGCATTCACCAAGAACATTTATTACTCGTCTTAAGTTTTAAAATTGTTTGCATTTTCTGTTTGTTTGTAGAGACTTCAATAATACTGCGGCTACATTATCGCGATTCGGCGAATGTTTATGTTTTGCATCTTTGTCTATCCCATGACGAAACATACGACGGCACTTGTCACACAACGCGAATAGTTCGTCATAGCACGATAATGTAGCATGACGAAACATACGACGGCACTTGTCACACAACGCGAATAGTTCGTCATAGCACGATAATGTAGCCTTAGCTTAATAGTCATAGATTATATAGTACATTGACAATTAGAAAGAGAGAGAAAGACAATGCACTAATAAAGATCCCAAGTTGGTATGTCAGTAATTTTCATATCCTTCATGTCTTCATCCGCCATGTCTGTCCGGCATGCCTTGAATTTGTAAAGGATGGACGTCATGTTGTATGGCGAGCTGTCATTTATATAATTATGTTTAAATGGGAGGTACCTCGACTTACAATTGAAGGTCGTGGGTTCGAATCCCGGCGTGCATCAATGGATTTTTCTGGTCTAAAATTTATATGCGCATCAAAAACACGTACTCAAAACGGTGAAGGAAAACATCGTGAGGAAACCAGTTAGTATTAGCGGCGATGGGCTTGCAACCTGTCACGTATGGAATGCTAACTACTGCAAAATATATGTGCCAAATATAATGTTTGGACGTGCCTCTGACTACCCCCACTAGACATCTTCAAAGGATCTAAGCGTCTGGAGATCTGATAGGATGTCTACCGTACTTGGGGATTACAGTCGTGATCCTATTTATTTTATTTATTTTTATGTTTAAAAAACAAAAAATAAAACTGACGAAAATGTATCGACCAATCGCAAAGTCAAGGGACGATATGCGTTTTTATAAGTTTTTGAAGGAACTGTCAGTTCTACATAAATATAATTTAAATGGGACCAACTTGGGACTATTCTCTACACAATAGATATAGAATAAACATCAACGAAATCGGATCAACAGGTAAAAAGGTCATAAAATGCGCGTCGACTTGAGAACCTCCTCTGTTTTTCGTCGGTTAAAAATGAGTTCACCAACAAGTTTACATAAATAGGTACGTCATATAGGCCTTGCATAATGATCCGAGAAATTGATAATATATGTATAATTACAAAAGCTTTGACTACCATCGAAAAACAATATAAGAAAAACATCGTGAGAAAACTAGTTAGTATTCTTGTAAGCGGCAACGGGCTTGCAACATGTCACGTGTGGATCGCTAACTGGAAAATTTGGGTATGCGCCAAATAATATTTGAATGTGACTCTGACTAACCCCTTTATACATCTTCAAGGATCTGAGCGCCTGGTGATCTGGGAGGATGTCTACATCATTTCATCGAATTTAGGATATTTTTTTTCAATGATCCTTTCCTTAATGCTATGTAGAGCTCTAGTGTGGTGTAATGTATTCGCCATACTTGGCCATTAAAAAGAACAATTCCTTCAAGGAGTTATCATAGAAACTGTTACTCAAATATACTGACAGCATCCATTATCATCACAACACCTGGTTCAAATAATGTCACCTGCTTAATTAGGATAATGTATTTGTGATTGATTCCAAACATTCCAAATACTTTTCTTGTGGTATTGGCATTAAAATAGCGGCCGAAATATAGCGGAGCCGCAAACTCACTAGTAAACGTTATCGGCTAAATAAAACACATTTGTTAGGCAAAGATACGAGATAGTAGGGAAAACATAGCAATGTAGTACCATGATAACTAGGGAGACTACTTGAAAAAGACAGGACATCTTTCAAATTACTGTTGTGTATTCTGTCAAAATATAATGGGATTTTGACAGTTGAAGCAGATTACGATCACCAGTGAGCTTATGCAATACGGCGGCCTGTTCTAGTATACTCGTGGGTATAGTCATGAAGCCGTTAGTCGCGGTGTCGAATCCTGGTGGTGCACTATTGGGTTTTTTTGTTTGAAAAGTTGTGAACAACTAAAATGCAGTACATGGTACTCACGACACTGGGAATCTTAGTATGGTGACAGGAAGATGTATATGACTATTTAGTGTTTATTTATTTTCTACTAGCTTTTTCAGGAAATTCAGGAAATTGATTTTTGAAATTTCTAAAAATCAAATGAAAATTTTGGGGAAAAAATTAGCCTGTGTCCGTACTAAGACTCTAATTCAAATTCAAATTCAAAAATCATTTATTTCAATAAAATCACAAGGATCACTTTGAAACGTCTTAGGAACTAGGTGAAGCTACGCCGATTCCGATTCTAGACTATCTTTATATGAAATTCAATGAAAATCGGCCTAGCGGTTTATATTAACGTTTATTTATAACGTCACAGACAGACAAGAGTTACTTTAACATTTATAATATTAATATATTGTAGATTTATTATATGTATAGATAACAATCATTTAAGGCGTATAAGCCCATCATATGGTGGTGACCGCTTTTTAGTAAAGTTTTAGGCAATCAGTTGATATGACCTTGCAACATTGTTGCAGTCGTAACATTTTATTGGGCATTGTCAAAGCTTTCGGATGTTATCAGGTTCATAAAATTAAGTTTTTCTGCTTTCTAAAATCTTATTGCTCTTTATTATACATTGCACGACTAAGCGCGATCCTAAATACGAAAAAAACTAAAAAGTATACCAGCAAAAATGTTTCGATCAGTCGACAAGTCAAGAGACAATTATTTTTTTTTAAAGATTTTTTGATGTACTATAACCCTCGTATTCAGGAACGACACTATGAGAACACGCACCCACAGTGTACGAAATCTTTTTTCATAAACACCACTTTATGTGTTGAGCGACACTATGGCGCACACTACCGTGTGCCTCTAGAGCTGAACTTTGGCTAGAGGCACATGACAGTGTGCCTCTAGCCACACTATGCAGTGTCGCACAACATATAAAGTGATGTTTATGAAAAAAGATTTCGTCCATTGTAGGTGCGTTCTCACAGTGTCGTTCCTAAATACGGGGGTCAGTCTTACATAAATAAAATTTTAATGGGACCAATTCGAATATTATGCTGTACAGAGTAGACAATAGTACACATGAGTAGAAAAAATCATCAAAATCGGATCAAAATCACCAAGTAAAAAGATATGCGTGACAAATATACAAAAAATATTATTCGGTCCATTGTAAATACATACTTAAGATACTTTGAGCAACCTCGAGATAATTCTGACAAATTGTACTCATTCGGCGAAAAAAAAAACATATCACACGTCACTCAGGTGTCAAGTACAAAAAGGTTCTTGGAATAGCTTAGCATGATAATCGAGGTGTTCGCGCGCATATACATACGCTCTGATAAGCGACGAGACGCGAATATGAATACATTTTGCGCACGGAATTTATAGTGTTTCAACGTGGTGGGCCTGTGAGGTGTTTTGAAGGTACCATGGGGTATTGCCAAAGTTTTACCATCAGGCCTAGTTATTATTTTTCAAACTATCGTGATTAGAGTCTGTCCGCGACCATGGCTATTGTAATATAGCCGAAACCTCGGGAAAAAAAATTAAGGTGATAAATGAAATTTTTGACGTTGTGTATGGGCTGAGTCTACCCGGATAAGACGGAAAAATTGATAAAACTGCATTATCTTGAAAACTATCAATTTAAAAAAGAAACTGTCTGTAATTTATTTAGCTAGTATAATTACCTAACAAATTATTAAACATGAACTGTAAGCTATTCATAGTTTTGATTAAAAACGATTCTGCATTCATCAAAAACATTTACTCGTCTTAAAGGTAATTACGTGATAAACACCCGTGTTAAAATCTACAGCAGGTCTAGCTTGATGACCCGATAAAAGTTTATTTTTTAGTATAGACAAAATATATATTTTTATCTGTTCAGACGAGGTATCATTTTTTTGATGAATGTAGGTAGAATACTTTTTTCTCAATAAACGCAAAATAATCTGTTCTGTTTTTTATGACAAAGTTAACACAGAAACACGATTCTAGGCCTCATCTATAGGCAGTTTCTTTTTAGTTCGATGGTTATTAAGATAATGCGGTATTATCACTTTTTCGGTCTTGTCCGGGTAGACTCAGCCCATACAAAAAACCAAAAATTACACATATCTTAAAACCAGCGATTTTGCTTCTTGCTTTTTTTATAATCATCAATTGCAAGAATTAACGAAAATAGATATTTCTAAACTTAACCCTCCCGGTACTGCACTGTAGTCGGGTAAAAATAATAAGCGGTCGGCCTCTTATCATTTTAACCGACTTCAAGAAAGGTGAAAACAACCTAGGTTAGGGCAACTAGCTCATGGCATCACTTAAGTGGCCTCACAGCTCAGTTGGTAGTAGCTCTGCCTTCTGCGCTGTAGGTTGTGGGTTCGATCCCCACCCGGGATAAACATTTGTGTGATGAACATAGATGTTTTTACTGTGTCTGGGTGTTATGTATAATAAGTATGTATTTACAAAAAAAAAACGTATAGGTATATGTAAGTATTCTATCAGTTATCTGGTTCCCATAGTACAAGCTTTGCTTAGTTAGGTTTTCTAAAATTATCCTTTATTATTGATGATTCAATCGTCATTGTCTGAACCGTATACATGTGATAAGGTGCGTGTAAAAGTGATGTGTTCCGTAGTAGGATTATTAATAGTTACATCACTAATTGTTCAATACAAAACATTTGTATTACAATACGCATTGACACACCGTTTCAGTATTTGTAAACATCACTAGGATAGTATTGTAGGTAATATTTGAATTTGCTTCGGAACAATAGGAAATTGCTTTCGGTTTAGATCATCAATTGGCTCTGTTGAGTTTAAAGTACATGTTATTTACTTAATACTAGTTTTTACCCGCGACTTAGTCCGCGTAGATTCAGGAAATCGATTTTGACTACTTTATCGTTAAACACTGAAATTCCTGAAAATATTTTTTTTTTAAAGAAAAAAGTAGCCTAATTTCGTCCCAAGACTTCAAACTATATGAAATTCAATTACAATCGGCAATGATAATGTCAGACAGACAGACAGAAAGTTACTTTTGAATATTTATAATATTAGTATAGAAGTAATTCAAATTCAAATTCAAAAATCATTTATTTCAATAAAATCACAAGGATCACTTTGAAACGTCTTAGGAACTACGTGAAGCTACGCAGATTCCACGCGACCAAGCCTAGAAGAATCAGGCAACAAACACGGCTTGGTGTCTACCTTTTTTTTAATGATCCTTTTCTTAAAGCTATGTAGAGCTCCATCAGTGTGATGCCAATCGAACAAGGTGAAGGCTCAAACAAGAATAATTATTAAAAGTACTGTATCGACTAGCTATCTCGACAGACGTTGTCCTGTCAAATGCCAATTAGCAAAATCGGTCCAGTCGATCACGCGAGATACCAAGGGAAATAGGGATTCATTTTTAAGGTTCTGTACAAAGGTAAAAACGGGACTCTATTACTAAGGCTGTCCGTCTGTCTGTCACAAGGCTGTATCTCATTAACCGTGATAAATGACAGTTGAAATTTTCACAGATGATGTATTTCTGTTGCCGCTATAACAATAAATACTAAAAACAGAAGAAAAGCTTCCATACAACAAACGTGTTTTTTGCCGTTTTTATCGATAATGGTACGGAACCCTTCGTGGCCGGTTTTGTTATATTGTACTAGACTAGATAATTAAATTACTATGATTGTATAAAATTTAATGTTACTTAGGTACATGTTTAATCATGTTGCATGTTATCTCCAATCATGGATGAACTTTTTTGGATTTTGAAAGTACTAAAATTGTCATGTCTACATTCATTATCATCCTGCCCTTATCCCACTTAACCTCGCAAGGCCCAGGGCTGCTAATCGTCCACTTGTCATTACGACCCAGTGGTCCTTCCTAAAGGACTACACAGAAGTAGTGACTCCGACAGCGAAGTTAGTTTTTCAGGTCCTACCGTTGGGTGTTAATGAGTACAAAGCTGATAAATAGGCTGGGCCGGCATGGCCATGTTTGGTGAGTACCTTAAAAAGAACTGTGGGCCTTACGAGGTTAAGAGGGTCGGCACAACGACGTTGTCGATACGATAGTGGTTCGTATCAGGCCACCTATTAAATTTTTTCGTTTATTATTTTTGTTCTCGGTGTAAACAGAGTCCAAAGAACGTAAAATAACTGCAGAGCAAGTTCCCTAAAGTGTGGAATACGCGCAGATGTTTATAGTTGTTGTATCACCGGCGGTATAGTATAGTGAATGTCATAGCAACAGCAAGGAAACTACACAATCTCCAGGCTATGCATACAAACCGCGGCGTGGGTACTTACTCGCTTCCGCTTCTCTGTGGCCCTACTACTGTCCCCAAGACTGAACACAAAATAAATAGGATCACTTTAAATAGAAATACAAGAAATACAAGAAAAAACGTGGTAATTAGCCACCACGTTTTTTCTTGTATTGCTGACGTTTCGAGACAATTCAGATGCTCATCATCATGAGCTGATCTGACGTTGATCGCGGTCGCGGAAGATAACGTCTGCAATACAAGAAAAACGTGGATAGATATAACCACGATAGTGTTAACTCTAAAATAGGAATACGACTGTAATCCCCAAGTACGGTAGACATACTCTTAGATCACAAGTCGCTTAGATCCTTGAAGATGTCTAAAACAGTCAGACGCATGTCCAAACATTATATTTGGCACAATACCCACATTTTGCGGTAGTTAGCATTCCATACGTGACAGGTTGGTTGCAAGCCCATATTGCCGCTTATAAGAATTGGTTTCCTGTTGACTGAAAGTCTATTCATTAAAGTCACTAGGATCATTCTGAAATATCCAATGAGAATGTAACAGCGACCTGGTCAGTTGATAGAGCGGGTTCGTGGCCATAGGAACTCCAACAAAACAACATTTTAATATAGTCGAAACACCGGGAAAATAAATTAAAGGTGATAAAGACTAGTCTATAATCAATAGTTAAGATAGCCTGATTATAGCTTTAGGTCCTATTTGATGATGGAGTCTGAAGGTAGAAACTTCTCGACAATAATAATAATAATAATGTTTATTTTTCAAAAGAAAAGAACAGTCTTGGTGCCTTATCATAACATAAAATTGTCCTAAATATTCCAAATTGAAAACAATACCATTAGTTGACTCTGTTCCTCACACTAAGACTATAAAGCCTGTATAGTAAGGTCGCAGGGATTCGCTGCCGAATCCCAGTAGAAATAATATCACCAATAGAATAGAAATCCACAATAGAACAATTAGCTGTATTTAAACTCATTATCATTAATAATACGCAGTATTCGCCGATCTGCCGTTGATCGCGGTCGCGGGCGATGCTCATGATGAAGAGCATTTGAATTGTATCGAAACGTCAGCAGTACAAGAAAAAAAACGTGATAATTAGCCGTATTATAAAATACGCAGTATGGTTCAGAGAAAACGTATGTTTTAATACACCATATCTTTATTAGAGTGTATTTCTCGCATCATATCAAACAGACACAATTTTCACTGCGATTGCCGTCTGTAATGTTTACGATACTCCTACGAGCCTTAATTTCACCAGCCATTATGTCGAATTTTAGCGAATACGAGCATGATCATTAAATCGTCATAAAAACTAGTTAAACTGTATTGTTTTACTTAGAATTATTATAGTTTCATTCTCGATCGTAAAGACTATGGTACGGGCCACCGCTCGCCAACTTTCATGGCATCAATAAAAAGTTTTCATTGGCCCCGTCAACTTTACCGGGGGTTTAAGTTAAACTGGAGTTTATCTTGGTTTTACTGCCGCCAACCCCACGTGCAGGCTAGGTGGCTTACAGAGAACTTAGATCGATAATCAATAAAACACTGTTTGCATTTCTGATTGACAGGAACTGGGGATTTTTAACGACTGGCGCGGTGGGTGGATTTTAAGCCGCTTACCAACAATGTGCAACCCGTTCCATTTTTTTTCTTCTATAAAGTATAGATAGATCATAGTTTTATGAATAGGCACTAGTAAGATGAATAGGCCTTCAAATAGCGTTTCTGGAACAACCTATTTTTTGTGTTAGCAGCGATTTTTCTACTTTATGAGCGTGGTAATCGCAAAAATAAACTTGCCTTGATATAAATTTCCCGTCTACAGCGTCTATTTTACGTCCAAATTAAATTCTTGTCTATTATTTCGTAGATATTCATATCTCAATAAGATAGGTTTGCTGGACCCAGAACAAATACTTACATGTCTGCGGGGATCTATAGTCACAGCGGTCAATCGCCCACCACGCTGATGATCTCATGACGAGATATAAATAAAATTAACCTATTTTGTCCCACTGCTGGGCAAAAGCGTCCCCATTCTCTTCCAAGCTTCGCGATCGTTGAGGAACAGGCGTAGCTTCACCTAGCTCCTAAGACGTTTCAAAGTGATCCTTGTGATTTTATTGAAATTTCGTTTCACCAGTCAGTCTGGAATGTGTCTCAGTTCGTCTCAGAAGAATTTAAATAATATATATATCTTTGCCTCTGATTATATTACCGAGTTATCATAATGTAAAGTCGTAGTTTTACAACAAAAGTAAAGTTTTAGTTTTAAACAAAACATTGTTAAAAATAAAGTCATTCCATGCTCAATAAACTCACAATTTGCCATCATATGTATTTACTAAACTTCAAGTTTTATAATTTATCATCAGTTGTGGGGCGTACCGTCATGGACTATTAAGCATAACTAAACTACATTACATTCCACAACCTTATTCCATTGGAATAAGATTCAAATTGTTACAACCAGTTTACCAGCGTAATGTTACTGCGCAAATGGGAGGGGTCTATTCTTGACAAGATTAATGATTCCATGCGTACAGTCGCGCACACAAGACAGTTTGTATTTCTATGGAAAATGTAGCGCGGGTTGTCGATAGCTGTTGGGAGGTGGGAACTCAAGTTTTTAATGAGAGTAAGTAATGGAGTTTTATGATAATGGGTAGGTAAGGGTTTAAGATGGTTTTTGTGTTGACTTTTGAATGTATACGGTAATAACGTACGTCGATAAACTACGGAACATAAATCATTATTCTTCATTAAAATGCAAGGCATAAGAAATAAATTACTTTTAATTAAAAAAATATATTTTTATTGCTTTAATATTATGTAGGTGTTGTTTTTCATTTTTACATGTTACATATAAAGGTAGTTTCAGATTCATTTGACTTATGAAATAAACAAACAAAATTGTCTTTTTTGTTCCTTTGTAAATTTATTAACTGACTTTTAAAGAAAGGAGATGAAAGTCTTATTTTAGGTACTTATTAAAACAAGTTCCCACTTAATTCTGATCAAGAGTTTTTAGTTTTAAAACGTAGTTTATCCTAAATCATAATTGAATAATAAAATAATTGCTGAACTAGGGACCATTTTGTAACAATATTTTATATAATTATCTTCTCTCTTTTTTATTTGTTTTTACTTTTTACTGTGTACCCAATTATGTATTATTCTATTCTATTATTCTAAATATACAAACACAAAGTCAATTTAATTTGAATCTGTTTAGTTCTGCGCCCACTTCAGCAAATCATAACAAACAAACAAAATAAACACCAATTTCCTAGCAATAAAACAAATTGAATGCGCCATTCATGCAGCTTTATTGTCAACCATCCAATATTATTGCCTTCCTATTAAATGAAGGCCATATTGCTCGTTGAACCGACAACCGCTGGAAAATAAAGGTCACAAACGATCACCACAGCCCCCCACTTGATGGACCGATGACTCAGTGTCTGGATTCATTGGATGGAGGCGGCTAACCTGACCTATCAGTGTGGGTTTTCACTGACGCGGATCTGAATTGAGCAATTACAACGTTCGAAATTTTTGGGTCAACTATTTCGAGCACTGCGATTAGTCAAACAGCTCTCAAAAATCACACTCTGAAAGTCAAATTCAAGTCAAAAAAACGTTTATTCATTAAAACCACTAGGATAATTTAGAATCTACTAGCAGACCCGCGACAGACGTTGTCCTGTCCAAATTTGAATCGCATGGAGTAACGCACGTTGCTATGACGACAGATGTCAAATTTTTTGAACACCAGCGACATCATCATCCCTTTAGCGTTTTTTTTGATTAAAATGCTAATAGCTAGAACTGTAGGTAATATTACACTTAGGTCTAAGACTACTGTATGTTTACTTAGGCAATATGGAAATAAGACTTTCTGATGACTCCTGTATGTGACTGTACGGAGTTTTTTATTTATTAGTCTAGCAATAGACGTCATATGATGATAATGATGGTCGAATGAAGTTCTCGACACGGCCAGGTTTTATAGCGACAAACTACAAATTAGCATTATTTAACTTGAAGCAGATAAACTGCTAAGACAAGTCATGATACCTGACTCGTTTCGCATTTTATTGCCTCATAAAAGTCCATCGTGACGGAAAATTAACGTTAAATTTATTCTTTTTTTAATTACTGCCGACGCCATTTTGAATTCATGACGGTCACGCCTTCCTTACGGTTACGGTTTACGACTTGGCAGTACACGTGTCTACTTTGCGTATTATTGAAACAAATTACTTCTTGTATGTTTCATGGTATGTGCCAAGTGTTTTGTTTGGACGTGCCTTTGACTAACCACTTTATATACAAGTACTTGAGGATTACAGTCGTGATCCTATTTTTTTTGCTTGGCTTGGTGACGTACAAAGTGGTGTGGTTTTGTTCCTGCGGTGGGACAAATATTTGCATAATCTGTATTTATTCTGGGTGTTGTGGTACCATGGTACTAGTTTCTGATACCAACGACACAGGGAATTAGTGCGGGGTCAGTAAGGTCAATGTAGGGGTGTCTATATACTTTTGTGTAGTTATTTAGTTCAATACTTCACTGTATTTTTCTATACTGCAGAAGATAACCCAGATGAGTAGTACTGCTAAAAGTGGGCATGTGCCAAATACATGTAGTGCAGGTTGGTGTTGGCGATTACATTTGTGAGAGGTAACTACTTACTATTTTTTTTTTTTTGTAGTAGCATTCTGGGTATACATTATACATTCTGTCTATCACTGTGGTAGTAGGTAGAAAATGTTCATACTAAAATTAAACATATTTTTAATAGTTTGGTAAAGTCGTGTTAAAAAGTATATCGTTACCATTTTCTTTAGAAAAAAAATTGCTTTAAAACGCAGGAACCTATATTTAGATATTACATTTACTTAAATAAAAAAGAGGGTTGACGTCAGGCAAGCGACCGGTTGTAAAACATAAGCCAAATTTTCTTTGCAACTTTGCATGTTGTGCCGACCCCACATTATGTGGGAAAAGGAGAAGAAAATGATGATTTAAGTACTTAAATAAATAAATAAATATTGGCGGACTATACACACAGCGCTATCTAGCCCCAAACTAAGCGAAGCTTATACTATGGGAACCAGAGAACTGATATAATACTTACATACTTTTTTTTTGTAAATACATACTTATACTTATTGTGCCAGGGTCCCACGGCCCGCGTTTTCACGCGCCAGACCGCGCCAAGGCGGACGGACGCGCCGTGGGAACGATGCATCCGTAGTGGCCCGTGCTCGGAACGCTCTGAACGCGACGCGCCGGACGCACACAGGCGGAGCGTCATCCGGCGCGGCCCGTCGTTTTACGCGCCGTGGGACCCCTGGGTGGCCTTTATATATATTAACACCCAGACACAGAACAAACATCGACCTACAGACTACTTAGATTATTATTTTGAGATACTTATTTACCGTTGGTATTGGTAAGTAGTGTTTACGTGACCAATCCATCATCCACATCCAATCAAGGGCCTCATTAGGAACAATAAAGCTAATGTCCCTACGTCCGGTCCGATACGATGAACAACGGTCCATTGAGCGAACAATCGTAAACGCATACATTGTGCGCGCGACGTGACTGCGCGCGCAGGAAGCCGATAAGGATATCGGGCTGTAAACAAAGCCTAATAGTGAAACGGTATCGTCCGATTTGCTAGTGCCTAAGTGTTCGTCCACACTGTCGAGCCTAGCGCGGTTGCGACGACGGGCTTGACAAGCCTTTGCGGCCATAGTGGAGTGATGGCGCGTTTCATGTTTGACAATACACGACTGTAGTCGAAACCGCAAGCTCGCAGTGTGGCCACACGCTTAGGGTTAGGCTGGGGCGCACTCTTGATCGAAGAGAAATGTTTTCTGGGCCCTTAGGCGCATCGTCCACACGAGAGTCGAGGCGCGGGCGCACAATTTCAATGGACATAAAATTCAAATTCAAAAATCATTTATTTCAATAAAATCACAAGGATTACTTTGAAACGTCTTAAGAGCTAGGTGTAGCTACGCCTGTTCCTCGCGACCAAGAAGGAATCCAGGCAACAAACACGGCTTGGGGTCTATCATTTTTTTCAATGATCCTTTCCTTTTTGATATGTAGAGCTATAGAGGTGCCGATCGAACAAGGTGAAGGCTCAAACAAGATTAATAATTAAAAGTACTAACCAAGTACATAACTATAGAGAATATAACTAAAATAACTATAGAGAAAATAACTAAAGAGCTTCAGCATACATTCTAAAAGCAGCAAACGGTACTCTTGATTTATAAATATTAGTTGAAAGTAGGATTTAACTTATGATGATGTAAATCTATCGCAAATCATATTTCTTGATGTAGTGAGAGATAAAGTGTGAAAATACCAACATAATAACAATTTTAAGTGGCAGAACACAAAAGCGTACTCATGCTCAGACAGGTGTAAAATAAAGTTAGTTTAAATATTTATTTGCCGTGAAACTCATTTTAACTGCTTTGTCGTTAGTTATCTGTCCTTGTGTCCATTTATGCTTGTTTTTATGGGTTTCTCAAGGAATCTACTCGTGTATACCTTTAATTATTGTGTACAATGTTGTAACTAATAGAGAGGGGGGCAAATTTGTCTTGACAAACATTGATTTATAGATGAAATTTAGAGGTTGGCAGAGTGGTAACCTCGACTTTCAATCTGAAGGTCGTGGGTTCGAATCCCGGCGTGAATCAATAGATTTTTTTGTTGTTCCCAAGCCGTGTTTGTTGCTTGATTAATTTAGGCTTGGTCGCGATGAACAGGCGTAGCGTCACCTAGCTCCTAAGACATGAATTTGAATTTATTATAAATACAGCCGTTTTGGCCGAGTTGGAGGTTAAATCGATTTTCAATAGGTTTTTTTTCAGTTTGAAATATTTATGCGCATTACTTAACACATGCTTACAACGGTGTAGGAAATCATCGTGAGGAAACCAGTTAGTATTCTTGTAAGCGACGGGCTTTTGCAAAATGAGGGCATGTGCCAAAGGTTATGTACTTCTGACTAACTCCTTTACCCATCTTCAAGGATCTGAGCGTGTGGAGATCAGAGAGTTTGTCTACCGTACTTGGGGATTACAGTCGTAATCCTATTTCCTTTTATTACGTTATAAATCCGAAATTGTGTGCTTCAATCTCGCCCAAACGGATCTGGATGAGACTTGGAATATTATATAGCCCACGCCCTGGAAACGTTTTTAGGCTAATATAGGTAGTAGGTACCATGCAAGCCGTGAGCGGAATCTATTTATAAAATAAACGTGATTACCAATTGTTATTTACAGAAAGAAAATAACATTACATTACATATTTACTAAATAAACAAGAAACAGTTGAACTATCTAAAGACCGACGCAAACAATCTATAGATAGATGAGTAATCCAGATAACCATAAACAAATTGACATTGAACGATAGGCTTCGTGTTTTTAGCATTCGTTTTCATCGTAAACTGCAGGGCTATTTTGTAAGAACATGATTATCATGTTATGATGTTGAATGCAATACTCAACCTCGTATTCAAGAACGACACTATGAGAACACGCACCCACAGTGGACGAAATCTTTTTTCATAAAAATCACTTTATGTGTTGTGCGACACTGCATAGTGTGACTAGAGGCACATTGTCGTGTGCCTCTAGCCAAAGTTGAGCTCTAAAGGCACACGGTATCGTGCGCCATAGTGCCGCTCAACACATAAAGTGATGTTTATGAAAAAAGGATTTCGTCCACTGTGGGTGCGTGTTCTCATAGTGTCGTTCTTGAATACGAGGGTTAATGTTAGAGAATACCTAATCTGTACACTTTTAATAGTAACTATTCACTGTTTATGTATCTATACCTAAGCTTCTACGCTTCTGCGTAGGTATAGGTGCCTAAACAGCATATTAAAGCGTAAGTATTATGGCATTCAGTATCAATAAATATTGGTATGAGTATCATAACATGATAATCATGTTTTTACAAAATAGCCCCACAGGTTGCTCGACTACGTAATTATGTTATGAAGAGCTACATTTTATAACATGGGAATATGTTGAAAAATTCATTACTGTGAGTGCGGCCGCAGCTGAGCTGTAAAACTTCAATTGCTTTATGGTTCGTAAGACGTGGCTACGTTCACTTCAAACTGGTGCACTTAACGTTGTTTAGGTACCTATATAATTAGAAGTAGGTACCCTTATCTAGAGTATCTTCCCTTTGCGTTTGATACGTTCAGTATTCATTTCTACACTAATCTACATCTATACAATACTATTATAAGGAGGTAATTTTTAGGGTTCCGTACTTAAAGGGTAAAAACGGGACCCTAACTAAGACATTGCTGTATATCATGAACTGCGACAGTTAGACAGTTGAAATTTTCACATGTTATGTATTTCTGTAAAAAAATTAGAAATCCTCATAAAAAATTATATAATTACAAATTTTTATTGTCAAAATGTCCTTAAAAATTAAAAACGTGGGCATGTGCCAAATATACTGTTTCGACGTGCCTATTTCTAACTCCTTCAGACATCATCAAGGGTCAAAAAGCCTTTAAATAGAAATACGGCTAATTACCATGTTTTATTTTGTACTAGCGACCCGCCCCGGCTTCGCACGGGTAGCATGTTATTATACATATAAACCTTCCTCCTGAATCACTTTATCTATTAAAAAAAACCGCATCAAAATCCGTTGTGTAGTTTTAAAGATATAAGCAAACATACATACAGACATACAGACGCGGGAAGCGGAAAGCGACTTTGCTTTATACTATGTAGTGATTGCTGACGTTTCGATATAATTCAGATGCTTTGCATCATAAAACTGTAAAAATATATATATATGTATTTTTGATTGTAATGGATTGGATGAATTACCGGACCAATTTTATAAATTCTTTCACGTCTTAAAAGCTACATTAACCAGCGCGTAAAGTAGGCAATATTTAATTATCTAAAATAATTGAGATCCACACTTAAACTACAAGAACTTGTCTATTAAACTTCATTAGTATGCCTGTACGAAGCCGTGGTGAACTGCTGTTTGTAATATTAAACTTGAACTGGACTAATTTAAAACAATATTTCACCTATCGAAAGCAGCAGCATTATCAGCGAGTAACAAAGGCTATATTTTATTTTTTAAATAATTAGAGATCCCCATAAAAAATGTAAGCCATAAACTTTTTTCACACGAACGTCTGAAGGTTTTAGGTAGGATGATCTCATGAATCTCATCTAACTGTACCTATTTCAATGGACAAACCAAAGCGATTTGGTCGAAAACCTAGTCTACATTTTGTAGAATGGTTTAGAATAGCATCGAAAGCATAGTCTATACATTTTATGGAAAATAATTACGTTTAAAAACTAAAAAAAACAAAACCGACTTCATGTTTATAAATAAAAATTGTAGTGCTCTTTAATGAAAAACCCAGGGGCCCCTGTGCCTTATAAAGTGGTTCAAATTCGTGACATAAACTCGAGGTGTTCATGATTTCTATTTCTAACGTATCTGGGGGGGGGGGGGGGGGGGGGTAGGGAATTGATAACCTCCTCCTTTTTTTGAAGTCGGTTAATAATAACTTTTGTTTGTTTTTTTTAATAACTATTCACATGCCAGTTTATTTAATAGCATTGCCTCTACCGTTTGCAAGTCCTTTCGCTCATCAATTTTCCGTGTATGAAACCATTAAATAATTGGATCACAACTGTAATCCTCGACCCCGGTAGACACACTCTCAGATCTTCAGATAGTCAAATTCAAATGGCATTTAATTCAATAAAATCACAAGGATCACTTTAAAACGTCAAGAACTAGGTGAAGCTACGCCTGTTCCTCGCAACCCAAGCCTAGAAGAATCAGGCAACAGGCTTGGCCTATCATTTTTTTTTCAATGATCCTTTCCAGTGTGGTGTCGAACAAGGTGAACGCTCTAACAAGAATAATAATTAAAAGTAGATAAGAATAATAATTAAATATAGTCAGAGTAGTCAGTGGGATGTTCAAACATTACATTTGGCGTAATGCCCACAATTTGTGAAAGTTAACATTCCATTGAAGACAGGCTGTGAAATCAGTTTCCGATTTGAACACACGACCTTCAGATTGGAAGGGGGTTACTTCCACCATAATAACCAGTAAGAATAAATAATTACGTAAAACTAAAAAAATAATAGACCAAATGTTAAACCTCACAGCTCAGTTGCTAGTAGCTCTGTCTTCTGCACTGTAGGTTGTGGGTTCGATCCCCATCCAGGGCAAACATTTGTGTGATGAACATAGATGTTTGTTCTGTGTCTGGGTGTTATTATGTATCATATGTATGTATTTACAAAAAAAAATGTATATAAGTATTCTATCAGTTATCTGGTTCTCATAGTACAAGCTTTGCTTAGTTTGGGGCTAGATGGCGCTGTGTGATAATGTCCACCAATATTTATTATTATTATTTATTTATTATTATCTATAAAAAAACGGATAAAAACCATTTTTGTTGTATTGGAGTCCCCCATAAATATTTATTTTATTCTGTTTTTAGTATTTATTGTTAGAGCAGCAACAGAAATACATCATCTGTAAAAATTTCAACTGTCTAGCTAACACGGTTTATGATATACAGCCCTGACAGACAGACGTACACCGAAGTCTTTGTTATAGGGTCCCGATTTTAACCCTTTGGGTGGGTACGAAACCCTAAAACATCAAAATCGGGTCACACTGAGAAAAATTTCCTTATATACCTTCCGATTTTTGCCTTCCAAA
This sequence comes from Hydriomena furcata, assembly GCA_912999785.1. Classification (NCBI taxonomy): domain Eukaryota; kingdom Metazoa; phylum Arthropoda; class Insecta; order Lepidoptera; family Geometridae; genus Hydriomena; species Hydriomena furcata. Next base: position 9,061,902 of record OU538839.1, read on the forward strand.
ACCAATTCCTTCCAAAATTGGGCCTTTTCCTTCCACCGTTTACCTTTCGAATCGGGGAACTACCAAATTCCTACCGAAATTTAGAAGGTAATGGATTTTATCCATCTGATACGGAAAAACATAAAGAAAGGAAATTTGTTGGAAGGCATTAACGAAGAGGGAATTTCCATCCAGCTAAATATTCCTACTAAATAAGGATGGATAATAATAATTCCTCCCAAAATCATCCTTTTAAAAGAGTGGGAAGTATTTGGCGGGAAAAGTATTACTACTATTCCGTCGGAAACAAAAGGATTAGCTGAATGGGTCAAAAGGAATTACCACCCAAGTTAGACGTGTAGAATTTGGGTGGAACATCATAAACAAAAGCCTTCCAAATTGGATGATAAAGTCCTTTCAAATTTATTGGAATTCTTATGTAGACAAGGTGTCAGAAGGAAAACGCAGTTAACCTTCCTATATTAAATAATATTTACCCTCTCAACTAGTGGGAAATAAAGTGACACTACTATTCCATCAGAAACGAAAGGATTAGCCAGGTTTGTTGAAAGGAATTACTATCCAAATTAGGTGTATCATATTTGAAAGGAATATCGCAAGGAACATCCTACTAGATTTGATAATAATATCCTCCCAAATCAATTATAATTTTTCGGTAGGAGCATTGTCAGAAGGAAAACGCAGATTAACTCTCTGATATTGAAGAATATTGAACCTCTTAACTAGTGGGAAATAAAGTGCCACTACTACTCCATCAGAAACGAAAGGATTAGCCAGGTTTGCTGAAAGGAAATACTATCCAAATTAGATGTATGACATTTGAAAGGAATTTCACAAGGAACATCCTCCTAAATTTGATGATAATATCCTCCCAAATCAAACACAATTTTTCGGTAGGAACAGTATCAGAAGGAAAACACAGATTAACCCTCTGATATTGAAAAATATTTACCTTCATAACTAGTGGGAAACAAAGTGACACTACTATTCCATCAGAAACGAAAGGATTAGCCAGGTTTACTGAAAGAAAATACTATCCAAATTAGATGTATCACATTTAAAAGGAATATCACAAGGAACTTCATCCTAAATTTGATGATAATATCCTCCCAGATCAAATATAATTTTTCGGTAGAAACAGTGTCAGAAGGAAAACGCAGATTAACCCTCTGATATTGAAGAATATTAACCTCTTAACTAGTGGGAAACAAAGTGGCACTACTAATCCATCAGAAACGAAAGGATTTGCCAGGTTTGTTGAAAGGAATTACTATCCAAATTAGATGTATCACATTTGAAAGGAATATCACAAGGAACATCCTCCTAAATTTGATGATAATATCCTCCCAAATCTATTATAATTTTTCAGTAGGAACAGTGTCGGAAGGAAAACGCAGATTAACCCTCTGATATTGAAGAATATTTACCCTCTTAACTAGTGGGAAACAAAGTGGCACTACTATTCCATCAGAAACGAAAGGATTAGCCAGGTTTGTTGAAAGGAAATAGGTAGGTACTATCCAAATTAGATGTATCACATTTGAAAGGAATATCACAAGGAACATCCTCCTAAATTTGATGATGATATCCTCCCAAATCTATTATAATTTTACAGTAGGAACAGTGTCGGAAGGAAAACGCAGACTAACCCTCTGATAATGAAAAATATTTACCCTCTTAACTAGTAGGAAATAAAGTGGCACTATTATTCCATTAAAAAAGAAAGGATTGGCCAGGCTTGCTGGAAAGAATTACCATAATAACCGGCCAAGTGCGAGTCGGACTCGCGCACGAAGGGTTCCGTACTATTATCAAAACGGCAAAAAAATCACGTTTGTTGTACTTAAATATTTATTTTATGCTGTTTTTAGAGAAATACATAATTTGTGAAAATTTCAACTGTCTAGCTATCACGGTTCACGAGATACATAGCCTGCATGGTGACAGACAGACGGACAGCGGTGTCTTAATAGTCCCGTTTTTTACCCTTTAGGTACGGAACCCTTAAAACATAAAAAATAATTCATAATATCTCGTAACCTGCCTATTTACCTAACTACGTAGTAAGCATTCCACACGTGACAGGTTGCAAGCCCGTCGCCGCTTTCAAGAATACTAACAGGTTTCCTCACGATGTTTTCCTTCACCGTTATAAACACGTGTAACGCGCATATACATTTTTCGAACAGAAATATCCATTGATGCACGGCCAGGATTCGAACTCGAAATTAATTTGAAATTAATAATATCTACCTAGATACCTATTTACCTAACAACATGAATTCAACCTATTTACCGACTTACTTTACCGATAGTGGTAAAATAGCGCCACCTGCCAGCGGAATCGCAAACCTCTTTCATCTTACCTCTCAAACCCCGAGCAGTCGCATGAGACCGCGAAAAGTACCTATAATACGTAGTAACATCAAATGAAACTAGATGGCGCTAAAATGCGAAAATCACGTTTGTTGTATGGGAGCCCCCCTTAAATATTTATTTTATTCTGTTTTTAGTATTTGTTGTTAGAGTAGCGATAGAAATACATAATCTGTGAAAATTTGGGGACTTAACAATCCTAATATATTCATTGTACATGGTGGTCGGGTGACATGGCGAAGATAATTTTGAACGCTTTTAGACGGAAAAAATAAATATCCTTCTGAATTTACCTTCCGATATTTTGCCTACATCGAAGTGTTGCCATCTTCTCAGACACATAATCGCAGTTTAGAAAATAATGTAGCTAGCTAGACATTTTATTTTTTATTTTACTTTATTCGGAACAACAAACAGTTGATACATTAGGATCTTATAAAATAAAGTATAAACTATGAAGAAATAAGTAAATGTACAACCCACTACGTTATCCTCAGATTACTAAAGAAAAATTGTGAGGTTGTTGTGTATAAACTAAACAATAAAGAAAAGGTATGCGTGGCATTAACAAAGTGGGTTTATAATAATTATAATTTAATAAACTTATCGCTATATGGCATGCAATAAATCGCTATCTATCTATCTATCTATCTATCTATCTATCTATCTATCTATCTATCTATCTATCTATCTATCTATCTATCTATCTGTCTATCTATCTATCTATCTATCTATCTATATACCTATCCATTTAATAATGCATTCCGCAGCCCCCTCCTAAATTCAAATTCGGACAGCCCGAATAGGTCAATGTCGATAAATTTTTCATTGTATGTGCAGACAATGCGGCGTAGCGGTGAGCGCACACCGGCATTGGTACGGCAAATGCGTGTGTCAAATAGCCGGTGTACGCGCACTGCACGCCGATGCACAGTACGGGGCACTATGTAACATAGTCTATTTACTAATTGCGGGCAGTCATATTTGTTATGGCACAATCCATGTAGCAACATGGTCTGAAGAAGTATGCGTCTATCTTTCAGGGTTAATAATTTGTACTTATTAAGTAGCTCTTTATACGACAAGCTATTACCTTTACATCTATAATTCATACATTTCAAAAACTTTTTCTGCACATTTTCAATTTTGACATTATATTTTTCGTAGTAAGGATCCCAAATGGCACAGGCATATTCCAGCTGTGGACGTATGAGAGAGTTATAAAGATACATAAAAGTTGAGATCTTATTAAATTCGCTTGTCGCTCTGATGACGAAACCATACATTCGAAATGCCTTATTAATAATTTTTTCAATATGCATGTCTAGATGTAACTCACTATCCAGAAACACTCCGAGGTCCTTCTGGGTAGATATTTTTAATAGTTGCTCGTTGCATAGACGATACGGGAAATAAATTATGCGTTTATTTTTGGTAAATGTGATGAAGTTACATTTGGGTATGCTGAGTTTTAATTTGTTAATCTGGCAATACTCGGTGAGTCGGTCTAGGTCATCTTGAAGAAGAACACAATCATTAATGGTACGTACCGGCATAAATACCTTAAGGTCATCTGCGTAAAGTAGAAAATTTGAATTACCAAAACATTTTTTTATATCATTGATGTAAAGGATAAAGAGTAAAGGACCGAGAATAGATCCCTGCGGGACACCGGAGGTTGCAGTAATGCTTGCAGAGTGGTAACCATTGATCACAACTCTCTGGCTTCTATTATTTATATAGGAAGAGAACCATCGCAACAGGTTTCCTCTGATTCCATTGAAGGCAAGCTTGGAAAGTAAGATTGCGTGGTCTACTCTGTCAAAAGCCTTTTGAAAATCTGTGTACACAGCGTCAGTTTGTATGCGTTTATCCATGTTTTCGAAAAGGTGCCCAGTAAATATCATAAGATTAGTAACAGTAGACTTACGTTTCACAAATCCATGTTGTTCTGGTATTAAGATTTTATTAACTACTGGATAAAGCACGCGGTGAACAAGTCCTTCAAAAAGCTTTGACAGAGTGCACAAGATGGATATAGGACGATAGTTTTGTACATTATTTCTTGACCCTCCCTTGTGAACTGGTACTATATTTGCACATTTCCATATATCAGGGAAAGTTCCCTCCGCTATAAACCTGTTAAATAACATATATAGAGGCCTACAGATCGAGTCAGATGTGCGTTTGAGAAAAATTGGTGGAAGGTGATCAGGGCCGGGACCTTTTGATGCGTCTAGCATCTTCAAAGCTATCCTGACTTCCTGTTCACTGAAGTAGATGTTATCAATGATACTGCAGTTCTCGGAATACTCGCCCATTGAAAACAATGCATTTTCTGTGCATGTACTAGGTTCGTATACAGAGCGAAAGAACGTGGCGAAGAGGTTACATATTTGTTCAGGATCATTTGATGTAGTGTTTTTATATTGTATGCTAGAAGGAATTTTAGAAGATTGTTTACGATTATTGACAAAAACCCAAAAGAATTTTACGTTTGTAGGTATAGATTCTTCAACACTGTTTTTGTAATTAGTAAAGGCTTTTTTGCATTCTGCCTTAAATCGCGATCTGTATAGGGAAAATGATTCATAATCCGATTTGTTTTTAAATTTTTTCCATTTGCACCAAGCCTTATTTTTATTTTTAAATATATGTATGAGTGAACCTGGGAACCAAGATGGGAACGAGGATACCTTAGCTGAGGACAGAGGAGCGTGCCTCTTGATTATGTCGAAGACCGTCTCATAAAACGTATCAAGAGATTGTTCGGCAGTAGTGCCATCCAGTAGTGACGCCCAGTTAGCATTTTCTAGCTCTTCATTAATGAAAAGGTAATTTGCTTTATAATAATTATATTTTGCGACCTGTCGGCGTCTTAGTAAACATTCAGTAGAAAAAGTTGTGTAAGTCAAAAATGGAGGATGGACATATTTATGGTAGTAGTAAAAACCGTCACAAATACGGTTTGTAACGTAAGTAGGTACCTACCTATCATAAGCTTTCTTCCATTTTGACAATCCACATTAAATATAAAACAAAAACGGAAAATAGGTGATTTGAAATAAGATAATTTGGAACCAAGTAGGTTTTATCAATTAGTTACCTACAATACCTACCTTACACAATCATTGCTAAGAACTGTGTATATACCGGTGTTCGGATGACGACTATGGTCCTTTGCGAACTATAATTCCACCAAAACGTCCGGTTTCTGAGGTTTCGCAGATGGTATATTCTCGATTTCCTGAAACGAAGTCATTTGGTACCTAATCTAAGTTAGTATTCGTGGCCACAGTTGTTTGATTCTCGGAACCTAAGTCCACCTGACCAGTAATAACGTAACCGGAATTGGAAACCCAAATAATAGGTGCATTCTAAGAGTATATAGGTACAAATAATAAAGTGAGTAGATGATATATATACGAGAGATACTTAAATAATTCGGCTCAATTACTATCTTATTCTCAGAATAAATGTTTAGGGGAAAACATTTTGAAAAGTGTCTAATTTAGGGAGATTTTACGAGTAGTTCGGGGAAAATCAAAATCAGACGTTGGCAGCACAGAGAAGACAGATTCAATTCATTTCATTCTTTTCTTGTGCGACCAAAACTTGTAAAAACCAAACTTTTCTTGTAAAAACCAAAATAATAAACATTCCGGCGTGTAAGTTTAGTTTGAATTACGTGTGTTGATCGACTTCTGTCCGCATGTGCCTGCGGAATACCTACGGAATACCTACCTACTACTGGTTACTTGACTCAAGAAATTTCTTTTTGCTATGGCATCCCAAAAAGAACTGAAAGAATTACTCCAACGACTAGGCGCGACTGAAGTTATTGTTGGAAGTTTCATTGGTAAGTTATTTTATAATACTCCTTTACACTTTTGCATGTTCATCCCATCTATTTTAAAAACTGTAGGTAGGTACACTGATCACTGATTCTGATAGCTCATTCCACGGTCAGTGGGTAGTCACTCTTCAAAATCAACCATGCGTACAAGCAACTCTTATTAACACTTTTTGCCAAATTGCATACTGAAACAGTGGAGCCCCAAAGACTACCCACTGACCGATACTTCCCCAGGCGGCCCCTTGCAAAAGAGGCCTACCACTACAAAAGGTACACAGATAACTTATTTAGATAGTACTAGCTGACCTACCCGTGGCTGCACCCACATGGAGTATGTTACCTGTGGGTAACATACTCGCACCTGATTTTCTCGTCTTGTCATTCATTGACATAAAAAAACCTAATCAAATGCTTTTTAATTGTCACTAAATTTTTGATGTGTGAGTACCTATGTTTTGTGTTCATGCTATTACTTTTGGTAGGGCTGATTTTTGTTGATTCTGTTCAGTTTCAGTCCATTGTGTGTGCCTTTATCAACTTTATCAACTTGTATATATTGGTGTTGGTATTATGCTTACATGTAAGTTAATATCTTTCTAAATAATAATACAAATCTGTAAGGAGCTTGTCCTATTAGCTTTTAACCGACTTAAAAAAGGAAGAAGTTTTCTATTCAACTGTGCATGTGATTGAAAATTCTTTTATATGTATATGTAAGGGCATATTTTTGATGTGGTCCCTTTGTCATCTGGTCAGGATCTGATGGTGTAATCTTGAAGAAATCAAGGAACTCTTCAAATATTACTGGCACACCTATATCTATACTAATATTATAATGAGGAAAGATTTGATTGTTTGTTTGCATTGAATAGGTACCGAAACTACTGTTATAATCGTGAACATATTTTTATTCAATTAATAATATTTTTAATATTAAAATAATTAATAATATTTTTATCTTTAAATCGGTCCGGTAGTTCCTGATTTTTAGAGTGCGTTCAAGCAAACAAACAAACTCTTCAGCTTTATTATATTAGTATAGATAATATTAGTATAGATTTATATAGTTACGCGTGCATAGCAGCGGGAAAGTCTGCTAGTATGTTATATAGCGATTAGGGGATTTTTTATACTGACTCCTTTATTTATTTTAAGTTGGTTCATCAAATAATTTTCATTCTCTTTCATCAAATACTTGTCTATACTAATAATATTATAAACTGTGTAGTTTTAGTGTTTTAGTTTTTTTTTAGTGGGTACTAATTCAGATTTAATAACTAATCCTATACTACCATTAGAATAGCAGTTAATTAAATTACAATAAAAATTCACTTGTTCATGCATCATTAACTTTAATTTGACAAAAATTAAAATAAATACAGAGTGTCTCAATCTGCAGGGCTATTTTGTAAAAACATGATTATCATGTTATGGTACTGAATGCCATAATACCTACGCTTTTTATGCTGTTTAGGCACCTAAACCTACGCTTCCAATACAATACCTACGCTGGAGCGTAGGTATAGGTGCATAAACTGTGAATAGTTACTATGAAAAGTGTACAGATTACGTATTCTCTAACATTAGGTATTGCATTCAACATCATAACATGATTATTCATGTTTTTTACAAAATAACCCTGCAGTTCTGGGGAGTGGTTATGAATGGATAATATGGTACCTGCGGGTGGAGGATGTTGTGACGGTTCAGAAAAATATATTTTTTGTTTAGTAAAAGTCCCTCGGATTTCGAAATATTCGTCATTTTTTAAATTAAAAAAAAATACACCTTTTACAATTTATTTTTTGGTGGCAGTAGTGAATTTTTTCAAACTGTTTTTCGGAAAGTATTTCTGGATAGGTATTGAATGTGAACTACGATTTTTGGGGCGCATGCATAGTTTTTTTAAACAAAGATCTTACTCAAATTTCATGTTTTACTTATTTTAAGAGTTCCGTACCTCAAAAGGTACAAAAAGGAACCCTTATAAGATCTTTTCCTTGTTCGTCTGTCTGTCCGTGTGTCTGGACCTACCTACAAATTGAAATTTATTTACCAAATACAATGTGTATAAAAATCAAGGTCCTGAGTCAATACGACAAAAAGATATGGGCAAATTTAGATTTTCGCGAAAACTTGTAAGTAGGTACCTACCAAAATTTACCTTAATTTTCATTTATTTTTTATTTTTCGGACTTCTCCCGTTACTTGCGCTGTAAGACCTTGCTTTTAAACAAAATTGACAATTCTAGGACAACCGAAAGTACCCAATAGGTTTTGGGTCGAAAACTTATATGTTAGTTCCTGTTGACCTAGAATCACGAAATTTAGCATAAAGCAATGTCGTACAGAAGGTTGTACTAAAAATTGTAAATTATGTACCTACTTACAAACAAAAAAAAACGAATTTACAATAACAAACTTATTATTTGCGGTTGGTGCTAATATAGCAGTGTGTAGGAATCGAACCGCTTAAATTAAGTTTGTATTTTAAGCAAGTTATGATGTTAGATGCTTTCTCAATGTACCTACATGGTAATTACCTACAAGTTAAATAACCTATAAGTTTGTACGGAACCCTCGGTATGCAAATCTAACTCGCTCTTGGCCGTTTTTTATTTTCCTAGTTTAACCTAACTTGGTGTAAAAAAATATGGTCACCTGAGCGCCAAATTAAGAAAAAAACATGTTGTTTCATTGAGATTCTTTTTCTAAACATAAAACATATTTATTCTGAACCGCCACAACATCCTCCACCCTCAGGTACCATATTATCCATTCATTACGCCACAGTCTGTATATAGGCTGTCCTGAAACAACATGTAATGTGCTTGATGTGTGATAATAATGTGCTTGATGTGTGATGATGTGGTTTTACTAGGGTAGCTTGTACCTACCAAAACATTTCGCATCCAATAAACTTGTTGGACAATTTTATTGTTGAATAGCCAATTCATACTCAATAACTCAATCATTGTGTGAGCATTTGTGTTGTATTATTTTCCTTGGCTTGCTTTATATGTGGTTTGGTATTAACTTTTCAGATAATGGATATTCAAACATAGAAGATCTAAAATATATCACAGATCATGACTTAAAGAGCTTGATACCGCAAATACTATTACGAAAAAAATTTGCATGTTCTCTCGCTTCATGGCTCATTGACAATGATCAAGAAATAGAAGAAAACATTCTCTGGGTTACTAACTTGTATTATTTTTTGGGTTAATTTTATTTATTTATAAGTACAAGCTTTTGACCTGGCCTCGCTAATATAAAAACGTTCATCATAATCGAGTGAATAGTTGAAGTAATTCACTCTGTCCGTCTCTTCTTAATCTGTACCTATGTGTTTTGCAGACTGCTGGTATTCACCCTCATCAAACAAAAACAAAAGATCTATATAATTGTAATAGTTCTTCGAAAAGTGGCGCTAGTTCTCTAAAAAGCAGCGATAGTATTACAAATACCGATAGTTCGGAAAAAAATACAGATAGCGCAGAAACAGCAAGTATCAGCGATGTATTAGATGTATCCCTTTTCGAACAAGAATTGGATGATTTAGACTTACGTGTACGGATTGCGGAAGACATAAATAATGTGAAAGACTATGACTCTAAAACAAATGACGTCACTAAAGTAAACTCGCAAACAGTCGTTGAAGTAATAACGCGTCAAAAAAACCCAATTTGGCTGCTGCTCAATAAAAGTTCTTTGGAAGGCAAAAGAATTGCAAATTCGTCAGAAGAAAGTGTACTTAATGCTCCCGAAATAAAAGAAGTGGCAAAAATTGTAGCACAGTATTTATTTGCAGAAGCAAATCCGCCTAAGCGTCAAGTACCTCCTAGCACCTGTATGTTCTGGTCCAAATACTTCGAAAATTTATTCCCAAACACTAATGCACACAGATTTTATTTTATGAAAAATGAAATATACCACACAAAAGATGGAAAACAAGTGAATAAAGGACGACCAATTGGTTCCTTGCACACACAACTAAGCTTACTTCGTAAAAAGCTGCTACTTAGTGACGATACAGCAAGGTTGCGTGCCAGTGCTACCTCCGAGATCAAATCAACACTCCAAAAAAGCACTCCACAGAAAATAAAAAGGGCGTCTTGTCACAGATCTTTGGCTAAAGAGAGCACATCAGGATACTTTCCGCCAGGTATATTTTTTAAAATAGTTGTATATATATGCTTAATATATTTATATAATCTAAATTTATATATATATATATGTATAATATATATATATATATATAATATATATATATATATATATATATACACTTAATATACTTATATTATGTTATATTAACATATATTATGTTGTTATTTTATGTCAATAATACTTAACGATCTTTAAATTTTCATGTAATGTTATTATTATTTCTAGAATCTGACGAGGAAATTAAAAGTCAACTTGATAATTTGCGCAACAATATACCAACACATGTGTCTGCTGAACTTATTCAGGAATGGACAGAAACTCATAGTTATCGCATGAAAGAGTTGAAGGAAACGAAAGGAACACTTTGGGATTATTTTAAATCATATAAAGCTCTCCCAGCCCCTAATATTGGCCCATCTCTTGTGAGTTTAACAATGTTATATGCTTACAATACAACTCCGGAACTAGACAATTGTGTAGAAAACTGGACAGTAAAGTTGCCTCTCTCTTTCTTTTAGATCAAAACGGACTTCAAACTTCTCTTTAAAGAATCGGATCCAACTAGTAAACTTCAAGATTTTATGATTTCAAAGAGAACTGAAATGATAAAGTTAGCTAAGGAAGCCCAAAATAAATTGACTGCGCTTGTGCAAAGAGAGAAAATATCAATTTTTCTCTCCTTGGCAGAAGGTAAGTGCTATTAAATTATGCAGAGCACTAACTTACAAGTCATGAAATCCAAATTGTACATGTTTATTCGTAATTATAAACTATTAAACACTTCTACCAATAATTGTTATTTAACATTTCGTAAATGAAACTTTGCTCCTACAGATTCGAGATCTTTCCGAGATTTGTTATGTTCTGTGTTTCTTCCAAACACGATTTTTTGCTTTTTGGCGAATGTGACAACCTTATTATGTGACCATAATAAGGTCGTATTATTTTTTTTATTTTAATTACTTACTTATATTTTTTTAGGAGATGATATAAAACAACAAACTACAGGATTACTCCTGCTGCTGCCATTTTTGTTCCCTGGAGTGTACCAAGTGAATAAAAATTGGAAGCCAACAAAAAGCAATGTACTCGATGCTTTTATTTTCAAATCTGACTCAGAAGCGGATGTTGAAATCGGAATCGAAAAACTACGTTGTCACCTTGAACAGGTACAAAACAAGTTAAAATGGAAGAATACAATCCGCCTGCAGCCATTTGTCCTCGCGGTAGGTACTTCATGGACCGAAATTAATCAAACGCACATTGTACTAGACAAAGTAGTATATACTTTCTCCAGTGTTTTGGAGGCGGTGGAATCGTGTTTCCAGTTGTTTCATGCATTTCATGCTGAATACCCACTCGAATGTCACAACGTGTGGGAGTTTATTCAACAAGCTGTTTACGGTATATACACACAATTTGACTGGAATCACCGTTCCACTGCTGAGTTGGCAGAACTACTTCATCTTTCGTTAAAACGGCCTTCTCGCAATGTCACTAAAAGAGTGTTAAATTGATATATCTTACAATAATGTTAAGTTGTGGCCACTGTTTAGCTCGGTTTTCCGATGTAAATTCATTGATAATTCATTTGAAAAAAAATTGCAATAATCTCCCTATGTTAACGAATAGTGGTACAGGTTACAATTGTGGTCAAGGTTGTTTCGAAAAATTTGATTCTTTAAATACTTTGAGAATGCATTTAAAAAGGATTCACGTTACTAGTACAACTGTCAATAATACAAACTGTGTTTCTGAACAATTAAAACCAGTACCTAGACTCAATGCCACAACGACAAGCACTGATTGCTATGATGACGCCAGTAAATTTAATGAACCCCGTAGTAATATTTGTTCTGAATCTCAAATAAAACAGTCAATTGAAGAAAACCATGAAACTGTCAGTGATCTCAATTTAAAAAAACAGTTTCTGACATCTGAAACAGCATTAATGGTTAGTTATTTTCTAGCTGATCCCTTAGTTCCACGGAGCATTGTTAAGATGTTTGTTAAATCAATGGGCTCATATGTATCTAATTTGACGCCACTTATTTTACAAAACTGTAATGAAACGAATGTAGATCAAATTTTGTCGGATATAACTCAATCTTTTCAAGATTTCTCCAGTGAACACAGATGGAACAAATATTTTAAAGATTTGGGAACTTACATAGAGCCTGAACAATATCATACTACTACTGAACCAAGAGCTGAAATTGTTAGAGGGAAGAGGAAGCAAATTCTAGAAACTGGCCAATTTATTCCAATACGTCGTGTGCTTCAAAAGTTTTTGAGTATTCCAGGAATTTTAAAATCAATTGACGAATATATTGAATATTGCTTACGTTTAAAAGTAGTTACAAATGTGGTTCGTACTTCTATTTGGCTAAATAACATTCAATCGGCCGATAATGTTAAAATATATCCCCTATTTTTATACTACGATGATTATGAGACCGGTAATCCCCTTGGTTCACATGCAAACATACATAAATTAGGCGCAGTGTATGCATCAGTAGCGTGCTTACCTCCAAACTTAGCATCCCAATTAAAATACATTTTTCTTGTCGCTCTATTTCATTCGTCAGATCGCACACGTGAAGATGGTAATTTTAATTGTTTTCGAAAGGTGATCGATGAATTAAATTTCTTGTCGGGTACTGGCATAGATGTAACTATACCGGGGTATTTTGAAGGCCGTGTCAAATTTCAGTTGGTATCTTTAATTGGAGACAACCTTGGCTTGCATTCCATTTTAGGATTCGTTGAAAATTTCACTGCTAATTATCCTTGCCGATTTTGCCGGGCTCACAAAAATGAAATCAAAACCATGTGCAGTGAGGAACTATCCCTACTTAGAAACGAAAGTAATTACATATCGGATTTGTACTTGCAAAATCCTAGTGAGACCGGTATAAAAGAAGAATCTCTTTGGAGACAAGTAGATGGTTTTGACATGTTTAAGCAAGCATCTGTAGATCTTATGCATGACATATTAGAAGGAGTGGTACGGTATGCTATGAAAGAAGTCCTTAAGGGTTTATTTTCTAAAAAGTATTTAAATTTACAAGAATTAAACAACCGAATAGCTCTTTTCAATTATGGTCCTGATTCAAACTGCAAACCACCACAAATATCTTTGGAGTCAGGGCTTATTGTTAAATGGAAGATGTCCGCTATGGAAGCCTTCAATTTTATCAGATACTTTCCTTGTTTTGTGTCACACAAAGTCCCTTATGAGGATCAACACTGGGAACTTTACTTGCTTCTCCATAAACTTTTAGATATGTCCATGACTGAAGCCGTGTATCCAGAAATTTGCGATGAAATTAGAGATACAATAAATCAGTTCAACAGTCTTTATGTGCTTCTCAGTAACTCACATTTAAAACCCAAATTTCATCATTTAATACATTATCCAGGCATCATGGAAAAGTTGGGTCCCCTACATAATTTGTGGTCAATGAGATATGAGGCAAAGCACAGAATATCTAAAATTTGCGCAAGAGCTTCGTCAAACAGAATTAATTTATCTAAAACACTTGCTATCAAACATCAGTTGCAATTGAATAATTTATTCCTGAAGAATAGAATTGACTATAATGTAGAACCTTCTACTTGCCGTAAAAAAATAGACGTTGTGACATTTGATTTACTATCTAGTCAATTAGACTTACCGTGTGACTTAAAACTATTTTCCATTAGCTTTATTACCATAAATGGTATACGATATGAACCTAAGCACATCTTAGCATTAGAAATTGATAAAAACAGTGGTGAACCAGATTTCATACAAATTTCTGACATATATTATGACAATAATACGAAACGAGTGTTTTTTGAGGGCCTGTCTTTAGAAAATAATTTCTTTGATCCACATGTTTGTGCTTATTGTGTCAGTAAAACTAGTGTTAAGAAGTATATTTCTTACGACAGTATAGCTTTTTTAAAACCAAACAATCTGACTAAGTTGCCTCCTCATGACTGGTGGTACGTTATTGTAAGGAATTCATTTTATTAAACTGTATTTTAATTAATGATTAGTTTAACTAGATATAAGCACTGTTACAGATCGTCTCATCTAAAATATTAATGTATAGTGGAGTGGGTGCCTCCTCTAAATGTGATTATTTCAAGATTATAGAGCGGGTGGCGGCCTGCCGGCGCACTGTGGGCTGTAAATGGAGCTTCATAGGCATTTCAATTGTTTTCGCTTTTTTTATTTTTTTTATTATGATAAGCTTCTAATCTCTTCATTATAAAAAACATAAATCTGAAAATTTTGTATGGCGCCAAAGTAATAAATGCAAATATCTTCAAAACCGCTGTCTTAACCGTTATATCCTTACAGATTCTGTCTGATGTTATATCCTTACAGATTCTGTCTGAAAACCGCTGTCTTAACCGTTATATCCTTACAGAATCTGTAAGGATATAACGGTTAAGACAGCGGTTTTGAAGATATTTGCATTTATTACTTTGGTGCCATACATAATTTTGAGATTTTTTTTTTATAATTTAGTTTAAATGATATCCCTCATATATATTTATGACTACTGAAGGGATTAGAAGCTTATCATAATAAAAAAAAATAAAAAAAGCGAAAACAATTTAAATGCCTATGAAGCTCTATTTACAGCCCACAGTGCGCCGGCAGGCCGCCACCCACCCGCTCCGCGACGCTTTTCTACTGTTTGTTTGATTTTGCAAGTAATTTGCACTTTAATTTTGTTCATTAATTTTGTTAGTTTGTTAGGATAAGGTAAATTAACATTAAATAAAAACCTTTATGAACAATTCATTGTTTTTATTAATATGCCATTCTTATATCACTTCAATATGTAAGCATTTTTTCCATTTCAGAAGTCTGCTTCCTTCTGGTCCATAATACCTCGTATAAAGAAGGTAAATGCCAAAGATAATTGGGTGATACACAAAGGTAATTGAAAGATTTTCCTCCTTATTTATGAGTTACCCAACTACGACGGAAGAATAACCAGTGGCTATATCAGCATTATAATATTTTTAATTTAGATGTGTTATCTTCTGAGAGTCACAGTGAATCCCCTATTCCAGAAGGTAAATATCGAAGGTAATTTTAATAGAAAGGCAATTGAAGTATTTTCCTTCTAATTTATGAAATACTAACTACGTCGGAGGAAAATGATGTGTGCATTATCAGCATTAAGTTTGCCTTCGGTCACCGTTGACACGCAGCAGCGACAGGTAACAGAGTCGCCTATCGCTGCTGTGTGTCGTCAATGACGAAAGGCAACCCTTTATCCTTCTAAATTAGAAGGATAATGCTGATATACCTACCGCTATTTCCTCTGTCGTAGGTAGGTATTTCATAAATTAGAAGGAAAATACTAGAATTTCCTTCCTATTATACCCAATTACCTTCGGTATTTACCTTCTAGATTGTTAGATCTCCGATTCGCAGAAGGTAAACACTTCTTAGTTGGAAGGATAATGCTGATATACCCACCGCTTTTTCTTCCGTCGCAGGTAGGTATTTCATAAAGTAGAAGGAAAATACTGGAATTACCTTCCTACTATACCCAATAACCTTCCGTATTTGCCTTCTAGATTGGAAGGATCTCTGATTTGCAGAAGGTAAACGCTTCTTAATTGGTAGGATAATGGTGATATACCTACCGCTATTTCCTCTGTCGTAGGTAGGTATTTCATAAATTAGAAGGATAATACTAGAATTACCTACCTATTATACCCAATTACCTACGGTATTAGCCTTCTAGATTGGGTGGACCTCCGATTCGCAGAAGGTAAACACTTCTTAATTGGAAGGATAATTGTGATATACCTACCGCTATTTCCTCTGTCGTAGGTAGGTATTTCATAAATTAGAAGGAAAATACTAGAATTACCTACCTATTATACCCAATTACCTACAGTATTAGCCTTCTAGATTGGGTGGACCTCCGATTCGCAGAAGGTAAACACTTCTTAATTGGAAGGATAATTGTGATATACCTACCGCTTTTTCCTCTGTCGTAGGTAGGTATTTCATAAATTAGAAGGAAAATACTAGAATTACCTACCTATTATACCCAATTACCTACAGTATTAGCCTTCTAGATTGGGTGGACCTCCGAATCGCAGAAGGTAAACACTTCTTAATTGGAAGGATAATTGTGATATACCTACCGCTATTTCCTCTGTCGTAGGTAGGTATTTCATAAATTAGAAGGAAAATACTAGAATTACCTACCTATTATACCCAATTACCTACAGTATTAGCCTTCTAGATTGGGTGGACCTCCGATTCGCAGAAGGTAAACACTTCTTAATTGGAAGGATAATTGTGATATACCTACCGCTTTTTCCTCTGTCGTAGGTAGGTATTTCATAAATTAGAAGGAAAATACTAGAATTACCTACCTATTATACCCAATTACCTACAGTATTAGCCTTCTACATTGGGTGGACCTCCGATTCGCAGAAGGTAAACACTTCTTAATTGGAAGGATAATGCTGATATACCTACCGCTTCTTCCTCCGTCGTAGGTAGGTAGTTCATAAATTAGAAGTTTAATTCTGGAAATACCTTCCTACTATACCCGAATACCTACGGTATTTACCTTCTAGATGTGGAAGGTCAATAAATTTTTCCGACCAATAACGTCTTCTAAATGTAGGAGGAAATTAATCCCATTAACCTTCCTTATTATTACCGTCTTTTCATATTACCTTCTATCTTGACTCAGCAGGAAAAAAATGGAAGGTAAGCATATTAGAAGGAAACAAGTCTCTTACCGTCCGTAATTTACCGTCCTTTATTTATCTTCCAATCAGGACATTTTTAGACGGTAAATTTTTTCAATTTAATCAGCCCAATTTGAAAGGTAAATTTCCTGCTGAGTCAAAAGGGATGGAAATACCTTCTGTATTTCAGAAGGTCTTTTTTCTCAGTGCAGATAAAAAGGTATGAATGTCGAATTAAAAACTTCCTCTTTTTTCGTCGGTAAAAAATTATGTAGCAACTAGCAGTGATCCATAAATCAACAACTTATCTCAAATCGATGCGTGCATCTTCACCATATAATTAACACTCAATTAACCACATCCTAAAGAAATAAAAACTCTAAATTGGATCGAGTTTAATATTTTATTGTTTGGTTCTCATGCTTGTCTGCGCGAAAATTTAAGATTACGTTTATCTTTATGTAACGCCTTAGGCTATGACACTTTCATACAAACGTTGACGTAATCATATCCCACTGCTGAACAATAGTAGTCCAAACAAACATAATTTTTAGGGTTTTACCCAAAGGGTAAAAACGGGACCCTATTACTAAGACTTCGCTGTCCGTCTGTCTTTCACAGTGAACCGTGATAGCTAGACAGTTGAAATTGTCACAGATGATGTATTTCTGTTGCCGCTAAAACAACAAATACTAAAAACAGAATATAAAAAATATTTAAGGGGGGCTCCCATACAACAAACGTGATTATTTTGCCGGTTTTTATAGGTAATGTCCGGAACCCTTCGTGCGCGAGTCCAACTCTCATTGGGCCGGTTTTTTTTGTATTTGCCTACCTACTAATAATACTTAGATACCAATTGGTACAATAATTTCTAAAATTCTTTCTTATTCTAAAGAGTATGTTTGTGGGTTTAGATATCTAAAATTATCTTTAACTAAAAATTATTTAACTAATAGGAAGCTAGGTACTTTATTCTGATAAAAACTAGACACCGCGGGACACAGCTTACTAAACTTAACATCTTATAGGCTTACTATTTTTCGCTAAGTCTTATTGGTATTTTTGTTTGTAATGGATATTTTATCCAAAGATCTACTGGACCGATTTTTTAAATTCTTACTAATCAAGGTATCAAAAAATTGTCTACAACCTTCATTAGTAGGTACACCTATGCGAAGCCGGGGTGGACAACTAGCGAAATATAATTTAATACATGAACTCGCAAAAGCTCCCATAAAACAGACATTAAAAGCATTGCTGTAAAAAAACAACGATATCAAAACACCCACTAGTTTTTCCTTCGCGTTGTTCTGTCAGTGAGCTTGCAAGCTTACGTAGGCGTTGAAGAAAAAAAGCGGTTCTATATTCAAAGTTGAATCATCGACCAATAGCGTGCGCGGTAGGCGTGGCGGGCGACGCGATTGGCCGACCGCGCTATTCCGCGGTAACTGATGAATCGTACGATCATAATGCTATTACATGAAGGTAACGGTTTGACGTTTTTCTTAAAACGTCACAAATATTTTCTCTTTTTGAAATTTAACGTTCTCGAAAAGTCAAGATCAGTCAATAGGATCACGACTGTAATCCCCAAGTACGGTAGACATAGACATCCTCTCAGATCTCCAGATGCTTAGATCCTTTTACATATTCAAAGGAACTAGTGGGGGACGTCCAAATATTATATTTAGCACATGCCCACATTTTGCAGTATTTAGTATTCCATACATGACAGGTTGCAAGCCCATCGCCGCTGGCAATTCAAATTTCAAATTTATTTATCTTATTGACATAAAATTACAGTGAATATCAATGAATCCATAGGCTCCCGAACTAGTAAAAAACCGGCCAAGTGCGAGTCGGACTCGCGCACAAAGAGTTCCGTACAATTATCTATTAAAAACTGGCCAAGTGCGAGTCGGACTCGCGCACGAAGGGTTCCGTACCATTATCTATAAAAAACGGCCTAAAAATCCCCTTAAATATTTATTTTATTCTGTTTTTAGTATTTGTTGTTATAGCAGCAACAGAAATACATAATCTGTGAAAATTTCAACTGTCACGGTTCATGAGATACAGCCCTGTGACAGACAGACGGACATTCTTCGACTTCTCTAGAGAAAACTAGCGCAGTAAATTCAGAGACTTACATATAATTTGTTCGTAAATATTTTTCTGCACCATATAATTTAATTTAAGTAATTCCGCCCTATTCAATCTTATTTTAGTAATTCCGCCCTATTCAATCTAAATTCCATTTACTTACATGTTAAATTAGAGTTTTAATGGTGTTTTTAATGCACCAAATGGTCACCTTTGTTTTATGGGGCTGTAATGCAGGAGTTTTAGGTTGATACTTAAAATATATATATAGGTATCTATATAAAATATATTTACGATGTGCTAGTTACGTTTAAAAAATGCATATAAGCATGGTGTTTATCATTTACGATTCTGACTTAAGACTTGCAATGGAAACTTACTTGGGAAAGCTTTCAGGAATGTTGTTGTCAATAACTATTTCTTAGGGTTCCGTATCTGAAGAGTGAAAACGGGACCCTATTACTAAGACTTCACTGTCCGTCTGTCTGTGATAGGGCTGTATCTCATGAACTGTGATGCTAGACAGATGATGTATTTCTGTTGCCGCTGTAATAACAAATACTAAAAGCAAAATAAAATAAATATTTAAGTGGGGCTCCCATACAACAAACGTTTTTTATAGATAATAGTACAGAACCCTTCGCGCGCGAGTCCGTTTCGCACTTGGCCGGTTTTTTATATTACTAGCTTTTATAAAATTGTATGATTTAGAACTTGTCAAGACTTAATTCAACGAACCCTTACGTATATTCATTAGTAGCAGAAACCCTCGACTTTATCCCCGTTAAAGAAGTGGTTGAATTACGGGAATTGCTTTCTTAGAGCAGGGATGACACCAAAAGGAATACACCTTCCAAATTTCAGATATATCTGTCAGTCAGTTATTCGATACAGATTATATTCGAGGATTAAAAAATCTGATTACAAAAAGTATAGGTACGATCAAATAAATAAAATCTTCGCCTTTAGAACCACTTTTTTACGTCAGATGAAAATAATTGCTTCGTAAAGCACAGTTGTCGGTCCGGACTATAAGAGCTCTGCCTCATTAAGACGCCATGGCGACGTCGCCGGCTACGTATCCAAACAGTTAATATTGAAATGTATGGTAGCTAACTCACTTGGCGACGGTTTGGCAACGTCGCCGAATTGGAAGCGTGGCCACGAGCTACAGTTCTCTACGTGGCTTCTGGATACTCTGACAGCATGGCGACGTTGCCACTGTAATGTACACGGTAAACTGCACCTCGCTCACTTAGTCGCCAGTCAGCCGCCTTTTTTTTCTATTTTTCTACGACGTAGATAACAAAGAAGTGCGATTTCTTCTACATCCATTCCTGACGACTTAAACGAACTGACTGTCGAGACGCCATGGCCACTCGACTTGGCAACCTTCGGATGCCAGAAGTAGCCAGGCCTGCGTCGCTGGCGACGTCGCCATGGCGTCTTAATGAGGCAGAGCTCTTACAGTCGTAAAACCTGGGCCTTCGGGCGGTTTAAGAACTCCGTCAGCAGGTTTTGCATCCAACTCATAAAATAAATAAATAATAAATATTCCTGGACATTTCACACTAGATAACTGAAATAGTACTTATTGCCTATACCTTAATTGTAAAATGCGGGCGTGTGCGTGTGTTATGTTTGAACGTGTTGTGTTTGTGTTTGAAGATGTTTAAAGGGCAAGCTAGGGGAGCTTCCCCTGAGCACGAACTATTATCGACTATGGTTATCGTCAAGACACACTAATACGGTACAGGTATCGTCGAAATGACAACAAATGAATCGCCGACTCTCAAAGTCGAGGCTAGGGTGCACAAGCGGCGCAGTGCGGAGTCGCGGCACAAGCAAGGTGGAGGCGGCTCGGAGTCGAAGCGAGGGCGTACAAGTGGCGCGGGGACGCCGCCTCGACTCTAGCTCGTGTAGGCGATGCGCCTAAGTTGGCATAAATTTCAAAATATCCGACCCCACACAAGCTGTTCTCATTTCACACACTTCACGGTGGCAAACCTCAAAGTATGGCCTGTAAAATATGAAAAAACATAGAAAACTATCATTGTTGCGATAGGGGCACGCATATTAGCCACAGACCCACATAGCTAATGTTAGCAATAAAATTCTCCATTGTTTTTGTGCAACAGGAAAGCAATAAAAACACTATATTTACTTTGTTACAAATGTGAAAGTCATACTGACTCTCTCAAACAGACCCACAGTCACGCCCGTTAAGTTGTGATATGACTTTTGTTGGTTGTTGTATGCTCAACTGATGTACAAGGCTGCCCCTCTTTTTTCCGCACCAACTATTAATATCAATGCTCCCTATACAATATTTCCTTGGTGATCTCGTTCTATCTAATCTCTCACACCACCAACTTCCATTACTTCTTTGGTCGGTTATTGAAAACTGAGCGTACAACATTAATAATAATAAATATCTAAGTATTATAAAGCTTTAACGTAAAAGAAAGAGTTTGAACGCTTTACAGCCGAATACGTTAGGTTTGTACCTAAAACTAAACGATACCTAGGTAGACGTCCTACACAAAACTGTCTTTTTCAAAGAGGGTTTCCAGTTTTTTTTTGGTTTACCTAACATTTTTATGTAATTTGTGCGATGTCAAAGATCAAGTCAGGTATTCTTTCCAATGAGACATTTGAAACTTAAATCTAGCCCGCGTAAAAACAGAAAAGTTACTGAGAAGCACAAAATAAACTTGTTCCAATCCTTGAAATGTATTTCTTGGCTTGAATGCGAAATAACTACATGACTCGATACCCCAATTCGAGACAAGCGATTCGACAAACATAGCCTTATTGATCGTTTATTGTGAGACTCCAAGCCACACCAAATTGTATTACCTGGTTAGTAAACCACGTTAATTTCAATAATTCCATAGAAAAAAGTACAATCAGTTTTTCAAGAACTTTACGCTGGATTTTACAAAAAACGGTACGAAATATACTCTACGACCTATTCTTATACCTACCAAATATACACAAAAAATTTCATAAAAACCGATCAAGCCGTTTTTGAAGAGGAGTTTGGTTTCAAACACTGTAACACAAGAATTTTATAAAGCTCTCGAAATAAACTATCTTTCTTTATTAGGGGGCACGGCAGTGCCCCCGCCAAGTCGAGCGCGAAGCAAACACTACCGTACCATTTCGCCGCATTTTCATTTTGTTTTTCATGTCATCACTAAAAAGTTCTATCGTCTTTGCCTTCTAATAAGTCAGTTGAATCGAAGTGCTACGGATCGGTGGGGCTTCGATTTCTATCCCAAAAAGTCCACGATACCTAGTGTTCTGCAGGCATGCTTCCTTTATATGCGTTTCTGAGATTGCTTGAGGAATTGCAACCTGGCTAGCACTAGTTTCTCAAACGTATTTCCTGCTGCGGGACAAGCATGCACAAATATTTATTCCTGGTCAGGGTGTTGTACTACCATGGTACTTGCAGTTTCTACTTCTCATGACGCAGGGAATACTGGTGTAGGATTCTAGTACTTGCGTTAGGATACATGGGTCGTACATTAAAAGAGTGTAAGACAGGGATACGTCTCATATGTATGTTTGTTTTACGTTCTTGGTGAAGGTCCACGTCTACTTTTAATCGACTTTTCAAACTTCAATACTCAGTATAAT
Source organism: Hydriomena furcata (assembly GCA_912999785.1). Taxonomy (NCBI): domain Eukaryota; kingdom Metazoa; phylum Arthropoda; class Insecta; order Lepidoptera; family Geometridae; genus Hydriomena; species Hydriomena furcata. Next base: position 9,084,784 of record OU538839.1, read on the forward strand.
ACCAATACAGGTTACAATAATGAAATGGAAAAAGATACATGACTGAGGCTATGAAACGCTGAACAAACTGTCTGACAATTACATGTTTCAATTTCATGGGTTGAGTTCTGACGTGATAGGCAGATAAATGGATAAATGGAACATGGTGTGCACAAGGGACAATTATGATGATTGGAGGCTTGTTAATCTCTTGAGATATACTGTTAGTACTTCAAACATGATGAGGGAAACAAAACTTTGAGACTAAGCCGTGTTTGTTAGCTTCTAGGCTTCACCCAGTTCCTAAGACGTTTAAAAGTGATCCTTCTGATTCTACTCAAATACCATTTGACTCTGACATTAAGTATTTACTTTAGATATTGGCAGTAAACCTTCTGCCTACGTATTCATTCTGTGATTCGGTTCACAGCTACTTGTCGCATTGCGCAACTGAAACGTTTTATGACCAACTTTACGGCTATAGCTTTCCAATGTGCTTTATTGTGATGTGGCAAAGATGGCGGAATTACTTCATTAACTTTATGCGCAGCGCTCCTTCGCTAGGAATTTCAGAGACGGTTTTGTATAAACTGGGCGGAAAATTAATTTAAATAGGACATACTACTCGTTTACGCTCTTAACGGTTGAAAAACCTTGTTTTTTTAATGAAAAACGGATATGATCCCTCGTTTACGAGTAAAGGTTGGAAAATAAAATGGCTGAAGGTTATACCGGTAGAAAAATATTGGTCTACATTACAATCTCCATGAAATGTATAACAATAAATAAAATCACGACTGAAATCCCCCAGTACAGTAGATATCCTCTCAGATCTCCAGGCGCTTCAGATCATTGACGACAGTTAAAGGGGGTAGCCTGAGGCACGTACAATCTTAAAATTCGAACATGCCCGCATTTTGCAGTAGTTATATTTTTGACTTATCCACTATGAATTTTAGAATTCATAAATTCCATAATGTGGTCTGGATTTCCACTTAAAATGTTAGATTCTAGATTTAAAAAAATCTCTATCCGATCCTATGTCCTATTGTTGGCTATTCATGATCAAATCTATCACAACTAAATACTATAGTTTCATTTAATACCTATCGTATGATGATAGACTGCTGAAGATATGCATTAGTTATTATCTACAAAGTAAGTATTGTCAAAGTCAAAACTTGTAATATTTACCCTCGTATTCAAGAACGACACTATGAGAACACGCACCCACAGTGGACGAAATCTTTTTTCATAAACATCACTTTATGTGTTGAGCGGCACTATGGCGTACGCTACCGTGTGCTTTTAGAGCTCAACTTTGGATAGAGGCACACGACAATGTGCCTCTAGTCACACTCCGACAATGGGAAAGCAAGGCACTTTACATGTAGTTCACCAAAATATACAAGGCCTCCCCAGCAAAATATTAGAATCAGAGCTGTTTTTAAATCTATTTAATGTAGACATAATGTGTATCACCGAACATTGGATATTAGAATTTGAATCATTTCCTTTTTACGAAAATTATAATATTGTTAGCTCATTTAAACGTAAGAATGCCATCAGAGGCGGCTCTTTAATTATTGCGAGAAATAACATTAAGTGCAAGGAACGTAAAGATATTGTAAATCTTACGATTGAGAGGTCAATTGAGCTGTCGTGTGTTGAACTGGAGCGGCATATCGTCGTGAGTGTGTACCGTCCCCCCGATTCAGACTTTGCTATATATGAATCCACTATGGAAGAAGTTTTGTTAAAAATGTTTGCATCTAATAAAACGTTAATAGTTTGCGGAGATTTTAATGTAGATATTCCGATCCATCCTTTATCTGAAAGATTGATTAATTTATTTAAGAGTTTTAATTTGTACCATCTGTTTATGGAACCGACAAGAGTGACACTTACCACAGCCACCTGTCTAGACAATGTTTATTGTAGTTGTGAACCAATTAATAAATCAGTGATCAAACATTTTAGTTCTGATCATTTCGGGCATAGTGTCTTATTTTCTTGTAATTTATTAAATAAACCTGAGGAGTTCACTTACCGTCCCATCACTGATTGTCGTATTAGAAAGTTTCAGGGTAATATTGAACTCAAAATGCCTCTTATACCATGCATAGATGACCCAAATGACCAGTTTACCAATTTGTCTAATTTAATAACTAGAGAGCACAGTGAAATTTTTAAGTTACAAACGAGCAAAACTAGATGTAAGGTCGGGTTTACTGACTGGGCTACACCTGGTATTTATAGAAGTAGAAATAAATTATACGAACTTTATGCAACTAGGGAGTCACGGCTGCACGACCCTACCTTTATACTTCATGTTAAGAATTATTCCAAAATTTTCAAAGAAGTGTGTCGTGCGGCTAAATCATTGTATTTAAGATATAAAATTGAAAAGTCCTCTAATAAAATTAAAGCAACTTGGAAGCTAATTAATAATGAAACGGGAAAATCTAAACCCCGTAATAAACAGATAAATTTAAATATTAATGATAAGCTATTAACTAAAAGAAAAGAAGTGGCGGATGCATTTGATAGTTTTTTCTCTAGTATACCTAGAATTGTTACCCAGTCACTAAACTCCTCAGCTTCTGCGGCGTCCGTTCTCTTAGAATCTAGTGTTGCCAAATGTGAAAATGAGTTCAGCTTTAGATACATTAATGCTGATAATATTGTGAAAACTTTTAGATCTCTGAATATCAAAAATACTGAAGATCTATGGGGTATATCTACAAAGGTATTAGGTACTATTATCATTGATATTGCTCCATGTTTAGCCCACGTTTTTAATAGGTGTGTTGACGAGGGAATTTTTCCTGATCTCATGAAGCATAGTAAACTCATTCCCTTGTACAAGTCGGAAAACGAGAAAGATCCCTCTAATTATAGACCAATATCAGTATTGCCTGCTCTAAGTAAAATTTTTGAAAAAGTTATTCTTACTCAGTTATTATCTCACTTCAATCTTAATGGGCTACTTCATTGTCATCAATTTGGATTTACAAAGGGTCGATCAACAACCGATGCCGGTACTTTGCTCTTAAAGCACATATATGAGGCCTTTGAGAAATCGCAAGATGCGATCGGTGTGTTTTGCGATTTGTCGAAAGCGTTTGACTGCGTGAGTCACGCAACTCTAATCGCAAAGTTACAACACTATGGCATCCATAACCAGGCAATTCACCTCTTACAATCTTACTTGTCCAATAGAGTCCAGAAAGTTGATATCGGTGGCGAACGATCTTCTGGGTCATTTATTGAAATGGGAGTTCCACAGGGCTCGATTTTAGGTCCATTTTTATTCTTAGTTTACATTAATGACCTCCCATTCTATGTAAAAGACATTTGTGACATAGTCCTATTTGCTGATGATACGTCGCTTATTTTTAAAGTCGATAGATCTAAAGTTAACTTCGATGACATAAATGCGTCACTGTCGCTAGTCTTTAATTGGTTCACTGTAAACAATCTATTGCTTAATTCTAAGAAAACAAAATGCATTAAATTCTCTTTGCCTAGTGTACGGCATACTCCGACTAACATTGAAATAAATGAAGAGGCTCTTACGCTTGTTAATTCGACTACTTTTTTAGGTCTCAATATTGATGCAAACTTACAATGGGGACCTCATATTGTAACACTTGCTGGTAAACTTAGTTCCGCTGCCTATGCAGTCCGCACGATTAGGCGGCTGGCCGATGAAGCCACAGCTAGGCTAGTTTATTTTAGTTACTTCCATAGTGTAATGTCGTATGGAATTCTTCTCTGGGGTAAGGCAGCAGACATTCAAGTTATTTTTGTTTTACAAAAACGGGCAGTACGTGCCATTTATAAAATGAAGTCCCGGGACTCTTTGAGACAAAAATTTAAAGAAATTAACATTCTCACAGTAATCTCACAATATATATATGAAAACTTACTGTATACTCATAAGAATATGGCTTTCTTTAAGAAAAAAAGTGATGTACATAGTATTAACACAAGAAATAAGAACAAATTGTACATACCCAAATTTAGATTAGAAAAAGTGAAGGGGTCGTTTATGGGGAATTGTATACTATTTTATAATAAACTGCCAGAAAACGCAACAAAACTTCCCGTTAGAAGATTTAAATCCTACATAAAGAATAATCTTATAAACAAAGCGTATTATACTGTAGATGATTATATAAATGATAAATCCTCGTGGCCTGATGTCGCTCTGCCACTCGACAGCTAAATATTGATTTAGGTATTTAATTTCATTTTGTGTAACATTTGTCTACTTTAATTATTTTTAAGCAAATAGTTATTTTATCTGTAAGTTTTAATTCTAAATCAAGTGTAGCGTGTGTTGCTTTTTGAATTTGTGCTGAAGCTCTTTAGTTATTTTTTTTTATTGCTGTACCTACGTACTTGAGTAGTAGGTACTTTTAACTTTTAATTATTATTCTTGTTTGAGCCTTCACCTTGTTCGATTGGCACCACACTGGAGCTCTACATAGCATTAAGGAAAGGATCATAAAAAAAAAGGTAGACCCCAAGCCGTGTTTGTTGCCTGATTCTTCTAGGCTTGGTCGCGTGGAATCGGCGTAGCTTCACCTAGTTCCTAAGACGTTTCAAAGTGATCCTTGTGATTTTATTGAAATAAATGATTTTTGAATTTGAATTTGAATTTGAACTATGCAGTGTCGCACAACACATAAAGTGATTTTTATGAAAAAAGATTTCGTCCACTGTGGGTGCGTGTTCTCATAGTGTCGTTCTTGAATACGAGGGTATGTGTCTACTATCGTGATTAGTAGTAGAGTAGACTGGCCATGGTCTGCCCGTCATGTCTATTGTAACATAGCCGAAACGTCGTTAAAATAAATTAAGGTAATTGATAAAGACACGTGTAAAAATCTATAGTTATCCCAAAACTTGTAGTCCGGTCCTGTCACAACATCATAACATGATATTCATGTTTTTTACAAAATAGCCCTGCAGGCATTGGTCAATCATGATTGATGGAATTGACTGACATCTGCACGAGTAGGTACCAAATGGATTTAGGAAATTGCTGCGAACGTAGCTATTTCATTGTCCCGTTTAGGACTTTATTGCTGAAACACTAAATCTATTCGGGGGGCTAATTAACTGGTCTTTGTAATGGTAGTTATTTGTAGACTTCGCCTGTTTTTTTGTGTAACCGCAAACTTGAACAATACTGAACAGGTTTTGATAGAACCATAGGATTTACTAGCGTATAACTTATTTTACTTCGTTTTCTAAATATACAATTATGGCTATACAAGCTTCCGTTAGCGGCTTCGCCTGCGTGGTGCCTGGATAAAAAGTAACAGTATGTAAGTAGTAGTTGTATGTGTTATTCTGATAAGCTATATTACTGTAAAAATTCGTGAAAATCCGTTCTGTAGTTTTTGTGTGAAAGAGTAACAAACTCACACAACCACTCACAAACTTTCGCATTTGTAATATTATTAGAATTAGGAGGATAACTGTTTTGGCCGAGTGGAAGTTACCTCGAACTTCAATCCGAAGGTCGTGGGTTTGAATCCTGGCCGTGCATCAATGGATTTTTCTATTCAAAAACTGTATTTTCACTTTAACACGTGCCAAAACGTGAAGGAAAACATCGTTAACTAGGAAACCAGTTAGTATTCTTATAAGCGGCGCCGGGTTTGCCATCTGTCACGTATGTACTGCTAACTACTATGAAATGTGGGTATGTGCCAAATGTAGTATTAGGACGTACCCCTGACTACCCTTTTTAAACATCGTCAAAGCACTGCACGCCTAGAGATCGCACAGGATGTACACTACTCGGAGGATCACAGACGTAATAATTTTATTCTCTTCAAAAAAGTGTCAGAAAACATTTTCATTCCACGCGAACGAAGACACACACAGGTATAACTAGTTTAAACACATGCGTGCTATTGAACAAGTATGTATATGTGTTGAGTATGATCGGTCGTTTCTGCAACAGCTACCATTTAACACCAACGTTTGTGACTGTCACGGCCCATCAGCCATTTCGCCAGATCGTCACATAAAAGTTACTGTCTAGTCATAGGTACGGACAGTTCAAACTGAAATAAACGAAGTGTAAACACCCATCGACTACTTCTCTACGCAATTTCAACACCATTCTATACACGCTCGCTGAGGGCGTGACGAAGTGTCCGACCTACGAGTGTGTCTATGCTAGATATGCCATGATGGCTCTTTCGGAGTCCGAAGTTTGAGGTCTACTTCTCCAACAACTATTTGGTATCCCGTTATGGTGATATGTGAAATGTTTGATTTATTGTATGGGTTGAGGATAAGACGGAAAAAATTATAAAATGCATTATTTTGAAAACCATTAATCTTAAAAAGAAACTGTCTATAATTTATTTAACAAACAATTTCACTATTTGTAGAATGTAATAAAGGTTTTTGATGAATGCAGAATCGTTTTTTCTCAATAAACGCAAAACATACAGTTTTGTTTTCTATGACAAAGATAACTTATGGATATAATATAGATAAATAATAGACAGAAACACGATTGGTGAAACTTTTCTTGATAGATTTCATTTAGTTTAGTTTCATTTGTCATAAAAAACAAAACTGTATGTTTTGCGGTTATTGAGAAAAAACGATTCTGCATTCATCAAAAACCTTTATTACATTCAACAAATAGTAAAGTAATTATTTATGAAGATTAATTTGATTTAGCAAAGAAATAAAATTGGTAAAGTTTGCTTGGTTTATAAACAACTTCTTTAACACTATGTGACAATGTGACAACTGAAAAGGTGTTTCTATTTTATCACGACGAGAAATAGTCGTTCTATTTAAAGTGTACCTACGGCATGATTAACTGTCGTCTGCTATTAATTTAGACACTGATATGAATTATCTCTATACTAGGACTAGCTGACCCGTGCCCGCTTCGCTGTGCGTAAGACATTTCTAATACCATCGTGGACTTTTTTGTAGACGTTTTTAAGGTATACAATACTGTAGTACATTATTTTGATATATCTCGTGGGGTTCAGCCAGCATTTGCAATGTAAGCGCAAAAAAATGTGTTTATTTACGACATCACATTAGAAACCTCTAAAATTATCAGTGTTTCTCTACTATATTATGCATGTATTATACATATAAACCTTCCTCCTGAATCACTCTATCTAATAAAAAAAACCGCATCAAAATCCGTTGTGTAGTTTTAAAGATATAAGCAAACATACATACATACATACGCGGGAAGCGGAAAGCGACTGCTTTATACTATGTAGTGATTATGAGGACTGACTGTAGCAGTGATAAAGCTGTCGTCATAATAAAATCAAACTAATATACCCGTCTGGTCGATGTGACACGTGTTCTGAGAGCTGGCTCCGATTTCGCACAAAGGATCAGCATTGCCAGCGTGGCATGCCAGTATCAAAGGAACGCTTCCGACTAGTAGCGATCTGGATCAGTTGAGCTATCTATACATTGTTTGCAACGGTTTTTAGATAGCTTAAGACTAGTACTAAAAACATTTGATGAATGCAGAATCGTCTTTCTCAATAACCGCAAAACATACGGTTCTGTTTTTTATGACAAAGATAACTTAAGGTTTTAATTATAAATTATAGACTAGAGCTATAGAAAAACCATGAATAGCTAAACAGTTATTTTTTTATAATTCGTTAGATAATCATACTAGCTACATAAATTAAAGAGAAAGTAAACTTTTTAAGTTTGATGGTTTTCAAGATAACACTTTTTCCGTCTTATCCGGATAGACACAGCGCATACAACAAACATTTTACGCTTTACTGGTTCTTGTTTATTTCGTAAATATTCTGTAATATTTTAGTATTAGATTATATACTAGATATTAAACTAGTATCGTAAGTTCACGTCCGTGTCACGCAATCTCTGTTTGTATTGCGCCTAACAAGTGTTATGTAGTAATTAGCACAATTTACTTTTAAAATACTTTATTAGATTTAGAACTTAGTATTTACACTTTTACTAGATTTAGAACTTAGTATTACGAACTTAGTACAATGAGATGTGTCGAATTTGGATGTTGGAAGTGAAGTGACTTGCTTATTCTAATGCCACTTATTTATACTAAGAAAGGTGTGGGAATATTTAGACATATGTTGGGGATTTACATGGTCGGGAATGTAAAGTATCCATAAACTATCAGTTGTAGACAACTGAGCCACTTATCCTAATAATTTATTTAAACAAAAGTATTGTAAGAACTTAAACAGTTTTGAAAGTTAAGTACCTATAAAGAATACAAAGGTCCTTAAGATACAATACTACTTGAGAATCACGTAATGGTTTGCAGGTTAAGTCAAGTACCAAAAAGGTCCTTAAGATTAATAAATTGTATAACGTAATGGTTTGCAGGTTAAGTCAAGTACCAAAAAGGTCCATAAGATTATAAATTGTTCACAGAACTACAAACCACTTATCGTAGTGCAACTTATTTAAACAAAAAATGGTCATGTGAACTAAAAGCATTTTTAAGGGTTTTGAAAGTTAAATACTTATAAATAATACAAAGGTCCTTAAGATACAATATTACTCGAGAATAACATATTGAAGGTATAAGAAATACGTGGGAATCACCTAGAATTAGTATTATGTAACATCTCCCCTCTTAGAATAAAGATTGGGCGTTAGTGCCTAATCTTTGAGAATGAGGTGATGTTAGAGGGTTTTCAGTGTTGATTTCTTCGTCGTCTGTTACGCGGGAAGACGTCTGATGTATATTTCTAAGCGGGATGGCGATATGTGTGCTGCGCTCTCTTCGGGAGTTGTCGAAGCAGTTGTTGAATATTTGAACGTATCCTCTTCCGTCCGATGATCGTCTTGTTTGATTGAAACCGATTGGACATCGTTTGCAGAGTTTGATAAGAAAATAAGAAGGGAGTATGATGCCTATCGTAAAATAGAACCACATGAAGGTAGAGTTGTTTCTATCTAGGAACGATTGTGACTTAGAATTAGCTTGGATCTTCTTCAATTCGTCTGAGTATTTATCGAGGTGAGTCTTGATTTTGTTAAGCGAATCCAAGGGCATGTCGTTGATCTTGATGGGAAGAAGATGTGGTGGTGCTTCAATGTTCTTTGTTATCTCAAAGCAATCATCCGTCCTTATGTCGGGAATTATAATGGGACTCGTCGCGTTTTCTTCCATTGATTGATATGCCGAAAGTGTGCTGTAGCCTGTGTGAAGCGTACACCCTTGTGATAGTGTTACAATGCCTGATCCTTGAAGCTTATGATTTGAAACTTCATTGTCGCAGTGTAGAACGCAGCTGGTTTCGGTGGTCAAGATGTAGAGCCATCTGTTGTGATGCAATGGTTGAAACGTCTGGATTTCCGCAGGAAATGTTGTCGCCGTGCAGGTTTCAGGAATAGTAGTTTTCTTGCTAAGAAGTAGTTGTAGCTCGCAGATGGGACGCTCCGCTGAGTCGTAGACCACAAGATCTTTGCAGACTCTGTTTCTCATAGCGAAGGTGATGCAGTTGTCTAGTGAACTCGTCGAAACATAATATTGCCCACTTGGATTAGTAGCCAGGTATATATGCTCAGGAATGATTGTGGAATAGTATGAGGAGTTAGGATGTTGTATTGGAATAGAATAGGTATGATACAAGGTTAAAGGATCATTCATGACGAGAGGAAATTCTAGAATATAGACTAATCGATTCGAATAAACATAGGCTGTCAAGAAGGAAGAATCTAGTAAAGTATGTAAGTTATTAGTAGTGACCGAAGTGAACAACTTTTTAGAGCTTATGATTGAAGGATGAACTATATTACATTTAGCAAAAAGAATACTAGCTAGACAATCGTCAATTTCGTTTTCTAGGCTTGTAACAAGCTCTAGGATTTGCAAAGAAATAGTAGAGATATCTTCGTTTACTTTGATGTCGAAGATAAGAGTATCTGTCTTGTTGAGGTAGGAGTTGAGACGATTAATGTTTTCATTAATTACATGTTCGTCAAAGGTAATTTTAAAGATTGTTTCATTAAAATTTCTTACAGTAGAAGATGTAATTTGCAACTGTTTTTGCATGAGATTGCTTAGATCCAACTCATTTCGTTCAAGTTTATCGATGCATTCGTCGTAGCGTTTTGCATCTTTTGCATCAGGTGTACCTATAAGCCACTTAAGAACAGAACCAAAGTCGTCTAAGAGTTCTCTTTTAACACGAAAGTTCTTTCCTAAGTACATGTTGAGTTCAGCTAGTTTTGATTCGATTTTATTTAGATTTACGTTAAGGTAAGATTTGGTCGATTGAACGTTAGGAAGAAATTGATATTGAGCTGATGTCGCTTGGAAGTTGTTGGAAAGGCGAGTTAGGGATTCGAAAGATATGAATAGTGGTTTTATGTCTTTATAGACGATAAGCTTCCATGATCCATCAGATATTGAAATTTGTCCTTCTTTGTCATAAAAAATACCAGCATGTGAGGTAAGGGAATCGGATATTATCATTTGAGCAACGATTTTCGTGGTTACGCTGGAATAGAAGTAATTGACGAGTTAGGAAAATAGAAGAGTTCTAATATAAATTTAAACCTAATTTTATTATATACCTATACTTAACTTAGTGGACATAAGGCCGTAGGCGATTGGCATGCACTAATTGATTTTTGCCTGCTTTCTTAATTAAATAGTTTTCGTTGAAGCCTACACGTATTATTTCGCACGGACCTTCCCACTTAGAATCTAAATTATTTGGGTTAGGGACCCTTAACATTACCTTATCACCTATTTTATATTCGATAGTATTTCTAATTTTGCTATCGTAGCGCTCTTTTGCTTTTTCTTTCATGTTTTCGATGTTTTTGAGTGCAGTTTCACGAGATGCGTTTAGACGTTCATTAAGGTCTTTTAAATAATCGCATGCAGTGTAATCAGAAATTGGCTTAATGGAATAGAATGGACGCGGTTTGTATCCGAAAAGAAGTTCATGCGGCGTATAACCCGTGGAGCTATTAATCGAGGTGTTATGACACATGATTGCGAATGGAATGATTTGATCCCAATTCTTTAACCGTCGATTATGGTACATGCGAATGTGATCTCGTAGAGTTGCGTGAAATCGTTCGAGGGCACCGTTAGTTTGAGGATGGTAAGTTGTATTGAAAGTGTGATTAGAGCCGAAGAATTTCATCAGTTGTTTTATTACATTATTCGTAAATTCGGTGCCTTGATCTGAATGGAATCTCTTTGGTACTCCGTAGTGTTGGCAAAAGTTAAGCAATTGCCGTGCTACAGTTACCGCTTCTTTGTCTGGGATCGGGTATGCTTGTACATATCTCGTAAGATCGTCTTGGAGAGTTAAAACATATTTGTTATTGCCTTCACTGATGTCCGAGTAAGAGACTAAGTCCATTGAAACGCGTTCGAAAGATTCGGTTGATTGGGAGGTTATGACCATGGGAGCTTGAAAAGATTTTCTTTGTATTTTATTACGTTGGCAGATAACGCAAGATTCGACGTAAGTTTTTATGTCATTGGTCATCCCTTTCCAAAAGAATTCGTTTCTAATTTTCCTGGTAGTTTCGACTACACCACGATGTCCTGATAGAGGTTCATCGTGATAGGTTTTCAGGATATCAGGGATATCTTCTGACTTTGGATACTTAACTTTATTTTCGCAAATTGTGATTTCGCAATCATAGTTTTCAGCCAAGTATGTTGAGATATGAATTTGTTCATTATTGACTAGTTTACATGTGTGGTCATTTTTAAGATCTGGGACAAAAAGTTGGGAGATAGTATGTTGTTGAAGACAGGAAAGCAGAGCTTTGAAATAGCTTTCAGCATCCCATGGGTCGAAGTGATTTGGCCTAGTACAGCAAAATATAAGATTTTGTTTTTCATTTGAAATTAGGATATCCGTGCCATAAAGGTTTTTGATTTTTGCTACATAGTGCTCTACACCGGAGCACAAGCTTAAAGCTTCGTTGAATATTTCGTTTTGATCTGAGAGTTTGCAAGATGTGGGAATAAAGACATTTTTATGTCTGGGATCTAATAATCGGTCAGGTGAGAACTTGACTTTAGAGGATTCAAAACAATTGCGTTCTCTTATATCTAAGGCTGCATAATGTTCATAATTGAGTTGGAGATACTCCTCTGATGGAGAATTTGGAGTCGAGTTTGTTAAGTCAATGATGTTAGAGTTCATAACCGGAGGGCGGGAAAGAGCGTCTGCATTAGTGTTGGTTTTACCCGATTTATATACTATCTCGTAGTCGTACTCTTCGAGTTTTAATCTCCAACGAACTAGGCGGCTACCTGGGTCTTTGATGTTCATAAGCCAAACTAGAGGTTTATGGTCCGTGAGTATCTTAAACCTTCGACCAAAAAGGTAAGGTCGAAAATGCTTTACTGCCCACACTATGGCTAATAATTCGCGTTCTATAGTAGAATAATTAGACTCGGCTTTATTTAGTGTACGTGAAGCATATGCAATTGGCAAGTCTTTGCTGACTTCTCCTTGTGAAAGAATTGCACCTATCGCGTATTTTGAAGCATCAGTCGTTAAATTGAATTCTCTGTTGAAATCGGGATATTGTAAAATAGGTGTCGTTGTAAGGATGTCCTTACAACTATCGAATGCGCGTTGTTGTTCTTCACTCCAAACGAATGGGACATCTTTTTTAAGAAGGCTTGTCATAGCTTTCGTGAGTTTGCTAAAATTCGGAATGAACCTGCGGTAGTAACCAGCAAGTCCTAGGAATGATTTTATGTCTTTACAGGATTTTGGGACTGGAAATTCCTTAACAGCTTTTACCTTGTCAGGATTCGGTTTTACACCTTCGTTAGAGATTATGTGACCTAGGTAAGCTACTTCTTTTCTCATGAATTCGCATTTATCTGGCTGGATTTTTAAACCATGTTCTCTAAGGCGATTAAAGACTTCAGTGAGTTTTTGTTCATGTTCTTGAAGACTAGATGCGAAAACAACGATGTCGTCAAGGTAGACGAAACAGCGTTCACCTTGCAATCCATGGAGGACACTGTCCATGGCACGTTGGAACGTGGCTGGTCCGTTTTTAAGGCCAAAAGGCATTCTAAGGTACTCGTAATGACCGTAAGGTGTATTGAAAGCTGTTTTAGGGACATCTTTAGGGTCCATCTCTATTTGGTGGAATCCTGAGGCTAGATCTATTGTCGTGAAATAGATTGAGTGACCTAGTTTATCTAAAATATCGGAAATATTGGGTAAGGGATAGCTGTCTCCTACTGTTATGTCGTTGAGTTTACGATAGTCGATAACTACACGCCACTTTTGTTTCTCTGAGGCATCCAATTTCTTTGGTACTACCCAGATAGGACTACTCCAAGGGGAGGTGCTAGGTCGAATTATGTTTTGATCTAGCATTTTCTGAACTTGAGTTTTGACTTCTTGTTGATGAACGAAAGGGAACCTGTAGGTTTTCGTATGAATCGGTATCTCTGAAGTTGTAGGGATCGAATGTTTAGTGTGGTTTGTGAATGTCAAAGTTTCGCCTTCATAATAAAATATATCTGAAAATTCGTAGATGATTTTGTCGAGAGAGTCTTTCTCTTCGGCGTTCAAATGGTCTTGCCGTATAAGTCTGTTACTAGTGCCGTTACTGTTAATCGTTTTTGATAGATTTACTGGGAATTTGAGATTGTTTAATGACTTATCGTCGTTTGATAATAATGGAGTCGCTTGAACTATGGGAATAGAAATAATTTTGTCTTCGTTACTAGAATTTACGCAAGTGATTAAGAATTTGTGGTTTTTGACTGCGACTAACGCGTTAGGAATGGAGATATCGCTTTGAATTTGTTGTTTGTTGATTACAGCGTATCCGTCTTGAATATCATTAGTAAAACATGTGATAACGGTTTCTGAGCGTTGACCCACGAACTGTTCGTTTTTATTATTGGCTAATCCTTTTTCGCCGACATAGAAGAGTTTGTAAGAGCGATCATGGATTCTCATGGATTTTGATTGGACATAGATGTTAACGTTGAATTTTGACATGAAATCGTTACCTATGATACCGTCGACTTGAATGTTGAGGTTAGCTACATGGAATTTGAATTTAGGAAAATTGTCTAGTGATATTTGAGCCGTTCCAAAACTTTGAATTGAGGATTGGTTACCCGAGATACCTACGATTGATACGATGTTCGAAACATCTAGAGGTGCCATTCCTATTTTCGCTTTATTTATGACCGAAATAGAGGCTCCTGTATCAACGAGTAGCGTGACTGGGTTTCCTTCGATATGGAATTGGCAATGTAGAAGATTTTCTGGAGGTACGTTAAGTGAGGAAATAGTAATAGGTACAGCGGGTTTGGTATATTTTGATTGAGGGTTTGATTTCGATTTTGATCTAGGTTTTGATTTAGAGTTTGATTTAGATTTGGTAGAAATGGAATTTGAATTAGTATTGATTTGGGAGTTAGTATTTGATTGAGTCGATTTTGATTCAGAGTTTGATTTGGATTTTGCATCAGATTTGGTAGAAATAGAATTTGAATTAGTATTGATTTGGGAGTTAGTATTTGATTGAGTCGATTTTGATTCAGAGTTTGATTTGGATTTTGCATCAGATTTGGTAGAAATAGAATTTGGACTAGTATTGATTTGGGAGTTAGTATTTGATTGAGTCAGATTTAGGATTTCAGTTTGAGTGCTGGCATCACAAAATTGTCTCCGATAGACTGGTCTATTTTGTGGTGCCATTATGCGATTCTTGTTGAGCTGAAGCACGGGTGCCTGTCCCCGATGGACTGAATGAGGCAACCCATGATTCCTAAGATTACTATCTAGGGTTGGTTTAGGTTTTACCATCCTAGTTGGAGTGCCTCCGCCTCGATATCCATGTTCTGGTTCGAATTGGGGCTTGACATCAGTGTCCGGGCATTGGAGTAGCAAGTCGAAGCGGTTTCCGGAGTAGTGCCCATCTCTCCGGCCGCTTGAGAGTTTAAATTATTTACTCTAGCAGGGGCCGCAGGCCGTTGTTGAGACGTTTGTTGAACAGAGTTAAGATTTTGTCTTAGGTTGTTGTTATAAGCGCGTTTACGGCACTCCGAGATTAAGTGTCCCGGATATTTGCAATAGTTGCAAACTTTAGTATGGCTCTGTGATTGCTGTGGGATGCTATTCCTGTTTTGTGTCTGTCTAATTTCGTTCGTACGCATGCTATTATCTGTGCGGAAGTTGTTTGTTGGGTTTGGGACGC
This sequence comes from Hydriomena furcata, assembly GCA_912999785.1. Lineage (NCBI taxonomy): Eukaryota > Metazoa > Arthropoda > Insecta > Lepidoptera > Geometridae > Hydriomena > Hydriomena furcata. The sequence continues at coordinate 9,100,006 of OU538839.1, forward strand.
TTTTCTTATATAGAATTTGTCTAGCGTTGTTCATGTTTCTAATTTTTTCTTCTTGAATAGCCAAGTTTCCTGCGTCGGTGAGGTTAGATATAGTGTGAACCCTAAGCATTATACCTATATCTGAGTTTAACCCGTTAATAAAGACGTTTAGTGCCATTTCTTCGGTGGTGGCCACGCGGCCTTCCAATGTATTGTCTTTCGTTTCAGTGGATAATTTTTCAACGAGTTTGCTCCTACACATATCGACCCTATGAAAATAATCGGTGATGGATTCACTGGGTTTTTGAAAAAGAGATTGTAACTCTAGTTGTAAGTGTCCCAGCGTCTTTGTATGCGAGTACTTTTGAATTAAAAAACATTTTAAATCGGGCCATGTCTGAAACCGCTTCGTGTGGACGTCTGACGACCCTGGTCCCGTGATTTTGTTTAATGCGTATGTTAAAAGTATCTTAATTTGAGATTTTGATGCTAATTCAAAAGCTGAGTCACACGATCTAATGAATCGATAAACTTCTTGAGTAGGTTTGTGGGTGTCGAATTCAGGAATAAGTTGCAAAAGCATTCTGAAGTCTATATCCATTGTAGCGGATTCCGCTTCAGTTGTTTTAGAGTCGATGGACATAATGAATCGATGATCGAATAATTAAAGGAATCGAGATGAATGTTGTAGGATTAGGAAATAGAACAAAGGAGCATATAAGAATGAGCCACTTACCACAGTAACACAATAAATGTTTTGCGGATGCACATCGTTGGTTCGGCGGAGAAGATTAAAACCCTGTAGGCACCGTTTCACTGTTAGTCTTTTGTTTAGTTAAACCGTAGAAACGTTATCTCCGACTTTTATTCGCGATTTTTGCATTCCTACCGGCTGCGCCAAAATGTTATGTAGTAATTAGCACAATTTACTTTTAAAATACTTTATTAGATTTAGAACTTAGTATTTACACTTTTACTAGATTTAGAACTTAGTATTACGAACTTAGTACAATGAGATGTGTCGAATTTGGATGTTGGAAGTGAAGTGACTTGCTTATTCTAATGCCACTTATTTATACTAAGAAAGGTGTGGGAATATTTAGACATATGTTGGGGATTTACATGGTCGGGAATGTAAAGTATCCATAAACTATCAGTTGTAGACAACTGAGCCACTTATCCTAATAATTTATTTAAACAAAAGTATTGTAAGAACTTAAACAGTTTTGAAAGTTAAGTACCTATAAAGAATACAAAGGTCCTTAAGATACAATACTACTTGAGAATCACGTAATGGTTTGCAGGTTAAGTCAAGTACCAAAAAGGTCCTTAAGATTAATAAATTGTATAACGTAATGGTTTGCAGGTTAAGTCAAGTACCAAAAAGGTCCATAAGATTATAAATTGTTCACAGAACTACAAACCACTTATCGTAGTGCAACTTATTTAAACAAAAAATGGTCATGTGAACTAAAAGCATTTTTAAGGGTTTTGAAAGTTAAATACTTATAAATAATACAAAGGTCCTTAAGATACAATATTACTCGAGAATAACATATTGAAGGTATAAGAAATACGTGGGAATCACCTAGAATTAGTATTATGTAACACAAGCTATGTAAAAGACCTGTTATTAGTTCATTAAAAAATAAAATAAAATGCCACCATTGCAAACCACTTGTGTAAGGTATAAAAATCTGTAAGTATCAGATGGGAGTCCTAAATACTTTTGGGCTCCGATGGAAAAAAATATACGTGGAATGTACTGAGATCAAAATGATAGATTAGGAAATACAGTGCATTATTATTAAATTACAAAAAAAAATTGTACATACATAAATCACGCCTTTTTCTTAAAGGGGTAGGCAGAGACCACGGCTTTCAACTTGCTATGATCCAGACATACTTCTTTTGCTTCATTCCCTCTCATCACATTCCTCATTCATGCTCATTTATTTAGTGCGGCAATTTTTCTAAATTAGGAATAGTTTCGAACTGCTTTCGGATTAAATTCGGTTTTCGAATTTTCCGTACCTCCCTATTACCTACTACGTATTCCGAATAGGTATTTTATTGTCGAAGCTCTGCCTTCACAAAGGGACAGCTCTCGTAAAACCTAAGTGTCCTGCACCTCGCTTTATGGGCAGTGCTGGCTTTTATGCCAGCTAGTGCTGTGCCTTTATCTGCTAGTGTTGTGCGATTGTGACGCAGTAATCTTTTTATCTGTGACGATTGCTTCATTGTCCTTTTCTTTCACAGGCTTCTAGAGAAACGATTCACTTTTAAAACGGTTAATAATGTTATGACAAAGAATACTTGTCTTGGTCAAGTAGGTAATTATTCCGACGTACCGTAGTTTTTCATCAGCACTACGATATTGATACCTGTCATGATATGTTTCATGTAATATTTGGACTTGCCTCTGACCCCGTGAATTCGAGATCACTTTTACCTCCACCTAATACAACTCTTTACTAACATTTTAATATTTATTGTCCAAAATTTCATTTAAATCACTGACATTATCCAGAAAGTTTAATCATCATTTTATTGCAAAGCAGTCCAACAATCTATTATTAATGACAAAATATGGAAGCTATAGAAATTGCTTTTCTAAATCGATGCCAAAACTTGTCGACTTCGCCGGAACACGATGTTGTTGATTGAAATAAAATAAATTTATTTGACACACACACATAAATAAGTAGGTACTTACACATAACAAGAAGAAGAAAGAAAGGTGCATAAAAACACAGACACCTACTGTTTTTCTGTTAATTAGATTATTGTACTACTAGAAAGCAGTCTTCAATTAGCACTCTTGTTATTGTTAGCGCTATGAACGGAAACTTCTGTCAATGCCAAGTGTCAAGTGTCACTTGACATAAGTGCCGCGTATAAATATTTAGTTTCTCGGAAGTAAGTGGTGCTTGAAGTTTTATCCCACAGTTAATAGTTTGAACTTGCAAGCAAATTTGGATGACTCAACTCTAGTTCCGCTCCTGATTCTTCGAATGATCTCAAGGTCTCACTCGTTAAATTAAAATTACGCATGATGAAGAACGCTAATAAGCGCTAAAATATGGGCAGAGTGCAAATTTGGGAGTTTATTTGTTTCGATTCCATGATGTTGAACAAGTGCACGGATATTATCATCTTGTCATTATCCTACTTCTTGTGGGGTCGGAACAATATGTAGAAAACCATGTTGCAAAATTGTTGATTTGGCTTAGATTGTTTTACAGCTAGCCGCCTGCCTGCCTTATGGATATGATACGTGTTATTTTTTGCAATACTCTAACGTGCACGCCCGCTTAGAAAACCAAGACTTCAGATTACACATTGCTTTTCCTAAAAACCGGCCAAGTGCGAATCGGACTCGCGCACAAAGGCTTCCGTACCATAATCTATAAAAAACGGCATAAAAATCACGCTTGTTGTATGGGAGCCCCACTTAAATATTGATTTTATTCTGTTTTTATTTGTTGTTATAGCAGCAACAGAAATACATCATCTGCGAAAAATTTCAACTGTTTAGCAATCACGATTCATGAGATACAGCCTGGTCACAGACGGACAGATGGACAGCGGAGTCTTAGTAATAGGCTCCCGTTTTACCCTTAGGGTATGGAACCCTAAAAAAACTCGATTCTATATCTAGCTAAAAAATCCCAAGCAAATCAAGCATACTTAAAAGTATAACACTTCTCTCGTTTGTTCCAGCGGTATCCCTCGAGACGCTGGTTGAGAACTGTCATAAGCTCCTGGAAAAGTTCCACTACTCCTGGGAGATGATGCCTCTAGTGCTGGTGATCCTGAACTACGCGGGGAGTGACCTGGACGAGGCCTCCCGGAAGATCGACGAAGGTAGGCCATGACAATGCGATTTACTAGCCCAGCAGGCCTAGCATAACAATAAAAGTTTGTCGACTGAGGGATAGACAAAAATGCGTTTGGGTGTCAAAAGAAGTGATATTTCTAACCATCCACACTCCCGGCGAGAATCACCGAGAATACCCGAGAGGCGTGAGTGTAGAACTATATGGGCGCTTAAGATTAAACGCTCGAGGAAGCACCACAGAGTCAGCATACGTAAAAAAACAGTTGCTAAAATCATTAATTAATTTATGAGGTATGAAGATTTTGTTGTATCGGCTCTGTAGCGTTTCCTCGAGCGTCTAATCTGAAGGCTACCTAAAGTGTCTCGTCTTCTCGTTCTCTTTAGTTTTATGTTCCCGCGTGAGTGTGGATGGGCTATTATGTTCAAAAGTAAAGAGGCCTTACCATAAGCTCTTAATGATTAAAATAGTACTACTCGCGGTGCGAAAGTGACAACGCTATACGTGCAGCTTTGTCATTTTCTCGAGTAGTACTGTTTCAATATTCCTTGAAAAGTTTGGAGACAAGGGCGCAGGGATCGTGAGAAAAAATCACTTCTACGCTTCGTTCTACTTAACATTTACGTCCACGGCGCCGGCGCCGGTCGGTAGTAAGATAAGCACCCAATCGTTATATTTGTCTTCTTTCCGTAGACGAACGATTGTCTTCGGTAGATACGCATAAACCCTCCTGGTTTCCATGATGGCGACCGTCTTATGACGACGACAGTACTTAATAATATCTTTACTAGAGAACGATTTTCAACCTAATAAGCCTCAGAAATTCTGATTACTTAAGTACTTACATAAATAAATATAATAATGTAAATTTGTTAATTTTGGAATAGAATAGAAAAATGTTTTGATTCGACCACATAATACAGACAATAACATATTGGATAAGAAAGATTTTAATTTGGATTCATAAGTTGGTTTGTTCGCTTGACACTTATAATTAGATACGATTCCGTAATGTTAATCATAGCACTAGACGTTGTCCTGTCAAATTTCAATAATCAAACAGAAAATAGCACTTTTAGTTTTTCTTTACGCTGGATTTTTCAAAAAGTGTTTTGAAATATACTTTACGACTTTATAAAAATCGGTAAATTCGTTTCGAAGGAGGTTACAAACACTGTGACACGAGAATTTTATATATTATATGTAAATATAATAAAACTTTTAACTTTATAACGAAAGTACGGTCGTCGTATGTCGGACGCTGGTTATGGAAATCTATGCTGCGATTCATGTGATATGCATTGCGATAAATATATAAATGATGAAATGGAACTGATTATTGATTGATGAAGTGAAATGATCACGTGAATGTTGATTGAGCAACCAACCAACTTCAAAAGCACGCAATGTTTTTGTCGATGTTCATTTAAATAAAATTATATAATTGTAATTGGTGATTAATTCAAAGTATATGGTCATACCTACTAGTACCATTAGGGGTCGTCCATGAATCACGTGAGGCTCAAAAGGGGGGGAGGGGGTTCAGCAAAAATCACGAAATATCACAAGGGAGGAGGGGGGTGTAGTCGTGTATTTATTTTTCGTCAAACGAAAAGGGCGTTAATTAATTTTCTAATTTTCTAGAATAAAATTAGATTATACTTTACTAGACCCGTGACAGACTTTGTCTTGCACACATTTCAGTAATCGCATAGAAAAAACAACTTATTTTTTTTCCCTAAAAACATTGTCCTGATAAAATCCATTACGAATTTTGGGTGTTAAAAAACATCACGTGGTTATGGACAGCCCCTGACATGGTATTTGCTGGAGGAAAGTTTTTATTTCCGGACTGTAGAGTTTATTAGAAAACTTTAACAGGTTTAACTATATTAGATTTTAACATGGGTGTTTATCACGTAATTACCTTTTCACAGGTTTCCTGAAACTTGTACCAACAATTCTTCGAAATATATGACATTTACCATGATTTGTGAATCTGTTGCCGATATGTCGGAACGATTGCATGGTTGGGGTTTTTTTTTTAATTTATTAAACGTAAGAAAAAAAAGGGCTTTGTCGCTTTGCGACCACACCGCCCATGGTTGGGGTTAAAACTGTGTTTATTTATAATCACAATAATTTGCAAAAGTGGTTTGACTCTTTTGACATTTTCAAACCTGGGTCTTACTTACAGTCGAGATTCCATTTATTTAATAATCAAAATGGCTAGGCGCTCCAGTTCCATTGGCCCATTTCTATTTTATCGCGATGCTAACAGTTCATAGTTCAAACAGTACATTGTAAAGAACCTATATATTTAACGTGAACCTGATGCCGTACCACAAACAATAATAGCAAAACAATACGTACGAGTTCGTATTGCGTTGTCACTTTTGCACCGCAAGTAATATTGTTTTGATATTATTTTCGGTCCTTGTGGTAGGTAATCCAATCAGGGGATTCGTGGAAATCATCAATGATCGCAATAAAAAAAATACCGTAATCACGATGATACATTTCGTGCGTCTACTTCTGACAACTCCTAAATGTTAATTTTTCGCAAAATATTTTGGTATTATACTACACTTTATACAAAGTATCACCTACACAAATCAGTTTCAGATCGTTAATCGATTTTAGCAGATCTCATATCTGCTCGCAGAAAATCTCAGAAGTTCACGATATGCAAATGTATATTCAGGAAACTCTACTAAAAGTTTGAACTGTGACTGATCATACTCAACCAAGAAAATATTGAGGTTGAAATGTGCTTTTCTGGCTTTATGTGTTATAATGCATGCAATAGTTTTAAACGTCACGAATTTGTTAATCTATTGAAAATTTACGTCCTTTTATCCTTTACGAAAAAAGAGCTATCTACGAAATGGGGCTTTATTAAAAGACGATGTTTGTCACGAATTTGTTAATAAATTGAATCATTACTTCCTTTTATTCACGACAAAGGCTCTATCAACGAATCGAGGCTCTTTTAAAAAACGTTATGCTAAACCTAACCGTAGATGTGGACATTTGGAAATTTGTATCTGCCTCTATATGTCCAATATGACTGATGCCTAATCAGATCTTCCTTGTTCAAATATGGTTGTGTTTTTGAGATAATGCTTATTAAACTCGTATTGTAATTGTTTTCTAAGTCGATTAAAGTTGCTATATTCAATGTACTTGAATTACCTGCTTTATTTTTTATCCCATTCATATTTACATAATTTTCCGTATTTATTCGGTAGCTATCAACAAATTCGTGCGTTTATTACGTTCTACGGATACATGATGATAGAATTCACTAATTTTTGTAAAATAATTTTTGATTTTCATACGTTATTAAGTAAAATAATGTTAAATATTCATTTTATGAAAAATAAATTAGTCATTTATATGTTAATCATGGACCTGTAGATCTGTAAGTACGCGTAAGTTGAGTAAGTTTTGCAAATTACAAGGATGTAAGTATATATTAATTTTATAACTAGATTTTACCCGCGCATTCGTCATCGTAGATTCAGATCAATTTTTGACGACTCTATCGTAAAACATTGAAATTCCGGAAAATCAAAAGTAAATTTTGGTAAATCATGTCCGTCCCAAGGCTTTAGCTATCTCTATACGAAATTTCATAAAAATTGGCCCATCGGTTTAGCCGTGATAACATCACAGACAGACAGACAGAGTTACATTCGCATTTATAATATTAGTATTTTTTAATATCAATATCTTAACATTTTTACTAAATTTAGTAACTTTATTGACTTGATCAGTTACTAGTGACGTAATAGAATAATTTATCGATAAGAAATCATTGTCGATAAAAATATACTCGTAATAAAAGTGACACAGCCTTGTGATTTGTAGAATGAGAAACATAATAAAGATATTGAGTCTGTAATATTATGTATAATTAATTTTTACTTATTTTATGGGAGCAATCTTGCTCTGGCGTTTAAAATTATTCAAAATCTTGTGTTCAATGTCTTTAGCGCGTCATTGAACCAAATCGACAACATGTTTAAAAACAAAAGAATTAACAAAAAGTTATCAATAAATTATGTTATGTAAATGTGACACCGTTTTCCCATGTATGTTGCCTATGTTATACATAATACATTACAGACCCAATTGACTACTAATAGAGTAATTATCTGAATTGCTAAATGCGAATATTGAACATAATTTGCTTAATGTTTATTGGTATTTCATTTCCTTCTTAATGATAATTAAAAGTAAATAAATGCTGTTAAAGTATCTTTCATATTTACAAAATTTATGTTGAACTGTGTTTAAAAAAACCTAAAGATGGAATATTTAAATAAGCTTATGATTATCATGTATCAGAAGGAATTGAATGCCACAAAACAATATTCAAGCAGAATATTTTCAATTTAATTTGTGGTGAAGGTGTAGAAACAATTATTCAATTATCCCTGGTTACATTTTAACTCTACATTTCTTTTGTCATGGTTCAGATATAATAACTGCTAGAAAATATATTTTCACCCTTTTAAAGTATAATGCCTAGTTCTAGTTAAAATCTATAATTTTCCACTAAAACTAGACGGTCCTAAGACTTATTAATCTGTTAATGAAACTGACTTCCAGTGCCCCAAAAAGCCTCAAAGCAATATTTACTGAACCATGACCTCGAAATTTGAAGGGTAACAGAGGTTACCGCGTCAATAAGTGAGCCATCTGATTCCGTCTTGTACCTGTGTATTAAGACTAATCCTGAAAACTGAAACAATGATGTTCAGACCACGCATCTTGATCGATAATAACAGAAAAATATAACAAAAGTGGTTTATTTTTCAACTTATAATTTGACACTTAAAAATCAAGTCTGAATGAATATAGTAGTTTTTTTCTTTGAATTTGGTTCATTAGCCGCCATTATTGTGTCCTCTAATCTTTGTAGCATTGCTACATCATAGATTTCGGAAAAAAATGTTTGAAATCGATACTAAAACAGTCACAAGTAGAACGTTCTTCAGGATCAAGCAATTTGGTTTTCAGTAAGGACATCGATAGGTGAAGATGTGATTGTGCCTTTAGTATCAGGAGTCGTTTTAATACATCAAGGGTGTAAACACGAATCACTATCGTATCGATATGTTATCGTACAAAAGTTAAAACTGACACAACACAAAAAGTGTCAGTTTTGACATTTGGATGAAACGATGTCGATACGATAGTGGCTCGTGCTCAGGCCACTGTATTTAAAAACCCAGGGAGTATGTTGTTTCTACAATGCCATGCGATTGTAACCTTTGCGACTTGTCCACAGGAAAAATGATAATCAACGAGTACGCCAGGAAGCACAACCTGAACGTGTTCGACGGTCTCGAGCTAAGGAACTCGACACGCCAGTACGGACTTTAATAGTAATAATAGTTTTTCCAAAAAGAAACCACTTTTCGAAATTCTTTTCGTTCGTGCGGTGCAGTGAACATTATACATCTTGAATGACAATTCGCTTCGAAGAATAGGGATGGGAAATGTAGATTTGTTGGGATATCGATAAAACACATTTCAATTGTTTTTGTAACAAAAATTGTTACTTCTAAAGTTTACGCGATAGAATCTTTATGATGATAAATTATTTTTATAAAATATTGAGATTTGAATTGAGATTGTCATTCAAATGACTAACAAATCACAACATACATACATGAAAATTGTACATACATCAAAATTAAATCGTTTTCTCGCATCCATTTTAAATAGTTCAAAAGTTGCTTGTATAAAGCAAATAAATACATATACTCATTCACAGAACAATACATTCATAATCACACACAAAAAAGTATTTTTAATATTTTATAGGTAGGTATCAAAATTCGTTTAAAGATGATCGCTCTGTCATTGTTTTAAAAAAATATAAAATTATCTTTATTTCGATCTCAGAATAGTTTTACGTCATGATTTTTGATTTGATACAATTATACATAGGTGACGATTTTGCTGTGTCCACGCTAAAAGCTATAATTTCTAAAAAAGAACGCTCTTATTCCTTTACGTTAAAGTCTAAATAAGCGTTACCTCAAAATGACAGTTCGAAAACTTAGGATAGTTTAGTAATTTCTCTATTTTATTTTGCATATTTTACACATCCAAGTGCATGTTGATTAAATTTAGCTTGATGTCTCTGAATCACTTACGAAAATCTAAAATTTTATTAAAACTATATTAGTTATACAACTGTTACGCTGATTAGACTTATGGTTTTTGATGAATGTAGAATCGTTTTTTTTCTCAATAACAGCAAAACATACAGTTTTGTTTTTTATGACAAAGATAACTTATGGATATAATCTAGATAAATTATAGACAGAAACACGATTGGTGAAACTTTTCTCGATAGATTTATTTTCCAAAGTTGGCTCTTCAAAAACCCTAGTTTAGTTTTTAATCAAAACTATGAACAAAAATAACTAAGAACATTTAATTTTTATATAGTTCGATAGATAATCATACTAGCTAAGTAAATTATAGACAGTTTCTTTATAAGTTTGATTATCACCTCAACGTACAGGAATAAGAACGATATTTTTTTAGGATATTTAGGTTTAGTGTGGACACAGAATCGCCACCATTGATCTCATTAATTTAACGTCAGAGAATTAAACGGAGTTGATTACATATATTCTCTGGTACAGTACGGTCGGCTGATCTTGCCTTATGTGAAATTAGCGAAAATAGTTTAGTGTCACTGCATACGGTCGAAAATTGTCTGTAAAACCAAACAGCTTCTCTTCACGTCAGCCAAAATCTGCCGACTGTACTGTACGAGTGTCATTACTAACTTTCTAAGTTGCGTTACAACATGGAATTATTCATTTTATATTTAGGATAGATTAGTGTAGGTACGTTGTTCGTAACTTTGGCAAAAACAATGTTTATTATATCTAAACCATCCATTTTCATTATTCTTTTGGTTTGGATTTATTTGGTGCAGTTGACACATCGACGACATAGCCTAATAAACGCCTAATGGTTTAATTTCTCTGTCAAATCGTTGACGTGTGCGGGTCGAGGGGAGAGCGGTAAAAATTAATTCTGATTGGCTGGTTCAATCTGACAGCTCGATCATGTGAATCGTGCTCGATGTATTATATCAGCGATATTCTAATGTGTTGTGAGAAAGTGTTCGCCTTGCATGAGGAGTCTATATGCTGTGTGGTCGATGATTTGACATTACAATGAAAATAAAAATCAGTTCTAGTTACTGCATTGAGGCATAAGAAGTTAAGAAGTACCTACTTACTTACTAAACATATTTATGAAACTGAAATTGTAACAATGTGGCTAGAAATGTCTTGCAAACCAAATAATAAGAATGTTATTTAAAAAAAAGCCATCAAAACTACACTTAAGGCGCTCCCTGTCGACGATTGTTTTTGTTCGAAACAAAAAAAGAAATACTTCTGAACAAGCCACATCTCCTATTTTATAATGTATAGTATATGTGAATAAAGATGTACCCAACTTTAATCACTTCGATAAATAATCCTACCGACCGCTGCAATGACGACAAACACACGTTGGCGCGTGGTCCGCCTTAGCTTTTTGAATAAATTAATGATATAAATTATGTATAATTACTTATCAAAAATCTATTCTAATAGAAATCTAGATCTACATATTACCTATCTTTAACAATAAATCACAAGTTGATTTTAATAGTAGGTATCAAAATATTTCGATCATAAATTCTAAAACGTATCATTTTGAAATAATATCTTTATAGTAAAAAGTTTCTGCTATTATGTTTTCAGCTTAATAGAAATCTAGGTAGGAACCTGAAGTAATATACTTATAAAAATAGGAGATGTGGCTTGTTCAGAAGTATTTCTTTTTTCGTTTCGAAAAAGAGCAATCGTCGACATACAGCCCCTTAAAAAATACATCCTTCAAATTTCAAGTTTCTTGGACAGAGGTAGAAGCAGTGCGTTGATAGATCAATCAGTCACTCAGTTAGGTCAGTAACGCAATAGTTTTCATATTTAGATGGCCAATTGATGTCCTCAGCGCACCCCTCCGTTTGAATAAGCAAAACGGAGAATAGATATTCTTCATTTTGCATAATGTGTAGAATTACGACTTAGGAGTAATTGCATCATTATTCCAGTAATTATGCACGAGACTATTCAATTGTCATTATGCGGAATTATGCTGTTTTAGAAACATAAAGTACTAGCCGACCCGTGACGGACGTTGTCCTGTCAAATTAGAAAAAAAACTATTTCAAGTAACTTACATTTTTTTCCTTATAAACCTTGTACTGACACAATAAATTACGAATTTTGGTAGAATGCGTGTATCATTCGGTTAGTCAAATAGACGTCAGATTTTTTTTATAAAATAAATTTCGAGTATTGAGTTACCGACCGGTTCAACCTTTGGTAGAATGCGTTGCTATGACAACTTAATGTTTCCGGTCTGAGATGTTTTCATCCTTTATCACTTAGAGGTTGATTTTCGGATTACAAGTTCACCCTTCTGTTAATCTGATTCAGAATAAGAACAAACGTATTAAAAAAAAAAGTATCACTCTGTAGTCTACTGTACTTGGGGATTACAGCTAATCCCCAAGTACGGTAGACATTCTCTCAGATCTCCAGACGCTTAGATCCTTTGAAGATGTCTAGTGGGGGTAGTCAGAGGCACGTCCAAACATTATATTTGGCACATGCCCACATTTTGCAGTAGTTAGCATTCCATACGTGACAGGTTGCAAGCCCATCGTATTTTAGACAATTTTAATCAGTTGTCGAGACAATAGAATTGTCACCATTAATATAAAGTGTTTAATTGTATAAAAGAAAGATTTCTACACTTGTCTAAGCAAGTAATCACTACATAGTATAAAGCAAAGTCGCTTTCCGCTTCCCGCGTATGTATGTATGTATGTTTGCTTATATCTTTAAAACTACACAACGGATTTTGATGCGGTTTTTTTTAATAGATAGAGTGATTCAGGAGGAAGGTTTATATGTATAATACATGCATAATATAGTAGAGAAACACTGATAATTTTAGAGGTTTCTAATGTGATGTCGTAAATAAACACATTTTTTTGCGCTTATTGCAAATGCTGGCTGAACCCCACGAGATATATCAAAATAATGTACTACAGTATTGTACACCTTAAAAACGTCTACAAAAAAGTCCACGATGGTATTAGAAATGTCTTACGCACAGCGAAGCGGGTACGGGTCAGCTAGTACATTCTATAGACTTACTGAACCATACACAATCGGTACCTTACATTAAAATAGCTTAAATCAAATCTGGGTTTTACTAAATATTTTAGCATTATTTTATCTATTCAGAATATTTCGGGATAGTTTTTAATATCGCTACTTCAGTGGCCCTACAAAACATATCCAGTTTTCCCCCTGTGACTAACTAGTGATAGAGCTGTCAACATGAAATATTACCATTTCTACGGGAGCTGCGTTTAAATTACATAAAATAAAAATTACATTAAAAAAAATGTCTATTCAAAAATGATTACTAGTTTATTAAGAGATATAAGTTTTTTGATGTAAATACTGTTTCCGATGTTCCCAAGTTGATAATTTATGACTAAGTCGTTATTTTAACATATAAATGGATCAGACAGCTCTCATTAGTATAAAGAAAAATAAAAGAATAAGACAGGCTACTTAATTGCGGTTATTTTGTCACATTGTTGCAAATTCAGCTTCCCTTCACACACACATACACAACACAACAAAATTGTTACACAAATCGATAAAAGTGGTCAAGTCAGCGGAATCATTCGAAACAACACTAACCAGTCGTGATTTCCACTTTGCAGTGACCGGACGAAGGTGGAGAAATTCGAAATTTAAAAGTGACATTCGAATTTCTAGTCGATACGGCCCCAATAGTGTTGTGCCCAGTGTGTGTTATCGATATTTATTTTATTTAGTGTTTTTCTTTTTTGTAGGAAAATGCTGGAAATTAATAACATTAATAATATAAGTGGTGTACTATCGTCGTCGATGAAGTTATTTTGCGAATGATACTTTGTTCTTAAAGTGCCGTGTTGTGTGTGGACGCTTGCTATGCGCTGCCGTGTATGCGAACGAACGGACGAAACAGTTTTATACTTCATCGGATGCATCGGTGAGTGCTAGACTATAAGTTTTATTATTATTATAATTATTGAAATTCACGAATGTTCTCAATAACTAGCATGTACAATTGTACAACCAGTTCAAAAGCATTAATTACTACAAGCAATAAAGTATAATCTAAAATAATAATGGTAAAACATTCGTGGGTTTCAACAGGCATGTTCATCGCACTGTTTACTACATGCATAAATGGCATTTTATGTTACCGTCTACTCATAACATAAAATGCTACTTATGAAATAACACAATTTGCTGGGCGATGGTACTTTACGACCATCTCTTGGAATGTTCTTCGGTTCGACACTGTTATATATTATAAACGTTGTAACTTGCTAGCTTATATTGTATGTGCGTTATTAGCTAGACTATCATTAAAAGGTTATTGCGGTTTTATGATACGGAATATTACAATTGGATTTTATTTAACTAATAAGGATATAAAATTGTATTCCAAGTTCGTTTACATAACAAGTAACAATAAAATCTTATTGTTTTCAGTACATAAATACATTTTTAATTAACTAATTATCTTTATCCTTGCTTAGGATAATAATAATGACTATTATATAGTAATAAAAATAAATTAACATATTTTTATCATACTGCTGTTATTTTCAGCTACCCTGAAATCCTCTGAAAGACACATAACGAGTTATTTTTAAACGCAAAAAAATACCCTTTCCTCTTTCATTCTGATATTTTTTTTCCTGATTATTGGTATTTGAATAATGTTTTATCGATGGATGTGCACATCACTATTTTAATATCATAACATGTGTTTACGTTTAAACCTTGATACCCTGATAGTTTATCAAAGTTAATATATATAACTTTTTACTTAGATTCTTAAAAAAAAAAAGTTAAATATAAACATTATCTACACTTCCTACTAATAAAAAGATGTTTTTTTTGTTTGTACCGGATAAACGAAAAAACTTCTGCACCAATTTTAAAAATTCTTTCACTTATCAGAAGTTATATTATCGACGATTAACTTAGGCAATATTTTATTACCAAAAAAATTAAAAAAAAATTATAGAAAAATTGCAATAATGTGACGTATAGAAAAATGGTTTTGTGTATGTATAGAAAAATTGCCTATATTTATTAGTGCACCCGGGCGGACAGCTGAAGTCCTATTAAGAATAATAAATATTGCCGGACTTTACACACAGCACCATCTAGACCGAAACTAAGCAAAGCTTGTATTATAGCAACCAGATAAAAGTATAATACATACATACTTTTTTGTAAATACATACTTACTAAACATATTAATAACACCCAGACACATAACAAACATCTATCTCAAATTCAAAAAACAATATTTCAATAAAATCACAAGGATCACTTAGGAACTAGGTGAAGCTACGCCGATTCCACGCGACCAAGCCTAGAAGAATCAGGCAACAAACACGGCTTGGGGTCTACCTTTTTTTAATGATCATCACAAAATATTTGCCCTGGGTGGGGATCGAACCCACAACCTACAGCGCAGAAGGCAGAGTTACTACTGAGCTGTGAGGGCTCAGTCGTATAGCCAAGCATTCTCCCCTTTTTGGCGCACATCAATAAATCAACAAACTCAAAATTTATTTTTGCAACTATAAAAAGCAGTTTTTACTACTTTTCCATTTAAAATATTTCATTGGTGCCCAAGAACTGCCATAACTCAGAGTCGTTTACACTTTTATAATCCGCAATTAGAGACTGTAAAAATGCTAAATGAAATCCTGTAATGGCCTACGTTGTAAAAGGAGTAATGAGCTATGGCAGGGCCGTTGCTATGGTGCCTGTGTGGGGGCGAATTCCCCCTTAAAGGATAATGCCCAGATTGGTACATAGTTCATCGTTTTTAGGGTTCCGTACCCAAAGGATAAGCTGGACAGAAAAAATTACAAATATAGAGGTTTTACGTAGAATACAGGAAAAAAGGATCCTATTAACAACGATTGAGAACAGAAGAGGGAAGATGGTTGGCCACCTTATACGGCACGACAGTTTTATAAAGACTATAATGGAAGGGAAGATTGAAGGGAAGAGAGGAAGAGGAAGGCCACGAATAAGCTACATGAGCCAGATAAAGGAGAAAATAGCTGTCGTGTCGTATAAGGAAGTTAAAGAGACGGCACTGGAGAGAAATAGATGGAGAGAGCTGCATCAATTACACCGACAAGAGCACAGCTCTTAAGTTAGAAGAAGACCCAATGGGTAAAAACGGGACCCTATTACTATGACTTCGCTGTCTGTCCATCAGTCTGTCAGAAGGCTGTATCTCATTAACCGTGATAGCTAGACAGTTGAAATTTCCACAGACGTAATTCTGTTGTCGTTATAACAACAAATACTAAAACAGAATAAAATAAATATTAAAGTGGGCCTCCCATAGAACAAACGTGATTTTTCTATAACTTCTATTATATCAATACATCAAATTATAACGAAATTCCAACTACCCTTTAGGTACCAGGTTTGTAGTTTTGCCTATTCTCCCTTTACTATTTTTTATACTTAACGGGTTAAAAATACTAATAATCGCTAATTTCCCCTTAAATTTAACCACCACCAAATCGAATTTTCGAATTTAATATTGGTAGTATGAAAAGTGTAACAGAATATTAGTTGTATTAAAATTATAACCTTTTTCACAAATGACACCCCAAAACTAGTGAGTTCTTTGAGCCGGACCTGAGCTCAAGACAAAATTGTATTTATACGTTTAATTCCTGGAGCTATAAAATAGCTATTAGGCTAAGGTTGACTGCTCCTGCGTAGTGTAATAAATTTTGAATCCTACCCTTCAGGGAATAAAGCTCAAAGTTGCATAGGTATATATAACTTACATACAACAGAAGCTCGTCTTTATTAGATTTCGATCTTGCTGTGAATTTTCTTTAGTCTTGGCGAGCTGTGGATATAATTTTCTTTACCTAATTTTGAAAAACATAGTGTGAGAGTTTGCTTTTGTCATTGTAACTTTCCTGTCACCAGAACCTTACCAACCTCCTCTTTACGTCTTCTGTAATAAAAAATCGATATCTTTACATATTATACTATAATAAAAGATGACTCCAAAGATTCTGTACGGCAATTTCATTTTGTAAAAACGTGTTCAGAAGACTTTAAATAGCAAGACACAATACATTTTATTTTAATCAGAATATTACGTCTGTGTGTTCGTTTGATCGCGTGTTATTCGAAAACTACTGAACCAATTTTGATGGAAGCTGTATCATCTGGTAGATTAGAGTCCCAGAAGTGTCCGAAAGCATATTTTATTTTCTACGGTATCTATAAATCAAATTATGGGCGGCCTTATCGCTAAAAGCGATTCTTTCTAGGCAACCTGAGGATTAATTTTATGACTTTTGACCCTGCCCTATATTCCTATTATTACGTATTCCTATACATATGCATTAATTATACAAAAGTTTATCCTAGATGGGAATTGAACCCACAACCTACTACGGTGTGGATGTCTAGTGGAGGTAGTCAGAGGCACGTTCAAATATTATATTTGGTACATGCCCACATTTTGCAGTAGTTAGCATTCCATACGTGACAGGTTGCGAGCACGTGTTTTGATGCGCATATAAATTTATCAAATAGAAAAATCCATTGATGCACGGATTCGAACTCACGACCTTCGGATTGAAAGTCGAGGTACCTCCCACTCGGCCACCGCTGTTTAATGTTGCCAATAATACCCAAATTTATTATTTGGCAACCCTATTTACAAAGTATTAATAACAACCGAAAGGACATTTACTAATCTCTATATTAATAATGCCAACATGACGTAAATAGCACATACCAACCGTACCGCGACGCAATAAAAACATAAACGCAATTGAAATTACTATCCGCTCGTAAAAATCTTAACTAGCTACCAAAAGTAGCTGGACGACTCGAGTTATCAAATATTGAAACTTGAACTAACACTTGAAACTAACCGTTATAAGTTTCAAAAACTAAAAAGAAAACCGACGATAATTTATCGACCAATCGCAAAGTCAAGGGACGATATTCGTTATTTGAGTTTTTGAAGGAACTGTCAATCCTACATAAATATAATTTAAGTTGGACTAACTTGGGACTATTCTCTACACAATAGAAATAAAAAACCGGCCAAGTGCGAGTCGGACTCGCGCACGAAAGTTTCCGTACCATTATCTTTAAAAAACGGGAAAAAAATCACGTTTGTTGTATGGGAGCCCCACTTAAATATTTGTTTTGTTTTTAGGTAAAGTTTTTGTTAAATTGTATCTGTCTAGTTGTTCATGAGATCCAGCATTGTGATTGTGACAGACAGACGGACAGCGAAGTCTTACCCTTTGGGTACGGAACCCTAAAAAAGACCATGTCTGTAATCCCCATGTACGGTAGACGACATCCTCTCAGATCTCCAGGCGCTCAGATTCTTGAAGATGTCTAAAGGGTTTGTCAAAGGCACGTCCAAACATTACAATTGGCATGCCCACATTTTGCAGTAGTTAACATTCCACACGTGACAGGTTGCAAGGCCATTGCCGCTAAAAAGACAAAGATAATTGCTTAAATTGAGTAACAATGATCTTACTCAACACTATAATTTCTATAGTAGTTTTTTATTGTAAACTTTTTACTATTGCAATAATAAATTGTCAATTGCAACTACGGTTTCAGTATACGATCAATTGATAACGTCAATATTTATCACAGTTAATCATTTTAAATTTTGATTGTTCGTCTCCGGGCACTAAACTTTACAATTTTTATGATGTTTAAATGTACACAGCTTACAGGACATCGCTTGCAAGGTAGTGGTTAGAAATGTGGAGCAGTTTTTATCCACTTAAGTTGTAAAGCTTTTAATGAACTGTAGTGCCTAGGTAGTTTCATAATTTATTATCTACATTAGCTTCCACCCGCGGCTTCGCTCACGTGTTACAATAAAAATAATAATAAATAGGATCACGACTGTAATCCCCAAGTTCGGTAGACCTTCTCTCAGATCTTCAGACGCTCCTTTGAAGAAGTCAGAGGCACGTCCAAAAATTAGGGTCGGCACAACATGTTAATAAACATGTTTTGTCTGTTGACCCTTCTACCTTAGGGTTTTACTGTGTAATTTATTTGAAACTAGCTGTCCCGACAGACGTTGCCCTGTCAAACTCATTTTTTTCCCCTAAGAACCTTCTCCTGATAATCCTATCCTAATAATCCTAATAATATTATAAATGTGAAAGTTTGTGAGTTTGTATGTATGTTTGTGCCTCAATCAGGTCTGAACGACAAAACGGATTAAGTTGAAATTTGCTGTAGATGTAGATATAATGCCCGAATAAATAATAGACTATTTTAAAATATGAAAAACATCCCCAAAACGGTAAAAAAACGCAAAAGGGATGATTTCAATATAGATGGCGCTGGTGTGCAAAAAATCTGACATCACAGACTAAAAACATTCAGGTCTTTTCTATTCGATAATTGAAATTGGACAGGACAACGGCTGTCACGGGTCGGCTAGCATTATAAATGCGAAAGTTTGTGAAAAAAAATGTATGTTTGTTCCCCAATCAGGCCTAAACGACAAAACGGATTAAGATGAAACTTGCTGTAGTATGTAGATAAAAAATCAGAATAAATAATAGGGTATCTTAAAATCCGAAAAACAACCCCAAAATGATAAAAAAACGCAAAAGGGATGATTTTGGCATAGATGGCGCTGGTGTGCAACAAATATGACATCACAGACTAAAAACATCAGTCAATAATCGAATACTGTATTCGATTATTGAAATTTGACAGGACAAAGTCTGTCACGAGTCGGCTAGTATCGAATACCTACAACAAAAAAAGAATTAGCGAAATCGGTTCAGTTGCTCTCGATATTTGCGCTTAGCAACACAATCAGCAATTCATTTTTAAATCATAGACTGAAAGCACTGAAGCTGACCTGTCGAACTTCGTATCGCTTATGAATTAACAAATGTTGTCTTAATGGTTTGCCTGAGGGGGCTTGGCAAATATTTCCACAGGAAACAGTGTATGTAAAAGTTACGGGGAAACTGGGTTATGTAGAACTTAATTATTTATCTAAGATAGAAATAAATACGCTTTGTTTTTTTTTTAAATCCAATGCAATCATGCACTTAACATATTTACACTAATCATAAGCATTTTGAAAAACTCACGTGAAATAATACGGGGGGGGGGGGGGGAGTGATGC
The DNA here is from genome assembly GCA_912999785.1 of Hydriomena furcata. Lineage (NCBI taxonomy): Eukaryota > Metazoa > Arthropoda > Insecta > Lepidoptera > Geometridae > Hydriomena > Hydriomena furcata. Next base: position 9,120,195 of record OU538839.1, read on the forward strand.
TAAATCTCATTAAGGGGGGAGGGGGGTCGAAAAATTTACAAAATCTCCTCACGTAATTAATGGACGCCACCTTATTGAGTAAAAAAATCTTGGGTCAAACGGTTTTACAACCGTTTTACAACCGGCCGCCTGCTGACGTCAACACCCTTTGGGAATACTTTCAAAGCTTACTATTACAGATCATTAATAACGTTGCAATAGTTACACAAGCGTGGGAAGCGTATCGCCGATAACCCACAGGTTAATAAAGTATCTGTATTGTAACTAGGTACTTAATAGCTTTTGCCCGCGGCTTACTAGTATGGTGTAGAAATATGGCATATCTTCATATATACTATAAAAAATGCTCATGTCACAGTGTTTGTAACAAAACTTTACCAAAACTGCTTGACCGATTTTTATGAAATTTTTAGTGTATATTTTTGTACTATAAATTTTGACACGGGGTCTTTATCACGTAAAAAATTACCTTTAATATACGTTCCCGACGCGACGTTTCGACTAAGTTAAAATAGCCATGGTCGCGGACAGACTGGAGTACTCGGAGCTACCGTCGAGTAGTTGAAGCAAGTTGAGCAGTTGAAGAAACTACCTTCACTTGGTCTTCAGAAATAGAAATGTCCATGTTCACATTACGTTACGTTACACATAATACTTTTTATACCCCTAAGTGATAAGGGTGGCATAAAATTCGGGAAAAACTGAAAGAGCTTATTTCTGTGGAGTTATTTAAATTTGATAGAACGTCTATGATAGTCTACCGACCAGTATCGGTGGGATAAAAATGTCTTTTTATTTTGGCCGTAAGGTATACCTAACGATCCGTCGGTAATCATCAACTGTCAGTAAATGTCAAACACAAACGCCAGGGGCCGTACCACAAGATCTTAAAGTAATATTAAAACAATACTACTGATACTACTCACGATGACAACGCGATATGAACTCGTATAGCGTTGTCACTTTTGCATAAGTAATATTGTTTTGATATTACTTTAGGAGCTTGTGGTATGGCTCCAGGTTATTTTTGCTACGTACCATCCATAGCAAATACGGATAATTTCGAATATATATAGGGTGAGAGCGCTGGTTGTGGCCATTTTAACAACATTAAAATTTTCAAATAAACAGTTTATATTGAAAAAATGATCAAAACGACGATTTTTAAACAATATAGAATGCAGTATTTATCTATCTCTTAGGTTAAGTCATGGTGGTTAACAGGCTATATTTATTTATTAATTATTCATATTTTAAGTAGACTAAACGGGAAATATTTGGTTGTGGTCAAAAAAATCTAGAAGTACAACACACTAACACACCACAAATGTCACTAAATCAAAACGGACCATAAACAAAGAATTGTATTGTATGGTTTGCTATGCTTGTATGGTTATTAGGTTATTGTATGGTTTGGCATTTTCAATTTTGGCAGTCAATAACTAATTATTGACTGCCAAAATTGAAAATGCCCAAAACCTGGATAGGCATCACAACAGGGTCTTTGACCTTATATGACATTTCATCACGTGATAACGACACAGACAGACATACACACAGACAGAGTAACTTTCGCGTCCATATTATTGGTTAACAGCATTTAATGACGTAGGTACTCAGTTTAATCATCCTGACCTCTTCGACACGTGCACATTTTATTATATTTTATTGATGTATTAAGTAGTTAATTTCTCTAGTATCATCGATCTGTGACCCGAGATAAAATAGCCTTACACGGTTTATGCACTCGAGTAATTACACTGTGATTTTATGTATTTTGTTCCCTCATTTAGAAGAGAAACTCGTGAGGAAACTTGTGATTTTATAAGCGGCGATAGGCTTACAACCTGTCACGTATGCTAACTGATGCAAAATGTGGACGTGTGCCAAATGTTATGTTTAGACGTTCCTCTGACTACCCCTTTTAGACATATATAAACATGAGTGGAGGAAGTCTACCGTACTTGGGGATTACAATCGTGATCATATTTATTTTATTATATTGATTCAGTTTTAAATTTTAAGAAATTAAAATGAAAAGGACTCGACTTCCCCAAGTAAGGTAGACATCCTCTCAGATCTTTTTCAATATGTCTAAAGGGGTTAGTCAGAGGCACGTCCAAATCATTTGGCACATGCCCACATTTTACAGTAGCATTCCACATGTGACAAATGCAAGCCCGTCAAGATTTAAAGTTCCATTGAAATTAAATGCAAGAATTTTACTACCTGGAGTAGTAGATACAAAACTTGTATTGAAAAACAGGTCAGTCATGGTCATAACTACTAATAGATCATCTATATATAAATTATTAATATCAACTTTCGCAAGTACAATTAAATCGCAATGCCCCAAGTACCACATTGCAATTCTTATTCCGGTATCGAGACGTTGGCGTTGCTACAATGTTGCATCGTCCGTCCCTCTCGCACGATAGTTTACGTAACGAGAGAGAAAGAGCCGGCAACATACTTTTACGACTAGATCGCGAATAGTTTCAAGGGCCAAGTTTATTGCTTATTTTGCTGTGACTAATTTTATGCCAACAGTATTCAAGTTCTGAGAAATCTATATTGATGCGTGTCATATTACTTTTCTCAATAAAATAATCGAGTTTCAGATTTTTATTTTAAAGCATCTTGTCACAGCTGGTCACATTGGTGAGACTACCTCTGACGTGATAACATGACGATACGATGTGACGATTTTGGATTGTGACGTCATAAAATTGTCACACACAAAAAAAATTCTAATTATTTTAAATTTAAGAATTCTTCCATTTTGAGTACACTCAAATTTAGACTTTAACGTAAAGGAATAAGAGCGAAATTGTTTTAATGTTTTTTTAGGTAATTCTAATTTTCATCGATGCCAACATAATCGACACCATTGTCACACTAACATGTGACATAATTTATGGATGGTTACAGTATAATAATAATTAATTCATTCAAAGTCCGTTAAAAGTATGATAGCGTTGATTTTAGCTTAGCCTCAACTTACCAGGGAAGTAAAAAAATAAATAGGATCACACGGCCCTGTTGGCCGAGTGGGAGGTACCTCGACTTTCAATCCGAAAGTCGTGGGTTCTAATCTCGGCGTGCATCAATCGATTTTTCTGTTCGATAAATTTATATGCGCATCAAAAACATGTGCTCAAAACGATGAAGGAAAACATCTTGAGGAAACCAGTTAGTATTCTTATAAGCGGCGATGGGCTTGCAACCTGTTACGTATGGAATACAATACTGAAAAATGTAGGCATGTGCCAAATATAATGTTTGGACGTGCCTCTGACCCCCACTAGACATCTCCAAAGGATCTAAACGTCTAAAGATCTGAGAGGATGTCTACCGTACTTGATGATTACAGTCGTGATCCTTTATTTATTTTTTTACTATAATCACTGCGTTCTCATTAAAACCAAATTGTAACGAAATGGAACAATTATGGCTTAATCAATAGGGTGGTCATCTCGTTAATCACCCCTTTTTCGAGGGTCTTTCGTTTGTGTCAAATACATCGCGTAAAACACCGATTTAAAGTGTTGATTTAAAGTTAGAGAAGTTATTGGTTAAAGTTAAGTTACTCAAATTTCTCGATCATGAAATATAAAATATAAAATGAGATGAAATAAAGTTTATTTTGACACAACATAAACAGATCAAGTTTTTCATAATAACAAGTCATAAAAAAAACTTATAAAACTTTAACACGAAAATGACATACTTAGTATTATTCATTTTTACTAAAATATTAAATACTAGCGACCTGCCCGGGCTTCGCACGGGTGCAATGCTGATACTAAATATAGTACAGAATGTCTTTATATAAAACGTTTTTTTTTCACAGCTTTTTTGTCATTAGACAATTATTGATGATTTATTTTTTTAATGTTCGTTTTACGAAGCTACTCGCTAGGTGACTCGCTAGCCTCTAGGTACCAAGCAAGACGCCTGCCTGTGCGTTCGCGTTTTTAATTAGGGATGACTGAGAGTGTTATAAACGTAAGAGTAGACAAATATAATCAGAAAGCTTCGAACTGCTAAGCTATCAGGAGTTACACGTGTTATTGTGAGTCAACCATAAAAGATAGACATATGCTGTCGTGGGATATTTTTTATATAATTTTAAGGAGAACATTTCCGTCATACATGATTTCTGTGTAGCTTTAACCATTAAGGTTGCACACGCGACGGAAGCACAAAAAATGGAGTAACTTCTCCCGTTTTCCCAACATTTTCCTTCACTGCTCTGCTCCTATTGATTCCAGCGTGATAAAAAGTATACTATAACCAGCTCAGGAGTATGAAAATTAATTGTACCAAGTTTCGTTAAAATCCGTCGAGTAGTTTTTGTTTCTATAACGGTTATACAGACAGACAGACAGACAGACAGACAAAAATTTTACTGATTGCATTTTTGGCATCAGTATCGATCCCTTATCACCCCCTAATAGTTATTTTGGAAATATATTTCATGTACAGAATTGACCTCTCTACAGATTTATTATAAGTATAGATTTTTTCAAATATTTTTTATTAGTGTAGAGCAACTAACCGTTGCTATTTAAATAATTAACCTAATTAAGTATATAATTTAGGTATATTTGTATAATTAATTACATACTACAAGGGCACTTCCAGACGTAGCATTTCTATGCCGTAACATTTTCTCATGAAGGGGCTTGCCACTAACGAGAAAATAAGTTTTAAATGTTTGTTGCAAGTTGCAAATCAATTTAAAATGTGAACTGTTCCTAATTTTAACAAATTAATTTAAAATATAAACAAAGTAAAAACAAAAAACCGGCCAAGTGCTAGTCGGACTCGTATACGAAGGGTTCCGTTTACCATTATCTATAAAAAAACTGCAAAAAAACACGTTTATATGGAAGCCCCTTTTAGATATATATTTTATTCTGTTTTTAATATTTGTTGTTATAGCGGCAACAGAAATACATCATCTGTGAAAATTTCAACTATCTTGCTACCACGGTTCGTGACATTCAGCCCTGTCACAGACAGACGGACAGACGGGCAGGGAAGTCTTAGTAATGGGGTTCCGTTTTTACCCTTTGGGTACGGAACCCTTTAAAAGGTATGAACAAGTAACCAAAAATACTTTAAAAAGCTTCCACCTATCATTAGCGAACAATCGACAACTAAAATGTGCACAACTCGAGCTTAACCTGCAACTTTGTTATAATTTTCCCAAAAAGCTAACAGTCCTCCTATAATACTCAGTACTACTTTATTAAGGCGAGTAATTAATGTGTTTGATGAATGCAGAATCGTTTTTTCTCATTAACCGTAAAACATACAGTTTTGTTTTTTATGACAAAGATAACTTAAGGATATAATCTAGATAAATTACAGACAGAATCACGATTGGTGAAACTTTTCTCGATAGATTTATTTTCCAAAGTTGGCTCTTCGAAAACACTAGTTTTAATCAAAACTATGAATAGCTAAACAGTTAATTTTTATATAGTTCGTTAGATAATCATACTAGCTAAATAAATTACAGACAGTTTCTTTTTAAATTTGATGGTTTTCGAGATAATGCAGTTTTATCACTTTTTCCGTCTTATCCGGGTAGACTCAGCCCATACAAAATGTCAAAAATATTACTTATCACCTTAAGTTTCATCTAGGTCTGCCCAGTTGGTTGGCCAAACGTAGCAAACAGAGTTAGTTTCGAACTTATAAGTTAGTAGATATCTCATATCCGAGTCTGATTTCCTCCAAACCACCTTTGCAACCCAACCAGTCGGAAAATAGCACAATTGTCTGATAGATATCAAACTTTAAGTTACTCGTAGCAACAGTTGTTTTGTTTTGCTAACTTTGCCTGCTGCGGTCGTTCAGTGAGTTTAGCCAGGTAACCGAATTTCTACCTTAACATCTGAACAATAAGGTTCAATTCAGAATGGTTAATTGCATCTGTTCATGACGGTTTCGGAGTGTCCACACAGAGACCGCATTTCCGAAAACAATCAACGCATTGACCGGACTTTCGAATAGTAACTATTGTTTGTTCCATGATTGCGGTTCAACTCAATTCAAGTTTATTGTCTGTTTTGTTATTAATTGCTTTTGCGTACACAGGTTGTTAATCGACTTAAGCGTGTGAGTTGTATTGTACAAATTTGTACCAATAATGTACGAATTTGTACCATTTTAATCGACTGATGAAAATTTATTTTCGCGTCGAGGTATGCGTTAGACGTTTGTTGGATATAGATTCATATTTAATTAATTACGTTCAGAAAACTAAAAAGAAAAACGACGAAGATGTTCCGACTAATCAAAAAAATTATGGTAACTTCGGAGTATTTTATAATTTTATAATTTTTTTTTAATGGATAGGGTTATCCATTAAAAAAAAATTATCAAAATTGGTCTACTCTGAAAAAGTTATACGTGGTCTAACATAAGAAAAATATACGTATCAAATTGAGAAACTCCTCCGTTTTTTCGTCGATTAAAAATAGGATTACAAAAATTGCTTAGTTTGGGGCTAGATGGCGTTGTGTGATAATGTCTGTTATTTTATTTATTAAGTATCTACAAATTTTTCCTTACGTCTAAGAATACGAGCCTTAGAATCCCTTCTCTGTTTACATCCGGTAGCGATTCCATCCTGACCTTATCCCATAAAAGGGGGGGAAAATGTAATAAAAATCTCAAAATTTTAAAACGTCCCTCATAAAACTGAGACGATACACGTACTGGATAGTAAAACTGGCCACGTAAAGTAAAACCGTCTATGTCCGATACCGTGGATTCCGGCGGATCCTATCAAAACTTTTATTGCCGCGAATCTTTTGTCCCGCTCACTCTAACTCGGTTATAAAGAGATGACGCTAGTGCAGTATTATCTTTTTCAGGAATTCATTGTCGGAGCGAGTTTTATGTGCGTTGTGGAGCGTCGCATATTTTTATTGCATCTCCGCTCTGGGGATTGAAAAGATTGTGCCGTTTCTAGATTTCTAGGTCTTCGGTTTTATAGGTTTATTTACATTTTGCTTATCTGTGCGTAGATCGAGTTTTTTTATAAACAGTAAAACGGAATTTCTTAGTTGCAATTACTGATTTTACTTATATGAGTATGAACGTGTTGTAAAGCTTATGCATTTTAAAGTACCAACATAACATATACGATCGGTTACTGAAGAAAGGTAAAGAAATCTTAGAATTTTAGTCTTTCTTCTCCAGTAAAAACTCCAGTCTGGTATTCGTTCATTCTGCTTCTAGTAAAACTGTCACAAATGAATAACGTCCAGACCAGAATTAATTCTCAGTTCCGCTTCCACCGAACATTAAAACACTGCGCAAGAGTTAAGTAATGAAAACTGCTCCTTTGCAATCCCTGAAAGCGAATTCTCGTAAATATATTCCGGCGATAAAACTCGACGTATTCGGTTATACGGTTTTTACACCGACACGCCGACATGAAGCGATACACACCTAGTACAGTTAATGACAGAAGTTGTAAACGAGTTTGTGAATGCTTTCCAAGTTGAACACCTTACCTGTGATGCTGTCTGTACCTACCTACACCGTTATTAGTTTTTTTATACGATCTTGTTTTGGTACAAAAATGCTTCCTAAGCTAGGTAAACAATTTATGGATGAGTAGCAGATCCGCGACAGACGTTGTCCTGTCATGTCAACACTGCTGTCAGATATTTTTCACACTAGCGCCATCTATACCAAAATTATCTCTAGCGTTTTTTATCATTTTGTGGATGTTTTTCGGCTTATAAATATTAAAAAAAAACTTTCACATTTATAATATTATTAGGATTATTAATTTAATTAAACTTGAATGTAAGAAGTATAGAAATCCTTTCAAGTGGAATATAAGGTTTTTATACGGTTGTTTTTAGGGTTCCGTACCCAAAGGGTAAAAACAGGACCCTATCACTAAGACTCCGCTGTCCGTCTGTCCGCAAAAACAAAACCTACATAAAACCTTTTTTTTTATAGATTTTTACGAAACCCTTCATGAGCTAGTCCGACTCGCACTTTTCGTTTTTACGAAATAAGCCTGCTGTATCGGAGCTTCGTGTACGAGTAAGGAGTAGGTTTATTTATATTTAGCTGTTTGGATGCAGCATTTAGTTGTAATGCCGGTTCTTTATGAGGGAGCACAGACAGTTGCACAGTTCCAACACAATACATAATGTTGATGCTTCCGAAACTTCAACGCCGTATCAACGAAATGACGTTCAAGTTTATGTCCTCTGAAACCGTGTATTGTTTCCTCCCTGCACTTAGATAGAGGCGACGTTTCAACTGTTTTAAATACTTTTTAAATATAAATTCGGCAAAGGACCTGTTTCATCATCTTCAAGTAAAGTGTTGATTAGTTACTTTCCAGTTAGCGCTAAATTAATGTATGAAACTTGTATTGCTGACGTTTCGAGACGATTCAGATGCTCTTCATCATGAGCAACGCCCGCGACCGCGATTAACAGTGGACCGGCGAATACGCACTCGTATTATATCGTAATTACTCTTATATCTATTTTTTATTATATTTTAAATTAGGTAGGTATTATAATTGTGTTTTTATACATTTTATCAATATTTAAAAAAGGTACAATTTTCAAAAACTGTTGAACTCATCTCATGAAACGGTCCTTAATTGAGATATCTAGGTACCATGATGGTCTAATAAGTACATTAAGTAAAAAAAAATAGTTAAACATTTTTATATTTCACCAATTTGGTCACATGTCACCCTGTTCAACCAGGGATTTCTAACAAGTAACAACAAGATTGAAATAGAAAAAATCGGCAAAGTGCGAGTCGGACTCGAGCACGAAGTGTTCCGTACCATTATCTATCAAAAGTCGAATAAATACACGTTTGTTGTATGGGGGAGCCCCACTTACATATTTATTTTATTCGGTTTTTAGTATTTATTGTTATAGCGGCAACAGAAATACATCATCTGTGAAAATTTCAACTGTCTAGCTATCACGGTTCATGAGATACAGCCCTGTGACAGAAAGACGGGCATAGTAATAAGGTGCCGTTTATTTTTTACCCTTTGGGTACGGGAACCCTGAAAACGGTGGTTATATAATACTGGGGCTAAATTATCAAACTATCGCGAACTATTCGCGTTTTGAGACTACCTCAGAATGTTAGTTCTACAAAATAGGCTAGTTTTAGGTAACTTAACGATTTGTACGTATATTTGATTAAATTTAGTCAGCATTAAAAAGGTGTCTACTAAAATGAAATTTTGACTTCGTCTAAATTTATAAACTTTAGTTTTGAGGTTACGCTAATTTAGACTTTAACGCAAAAGGAACAAGGGCGATCGTATGTTTACGAAGTTTTACCTTGGCGTACACAACAGAATTGCCAACGTACATCTCTATGGAGGCATGAAAAACTTTCGGCATCTTTTCCAAACATCTCAACTTCTCAAGGCTTGAGCCACTTTAATTAAGGTGTACGTCACGAACGTTAAATGTAGGTATACTGAGGCATTGTGAATTCCTCCAGCGTTTGAGTTTCATGGCTTTAGTTAGAAAACGCCGTCGGGACTTTTATGGGCAATTTCGGTTCAGACGTTTTGTTATATTACCAATGCTTTTAAGGTACTGCACCCCGCTCCGGTAAACATATGTGCAATTTTACGACTCACTAGTTATAGTAAAGGTATAGAGACACAGATGAATTAGCAATAACAATGTGCTAAGTTCTACTGGCAACACTATGACACAATGGGCTATTTGACATGTTTTGAAAACCATTCTAGATTATTCAGTAGTGACTGTGGAACCCATAAAAAAATATTATTTTCACTTTTGTTATGTATTGGCCCTAAAAATGTAAATTAAATATTGACAATTTAAAACGGGACCCTATTACTAAGACTTCGCTGTCCGTCTGTCTTTCTATCCGTCTGTCTTCCACAAGGCTGTATCTCATGAACCGTGATAACTAGACAGTTGAAATTTTCACAGATGATGTATTTCTGTTGCCGCTATAACAACAATTACTAAAAACAGAATAAGATGAATATTTAAGTGGGGCTCTACAACAAACGAGTTTATTTGTCGTTTTTTATAGATAATGGTACGGAACCCTTCGTGCGCGAGTCCGACTCGCACTTGGCAAGTTTTTTATATATAAGATTAGGTTATTACCATGCTTCGGTATATTACTCTAGTAATATACCGAAGCATGGTCAAATTTGTAAAGAACTGGGTGTAGTCAGAGGCACGTTCAAACTGCTCACTTTTTGCAATAGTTAGCATTCGACAGGCTTGCTATCTGTCACCTTATTATGCCTGCTACTACTAACTGGTTTGCACACGGTGTTTTTATTTACCGTTTCAGGCACGATTTACGTGACATTTTTAAAGATAATAATTCATTGGCACTACAGGGTTTCGATCTGAACCAACACGGCTTGAAATAAAGCGCTTTTGAACCGACGAAAAAAGAAATTCCCAATTCGACTTTTTTATTACATACAAGCTAACCCGGCGGACTTCGTATCGCTTTATAATTAACATATGTTGTGTTAAGTTCCCGTTCCCGTTCCCGTAACCGTTATAAAAAGTATCCTATGTCCATTTCCTGGTTCTAAGCTACCTTTCCACCAATTTTCAGCCAAATCGGTTCAGCCGTTCTTGAGTTATAAATAGTGTAACTAACACGACTTTCTTTTATATATAGATTGCATATATTTTACATCATCAACATCTTCCTGCCCCTATCCCACTGAAGTGTGGTCGTCACAACATGTATTTTTCTTCAATTTCTTTCTATCAGCCGTCATCTCATCACTTACTCCTTTCTTACCTATATCATCTTTCACACAGTCCATCCATCTTTTCTTTGGTTTACCATCCACATTCATACCTTGCATATTTTTCACATGGTGATCCGATTATGTAGTACCAATAGTTCCTTCATAAAACCTAAAAAAGTGAAGCAATGTTTAGCTATCTAGTTTAGAACACTGAATGTAGTTTTGAGCGACGTTTGTTAATTATATATCCTAATATTATGTTTCTCATGTAAGTGACTGTAATGTCTTTTTTGAGAATAAATTTCTTTAAACCTAAAAAGTAATGTTTTTGATTGATCGAAATATTTGACTGACCTCACCTCAGTTGGTACCTTTGCCTTCTGAGCTGTAGATTAAGGGTTTCCCACACAGTTGAAACATTTGTGTGATGAACATAGATGTTTGTTCTGTGACTAGGTAATGAACAAAAAAAAGTATGTATTCTATAAGTTATCTTGTTTCCAGCACAAGCTTTACTTAGTTTGGGCTGATGACGCTCAGTGTCCACCAATGTCCTGTCAAATATGATTAATCGAATAGAAAAGACTAACCCTCGTATTCAAGAACGACACTATGAGAACACTCACCCACAGTGGACGAAATCTTTTTTCATAAAAATCACTTTATGTGTTGTGCGACACTGCATATTGTGACTAGAGGCACATTGTCGTGTGCCTCTAGCCAAAGTTGAGCTCTAAAAGCACACGGTAGCGTGCGCCATAGTGCCGCTCAACACAAAAAGTGATGTTTATGAAAAAAGATTTCGTCCACTGTGTGTGCGTGTTCTCATAGTGTCGTTCTTGAATTCGAGGGTAAATGTTTTTAGTCTGTCATGTCAGATTTATTGCACACCAGCGCCATCTTTACCAAAATCATCAATTTTCCGTTTTTTATCATTTTGAAGATGTTTTACATGTAATAAAGTAGTATATGTTTTATTCAGGTTTTATCTACATCTGCAGCAAATTTCAACTTATTCCGTTTTGACGTTTAAGCCTGATTGAGGCACAAACATACATACAAACTCACTAACTTTCGCATTTATAATATTAAAAGATTTATTGATTTGAGTCGGTTTTCTTTTTATTTTTTAAAATGTAGTTATAGAATGTGCATTTGCAGTGACACGGGCTGGTTTAAGTAAAGTTTTAGTAGGGTACTACGGGGTAATAGTGCCAGAAGCGGCCGAGATGGCTTTGTCTTGGACACAGATGCGTTGTTCAATGTGTTTGCTTTGAAGTTATGATGGGTTTACGTCTTGCGTGGACAGCTGAGATGCTATTTTATGTGTTGTTTTGAAATTGTGCTATTTAAATTAATTATAATACGAGACTTCTTATTTCACTGTACCTGTTTTAAATTTTATGTATTTAGTAGAATATTTTGAGTTTGAGGTGTTAAAAAGACATTAGACATCTTCAAGGATCTGCCTTTAATTTACTTTCCCGACTTTTCGACTATGTTACAATAGCCCTGGTCGCGGGCAGACTGGAGTAATAGTCGAAACGTCGGGAAAGTAAATTACGTGATAAAGACCCGTGTCAAAATCTATAGTTATCTATCTATAGTTAAACTAATCACGATAGTTTGAAAAATAACGTCTAAGGACGTGGTTATTGTTACGAATACTGCGAATCGAACAACAGCGCGTGCTTTTAAGTTCGAATTTAAAAAGTTAAAACATGCCAGAGGTCACTGGAAAAAGAAACAAGCAGGTCTACCATTTTATTATTGTATTTGATAGCCGTCCATGTTGCAAGATCTAAAAGCGAACGAGCAAAGTCTGTGAGGAACACAAAAGAAGTGTTTGTGTTGCTGCAGGAGTGAAGGGAGTGTAGCGAGACCACATCACCTTACGTAGAAAGATGGTTATTATGTCGCTGTCAGTTGATAAACTTACCATTGATAGTTCGTTTTGTAATTTAAAAAGAAAACCACGAAAATGTTTCGACCAATCGATAATTCAGGAGACAGAATTCGATGTTTAAAATTTTTGAAGGAACTATATATCCTACATGAATATAGTTTAAATGGGACCAAATTTGGACTATTAAATAAATAAATATGTATTAATATTATAACACAGCGCCATCTTGCCCCAAACTGGAATTTGAAGTAGATAACTGAGAAAATACTTATATACTGTTTTTTTTTCTAAAAACATACATAAAGATACATAATAACTCCCAGACAAAGAACAAACATATGTTCATCACTCAAACATTTGTCCTGGGTGGGTTTTGAACAACCTACTATTCTCTACCTACACAATAGTAAAAAAACATCTAAATCGGATTACTAGGTAAAAAGATATGAGCAAGGTCCAATTCGCCGGTCAAGAACCGGTAAACGCCGGCACCGGCCGCTAGTCAGTTTATAAACGACCAGTTTTATACCTAAATGCGTTCTTAGTTTTGACGCCTCTAAATAAAGCTATAAACTTTAAGAACGTGCAGTCATTTTTGCGCTGTAGACCATTGTATCGTTACCAATTAGTGCTTTCAAAGTACGTACACATTGAGGAGAACGTCATAAATGCTATTTTATGAGATTCTCGGCTGGTGTCTAATAAAGTTGGGTTTAGTGTCGACTTTACACGTTAACTCGACTTGGCAGCACTGTGCCAACTGCCATAATTCGCGACAACATGCCATTTTTAGGGTTCCGTACCCAAAGGGTAAAACGGGACCCTATTACTAAGACTTCGCTGTCCGTCTGTCTGTCTGTCTGTCCGTCTGTCTGTCACAGGGCTGTATCTCATGAACCGTGATAGCTAGACAGTTAAAATTTTCACAGATTATGTATTTCTGTTGCTGCTATAACAACAAATACTAAATACAGAATAAAATAAATATTTAAGGGGGGCTCCCATATAACAAACGTGATTTTTTTTGCCGTTTTTATAGATAATAGTACGGAACCCTTCGTTTGCGAGACAGACTCGCACTTGGCCGGTTTTTTCAGACACTGAATGTAATGTCAAGTTCTTTATTAAGTCTCGATACATCGTTTTGGCGTTTATTACTTTAGGATCAATATTTAAAGAAGCGTTTATAATAAAAAGAAGCAAGGTACAAAATAGCAAATGAAAAGAGTCGACGCCAAAAAAAAGGACAACAAACAAAGTTCTGTCTGTCTGACGTTTCTTTTTAAGTTTGATGGTTTTTGAGATAATGCTATTTTATCACTTTTTCCATCTTTCCGGGTAAACTCAGCCCATACAAAAAACTAAAAATTTCAAGCATCACCTAAATCGGGTATTTTTTTTTATTTAAAACGCAGTCAAATCTTGCTTGTAATATAATATGCAGTTTTGTGTAATAACTAAAGTATTTACTGTGAGTCTTACGAGGGCATCAAATGAGGTGATGTTCGGTAGCACAGTTGGTAAGTTCGGTAGGGTTGTCTCCTTACATACAACACAAAATAAAAATAAAAACACAAACAGTTATACTCTTTTAATCGATGGCAAAATAGATCTCTGTCTTTCTTGAAGGTAGGGAAGCAGCGATGGGTCGAAACAATTAAGAATATTAAAAACATTTTGGCAAATAAATAGTATTTCGTGATTAATAAATAGGTAGGTAATACCAACGGGCAACGGTTGTAATCCCTACTAAAACGAAGCGTTAGTTGTATGTAGAATTAATATCTGAACATTTTCGTGTTTCAGAAGACGTTAAGATAGACTAAAAAAGTCGTTAAGCCATAACCTAAGAACACCGTCACCCGATTTCATCACTACTGATAAAGTTTGAATGGAACTCAGATCTGTCTTAAACTGTCAAAAATCTGTCTAATTGTCAAAACGTGTAAAATAATATATTGTGCGTTTGGACAACCCTTAAAGTTCAGGAGTCGGAGCTGTCATAAAATGAAATAAAGTGTCACAATATCTGTCTCGGTTAACTTTTTTATTCACAACTAAGACTAAGGTTTTCAAGGTGTATAATATGAAGAATGTGTTTGTTTTTTAATAAAAAGCTTTATTTAGAATTATGTTTAATAACTTAAAGCCGAGTGGGAGGTACCTTGACTTTCCTGTCACGTATGAAATGCTAACTACTGCAAAATGTGGGCATGTGCCAAATATTATGTTTGGACGTGCCTCTGACAAACCCACACTAGACATCTTCAAAGGATGTAAGCGTGTGAAGATCTGAGAGGATGTGTCTACCGTACTTGGGGATTACAGTCGTGATCCTATTTTTCTTTAAACCAGCTTAATATAAATAACGTGTAATTTTTTACGTGATATGATAAATTATTTCTAAGTTATTGAAACCCAAATACTTTTCTCAGGGGCATCAATCATTATCGTACCAAATTGACACTTATTGTATGGTAATAAAGGTCCGTTTTGAGAATTGGCATGAGATTGATTTAGCACGATCTAGATTCATGGTACTTGCTAGCCCCTCTTTTGTCATGAGTTTTAATGAAGACGGGATCCATCATTAGATCAGCTCGAACGGTTTTGAATAGGTACTTTACTTATTACTTAATCAAACCACTGGAACGAAGATTACACATCAACTTCGTCAAAAGTAGTCGTGCTTACATAAAATTCGTTAAATGATCTAAATATTTATACAAAAAAGTACAATTTTAATTTATAGAATTTAGCCGCAGCTTCGCTCGGTGCTATAGGTTTTATGTCCTTCCTCAGGCTGCAATCTATCTCCTTGCCAAATATTATCGAAATCTGTTCAGCGGTTTAGGAGAGGAGATTCTCATTTCGACATGTTTTTTTAATGTTTGACCTCGCAATATCTATTTACTTTGTGATCCATTTCGATGTTTTTTTTTATTGTAAAAATCAGTTTTTTCTTAAAACTTTAAAACATTATCGTCTCTTAACTTTTAGATAGGAATATCGAAATATTTACGTCGGTTTTCATTTTAGTTCTTTAAACTTAATTATTTTTGATAAGATAATCCGACAAGTAAGTGTGCCAACCCTAAAAGCTCGGAAGCTGTCATAAAATGACGTGTGCTGTGCTTATCAAGGTAGACAGTATTCCAGTGAGCGCATCTCGCTTTCGGTTACAGCCTGGGAAGGGAAGTTACAGCCTTTTTATTCGCCACTGCGAGTGCTTTAACGTCTCTGCTTTAGGGTTGCCATAAATTTGCTTTTTGATTAGTTTTCTTTTACTTATACGTATTCAAAAATGACACTTTATTTTTCAACGAAGAATAACAATAAAAAACAAATAGGATCACGGCTGTTATCCCCAAGTGTGGTAGGCATCCTCCAGGTCTAAAGTGGTTAGTCAGAGACAAACATTACACCTGGCATATGCCCTCATTTTGCAGTAGTTATCATTCCACACGTGACAGGTTGCAAGAGCTTTAGATAATGTTGTTCTTTACATAGACTCAGAAACTGCTCTGCCATCTGCGCTGTGGGTTGCGGGTTCGATATCCAAACAAGACAAACATTTTGTGTGATGAACATAGATATTTGTTTTGTGTCATAAGTATGTACATATTTATAAAAATAAAATAAATAGGATCACGGCTGTATCCCCAAGTACGGTAGACATTCTCTCGGATCTCCAGGCGCTTAGATCTTTGAAGATAAATAAAAGGGGTTTGTCAGAGGCACGTCCAAACATTACATCAGGAGCTAGATAGCTCTGTGTAAATGTAAATGTCCCCAAATCTACTTTAAAAAAGAAAGACGGGTTTGTTACAATACTTATAACTCGAGATCTGCTGGATCAATTTTCATGGTTTTTAGGGTTCCGTACCCAAAGGGTAAAAACGGGACCCTATTACTAAGACTTCACTGTCCGTCTGTCTGTCTGTCTGTCCGTCTGTCTGTCACAGGGCTGTATCTCATGAACCGTGATAGCTAGACAGTTGAAATTTTCACAGATTATGTATTTCTGTTGCTGCTATAACAACAAATACTAAAAACAGAATAAAATAAATATTTAAGGGGGGCTCCCATACAACAAACAAGATTTTTTTGCCGTTTTTATAGATTATGGTACGGAACCCTTTGTGCGCGAGTCCGACTCGCACTTGGCCGGTTTTGATTCGTTGGATTTGTCTCCGCCCCGAATAGCAGAATACATCTTAAAAACAATGAAAACTCGACGAATACATAATTATTATGAAAGATGAATGATGTTCAATAAATGTTCATTGGTTTAGTACATGTCAAACATTTGTTGTCCATCCTGTCAAATACTGTAAGTAATGATTGACATTCATGCATGCGTTCAGAAATGTATTTTGTGTAAACTATTTAAAAAGGGTGAATAAACTATTGTCTGTATTTTTTGATTTTTTAACGAGAACGGGAGTTAATTCTAAAGCGATACGAAGTTCGCCGCGTTAGCTTGAAGTCAATATTTATTTTGTTACGATTCTATGTACGAGATTTTAATACGCAAAATCAGTTTTGGAATTATAGAAAAAAACTAACAGTCTAACGATCCAAACCGAGTGACGGGATAACTAATTAAAACTTATTAATTGCGCGGCCACTCTCTGTCGTAAAATCCGCGCCTTAACTGCACTAGTGTTACTACAGAAGTAATAAAGAAGTTTTCCTTTTAAAATCCTTTTGCTGCGATTCCATCAGAGTTTAGGTGAAAAAGGTGGTCTGTCGACACTTTGATCTGGGTGTTAGATATTGGTGGATATACACACTTGTGTATATCCACCAATATCTAACATCTAGAAGACTTCTTCTAGCTCTAAACTCAGCAAAGCTTGTACTATGGGAACCAGATAACTGATAGAATACTTATATACTTTTTTTTGTAAATTAATATACATATTAAGGCCCTGTATTTTGAAACGAAAAAAGAAATACTTCTGAACAAGCCACATTTCCTATTTTTATAAATATATTACTTCAGGTTCCTACCTAGATTTCTATTAAGCTGAAAACATAATAGCAGAAACTTTTCACGATAAAGATATTATTTCAAAATGATACGTTTTAGAATTTATGATCGAAATACTTTGATACCTACTATTAAGATCAACTTGTGATTTATTGTTAAAGATAGGTAATATGTAGATCTAGATTTCTACTAGAATAGGTTTTTGATAAGTAATTATACATAATTTATTCGAAAAGCAAAGGCGGACCACGCGCCGCCCATGGATCAGTACCACGTGCAGCGGTCGGTAGGATTATTTATCGAAGTGATTAAAGATGGGTACATCTTTATTCACATATACTATACATTATAAAAATAGAGATGTGGCTTGTTCAGAAGTATTTCTTTTTTCGTTTCGAAAAAGAGCAATCGTCTACATACAGGACCTTAACACCCAGACTCAGAACAAACATCTATGTTCATCACACAAATATTTGCCCTGGGTGGGGATCGAACCCACAACCTACAGCCTAGCCTACCTTAGTTTGGGGCAAGATGGCGTTGTGTGTAAAGTCTGCCAAAATTTCTTATTTATTTATTTACGAAAAATTTCAGCTCAATTTATTGGGGATAACGGTTTCAAATTGAGTTGCAAGATTCCACCCAAATAAACATAGTTACATACATACATACGACGTACGTTCATACATACATACATACAATTTAAATAAAAGCTTGTAAAAATAACAGAAAGTCCATAATAGAAAGCTTATGGTTGCCAATTCACTAGTATGCACTTACTTGGAAAAGTTAAGTATTGTTGTGTGCAAGTTTTATTATGGAGTTGTCGTATTTTTGTACAAATAATGCGTCAAGTGCGAACCGGGCTAGCGCGACCGAGGTTCCGTGTCAAAACAAAGAAATACAATTGGTGGGCATTATCATTCATTTAACCCCAAACTAAGCAAGTAGGAACTAGATAACTGATAGAATACTTACGTATATAAATACTTTTTTTCTTATAAATTCTTACATATGATACTAACACCCCAGACAAAGAACAAACATTTATTTTCATCACACAAATATTTATATTATTAATAGGTCGATAGTAAGTTCGTATAAAATTGTGACCAAGTCTAGTAACAAAAGCCAAGACTAGAGCCCAGAACGACCCCTTAATCGTGGACTCTTAAGCACAGAAGCACAAAGTTTTAGTTTATGTTAAGCTCAACTTAAAGAACGATAAGATCCACAATAATTAATACCTACTGAGGCCGTACCACAAGCTCAAAAGTAATATTAAAACAAATACTCACGTGCGAAAGTGACAACGTAATACGAACTCGTATAGCGTTGTAATTTTCGCACCGCGAGTAATATTGTTTTGATATTACTTAAGAGCTTGTGGTATGGACCCTGGATCATCAGCATAGTCCGGGGCGAAGCGCTAAATCTTCATTCTGCACTATCAACTCGCAGATCGCGGAAGATAAATTTACAGCCTCCAGCTGCAAAAAGTCCCATTAAGATGAGGTATATTTTTTTGAATGAATGCCGAATAGTTTTCTCAATAACCGCAAAACATACAGTTTAGTTTTGTATGAAAAAGAGACTTAATGATTTAATCTAGATAAATTAAAACAGAAAGTTTTACCAATCGTGTGGTGAAACTTTTCTCGATAGATTTATTTTCCAAAGTAGGCTCTTCCAAAACACGAATTAAGCTTTTACTCAAAACCATGAATAGCTGTTTATATAATTCGTTAGATAATCATATATTATCTACATACATGTAGGGCATTTTTTTTTATTTTTGATGGTTTTCAAGATAATGCGGTTTTATCACCTTTTCCGTCATGTCCGGCCTCAGCCCTTTCAAAAACTTAGAAATTTGACGTATAATAATAATAAATATTGGTGGACATTTTACACATCGCCATCTAGCCCCAAACTAAGCAAAGCTTGTACTATGGGAACTAGATAACTGATAGAATACATAAATATAGTTTTTTTTTTTTGTAAATACATTCATAAGATACATACTAACACCCAGACACCCAGGCTCTGGGTGGGGATCGAACCCACAACCTACAGCGCTGAAGGCAGAGTTACTACCAACTGAGCTGTGAGCCATAAAAAG
This sequence comes from Hydriomena furcata, assembly GCA_912999785.1. Classification (NCBI taxonomy): domain Eukaryota; kingdom Metazoa; phylum Arthropoda; class Insecta; order Lepidoptera; family Geometridae; genus Hydriomena; species Hydriomena furcata. The sequence goes on from OU538839.1 coordinate 9,140,005, forward strand.
GTTTCATACCTGCAGGAAGGACGAATTTACGAATTCGCAAACGAGACAAGATGTTTGACGATATTTACTGACGCAACGGACTGTAAACGCGCGCGCAATTCCAAAGAAAAAATGCTACACAACATTTTTGTACTTTATTCCGAACATGCGATGTCAAATACGCATAATTGGTTCTTCTATATTATTATTTAAAAGTTTTTTTTTATGAATGAGTAATAGTTTTGTATTGGCCGAGTGGGATATACCTCGACTTTCAATCTGAAGGTCGTGGGTTCGAATCCCGGCGTGCATCAATGGATTTTTCTGTTCGAAAAATTATATGCGCATCAAAAACACGTGCTTACAACGGTGAAGGAAAACATCGTGAGGAAACCAGTATTCTTATAAGCGGCGATGGGCTTGCAACCTGTCACATATGGAATGCTAACTACTGCAAAATGTGGGCATGTGCCAAATATAATGTTTGGACGTGCCTCTGACTACCCCCACTAGACATCTTCAAAGGATCTAAGCGTCTGGAGATCTGAGAGGATGTCTACCGTACTTCGGGATTACAGTCGTGATCCTATTTATTTTATTTATTTTATTTTTATTACTAGTTTTCAACGTCACTAAATTAATTAATTCACACTAAATTAGTAAAAACGTTGTGTACTTGCAAATAACAGGAAGTCAGTCACTAATATCTATCTATTATATGTAGGCGCCTACGGGACTACGCCTACGGGCGCCTGTGTAGTTTTAAAGATATAAGCATACATACAGACGCGGGAAGCGACTTTGCTTTATACTATGTAGTGATTTTGATTAGTGCACCTTGACCCAATCTTCCATTCATCGTTATATTCATCCTAAAGTTGGCCGGAGATCACTTAAAAATTCTGATGCATTTGTCCAGTTTTCAATGTCGGAACTGAAAATTCCAGATGGTTTTATGGAAGCTTCTGGAATTTTATGATTCATTTTAATTTTCGGTTGAATTTGCATTTTCGCAAGGAATTTTGCATTTATTATTACGAAAAGAAAGAAGGTAGTAATACCTTAAGTGAATTTGGAAGTTAAGCGATTACAAACTATGTAGTTAGCGCTCGCGAAAAGTAAACTAATTTTCCAAATCAGTTAAAAAATTACGGAGCTTTGAGGTAGTAGTTCTCTTTCATAAAGAGGGTTGACGTCATGCTGGCGGCCGATTGTAAAACATAAGCCAAATTCTCTTCACAACATGTTGTTCCGACCCCAAGAAGGAAATTATGAAAAATGCAGCCGATTTGAGTACCTCATCCTATTTTTGAAGTCGGTCAAAAAATACGACAGACACTCAGATGGTCCGAGGTTCGGATCCTAGATGTCTAAAGGGGTAGTCAGACGTCTAAACATTACAGCAGGTCCAGCAGGGGTTCATGTTTGTTTCAAAATACCTTCACGCGAAAAAACTCACATGCGCTTACATTAGTCATTAATTCGCGTTCGATTTTTAATTATTAGTAATTACTGTTACCGATTTTCATTTTAGTTGTAACATAATTATGGTTTATAACGCAATCAAGTAATTAGTTACATAGTATGCAATGTTAGCAATAATTACTAAATATGAATGTCTGATGATGCGTTCGCCGCTATATAACGGCCAAGTAAGATGGTGTTCAGGAAAAAAATATGTAAAAAAAACCGGCCAAATGCGAGTCGGACTCGCGCACAAAGGGTTCCGTACCATTATCTATAAAAACGTGGTTGGAGAGTCTTGGATTCAAGTCAAACAAAGCCGTATATTTAGTTGCAAATTGTAGAAATTAGATGTCCTCATCCTGTAGAACGTGAAGTAAGATAGCTACGTAGGAAAAACAGGAGCTCTCCATTCAGACGTTTGGCACAAATTATCTCCTGAAATGTGATATTTAAGGCGATACTTGAAATTCTTGACTTTTTGTATGGGCTGAATCTACCAGGATAAGACGGAAAATGTGATAAAACTGCATTATCTTAAAAACCATCAAATTTAAAAAGAAACCGTCTGTATTTTACTTAGCTAGTATGATTATCTAACGAATTATATAAAAATGAACTGTTTAGTTATTCATAGTTTTGATTAAAAACGAAACTAGGGTTTTTGAAGAGCCAACTTTGGAAAATAAATCTATCGAGAAAAGTTTCACCAATCGTGTTTCCGTCTGTAATTTATCTAGATTAAATCCTGAGGTTATCTTTGTCGTAAAAAATAAAACTGTATGTTTTGCGGTTATTGAGAAAAAACGATTCTGCATTCTTCAAAAACATTTATTACTCCTCTTAAGTGCATATTTTTTATATCAAATTTTAGAAGTAGAATTGTAGAAGCTGTTTCCAAACTTTCAGACCTTTACGGTGCTATTAATAAAAATTTACTTGTCCAAAGATCATCTGAGGTTACACCAAGACTTGTTAATACCAGCTTAATGTAAGCAACTCCATTTCTAATCCTTGTTTATTAATATTGAATTCGACTAGTCCAAACGTAAGCGTTGGACTAAATTTAATCCTGCGCTAGTCTACGTTTATTAATGAGAGAGTGCAGAGTTACTGAGTTATAACGATTAAACTGGAGCTCTCCGTCTCAAGACTTAAAAAAATCTCTATACTAGCTTTTACACGCGACTTCGTCCACGTAGCTTCAGTAAAACGATTTTTGACAACATTATCGTAAAACATTAAAATCCTGAAAATCAAAAGAAAATTTTGGGGAAAAAAGTAGCATTTTCATCACCATCGGCCCGTGATAACGTCACAGACAGACAGACAGAGTTACTTTCTCATTTATAATATTCGTATAGATAAGAATACAACATAATATATCTAAACACAGTCTTGTGCATTACGACCGATGCACTAAAACACTAAATTGCTGAGAAAAACCGTCTTGTTTCTAGCATTCCAGCACTAGAACATAAAACTCTGGATCGAGCACTAAAGTTATTTCATTTCAAATCGATATGTACTTCGCCTAACTAGGAGTTTACCAAGCCTAGACACTAAATGTAAGGTCAGTTATACACATACTCTATTGGTAGTAGCATTTTTAGTGCTTATCTAATGACATTTTGATAAAATTATATTATTACAACTTCATTTTACATATCCAATTCCCATATTCTTAGTTGTAACCTTAAAAAAAATCGATATTTCGGAGGTAAGGGTTCTATAAAAATGGAATACCCTAATAGGGTGCAGCGAGGGTTAATATTCGTTTGAAAATAGCTTCACGTGGACAAACTTTAGGGGGTTTCTAATATTATCTATTCATTCTAATATATAAAAAAAAGTCGTGTTAGTTACACTATTTACAACTAAAGAACGGCTTAACCGATTTGGCTGAAAATTGGTGGGGATGTAGCTTAGAACCAGGAGACAGACATAGGTTACTTTTTAACGGGAACGAGAACGGGATCGGGCACTTAACACAACATTTGTTAACTCTAAAGCGATACGAAGTTCGCCGGGTTAGCTTGTTATATATTTTCACACATATTCTTGTGAGACGGGGTGCCTGAATTCGAATTTATACCGATTATTATTATAATTAGATTATATTATTAATTATGATTATAATTTTTTAGTTATCAGTAAGCTACCAAAGTAATATCTCGCGTTTCACGAGTTTATTTTGTTCTGCAATCCGCGTTCGAAAAGTATAAAAGTCCACCGGTTAACTTTTGGCATACGTTGTCTAGTTCCCATAGTTAATAGTAATACATACAAGCTTTGCTTAGTTTGGGGCTAGATAAAGTTGTGTACGATGTCCACCAATTAATAAAAAAAACTAATTTTAGTTTGCTAACTACTGCAAAATGTGGGCATGTGCCCAATGTAATGTTTGAACAAGCCTCTGTCTAACCCTTTAAACATCTTCAGGGATCTGAGCGCCTTGAGATCTGAGAAGATGTCTACCGTACTTGGGAGTTAAAGTCGTGATCCTATTTCTTTTGAATTATTTTGTTACGCAACAGATACAAATCGTATTTTTAATAACATGAATGTTGCGTGAGATAATATCGCACGACGTCACGCAACATTGCGTAACTAAAAGGCTAGTGAATACCCGGCTTTATAATACAAAGTTGCAAGTTTTATAATGCATTGATAAATAATAATATGCAAACGGCTCGCACAGGCGCTGGCTGACTTGATTCCATCGTATAGTTTCGATTCGCTAAAATACGCCGACGCACATAGGACGCTCGTATCTTTAGTCGCGTCTTAGTATCGGTTCACAGCTCAGTTGGTAGTAACTCTGCCTTCTGCGCTGTAGGTTGTGAGTTCGATCCTCACCCAGGGATAATATTTGTGTGATGAACATAGATGTTTGTTCTGTGTCTGGATGTTAATATGTGTATTTAGTATCTATTTACAAAAAAAGTATATAAGTATTCTTTTAGTTATCTAGATCCCATAGTACAAGTTTTGCTTATTTTGGGGCTAGATGGCGCTGTGTAAAACTGTCAAAAAAAAAGTAAAATGTAAGTATCTGTGTTCTTCCAAATGTTTTGTGCTAATGTTTTTGATATTTATATGAACAGATGATGGTAGGAGGGAGCAAGTCATATAACGAGGAAGTCATGTAAGAATGTTAGGAATTAATGTGAATGAATGTAGATGTAGAGGTTGGCCAAAGAAAAGATGGATGGACTGTGTGAAAGATGACATGTGTAAGAAAGGAGTGAGTAATGAGATGACGGCTGATAGAGGGAAATGGAAAAATACATGTTGTGCCGACCCCACTTAAGGGGCTCCCAGTCGACGATTGCTCTTTTTCGAAACGAAAAAAGAAATACTTCTGAACAAGCCACATCTCCTATTTTTAAAAGTATATTACTTCAGGTTCCTACCTAGATTTCTATTAAGCTAAAAACATAATAGCAGAAACTTTTCACGATAAAGATATTATTTCAAAATGATACGTTTTAGAATTTATGATCGAAATATTTTATATATACCTACTATTAAAATCAACTTGTGATTTATTGTTAAAGATAGGTAATATGTAGATCTAGATTTCTATTAGAATAGATTTTTGATAAGTAATTATACAATATATATATCATTAATTTATTCGAAAAGCAAAGGCGGACCACGCGCCGACGTGTGTTTGTCGTCATTGCAGCGGTCGGTAGGATTATCTATCGAAGTGATTAAAGATGGGTACATCTTTATTCACATATACTATACATTATAAAATAGGAGATGTGGCTTGTTCAGAAGTATTTCTTTTTTCGTTTCGAACAAAAACAATCGTCGACTGGGAGCGCCTTAAGTGGGCAGGAAGATGATGATAACTAAGAAGCTAAATTTTTTACTTCTCCTTTGCTCCAAAGGATCGTTGATTTTGTTACTTTCAAATAGTAGTATTTGATATTTATTTCAAACTAGCGACCCGCCCCGGCTTTGCACGGGTAGCATGTTAATATATATATAAACCTTCCTCCTGAATCACTCTATCTATTAAAAAAAACCGCATCAAAATCCGTTTTGTAGTTTTAAAGATATAAGCAAACATACATACATACATACAGACGCGGGAAGCGGAAAGCGACTTTGCTTTATACTATGTAGTGAAAGATATCTTCAAGCTTACTTGGGAAAGCAGATCTTGACAGACAGAAAACGAAGTGATCTTATACTGGTAAAGATAAAGATAAAGATAAAGATATTTATTTGCGTTTACATTTTTGTGTGAGATGGTACATTATTTATAATATGGACATGACATGTTTTACATTGGTTAGTATGCAAATTTTATATTATAACGTCAAAATATGCTAGGTAGATTATTTTTCATGAATTAGTAGGTCAATCAATTTATGAGATATTATCATTTATAAATTCGTCAATTGTGTAATAACATTTATCTATTAATAATTTTTTGAATTTTATCTTGAATAGATTATCATTTAAATCTTTGTAAGCCCTAGGTATTTTGTTAAAAATTTCAGGTGCTACACAGACTAGACTTTTGCGTAGTAATGCGGTTTTTGGTTTTTGGTTTTTTAACTGAATTTTTTTATGTATGACCGCGCATATCTTTTTACCTGATAATCTGATTAGGATGTTTTTTTTTCTATTGTGTAGAGAATAGTCCCAAGTTGGTCCCATTTAAATTATATTAATGTAGGACTAATAATTCCTTCATAAAACTTAAAAAACTCTTATCGTCCCTTGACTTTTCGGTTGGTCGACACATTTTCGTCGGTTTTGCGTTTAGTTTTTTAAACGTAATTATTCCATTTGCAGTACGAAACCCTAAAAAGGAAAGCTAAGCGTTCACAAGCAAAGTTTACAAAGAAGACGTGATACAAACTGTTTGAGAAATCACTGAACTAGTTCCTACTGAACGTACAAATCGTGATGCTCGTGGTTTTGCTAAATTGAGTCAATATTGTACCCAACATACTCTTAGTTTAGCTGTTGTCGTTCCTGCTTTGCACTGACAAACAAACAGACAAAGCCTTGTGTTTATTGATAGCTAGCAGTCTTATTACGTAAAAATCGATTTTCACCCGCTGATTTTCATAGTTAGAGCTCTGAAAATCGATCGAATTTAAAGAACACTAATGTTCATAGTAATTATAATAGAATATTAGCTTTTATCCGCGACTTTGAGAACCGGGAAATCGATTTTTAACGACTTTATCATACAAAACTGAAATTATAAAAAATCACAAAATATGTGAGAAAAAAGTAGCCTATGTCCGTCTTAAGACTTTTAAGCTATCTCTATGAAATTTCATCGCAGACAGAGAGTCAGACAGAGTTACTTTCGCATTTTTATTATCTATATATATATATATATATATATACATATATATATATCTATCTATCTATTTTTCTACTATATAAAAGAAAGACGGGTTTGTTACAACACTTATAACTCGAGATCTGCTGGACCAATTTTTATGGTTTTTGATTCGTTGGATTTGTCTCCGCCCCGAATAGCAGAATACATCTTAAAAACAATGAAAACTCGACGAATACATAATTATGAAAGATGAATCATTTTCAATAAATGTTCATTGGTTTAGTACATGTCAAACATTTGTTGTCCATCCTGTCAAATACTGTAAGTAATGATTGACATTTATGCATGCGTTCAGAAATGTATTTTGTGTAAACTATTTAAAAAGGTGAATAAACTATTGACTGTATTTTTTTATCGAGAACGGGAACGGGAACGAGAACGATTCTAAAGCGATACGAAGTTCGCCGCTTTAGCTGTATATATATAAAAGAAAGTCGTGTTAGTTACACTATTTATAACTCAAGAACGGATGAACCGATTTGGCTGAAAATTGGTGGGGAAGTAGCTTAGAACCAGGAGACGGACATAGGATACTTTTTATAACGGGAACGGGAACTTAACACAACATTTGTTAATTCTAAAGCGATACGAAGTTCGCCGGGTTAGCTTGTTAGTAATAGATTAAAATAGAGTGAATAAATCTATAATAGTTAGTATGACAGTATTCTCTGAATTCGAAAGCTGTGGCAATGAAAATCAGTGGGTGAAGATCGATCGTTACGCAATAAGCCTGCTGATTTGCCCAAGGCTTTGCACTCTTTATTTATAGGTACATATAAACGTTTCCTGATTAGATAGAAATTAGCTTCGGCATTGGGGAGAATCGTAACAAAATATCTTTTGAGATCAGCCAAAGAAACAGGTCGGTCTTCCGCGTCTTGTAAGCAGCGTTTCCTATGTATGTTCGCATGTATGTATATTTTTACCTAGTGATCCGATTTCGGATGATTTTTCCCATTTAAATCCTAATAATATTATAAATGCGAAAGGTTGTTCGGAACAACCAGGGTATAAATAAAATATATATAAATAAATATATACATATAAATACCACCCAGGGCAACCCGAAAAAAATAACTATGTTAATCTTACAAATTTATGTTTATCCGGGGTGATAATCGAAAAAACAACCTACAGCGCAGAAGGCAGAGTAACTACCAACTGAGATTGTTTTACAAAATGTTCATGAGAATTTAGTCTATCAAAAATTATGCATTTCATGGAGGTTCTAAATAGCCAGTGAGTGTTTCGGGGCACTCATATAGTGGTTTTTTGTCAACACTTGTTAATGGTTCTTACTGCACTAAAAAGCAATACAATGCGTGCTATGCAAAGTTTTGTGTCCACTCTATTATCAATGGCTAATAGCTTTTTCCCTCGTAAGGACCTGGTTCTGGCTTTATCACATTTTTCGCCAAGTCGAGCAAAAAAGCGGCACGGCCGTACCATCATTTTCTCGAAGCAGTTCAGGCCATTTTCGACCCCTTATAACCAACAATTAAAAATTGGTTTAATTCGAATTCTAAGATATTTCTACATAGATACACAGAGTTTCTACATAGAGACATTTCTACATAGATCTACATAGAGTTAGTTTGTTACAGGTATTAAAAGTGTGATAAAAATCTAAATACAAAGTAAAGAACTCGTAAAATATCTAGTATGTAAAACCATGATAATTATACTCGTAAACGCGTAAAATAACCGTTTGAAATATTAATTATTATTATTTATACACCTACTGTAGTTCATTACTTACTCATTTTACTGGTCTCACAGTTCAGTTGGTAGTAACTCTGCTATCTGTGCTGTAGGTCGTGCGTTCCCCACCCAGGGAAAATACTTGTGAGATATACATAGATGTTTGTACTGTATGGGTGTTAATATGTATTTACCAAAAAAAAGGATGCAATTATTCTATCAGTTATCTGGTTCCCATAATACAATCTTTGCTTAGTTTGGGGCTAGATGGCGTTGTGTAAAAGTCCGCCAATATTTATTTATTAGAGGCACAACAAATTAACATATATTGCATGTCTAAAAATACCAACTTCCTGTGCAACTGACTTGTCGACTAAAGGTCAATATAATCTACATATCTTGTCAACAGTACTCAGGTATGACAGGTAAATATGGTAGGCTTACTAAATCACTTACTTGCACCCAAATACAGTATAATGTGGGGTCTAAATCAGAATTATTTTGATAGAAACAAAGCTTTGTTTAAAAAAATATTAATATATAAACTTAAAAAAAAACACACTAGCATCGGGATTTTTGTTGACCGCGAAAACCATATTAAATCAAAAAACCGGCCAAGTGCGAGTCGGACTCGCGGACGAAGGGTTCCGTACCCATTATCTATCAAAAACGACAAAAAAACACGTTTGTTGTATTTGTTGTTATAGCGGCAACAGAATTAAATAATCTGTGAAAATTTCAACTGTCTAGCTATCACGGTTCATGAGATACAGCCCTGTGACAGACAGACGGATAGCGAAGTCTTAGTAACAGGGTCCCGTTTCTACCCTTTGGGTACGGAACCCTAAAAAGTAGCCAAAGTTCGTTGAAGAGGATCGATAATGATAATTTGATTTTATTCATACAAAAAAAAACATCCGCGGTGTTCAGGGATAAATACTCTTCGAAAAAAATCAATAGAGAGCAAAACAAAGAAGTTTCGAAGTAAAAACAATTGAATAAAAAGGTTTAATACTATATCGGTGGAAATGCAAAACATCGTTATGTAATAGTAAATGCTGCAATAATGAACTCTAATCAAATTTTTGTGATGGCATCATTGTATATCTGCTGTCGCCTTGAGCGCATTCGATGAAAACACAGAAATATGTTATAATTACGATTTAAAAACTAAAAAAAAAATCTTCCAAGTACTAGTCGGTCTCACGCACGAAGGGTTCCACACCATTATCTATTACTAGCTGACCCGTGCCCGCTTCGCTGTGCGTAAGACATTTCTAATACCATCGTGGACTTTTTTGTAGACGTTTTTAAGGTATACAATACTGTAGTACATTATTTTGATATATCTCGTGGGGTTCAGCCAGCATTTGCAATGTAAGCGCAAAAAAATGTGTTTATTTACGACATCACATTAGAAACCTCTAAAATTATCAGTGTTTCTCTACTATATTATGCATGTATTATACATATAAACCTTCCTCTTGAATCACTCTATCTATTAAAAAAAACTGCATCAAAATCCGTTGTGTAGTTTTAAAGATATAAGCAAACATACATACATACATACGCGGGAAGCGGAAAGCGACTTTGCTTTATACTATGTAGTGATTACGATTTAAAAACTAAAAAAAAAATCGTCCAAGTACTAGTCGGTCTCACGCACGAAGGGTTCCACACCATTATCTATCATTAACTGCAAAAAAAACACGTTTTTTGTATGGAAGCCCCACATAAATATTTATTTTATTCTGTTTTTAGTATTTGTTGTTATAGCAGCAACAGAAATACATCATCTGTGATAATTCCAACTGTCTAGCTATCACGGTTCATGAGATACAGCGCTGTGATATACAGACGGACAGCGAAGTCTTAGTAATCAATACAGAGCAAAACATAATAAAGGGTCCCGTTTTTACCCTTCGGGTACGGAACCCTAAAAAAATCATCCAAATAATAAGTAACGCGCGATAATACTTGCAAATGTTTTGTTATGGGTGTTGGAAAGCATGGTTGTTAAACTGTTCCGCGTCTAAGTGGTATAAAAAAAAACACCTAAATGATTGTAACATTTGAACAATACGTAAATATAAACATTGTTGTAAATATAGGCATTGATAATGCCGCTGGGCTGCTTGAAACCCCCCCTTTTTCGTGTTTTGCAATAAGTGATACGAATAAATTGTACCATTTAGCCACAATTCACCAACGTACTAATTGGTTATAATGGTGGTTTAAGGCCCTAAATGTCGACGATTGCTCTTTTTGAAACGAAAAAAGAAATACTTCTTTACAAGCCACATCTCCTATTTTTATAAATATATTACTTCAGGTTCCTACCTAGATTTCTATTAAGCTGAAAACATAATAGCAGAAACTTTTCACGATAAAGATATTATTTCAAAATGATACGTTTTAGAATTTATGATCGAAATACTTTGATACGTACTATTAAGATCAACTTGTGATTTATTGTTAAAGATAGGTAATATGTAGATCTAGATTTCTACTAGGATAGGTTTTTGATAAGTAATTATACATAATTTATATCATTAATTTATTCGAAAAGCAAAGGCGGACCACGCGCCGCCATGGATCAGTACCACCGTGACTACTGTCAACGACAAACGTGTGTTTGACGTCATTGCAGCGGTCGGTAGGATTATTTATCGAAGTGATTAAAGATGGGTACATCTTTATTCACATATACTATACATTATAAAAATAGGAGATGTGGCTTGTTCAGAAGTATTTCTTTTTTCGTTTCGAAAAAGAGCAACAGGACAACGTCTGTCGGGACAGCAAGTTTATAATACAAATGTTTGTTTTGGGTGGGGATCGAACCCACAACCTACAGCGCTGAAGGCGCTACCTTACTACCAACTGAGCTATGAGACCACTTTATTTAATAAATTAACAAGCTATGTCTGTCCGCCCGTCGGTCCACAGCTTATCTAACCCTCGTATTCAAGAACGACACTATGAGAACACGCACCCACAGTGGACGAAATATTTTTTCATAAACATCACTTTATGTGTTGTGCGGCACTATGGCGCACGCTACCGTGTGTCTTTAGAGCTCAACTTTGGCTAGAGGCACACGACAATGTGCCTCTAGTCACACTATGCAGTGTCGCACAACACATAAAGTGATTTTTATGAAAAAAGATTTCGTCCACTGTGGATGCGTGTTCTCATAGTGTCGTTCTTGAATACGAGGGTCAGAGACTTTTAGTGCTAGTTAAACCCAATTATTGCATAAAAACACGGATTACTACAGAAGCTGTTATATAAACTCGAAGAATGTCTCTAATTATTTATCATATTAATAATACGTCGTTCAGATAAAAGCGCCAAAGATTTTATAAAAAAGGTAAAAGTTATCGCAAGCTCAGTCGTATCGGCGTCAAGGTGTCCTTACAAAGTAAGGGGACGATGACCCCGCGTCGTGGAGACCCGTTTGCAGTTTACACCTTACGATTTTGCTGGTGCTTTTGGCCGATATCCGTAGTGGCCAGTCTACTCTTGAAAACGATCAACGATATTTATATCGGGAGAAACGTCATATTGTTTCCGACTGTATTTGAAGGATGGGACGACTGACATTACTCTTGACAATTAACATAATAATAATAATAAATAAATATTGGTGGTCATTATCACACAGCGCCATCTAATCCCAAACTAAGTAAAGCTTGTACTATGGGAACTAGATAACTGATAGAATACTTACTTATATATATGTTTTGTAAATACATACATATGATATATAATAATAATAACACCCAGACACAGAACAAACATCTATGTTCATCACACAAATATTTGTCCTAGGTGGGGATCGAACCCACAACCTACAGCGCAGAAGGCAGAGCTACTACCAACTGAGCTGTGAGGCCAGTCAAATAATGTTTTGACGTGCCTCTGACTACCCCCACTAGACATCTTCAAAGGATCTAAAGCGTCTGGAGATCTGAGAAGTTGTCTACCGTACTTGGGGATTACAGTCGTGAATCGTGATCCTATTTATTTATTTAAATCGTGATCGTGATCCTATTTATTCTATACATCGTCTCAAATTTTTGGTCTGTGTGTCGCATGTCGCGTGACGGTCGGCCGCGGAGTGGGGATAAAGTGAAAGGCGCTCGTCAGAGCAGCCGAGGTCAATATGGCGGCGTCTATAGTTCCATCAGCTGACCGTGTAGTGTATAGACTAAAAGTTTCACTTTTACCGTGGTTTCATAAAACCACACAATTCCTTTTTTTATAAAATGATACTCCTGTTTATTATCGTCACGTGCCCGTCCCGTCACGTCTAAACCAACCCACCAACTCGTTCATTTCAATACGACAGTGTTCTTTAAATTAAGTCGCGTGTTGCGCTAACTTTGTTGCACAGTGCAACAGATTCAGTGTCAAGGTCTCGCGACATTGTCGCCGTGGCCTACTGAACGTTGATGTAATTCATTGAGTAACATCTGATGCGATGTTGCGTGTCGTGTTTTTGAACGTTCAATATATACGGTCGATGCCACTGAAGTTGTTTGTGTATAACAAGGGATAGAAGCTTAGCGGTTTTAAGCTATGTATAGTAAATACTAGCTGCACGCTGGTACCTGGATAAAAAGTAGCCTATGTGTTATTCTGATGTATTCTCTATATTGCTTTAAGACGCTGCCAGTCGACGATTATTTTTGTTCGAAACGAAAAAATAAATACTTGTGAACAAGCCACATCTCCTATTTTATAATGTATAGTATATGTGAATAAAGATGTACCCATCTTTAATCACTTCGATAAATAATCCTACCGACCGCTGCAATGATGACAAACACACGTCCGCGCGTGGTCCGCCTTAGCTTTTCGAATAAATTAATGATATAAATTATGTATAATTACTTATCAAAAATCTATCCTAATAGAAATCTAGATCTACATATTACCTATCTTTAACAATAAATCACAAGTTGATTTTAATAGTAGGTATATAAAATATTTCGATCATAAATTCTAAAACGTATCATTTTGAAATAATATTTTTATCGTGAAAAGTTTCTGCTATTATGTTTTCAGCTTAATAGAAATCTAGGTAGGAACCTGAAGTAATATACTTATAAAAATAGGAGATGTGGCTTGTTCAGAAGTATTTCTTTTTTCGTTTCGAAAAAGAGCAATCAGCGACTCACAGCCTCTTAAGTTTTATTTTAATCCTTTCAGTAGTTTTTGCGTGAAGAGTAACAAACACACATATACAACCCACCCACTCACTCACAAGCTTTCGCGTTTATAATATTAGTAGGATTACAGTTTTATTAACACAGATATCATCGATTTTAATTTTTACTGTTCTAATATGTTTTTGGTCGTAAATAAAAAACTTATATTATTATTTCATTATAGTCCGCAGATATTTAATAAATATCGTGGTATTTTTTACCAGAAGTTTACAGTTTTTCGGTTGATTTTTCGAATTTTTCTTCATACTAATACTAACATTGTCCTGGTAATAACGAACACAGCAACAAAATAATTATCCAATTTGGTGCAGTCGTTTCGAAGTTATGCGCGTACAAACATTATTTCTTTATTATATAGATAGATAAGATAGATTTCAAGATTTATGAATTCCGGAATGACAGTTTGTAATAAATAAATACTGACGTCAGTCAATAGTACATACACTATGAATAAATAGCATGATATCGATAGTAATAATATCAAGCCAAACGCATAATAATACTGACGTAATAAATAAGCCGTGTTGGCCGAGTGGGAGGTACCTCGACTTTTATTTCGAAGGTCGTGGGTTCGAATTCCGGCGTGCATCAATTAATTTGGAACTTGTTACGTATGGAATGCTAACTACTGCAAAATGTGGACGTAACGTTTGGACGTGCCTCTGACTACCCGGCTTGACATTCTCAATGGATCTAAGATCCTGCAGATCTGAGAGGATGTCTACCGTACTTGGTACTTGGGAATTACAGTCGTGATCCTATTTTTTTGTATTAACATCTAGCCTTGCCTGATTATTCTGTCAATGAAATGTTGTCTATTAGTATTTCAAATACTGACAATAGTAGCAATTCTGTTATTTCCACTAACTGTCAAAATTTTCGTAAATACGATTTTTTATGATTTTGAATTTTTTATTTTTTTACACATGTGAAATATGCGAAAAGAAGAAGAAACTACTAAATATTCTTAATTTAGAAATTGTCATTTTGAGGTTACTCTAATTTAGACTTTAACGTAAAAGGAGTAAGAGCGATCGTGTTTTGGAAATATTAGCTTTAGCTTGGACACAACGGAATCGCCACCAATATTTACTTTACGGTTATTCTTCGCTTACCATAAGCTTTTTTTTATTTAACCCGTAAATTAAGTAACGACTATCGATTATCAAGTAGGTAGTGTGAAATTATTTTTAACAAAAATGCGTCGAACAAATTTAAGTGTAAGGCGTGAAAAAAATGCAATGGCTCTAGGGAATGTTTATCTTGATTGATACTTCATTCTGTTGCCTGAAGTATTTTTTCTTTGTAAATTAAAATATTTTAAATCTGATAATATCGGGTGTAGTAAGTCATTTGTATGCTTCTTTTCATAAATAAACTCTTTTTTAAACCTTGCCCAAGCTCGAAATAAATGGAGTATGAATGTATTATAAATATTTTGCTTAAGGCCTACATAACATAGCCTACTAGTTGTCCCGACAGACGTTGTCTTGTCCAAATTTTTTATTATTTTTCGTGTAACTTTTTAAATTAGATTGGCTTGGAATCGGCGTAGCTTCACCTAGTTCTCTTGGAATCGGCGTAGCTTCTCCTAGTTCCTAAGACGTTTCAAAGTGATCCTTGTGATTTTATTGAAATAAATGATTTTTGAATTTGAATTTGAAATATTTGTTTCTGTAAACATTTTTGTCATTACGAACAACTCCAAAACAAAAACATCCAATCTTTTTTAATTTTAGCGAGACTAACAAACAGCAGAAGATTATACATTTGCAAAGCTTTTGATTTTTGGGTACTTTGGTACCTATCTTCTAATAAAATTTTCGTGTCACAGTGTTTGTAACCAAACTCCTCCGAAACGGCTTGACCGATTTTTATTATATTTTTCGTGTATATTGGTAGATATGAGAATAGATCGTAGGGTATTTTTTATACCCCTAAGTGATAAGAGTGTCGTAAAGTTCGGGAAAAACTGAAAGTGCTTTTTTGTGGGGTTATTGAAATTTGACAGAACAACGTCTGTTGGGACAGCTACTTAATTATTATAGTATTATATTTATCGCGTTATTAAACCTTTTTATTTATCCCGACGATTCGACTGTTTTACTAAAATCGTTGTCGTGAACGTGTAGGTCGTCGATCATGGCATTCAAGGTCTCAAGAACCCTCAGGAACTTTAGTACTTTTGCCTTGGACAAGTACGAAACCTGTAAGTACTCAAATCGGTACTCATGAGTTACTTGACCTTTACGTGAAACACCCACACATCTATATCACATCGATTATCGACCTTTGTTCATACAAATCTTGCTATAGGCGCTTAGATCCTTGAAGATTTATAAACGGATTAGTCAGAGGCACGTCCAAAGATTACATTTACACACATTTTGGAGTAGTTAGCATTTCACACGTAGTTGGACCAATAGATGAACGATTCAACGGAATTCAGTATGTTTTATTTTTATCAAAACTTCTATACAATGAATATTCAATATTTTTGGTTGTATCATTAGATATATATGTGGTACATTTACTAGTAAAACAGTTTTTACTCTAAGTTTTTTCAAATCATGTTAAAATTGCAATAAAACATGTCAGAACAACGATTTTTCTGTAATTAACCCTCATGTTTTGGTTCATAGAATTATGTATCCAAAGCAATTAAGAAAAACATAAAAAATTAATAAAAAAAATCAAAGATACAATCTTCAATAAAAAAAAATTACAGGGCAGAGTTAATTCTGAACACTAGTTCACAAATAAGATTTATGTCTCTTTTTTAGACCAGTAATTGAACACAAAATTTATCAAAAACCTTATTAAATCTAGTAATAGTCTTAATTTCAGAGAAACACATAATCGGGGCCTGATCAACGAAATCAACGAATCAGCAATCGACTCATAAGCTTAAGAAACTGTATAACTCACCTTAGCTCATTCTCCATACAAAATGAAAATGTCCGAAAAACCTGTGCACTAAATGAGTATATAATACACTAAATGATGAAATGAGTTGTAAATGCAGGAAAAAGTGTTGTAGTTCCAAAATATGCCACTATATGTCGGTATCGGTACCACACAATTCTTATAATAAAATAAAATGCCGTTTCGTTCATCTACTGGGGGGCGTTCATCAATTGGTCCAACTACCCTAGCTTTGTAAATAATAAAAGTATATTACTTTGTTATTTTATTTAAATGATTATTCCTGCACAAGGACTGTATGTGTAGTATACGATTTCCTATTAGGTCTAGTGCAAAGTTTAATAAGTCACAACATAAAATTACTTATTGTCTTTTTAATATGTCGCAAACAAGCATTGATTTCATTAAAGCGTAGGAATAAAACTACTACAATATCATTCTTACGACCTTTTATGAATAATTACACATATTAAGGTAAACCACTTGCAGAATACATGCATATTAATTAATTGAGAATATTATAGTACCTATTTCCGTTGCACTTAATTACCCTGTTGCTATAAATTTGCAGCTAATGATAATAAAAACACATTGTATAGAGACTAAAGAGAAAGGTCGAATATAACCAACCATATGGCAATGCAAATAGGTTAGTTTATAGTAATTATAATTAGACAGAATCTATAATGTAATTAGCTAATTCGATATTGGTGGTGTGGTTATTCTGTGTGAATTAACGTGTATATTAGTTAAAATTCAATACTATTTAAGAAAACTATTTTTTTTTGATGTATGCAGAATCGTTTTTTCTCAATAACCGCAAAACATACAGTTTTGTGTTTTATGACAAAGATAAATTAAGGATTTAATCTAGATAAATTATAGATAGAATCACGATTGGTGAAACTTTTCTCGATAGATTTATTTTCCAAAGTTGTCTCTTCCAAAACACTCAATTCGTTTTTCCTCAAAACTATGAGCTAAACAGTTTATTTTTATATAATTAGCTAAGTAAATTATAGACAGTATCTTTTTAAGTTTGATGGTTTTCAAGATAATGCGGTTTTATCACTTTTTCCGTCTTACCCGGGTAGACTCGGCCCATAGAAAGAACGAAAATTTCAAGCATCACCTTAACAAATAGGTAAACAAAATTATGAATAACTTGCCAAGTAATGGTATCGAATCGAAATCGCTTCCTCGTGGTGCTAACAGGATTGCGATGACGGGCATGCAAATATATACATCTGTTCTATTCGCGGCTACTGTAACACGATGCAACATTGTCTGGTATCGCTCTGTAGACATGTCTGATGTTATAATTTAAGACGAGTAATATTTTTATTGATGAATGCAGAATCGTTTTTTTCTCAATAACCGTAAAACATACAGTTTTGTTTTTTATGACAAAGATAACTTAAAGATTTAATCTAGATAAATTATAGACAGAAACACGATTGGTTTATTTTCCAAAGATGGCTCTTCAAAAACACTTGTTTCGTTTTTAATCAAAACTATGAATAGCTAAACAGTTCATATTTATATAATTCGTTAGATAATCATACTAGCTAAGTAAATTATAGACAGTTTCTTTTTAAGTTTGATGGTTTTCAAGATAATGCAGTTTTATCACTTTTTCCGTCTTATCCGGTTAGATTCAGCCCTTACAAAAAAACAAACATTTCACATAATCACCTTAAAAACTTATTCGCCGTCGTTATTCGTGTAGTAATTGTATTAGGATGCTAATACGTTTCGTACTTTAGTTAGGCTATTGAAGACCATCTGCTTTACAAAACGCAACACTGTGCCAAATTTCATATCTATGCGTCACGAGAATCTGACAGACAGACAGACAGATAGACAAGCTGACGATGCTGGAGTAATCTTGTAATGACTCCGTTTTAAATAAACTTTTAAAATTTTGTTGCATTAATTTTCTTATTATCTTATACTAGCCGACCCGTGACAGACGTTGTCCTGTCAAATTTAAATAATCGAATAAAAAAATAATGTTTTTAGTCTGTGATGTCAGATTTGTTGCACACCAGCGCCATCTATACAGAAATCATCCCTTTATCGTTTTGGGTATGTTTTTCATATTTTAAAGTAGTCTATTATTTATTCGGGCATTATATCTACATCTACAGCAAATTTCAACTTAATCCGTTTTGTAGTTTAGACCAGATTGAGGAACAAACATACATACAAACTCACAAACTTTCGCATTTATAATATTATTAGGATTAGGATTTATTTTCAATGCATACTATAAGTAATATTTTTTAGTTTTAGAATTTTATTTTATTTTGTTACATTTTATAATTTTATAGGCTAAGTGATCTTTTGCAATGCCCTACCCGGGCTCATGTTGATACCATATTTATATAAGACCATAATGTACACATGAAAGCAATAAAAAAACTTTGACTTTGACTTTGACTTTAAGTTATATTAATGAGTACCTAACTACTATAATATAACTACTACCTACTAGAATTTACTATACCATCGCATTTTTACTGTGTAGGTACAATAAAACTTAGTTGGTATACTGTTGCATGGATAGACAGACATAATGGACAGCGGAGTCTAAAGCCGGGGTCCCACGGCGCGTAAAACGACGGGCCGCGCCGGATGACGCTCCGCCTGTGTGCGTCCGGCGCGTCGCGTACAGAGTGTTCTAGCACGGGCCACCACGGATGCATCGTTCCCACGGCGCGTCCGTCCGCCTTGGCGCGGTCTGGCGCGTGAAAACGCGTGCCGTGGGACCACGGCATTAGTAACAGGGTCGCGTTTTAACCCTTTAGGTACGAAAAAAACATCACGTTTAGGTTCACAAAAGTCGCCACTGCCATCTCTGTACAAAAAGCAGAAACCCAGCCAGCTGTCTGTAAGAATGTGAGGTACAGTTATGCAATTATGTGATGTAGTACAAGTTTACGGTGTCAAGGTGTTGCATACAATGTTGCAGTTCGTTCGCTTGTGGGTGGTTGGATTAAATGATGAGGCGGTTCGCTTTTCTCGTTTTTTAACTGTCATAAATAATGTTAAAGAATTATGGTGTTATGTGATATGTTTTATGTATGGGCTGAGTACCCCGATAAGACTGAAAAAGTGTTTAAACTTCATTATCTTGAAAACCATCAAACTTAAAAGAAACTGTCTATAAATTACTTAGATAGTATGATTATCTAACGAATTATATAAAAATGAATTGTTTGTTGAAAACGTAATTATAATTCTTTTAATGTAAATAAAATAAAAAAAAAGACGTGTGGCACTCGGAGACTGCCGCGGTAAAGCTATTGCATAACATTTTTTATCAACTTATGTATTTATAATTATTTATTTATTTATTTTATTTATCCTTTTTTCGAAGAGGGGGATTAGGCATGCGCAGTAACGCCGATACAACCAATGCCACATATTGGCGAGTTGCTAAACTAAAGAGACAAGCGTGATATTTCAAAAAGTCATTAAAAGTTCTGCTATTCATCGATAGATGTCAAAATCTTTAACCTACCTATTTACCTAACTACGTAGTTAGCATTCCACACGTAACAGGTTGCAAGCCCGTCGTCGCTTTCAAGAATACTAACAGGTTTCCTCACGATGTTTTCCTTCACCGTTATAAGCACGTGTAACGCGCATATACATTTTTCGAACAGAAATATCCATTGATGCACGGCCAGGATTCGATATTTACCTAACTACATGAATTCAATAATTCAATTTCAAACTTTTTAGTCGATCATGTCTGTGAAGTACCACCTATTTACCGATAGTGGTAAAATAGCGCCACCTGCCAGCGGAATTGCGAACCTCTCAAACCCCGAGCTTTCGCATGAGACCGCGAAAAGCACCTATAATAACGTAGTATCATCAAATGAAACTAGATGGCGCTGGAATGCGAAAATCACTCTAGAGTCCGCGCCACCACTCAAGTCCGCTAGACGCGGCGTCGCAATCGCCTATTATAATGATGCCAGTAAGATAGCCATAATTTACCCCTTACACTAAAAGGGAGAGTGAACTAATGTTTACATTTTAAAACTATTTACTACTAGCAGTTCACTTCGACTTCGCACAGTTGTAGTAATGAAGAATATAGGCAATTTTTTTATTTCTTTGGTTATATTATTGCTATTTTCGTGGGATCTCTATTTATTTTTATTTATTCTACTTCCGATTATAAAATTTTAGACAGACAACGGAAGAGACTTTGTGTTATACTATGTAGTGATGTTATTCGCTCCTAATGAAGATTTTGATAGATTAAATATTTTTTTAAATTGGTCCTATATTTTTTCAGTTTATCCGGTACAAACAAAAATATAAAACTAGAAATTTTATCTCTTTGTAATAGTAGTGTAGTTATGTAGGAAAACAATGAAATCAACCTAGTTTCACGATATAGGTAAATTTTATTAAATTATTTTTATACAATAATTATGGTCTTCATCATTTATTACTTGCATTCCAGACATATCGCTGTCACTTGTCTCTTGAAATTCACTGCCATGATCAGAATCAGTGTCGCTATCACTGGCTGTTGATATTATGAATTATGAATCTTTCTATTTCTTCATCTACCAGTCCATCATTTTTGAAATATTACAATTATTTTTGAAGTGCTTGCTGCCACTCTTCCTTCTTTCGTAATTCGAGATACCGTTTTCTCTGAAACACCTAAAATACAAAATAATTTAATTAGTGTTTTAATTTAGTCATATTTTACCTATTGTTAGAAAAAAACTAATACTCTGGTATCCCTAAAATTTACCTGTCATGGCAGCGACTCTTTTTTGTATATTATTTAAAGGGATCAAAACGTCTTTATTCCTCTGCTCTAACTCACAAAACTCTTTAACTTTAGGAATCATTTCACGAGCTGCACTTTTCACCACTTTACGCGACATATTCACGCAGATTTCAAGAAAATATTGGGAAAAACCATGGACGCTAATTTCATCGAGCACTCTGACATGAGATAAAATGGCGTTGCTGTCAAATTTAGTTCTGGTTTTCGTCGCAGGACATGAGTGGTGGCGAGGACTCTAAGCAGGCATGACATGAGTCATTGGGATGTAATATTGATTGAAAAAAATCGATTAATTAATAATCGATTTTTTGTCCCTACAAATAAATCGATTTTCCAAAAAATCGAATTACTTATATGGAAATAATAATCAATGGTTCGGTTTGCGTTCGGAGACAAGACCGATGAGTCGGTTTCCGTTTGGGAGGCGACTATATGTAGGTTCACGTCCGGGAAAATGGCCAACGAACGATTCGGTTCGCGTTCGGAAAACTTAGTTTACAAAAATCGATTTATATGTGTAATTTACATAATCGATTTTTTAAAAATCGATTTTTTGAAATCCAAAAAGAGAAATCTCTAACACTCACACTCACGCATATTGCGTGAGTGTGAGTGTCTCGTAAAATTTTGTGTAAATTTTCGTTACGAAATTTCTGGATTCGGTCTCCACGCTCAAGGCCCGCGATAGAAGCTATGCAATAGCTTAAAAATCTCCAGGCGCTTAGATCCTTTGAATATGTCTAGAGGTGGTAGTCAGAGGCACATCCAAACATAAAATTTGGTACATGCCCACATTTTGCAGTTAGCATTCCATACGTGACAGGTTGCAAGCCTTTCGGCGCTTAAATTTAACCTATTATAAAACAGCACCAGTTATAGTCATATCGATCTTTTTCAGGAGTCTGCTATTAATAGGCTCGTTTTACGGAAGTGAATACAAAACTATTCAAATAAACTTACACGTGTAAATTATTATTCATTCGCTACACTTCAAGCAAAAGGTCACTGCCATAAGTCAAATGCGAGTCTAATAGGATATCTAGAACGAGCATGTCCTTGTCAAGTGCATCAGTACCTACCTACCTACATACATACATATAAAATCACGCCTGTTTCCCAGAGGGGTAGGCAGAACACGGCTTACCACTTGCTACGATCCTGACATACTTCTTTTGCTTCATTCACTCTCGTCACATTACTCATGCAAGCTTGTCGGCTTAGAGAACTCTTGACCTGGCCTTTTTTCAAAACGTTACTAATTTGGTCCAATAAAATATTTGCCGAAGTATTCCTGTTCAATCTACAAAAAACATTATATTTTTTTACACGCAATTTTCCGTAATTTCAATAATTTTCGCTGTTGTAAATTAAAAATAAAATCACGACTGTAATCTCCAAGTACGGTACATTCTCTCAGGTATCCAGTGGCTCTGATCCTTGAAGATGTCTAAATGGGTTAGTCAGATGCATGTCCAAACATAACATTTGGCACAATACCCGCATTTTTCAGTAGTTTGATTCATTTTATAGCATTCTATACGTGACAGCTTGCAAGCTCGTCGCCAATAAAAATAATACTAACTGGAATACTCACGATGCTTTACTTCAAAAAAAAAACTTACAAAAAGGAATTAAAAATATTTTGTTTAATATATCTTACTGACAACGCTGACAAAGCAACCTTTGCTGACAAAGCAAAGGAATCCCTCTTTTGCCGGGGTCCCACGGCCTGCGTTATCACGCGCCAGACCGCGCCAAGGCGGACGGACGCGCCGTGGGAACGATGCATCCGTGGTGGCTCGTGCTCGGAACGCTCTGTACGCGACGCGCCGGACGCACACAGGCGGAGCGTCATCCGGCGCGGCCCGTCGTTTTACGCGCCGTGGGACCCCGGCTTTTCATTTCCACGTGTCTTAATCTCAGGCCAAATCTTGCAAAACCTTGAAAAAATGTCTAGGTTATACCGCCACCGTAATTTGGTCGGCGTCTTCCGTCTAAAGACATATATCTGTCAACAGTCTATCAACGATGATTTACCTACCTTTCAGGTAGTGTGACCAGCCAAATCCTAATTAAACTTGGCAGCCTTAATTCCCATATCAGAGATAGGATAGGTTTTTAAACCGACAAAAATAAGACGAGGGTCTCAATAGAGCTATTTTTTATGTATTCGATTTTGCAGATTTCTTTTATATTGTGTAAAGAATAGTTCCATTTAAATTATATTAATGAAGGACTAATTAATTCCTTCATAAAACTTAAAAAAACGAATATCGTTCCTTGACTTTTCGATTGTTCGAAACATTTTCGATGGTTTTCTTTTTAGTGTTTTAAACGTAATCTATTAGTTACTTATTATTTTTACGTCCAAAATACTGCACCTCATCGCTTTTTGGCAAACTCCGAGCTTGGACTTTTGAGATTCAGTCTGTGACCAAAACTAGGAGAGGCACACAGAATAGGTTGATGAAATTCTGAAAAAGACAAGTAAAAGACTTGCTTTTACTGTGGGTTTATTGAAATTTGACGGGCCGTCTCTCGGGAGTCTTGTTTTACACAATAACTAGCTGTCCCGACTCGGGACAGGTAGTTATTGTGTAATAATATAACATAGTGACATACGCGCTTACCAAAACGATCTGAACAGGGGCCGTACTACAATGTCTGAAGTAAGACTAAAGCAGTATTACTTTAAGAGCGAAAGTGACAACGCTATACGAACACATATGGCATTGTCATTTTCGCACCGCGAGTAATACTGCTTTAGACATACTTTAGATGTAGTATGGCCCCACGAATACACACCTTTTAAGATCATTACTTTTATTTAACTGACTAATAAAATTGTGAATTAATTAT
The DNA here is from genome assembly GCA_912999785.1 of Hydriomena furcata. Lineage (NCBI taxonomy): Eukaryota > Metazoa > Arthropoda > Insecta > Lepidoptera > Geometridae > Hydriomena > Hydriomena furcata. The sequence goes on from OU538839.1 coordinate 9,164,378, forward strand.
CTTATCTCCTTTCCCAACAACATTGTAAATATAAATAAGCTTTTTATTCTTGGACAATGGAGTGTTTGTTTTTCTTTATTTTACTGTTTAAATTGATGATAAGAGGGTACAAAGGAGGTTTGTAGTTTAGTTTGTACGGTAATGAGGAATGATATCAATGTAAACAGTTAGGTCAGGCGGGATAGAAAGATTGATTGTTTTAAATGCCATCAAAAAAATAGCTTGTAAAAACAACCAAGTCTCGCAACTCAGTTCTTCTACCGTAAAAAGTGGTGAGATCCAGGTAATACCAAGTCGGTTAATTTATTAAGACTGTCTTAAGTTATTACGTAATTAGCTAACTCAACAACATTTTCTTGTGACCATATCAATATTAAAAATCTTTTATGTTTTAAATAAATATAATGATCCGGGTAACTTCGTACCGCGTTAGAATTAAATGTTGTATTTACTGTTACGGTTTCCAATTGTGTTGTTAAACCATCCAGGAACGCATTGAAATATACGAAATTTCAACCGAATCGACCCACAATAAGTGGGAAAGGGAGAAAAATGAGGGTTCTGTATAGGCTCTTGAATCATTTTTTTTATATTTATTTGGGTGTTGTAAATAACTAACGGCATTGGGTAATATCGGAAACCCACAATATACCATCGCTATCATATCCACCTAGGGTAGACGCCCGCCACGCAACCGAGTTCATCTTGGGGTCTAGCCAAAATTTTTTAATAACGAATAGAGCTTTAAATATATGAATGAATGATTGAAAAAGCTTTATTGCACACCAAAAATAAAACAAAACAATGACAGAAACTTAAACTAGAGCAAAACTGTACAATGGGCGACAACCATCGACAACACAGACTAAATAAACACGTCATGCAAGGCACACACTGTCTCACCAGACATTAGGCTACTGCTAATATAAGACACTGCACGTCAAATCTACAGTAGTACCGACCACTTCCGTGGACCGGCCGAATCAGAATGCATTTTTCGGGACCCGCATTAAAATGAACCCTTAACGACGATGGGTCCGTATGGGTAGTATCACACCATAAATTTACCGTTTGACAGAATTTTTTGTTTGATGAAATTAAGCCATCAATCTTTGTTGTCAATGGCGACAACTGACAATATACAACTAAAATGTGCAATATGTGATGTCTAAAATTTAGGTTTAGTCTTTTAAGAACGCTTTCATGTAACTGAAACTGTAGTAATAGCTGTCCTTACTGTCCTATTTATATCTTCCACTCTGTATATTAGATAATTTAAAATAGTTTAACTGTCTATTGTTTGAATAAGTAGTAACATTTTTTTCAGCTAATACAATTGAAAGCAACATTAATTACATCGCGTGATCCAATCAAGCATAATTTGTACTAAGTGTTAATTATGCCATCAAACATTACACGATAGGCTGGTCACGTATGGAATGCTAACTAATGCAAAATGTGGGCATGTGCTAAATATAATGTTTGGACGTGCCACTGGCTACCCCCACTAGACATCTTCAAAGGATCATTTTCTAAACTAGACTAGACTACTACGTCTATCTAAGCTAAGCGTCTGGAGATCTGAAAGGATGTCTACCGTACTTGGGGATTACAGTCGTGATCCTATTTTTTTAATTGTTTGATTTATTTATTTTAAATTACACGAACCGTGTTGTAATTAATAGGGTTCATATTACTCGTACTCTTACAGCTGTACGTGTAACGTGTATCATACTCGTGGTATTTATGAATACCGGTATTTATATTGCGGCGATGGGCTTGCAACCTGTCACGTATGGAATGCTAACTAATGCAAAATGTGGGCATGTTCCAAATATAACTTTTGGACGTGCCTCTGACTACCCCCACTAGACATTTTTTAAAAGATCTAAGCGCCTGGAGATCAGTGAAGATGTCTACCGTACTTGAGGATTAGTAGTCGTAATCATTATATAAATATTTTCTAATGTAGGTATTCTACCGGTATTAACTAGATCGAAAATAAACTTGACAAAATGGCTGACTGAAAAATATTTTTGTAGTATAAATTAATTCTTTGAGTATAAACTATAACTATATTTTGTATTTTTTCATAGATTTTGTTAATTTTTGTATTCATCATTCTATTTTATTTGTATTTTTACATGTAATGTTTATTTATATAATATTGTATATATTCATACATAAAGGCGAGTTTTAGTAGTAAAACAATAATTTTAAGATCCATGTACTAACCTAAAACTAATCTATAAAACCGAGACTCGTTTCGGCAAAAATACCGGTATTTTCCAACCGGTTTTGTTAATTTTGAGAGCGAAGAGACTAATAAAAGGCGACCTTACATTGTCAAGCAACATAATCCGATGTGGTTTTTCAAATCACAATAATATTACGTCCGCCTTATAACGGTCATAGTTTCTTGGACACTAACGCTAAGCAATTAATCTTCGCGCAACAAAACTGTACCGGAATGACAATTATTTCCATCCCATCTCATCTCAACTAATTTAGTCTGTACACAATGCAACCATTGTAATTTGACCTTCGTGGGGCATATAATTTACTAGTGGACGAGTGAAGATCGTGCAATCGAACTATTACGTGCTATCATCGATTGATTTGATCGATCGTGCTGTGTGTAGACTTATAGAAACGAAAAAAGAAACCATTTTCTCGAAGCGTTAATAGAGGCTTAACGGTGATAATTAATTTTCCTCAATAATTCTTAAACAGGGGTAAATTTTATCACGAAATCTACCAAATAATATCAAGGAGTTATTTGTATACACTTATTATGAACCGGTATTTATATAATCGCACTCCAAGAGGTTTAGCTAAGAGATACTTGTTGTAACCTCGAAATATCTCCACCTCGACTCGTGGCACCGTGTTCAGGTGGTTTTAGTTGATAAAATTACCTCGAGTTTGCCTCTAGTCGAGGATTACTCAGTCAACAGAACTGTCAACTCACGCTACCTCGAGATGAACCTTGACATTCCTCGACAGCTTCTTAACGACGCATACCAACGTCTGACGGTTTGTTTGATGAAAATATAGGTATTCGCACTGATGACATAATGACGTATTGAGGCACCTCCAAAATATCGATTTAAGATACCAAACATGAGGTACTTTTCGAGGGAGATTCGAGGGGAGGGTCAAGGTAGTTTCGAAGTTACAACTAAGAATATGAGGATTGGTCTTAAAAGCGAACAAATCCTTACTTATCAGGTGCAGCTAGCAGGTTAGCTATTATAACCATACACGTATACAACATACAAATTAAAGCATCATAGATGCCTGATTATACTGGATATACGTATGTATACATACGTATATCGGCACGTGGTCGGTACAAAATCCACTTATGACTTGGCACTTGTATCATTGACACAAATGCTTCACTCACCACAGATCACCGTAACACCCTTAACATTTCAAAGAAATACACACTTTATTGATAAGCAGATAAGGGCTATTTTCAAGGGTAAGGTTTTGTATGTTACAGTGAAAGTAGGAAAATGAATGAATATAGTTTGATAGTGACATTAGTCCACGATTTAAATATGCATCGAATGCGCAACAATGTATGCACTTGTTGCTATTCTAGGACTAAGGCACTTGTTTTCATGTTATGATATAACTAGCGAGAGCGTTACAAAATGTTATCTATTGATAAGGAGCCGTGGTGTGGCTTGTATGTGTGGGTATGTTGGTAGATGTGTGTGATTCAAGCTTTATTTCATATTCTCATTGCTTACGTTTCATTGACAAAAAAGTTAATGATGAAAGCAGAAGGTGGATAAAGAAAAACAGCTGACTTTATACAAATAAATAATTAAAACAATATTAGAGTGTGATTTGAATAAAATTTTAGCTTTTTTAAGGATATAATAACCTTGGGTAACTAGATATTTAAGTTTTTCGTTTTCTCTAACAAGTATTTTAATTCCTATAGGCGAAAAAATACTTTATTTGGTTAATAGTTTTATTAAGACTATAAAACTGTTTGTTTTCCGAATAAAATAAAAAAGTAGGTTTCAACATATTCTGATTGCATTTTAATCTCATATAATATAGATGATAACTCTAGTGCGTTCCTACAGGAACTTTTATTTTGGATATATACTTTACCAAATTGAAATCATTGAAATGATCTAACTCTAAGTATATCAAAATAAACTTATTTCATGTCATGACTGGCCTTACAGCTCAGTTGGTAGTAGCTCTGCCTTCGGCGCTGTAGGTTGTGGGTTCGATTCCCACCCAGGATAAATATTTGTGTGATGAACATAGATGTTTGTTCTGTGTCTGGGTGTTAATATGTATAATAAGTATGTATTTACAAAATAAAATGTTCACCAATATTTATTTATTTATTATTTTATTTTGAGCATTACCCGATCTTTCTTATCTAATTATCTGACGCTAAAGACACAATTTATTATGACAAACTGGTGCTAATCTCTCAGTTGAATTTATATGCTTCCTTACTTTGATAATAATGTGAGATGTTTATTTCGGGATTTCCATGTGGTGTTTCTGGAATGCATATTGCTTGATTTTACTGAAACTAATTTTCTTGTACATTGCGTGCATAGTACATATATGCTGCAAATCGATATAATTTGCTTTTTAACCGACTTCAAAAAGGAGGAGGTTCTCAATTCGTCTGTATGTTTTTAGGGTTCCCAAAGGGTAAAAACGGGACCCTATTACTAAGACTTCGCTGTCCGTCGTGTCTGTCACAGGTAGGGTTTCTGATTTCTCGAGTTATTTTCGTTCTCGAGGCACGAGAATTCTCGACGCCAAATTCTCGAGTCTTCTCGAGTCTTGAGGCATTCAAAGAAAACTTATAATAGGTGCTAAAATTTTAAGGAAACTCAAAATAATGACGAAACGAACGTATTGTTATTGCCCCCAACTGCACTTACATAAAATAAACTAAACTCTAAAATTGATTAAGGCCCTGTATGTCGACGATTGCTCTTTTTCGAAACGAAAAAAAAAAACTTCTGAACAAGCCACATCTCCTATTTTTATAAATATATTACTTCAGGTTCCTACCTAGATTTATATTAAGCTGAAAACATAATAGCATAAACTTTTCACTATAAAGATATTATTTCAAAATGATACGTTTTAGAATTTATGATCGAAATACTTTGATACCTACTATTAAGATCAACTTGTGATTTAATGTTAAAGATAGGTAATATGTAGATCTAGATTTCTACTAGAATAGGTTTTTGATAAGTAATTATACATAATTTATACCATTAATTTATTCGAAAAGCAATGGCGGACCACGCGCCGCTCATGGTGCCCCGTGTGTTTGTCGTCATTGCAGCGGTCGGTAGGATTATTTATCGAAGTGATTAAAGATGGGTACATCTTTATTAATAGATGTTAATATTAATAGATGATAGATGTGGCTTGTTCAGAAGTATTTCTTTTTTCGTTTCGAAAAAGAGTAATCGTCGACATACAGGGCCTTAATACGTTTATACTTAAAAGAATTAGGAAAACTAAAACACTGCGAGTGCGATATGTTATGTAAATCTGAATCTGTCTAGATACGAGTATTTAACAATATTAACACCAGTCATTCAAAATACACAATAAAAATTAAAAATTAAAAACCGGTCAAGTGAGAGTCAAACTTGCGCACAAATGGTTCCGTACCATTAACTATAAATAGGGTCCCGTTGTTACCCTTTGGGTACCGAACCCTAAAAACGGCAAACAAACACGTTTGTTGTATGGGAGCCCCCCTTAAATATTTATTTTATTCTGTTTTTAGTATTTGTTGTTATAGCGGCATCAGAAATACATCATCTGTGAAAATGTCAACTGTCTTGCTATCACGGTTCATGAGATAGAGCCCTGTGACAGACAGACAGACGGACAGACGGACAGACGGATTTTTTTTCTCGTCTCGAACCAAGGCAGATTTCTCGAGTTTTCTCGAGTTCGAGAATTCTCGAGCAGAAACCCTAGTCACAGGGCTGTATCTCATGAACCGTGATAGCTGATTTTTTTATAAATGATGTATTTCTGTTGCCCCTATAACAACAAATAATAAAAACAGAATAAAATAAATATTTAAGGGGGGCTATAAATAAATAAATATTCTTATATACAAACGTTATATTTTTGCCGTTTTTTATAGATACGGTACGGAACAGTTCGTGCGCGACTCGTACTTTTTTTTTGAGTGTATGTTACGCGATTACTCCGGCGTTTGTGGACGGATTAACAAAATTATTTTTTTATTTGAAAGCCTAATATACTTCCGATGTGGTCCCATTACCACCAAGTCAGCATCCGATGATGGGATCCCAGGGAAATCGAGAGAAACCTTCAAAATGTATGGGCATAGTGGTTTTCTACTAAAGACCTTGCCCTGAGTTCATTAGCATACACCGGGTGGAGGGCTAGCCGGGGTAGGGGCCCCTAGATCTCGCGGTGGGGGGAGCAAAACCCCCAACAATTTTTTTAAATTATTTAGCAGTTTGAAGATAGATAATGGATTTAGACGTCACTTTGCGGAAATACATTTCTTAATCCGGACAAATTGTGGATTGCTAGGATATATTTGTCGTTTGATAATAGAAAATCAATAGTAAATTGTTTTAGATAGGTTTAATTATTTTATGTAAAAAGTATAAATACTTATTTTGACGACCTCGATAATGCCGTTAGTTCCAGGTCTGGGTTATGTGGTACCATGGTACTTTGAAACCCACGACACAGAGAATACTAGTTTTCGGCCAGGACTATGTATAAGTTCGACCCCACTTAAGTGGGATCAGGTCAGGAAGATGATGACGATGATGATTTATATTTTTGTAGAGGATCTACATATTTATCTAATAAACAAATCGTGAACTTTTACGAAGAAATAATTTCTTGATCTTTCTAGATCATCATGTATACTTGTTACTTGACGTCAAGAGCTATCAATACTCATGAATCCATTTGGCATCGTCGTGCCATTAGATACTGTATTATATTAGGTCTCTACTTCCGCAGTCAACTTTGTTGTTTAGTATCAGCAGTTTGACTGTCATCGATAATCAAAATATAACAAACTAGCGACCCGCCCCGGCTTCGCACGGGTAGCATGTTATTATACATATAAACCTTCTTCCTGAATCACTCTATCTATTAAAAAAAACCGCATCAAAATCCGTTGTGTAGTTTTAAAGATATAAGCAAACATACATACATACATTACATTACATACAGACGCGGGAAGCGGAAAGCGACTTTGCTTTATACTATGTAGTGATTTTGTTGTTGTAAATAAATTCAGGTTTCGATTATTTTCGACTTCAAAAAAGGAGGAGTTTTCAAATCGACCGTATGTATGTTTTTTTTTTGTGTTCGCGGATTCGTCGATAATAAAGCGATTTTGATGATTATTTTTTTGTTGGAAGGGAGATATTCCAATGGTGTTCCCATAATAAGGAAACTAGGATGTGATAATGGCATCCCAGAGAAATAAAGGGAACCTTCGAAAATCGTAGGGGCGTCTGGTAACGTAAAGGAATAAGAACGAAATAGTTTTTTTTTTTTAAGAAATCTTAATTTTTTAGATTTGGAGTTAAAACAAAAAGTAATTTTTAGGACCCATTTTTCAAAGATAAACGAGATTTAACAATCGTGTTTATGTCCTTAATTTGGATAAATAAAACCTTAACGTTATCTTTGCCGTAAAATCAAAGCTGTATGTACCTTTTGCAAGTATTGATAAAATCACGATCAAAATGCAAACCAAAAAAGTTAAACCCTTCGCGTACATAATTTGGATGTCAAATTGGTTATTTTATTTCTTCTGTTTTTAGAGCTGCTTGTAGCTTTGGTCTCCTAAATAGCGGCAACGTTTTATAACGACCGCATCCGCGGTGTTTTTTTGCGTGAACATATAATATCACAGACTGCTCTGACTCACACACTATGAAACGATTTATACCGTCACATTGTTAGTTAGTCCAAAAATGCCATTGACGGCCCATTGAGTTTATAATGGGTATTCCTGGACTTTTTATCCAGAAATGCCCATTCATGTATCCCCACTAAAAGGCTAGCACAACAATTCCTAATTGTAGATAACATATTTAGAAAGTTACCAAGTCATACAAATATGTCAGATTTGAGTAAAATTTTATGCCTTCAAAAACATAACTTGTAAAAAAGCCAAGTCTCGCAACGCAACTCAGTTCTTCTACCGTAAAAAGTTGTGCGATCCATATAATACCAAGTCGGTTAATTTATTCAGTCCCTACTTTAATACGTAATAACATGAGACAGAAGGACGTGTGAGTGACAAAATAAGAAACTTTGACTAGTTATAATTCTTAAACTACAGGTTGAACCTGTAGTTTAAGAATTATCAATTATAACTCAATTATAACTTAATTGAATGAAATTGGAAATATACCGTGTTTATATAATGCCTGATTGGTTACTGAAAATTCAGGCTTCTAGTTTTATCCTGCACTGCCGTACCCCCAGATCTCTTTTGCGACGTCATTATAACGTCTCTCGGTTTTTAGAAAGCCGGATTTTTATCGTATTTTAAAGAGCCATTTATTTAGTGTTTGATTGATACTAATCGATGCGGAGTAAATTTGTGATGGCTCTGTTTATATTCATCTTGTCGGTCGTTTAAATTCTGATTTATGTAAAGTCGGCCATTGCTGGAGCCATACTGTCTGTTTTGACACGTGTTTTTTTCTTTCAAATTACTCGTATGTTGAGGACGGATAAAGAGGAAGTACTTACATTGATTATTTTATTTCTTATGTTTTTAGAGCTTAGCTTTGGTCTCCTAAATAGCGTCAATGTTTTATAACGACCGTATCCTCGGTGATTGACTGCGTGAAACCATAATACAAACATAACAAAGAGGTTCTAAATTTGCAAAGTATATATATTTTTTTTTGTATGTTGTATGACCGTCTATCCGCCTATCTATTTTCTGTTGTGTAGAGAATAGTTCCAAGTTGGTCCCATTTAAATTATAATAATGTAGGACTAATAGTTCCTTCATAAAACTTAAAAACAAATATCGTCCCTTGACTTTTCGATTGGTCGAAACATTTTAGTCGGTTTTATTTTAGTTTTTTAAACGTAATTATTTAGTCTTCCAACTGTAGTTATATACTGGCTTTACAAGTTACAACGTGTAGTTGACATTACTTTAATTTTTTAGCTTTTATTATTTACTTAGTAATAAGTAGTTAGTATGTACTTAAGTATGGAGTGTGAGTGATCGCACCTGCATGCATTCAATTCGCATTTTATCCTGAAGCAGGAGGTCTACTCCTCAAAACAATAAACGATATATCGTGACATTTGTTTCGCTGTCAAATTTAATTTCTCATATTGTTTGATGACAAACATCGATGATTGTCAAAACTATAGTCGAAACGATTAAACTTTAGCACGATTATTGTCGCGATATATCGTTCATCAGATGCGGGGTAGACGCCTTGTAGCCTTATGAGATTTCCAAACCACAGTCGCTTTCGAGTATCGTTAGCAATTTGTATGGAAGATTTAAGTTCAAATTCAAATTTATTTTATTGACATAATTTAATGAATCCATAGGCTCCCGAACTAGTGAAAACTGTGTTTTAGGAGCTTAGTATTAGATAACCGTACGAGGCGCTGTGCTAGATCCAAAGAAAGCTAACGATACTCGATAGCGATTCATCATCTTCCTGCCCTTATTCCACTTAAGTGAAGTACATGTGTTCTTCCATTTCCACCTATCAGCCATCATCTCATCACTCACTCCTTCCTTACCCATATCATCTTTCACACAGTCCATCCATATTTTCTTTGGCCTACCTCTATGTCCACATCCATCCACCTTCTCTTCTCGTTACATGACCATACCACGCTAACCTATTGCTTCTCATCTTTTCACAGGCGCCACTCTATAGCGACTGTAATTTGGAAATTTCATAGTAGGGCTTCTGATAACACACTGCGTCGCTTGTCGCGGCATAGCTCTTAACAAATGGCAGCCTCATAGCGGAACTGTCCAAAGACAATGGTAGTTGGACAGTCCATTCAAATCATAATAATAATCAGTGAGCTTAAGTTATATAGCTGCAGGTTTGCCCTGCACGCCTGGCACGAAGACCCGAGAAAGTATTTTTTACAGACAAATCATATTTGTTTGTGATAAAAGCAGCGATTATTTTTACTGTTTGTGCATGAAGATCTAAAGTTCAGTTCAATTCAGCTTTTTATTTAGAAACAATAGTACAATCGTGTCTGAAATATTTAAATACCTACTAATAATAAAAAATCAATTACAATAATAAGTCATAATATAAAAAAAGAGATTAAAAAGATATATTTCTAAATTTCCCTCAATTAAAATTTCACGTCTATGAAGTTATGTTCTACGTCCAAGTGTAATTATTGTAAATTTATTCGTAGACAAATGAATTTCTCGGGTCAATATAAGGCCTGCTGTAATGAATTCCTCCAAATCTTAATAAAATATCTACCGCCATTCCGTACGGTGAGTCTTTTAAAAATCCGCTGCGGCAGACGGTGCTGTGTTATCTATATTAAATGTGCTTCTTTGCGTGCGATTGAATTTGCTTCACTCAGAGAAATCTATTGAAATTTTGACGTCCGGACTAATACACAGTTCTTTTATTCAAAAACGTACCCAAGTCAAAATTGCTTAAATATACCGACAGTTGATGGTTTGGTTACGCTTTCTGATTAATTTGATTATCTATAGATAAAGTGCCCTCTAGACATTTTTGAGGATCAGCGCCTTGAGATCTGAGAGTATGTCTACCGTATTGGGAATACCTGATAATCATTTATTTTTTTCAAATTTGTCAAACGCAGAATGCGCCTGAGCACGAACCTCTCGTATCGACAACGTATCGTCCAAATGTCAAAACTGACACTTTTTGTATAGTAAAAGTAACATAAATAAGAAATAGGACATAAATAAATCGATGAAGTCAAAATGTCAAAAATAGTTCTGAAAGTTGCAATACAGTTGCCAGTAGTATTTTAGACGCTTGCTATGCATCCTAGCAATTTAGCATTGCAGCAATAGCCTACTCCACCCTACCCTGGGTGGGTTTCCACTGAAGCGGAGCTGTGCGGAGTGGACCATGAACTGACCAATCACAGCGCTTGACATTTAAACGACGAAAAAGAGGAGATTCTCAACATGACCGCGCATATTTACCTGGTGATCCGATGTCGATGATTTTTAGATTTTTTTCTATTGTATGAATTGCGGCGATGGGCTTGCAACCTGTCACGTATGGAATGCTAACTACTGCAAAATTGCAAAATGTAGGCATGTGCCAAATATAATGTTTGGACATGCCTCTAAGTACTAGGCATCTTCATAGTCTACCGTACTTGGGGATTACAGTCGTGACCGTTTTTACTTTTTTTTGTCTCTCTTTAATATGCTTGTTACAGTTCCTAAATAAAACTTAAAAAAGTTTTTACTTTCCGATTGGACTAAATATTTTCGTCAGTTTTCTTTTAAATTTTTAAACGTAATTCTTGTGTCAAATATTTCAAGCACTGTGATTCTCACTCCGCACATCTCCTCCTCAGTGGAAGTTCGTTTCTAACTAGCCTTTACCTTCTAGCCCACTGGGTGGTCCACCAATGGCGGCTATACGAACGTTCCCTCTGCTCGCTGCTCGAGCTGCAAGCGCGCAAGGGCTCGTACACGATGTGCTGCTCACCGCGGTATGTGCTCGCGCCGGAGTACCCTCACCTATTGCCGTTGCCGCTGACGACGCAGCGTCCGTCGCCGCCGCCAGCGCATCTCTAGCGAAGCGACGCGCCGCGACAGGTATGTTATTTACACTTAAATATAAATTTATACAGAATTAAGTTAGGGAACGTATAAGTGAGCCATTTTTTTACGTTTTTTTACCTTCCTTATTATTTTTCTAGAGGATATTGGTTACGTGACGATAACCTATGGAAGCTGTCTAAATGATATCTTGTAACATTTGTTACAATTTTACATCAAACGAATGTCCGTTTATAATTTACCACTTTCAGTTGAAAGTGCTGTTGTCTTAATAGTAATTAGCAGTCCGTCCTTGCATGCCGCACGGGTAATAATGATTTTATGGCTATTTTTATACCTCGGGTTACATTATTGTAGTTTTAGTAAGGATACCTATTTTTTTCTAGAATTAAATATAGCCTATGTCACTCAAAGATAGTGTAGTAATGATGAAATAATTTATGAAATCGGTTTAGCAGTTTTTGTGTTTATCCTTAACAAACAAACAAAAAATCTAAAGTTTCCTTTTTAGGGTTCCGTACCCAAAGGGTAAAATCGGAACCCTATTATTAAGACTTCGCTGTCCGTCTGTCTGTCTGTCTGTCCGTCTGTCTGTCACAGGGCTGTATCTCATGAACCGTGATAGCTAGACAGTTGAAATTTTCACAGATTATGTATTTCTGTTGCTGCTCTAACAACAAATAATATTTAAGGGGGGCTCCCATACAACAAACATAATTTTTTTGCCGTTTTTATAGATAATGGTACGGAACCCTTCGTGCGCGAGTCCGACTCGCACTTGGCCGGTTTTTTCTATTGTAACATAGTCGAAACGTCGGGAAAGTAAATTAAAGGTAATTACGTGATAAAAACCCGTGTCAAAATCTATAGTTATGTCTACTAATCACGATAGTTTGAAAATTAAGTTTCCTTTTCAACACATTTCACTTATACTACAAAAAATATCGTATTTTGTAATACTTTAGCGTTACATTACCTAACTGCTTCACTGTGTATAACCACCTTAACTAGAAACATACACCTACCTAATAAATAACCATTAGTTACTTTCAAAACCAGTTATATATAAACGATGGTAATGCTTTTACCAATAAAATGTCGTGGGGCAACACCATCCAATCGCACAACTGTTAATAAACTAAATGAACCAGCCACATGTGTGGGTGGGGTCTACTGTTATTTATGGTGTAAGGCCTAGTACAGACAGACCGTAAAAAATAAAAAATAAATAGGATCACGATTTTAATCCCCAATTACGGTAGACATACTCTCAGATCGCAAGGCGCTTAGATCCCTGAGATATCTAACGGAAAAGTCAGAGTCACGTTCAAACATTATATTTGGTACATAAACATACCCACATATTGCAGTAATTAGCATTCCATGCGACAGGTTGCAAGACCGTCGCCTTAAGGCGCTACCAGTTCCTAAAACCGCGGCAGAAACGACTATGACAGTTAACAACGGCAAGCTCTAGATGGCGTATGCGTATCGTAAATATTATCGACAGTTTTTATGAGATCGCGTTGCTGGTACCTACGTAGGCAAGTAATAGGGGTAGCTTTACCCACCCCTCAATAACCATTTTCTCTTTGTCCGCCTTTGCTTTTCGAATAAATTAATGATATAAATTATGTATAATTACTTATCAAAAACCTATTCTAATAGAAATCTAGATCTACATATTACCTATCTTTAACAATAAATCACAAGTTGATCTTAAGAGGCTCCCAGTCGCTGATTGCTCTTTTTCGAAACGAAAAAAGAAATACTTCTGAACAAGCCACATCTCCTATTTTTATAAGTATATTACTTCAGGTTCCTACCTAGATTTCTATTAAGCTGAAAACATAATAGCAGAAACTTTTCACGATAAAGATATTATTTCAAAATGATACGTTTTAGAATTTATGATCGAAATATTTTATATACCTACTGTTAAAATCAACTTGTGATTTATTGTTAAAGATAGGTAATATGTAGATGTAGATTTCTGTTAGAATCGATTTTTGATAAGTAATTATACATAATTTATATCATTAATTTATTCGAAAAGCTAAGACGGACCACGCTCCGACGTGTGTTTGTCGTCATTGCAGCGGTCGGTAGGATTATTTATCGAAAGGATTAAAGATGGGTACATCTTTAATCACATATACTATACATTATAAAATAGGAGATGTGGCTTGTTCACAAGTATTTATTTTTTCGTTTCGAACAAAAACAATCGTCGACTGGGAGCGCCTTAATAGTAGGTATCAAAATATTTCTATCATAAATTCTAAAACGTATCATTTTGAAATAACATCTTTATCGTGAAAAGTTTCTGCTATTATGTTTTCAGCTTAATAGAAATCTAGGTAGGAACCTGAAGTAATATATTTATAAAAATAGGAGATGTGGCTTGTTCAGAAGTATTTCTTTTTTTGTTTCGAAAAAGAGCAATCGTCGACATACAGCCCCTTAACCATATGTCTAATATTATTTGTGGTGTAAGGCCTAGTACAGACAAGTAAAAAAATAAAAATAAATAGGATCACGACTGTAATCTCCAAGTACGGTAAAAAACCTAAATAATTTTTTTTTTGCACGGGTCTTTTTCATCATCGCTTTACGTGATAAAAACCCGTGTAAAAATCTTTAGTTATGTCATACTAATCACGATAGTTTGGCAGACATTCTCTCAGATCTCCAGGCGCTTAGATAACTGAAGATATCTAACGGGCTTAGCCTGAGGCACGTCCAAACATTGCATTTGGCACATGCCCACATTTTGCAGTAGTTAGCATTCCATACGTGACAGAATACTAACCGGTTTCTTTCACCGTCTTGAGCACTTGTTTAGATGCACATATATACATTTTTTGAACAAAATATCCAGCAAAAGTTGCCCAAAAATTTGGGTAAAACTGAAAGTGCTTTTTCTATGGAAATATTTAAATTCGAACAAGACAACGTCTGTCGGGTCAGCTAGTCTCTTGTGGTAAATGTAGTATAACACACTACTTGAACTGCGCATATTTGCACCAAAACAGTCAATTTCAGAGTATAATGAGATCAACTACGAGTATCTCATACATACAAATGATCATCAGTCTGGACGGAATTAAAATATTTCTACCTTACTGTCTGTCTAGAATAAAAACGTGTTGGCCGAGTGGGAGGTACCTCGACTTGTACTTGACTTGACTCGAAAATGTATATACGGTGAAGGAAAACCTTCGTGAGGAAACCAGTTAGTATTCCTATAAGCGGCGACGGGCCTGCAACCTGTCACGTGTGGAATGCTAACTACTGCAAAATGTGGGCGTGTGCCAAATGTAATGTTTGAGTATGCCTCTGACTAAGCCCTTTAGTGAAAGAACTGAGCGGCTGGAGATCTGAGAGGATGTCAACCGTACTTGGGAATTACAGTCGTGTTCCTATTTATTTTTATATGACTCATTAAAATAAACACACGGCGCCATCTAGCCCCAAACTAGGCAAATCTAGAATGGGAATTACATACCTGGTAGAATATATAAATACTTTTTTTTTTGTATACATAAGTACCATGCATACTCCCAGACACAGAAGAAACATCCATGTTCATCACACAAATGTTTGTTCCGGGTGGGAATTAAACCCACAACCTAGAGCGCAGAAGGCAGAATTACTACCAATTGAGCTGTGAGGCAGTCACTCATTGTTATCCTTACATAAGCTTGATAGCTTATGTAAGGATTCACTGGTGATCCAGTGAATCTCGCTATAAACGTACTAACGCAAAGATGATTTGTCTAAGAATAGATATCGACATCCTTTTTACATGAAATGTCGAAAACCTATTTCGAGATAGAAATCGAAACTAAATTAAAACCATCAAACGCCTAGCAAAGCTTCCTACCTCATACGCTCGCATCACTTGCATGGTAATAAAACCACCGGTGCAATATGCACCTATCTCGCGTTTTCACGCTCGTAAACCCACGCCAGAAAGGGACGGAGCACTTTTATAGCTGCCCGCCGCTTTTCGCAACAAAAACTTTTATTACTGGCCACTCGTAAATTATATGAAGTCTTACCCGGCGGCGGAAAATTAATGTAAATTTTCTTATAGGGTTCTTTTTTTGAAAAACAAATTTATATTGCGGTTCTAGTTACCGATACGCATGGGAAGGTGAGGTCATGTAGGTTTTATTGTAAGATTTTTTTTTTAATTTATGACCAGCAGTCCGCACACTATTTTATACACCTTGCAATATATTATTGAAGTTTTATCCCAATTTTTTTCTAGTAAAAGGTAGCCTTATGTTACTTAGAGATAATGTAGCATTCTAATGGTGAAATCATTATTTTTGAAATCTGTCCCTACTGGTTTTGAGTTTATTCGTTACAAATATGAAAAAATATAAATTTCACTTTTAGAAATAGAAATAGTTTATTTTTCAAATAAAGAAGTACAAATTATAAATAACTTAACTACTAAGAAAATATCACTGAATAGGTAGTTATTAGTAGTTAGTTACAGTACCCCTCGTTAGATTTAACTGTGTTACGGCGTGTGTTATGAAATACTATATTAGTAACTAGCCGACCCGTGACAGACGTTGTCCTGTCATATTTCAATAATCGAATAGAAAAGACTGAATGTTTTTAGTCTGTGATGTCAGTTTTGTTGCACACCAGCGCCATCTATACAAAAATCATGTCTTTTGCGTTTTTTTATCGTTTTGGGGATGTTTCTCATATTTTAAAGTAGTCTATTATTTCTTCGGGCATTATATCTACATCTACATCTATTCAACTTAATCCGTTTTGTCGTTTAGGCCTGATTGAGGAACAAACATACATACAAACTCACAAACTTTCGCATTTATAATATTATTAGGATAGAAGCCAGATATTGTAGTTAGATACAAAAGCAAATGAATTCACAGTCAATTAGTTCATATATTTGTTGTTATATTTGTTACAACATATCAGTAGCATACCTACGTTAAGCAGGAGTTAAATATTTGCGAAAACTCAAGAGCAGTTTAGGGTATTCTGAGGGTGACGGATGTTGGAGTTACAAACATGTTTTCGTCTTCACAGACTGGTGGCGATTCTGTTGTGTCCAAGCTAAACTTAAAATTTCGTAAAAAAACGATCGATCTTATTCCTTTTATATTAAAGTCTAAATTAGAGTCACATCAAAATGACAGTCCTAAAAATTGGGATATTTTAGCCGTTTCTCTATTTTATTTCGCATATTTGACACAACCAAGTGTCATCTTAGTCAACACCAATTTACATGTCGCTTAAATTTAGCTTGACGTTTTCTAAATCTATTATAAAAATCGTGAATTTATTTAAAACTATTCTGTTTTAGAACTGTCACTTTAAGGTTACGCTATTTTAAACTTTAACTTAAAAGAAATAAGATCGCTAGTTTTTAGAAATTTTAACTTAAGCGTGGACACAACAGAATCGCCACCACTGTAAACCTAATATAATCATAGAAATACTTTTACCGTCTCATTAATAAACGTAGACTAGCGCAGGATTAAATTTAGTCCAACGCTTACGTTTGGACTAGTCGAATTCAATATTAATAAACAAGGATTAGAAATGGAGTTGCTTACATTAAGCTGGTATTAACAAGTCTTGGTGTAACCTCAGATGATCTTTGGATAAGTAAATTTTTATTAATAGCACCGTTAAAGTATTGTACAATTTTAACCTTGATAGTATTGCGAGATACGATACAGAGATACGATACAGTTCGTATGAAATAATTATTTGTAAATGTCCTTATTATTTAAGGACATATTTAACCTAATGCAAGAAAATATGTGGCAGGTACTGTCCCGGCGGATATATATCTATATATTTATACTAATATTATAAATACGAAAGTAACTCTGTCTGTCTGTCTGTCTGTGACGTTATCACGGCCAAACTGCTGAGCCAATTGTGATTTTCCACATAGATATCTATGTGGAAAATCTTTTTCCCTATATTTTTACTTTAGATTTTTAGAAATTTCAATGTTTTACGATAATTGTGTTGAACGATGTTGCGGGTAAAAGCTAGTTTAAAATAAGACCAAAAACACGGAACGTCGACGTAGGATAAATACCTCCTTGGTAACATTACAGTTATAGGTGGTGTGCAAAAAATAACCTTCTTAGTTACTTACAGTATTTAAAATAAACAGAAAATGCCATGAATAATAATTCATCCAAAGACCTACCACAACCAGAAACCCATTTTAAAATGGAACACGGTACGACGAGACGGTCGTAAAAACTTCTAGGGACGTGCTTGCTGCCAAACCTATCTTATCGATAATTCCAATGCTAGTCGTGAAATCACTAATACGTTTGACATATCTCATCCATTTTCTTATATACCTAATACCAACTCTGTTTTCGACCCATGAATAACCAATAATAATGCAAAGTCGTGTAGCTCTAAATGCGTACTATTTATTTACACACGGGTACCTAATTTATTACCTATTTTATTGTCTGAGATTTGCATAAACATACAATCAACTTGCCAATTTGTAAGCTCAAATCAGCCGAAGGAGATATCAAGTGTCGCTGGCAGCATTGTTGCAATATTGCGTTGAAAATTCTTGTTTTTTATCGTATTTTAACGTACAAAATCTTGTAATAATATTTTATTACTAAACTCTACAAATGTGCCAATCATTTCTATTTTCGCTGAGGGAAACAGTATTGTGATTGTATTGCTGAATTTTGATCGCCTGTCAACATCGAGCACTACATTTTATAACGTCAGCACCTGGTACGTTGGTGACTAAACATCGATAAAAAGGAAGTGGACAAATTACGTCACTGTACGTTTGGCGCGTCGTCGTCTGGGGATCATAAAACTTTTCGCGCGTAAACGTCACCATTGACATTGGCGAGCAGATGCAGCGCTGCAGCGATCCTTTGTGCCTCCACAATCTAGTACAGTATTGATTTACAGCGCTTTTACTGCTTACTGGTGCGCTCTGAAAAATTTTGTAATACGCCTTTTGGTTTGGGTCGATGAACTGGTGAATTCGTAAAAGTAACTTTATCTTGACTATACCATAAAATAACTGTATTGGCCGATTGGGAAGTACCTAGACTTTCAATCAGAAGGTTGTGAGTGCGAAACCCGAACTATTTATGGAATGGAAATGACTACAAATGTGGACACGTCAAATGTTATGGTTCGCACGTACCCCTGACTACTCCTTTAGAATTCTTGAAGGACCATGGCGCCTGGAAATCTGATAGAAGGTCTACCGTATCTGGGAACTTAAATTTGTTTATTTTTATATAAGATTCCACTTAACTACTTATTTCAAAATCATGTGAAGTACAGCCACTATTAAAAAGATATCGATACAAAATTCACAGTAACTTAATAATTAATTACCCAACACTATGAGTTATGTAAATTCTTACTCATTCAAATGTTTTGCTTCGAAATTGCAAATCGTGGGAATAAAATTATTATTCGACTAGCTGACCCGTTCTAATACCATCGTGGACTTTGTAGACGTTTTTAAGGTGTACAATACTGTAGTACATTATTTTGATATATCTCGTGGGGTTCAGCCAGCATTTGCAATGTAAGCGCAAAAAAATGTGTTTATTTACGACATCACATTAGAAACCTCTAAAATTATCAGTGTTTCTCTACTATATTATGCATGTATTATACATATAAACCTTCCTCCTGAATCACTCTATCTATTAAAAAAAACCGCATCAAAATCCGTTGTGTAGTTTTAAAGATATAAGCAAACATACATACATACATACATACATATTACATACAGACGCGGGAAGCGGAAAGCGACTTTGCTTTATACTATGTAGTGAAGAGCCTAGGGAGAGTTTACTTTACTTTTATCAGAAGGGCAAATTGAAGGGAAAATTCCGTCAAAGGCCAAAGCCGAGATCCATTCCATAGAGCCGAAATATATTTTTACCCACGGAACGGAGACGGTATGCGTTTGGGGTGAGAGGATTTTTGTGTGTGCAATGTTGCCATTTATCTCCAAAACCACTGGTCCAATTTTAATGCGGTTTTTAGTGATGTTTTCCGGTAAAATTACTTTTTTTTTACTTATTTATATATAATTATTAAGGGTAATTTTTATTCCTAGAAATATCCATTGACAGTCAATAGACATAAGGACCCAAAAAAACGTGTGGTACATTTCAACTTGGCGGATCACCGAAAACGATGTATCGTATCAATAATCGTGCCAAAGTTACATCGTTTGGACAATATAACTACTGTAATTACTTTTGACAATCATCGATGTTCGCAATCTTACAAATCATTATAAACAAAATTTGAATTTGACAACGAAATGCTACGATGTATCGTTTTGCGGAGTAGACAACACAAAGTGCACAACCCACAAGCATTCCCAAGGAGGGTTAACGTCAGGCAGGGCGGTTGTAAACACCCCAAGCCAAATCCATTGGCAACATCTATATGTTGTGCCGATCCCACGAGGACGTGGGATAAAGCGAAGAAGAAGGATTTGCGGAGAACACCCAGAAATCCGCGTTTCTCCGCTAGTTTTATAGCCCAGCCTAAAATTGACAAGGAATATTTTAAAAATATATATAATATTTAAATATAACATCCTCTTAATCTCCAGGCGCTTAGATCCTTAAAAATGTCTAGAGTGATTTGACATATGCTCACATTTTGCAGTAAGAATTCCATACTAACTGGTTTCCTCACGATGTTCTCCTTCACCGTTATAAGCACGTGTTTTTGATGCGCATAATATATTTTTCAAATTCATTGTAGCACGCCAGGATTCGAAACTATGACCTATGAAGTCGAGGTACCTCCCACTCGTCCAACACTGCTGTAATATTCCATTCGATACATAATCTCAATTCCTCGATGTGAGTGCCAGCTCCATAAAATCTAGCCAGACATTCATCCGCCGCGCCCGTCTTCGCTCGTAAAACGTACCTAAATAAGCTATAAAATATTGTCTGCGTATTTAAATTTATCTATAGTACGCCCAGGTTAAATAGAAGACTTGAAACAGGCTTAGGGTAGATTTATAATAGACCGGGCCGTGCCGTGTCCGTGGCCGGAGCCGGAGAGAGAATTTGTCTTTAGTAATTTTTTTTATTGTTGTACATACTTGAGTAGTACTTTTAATTATTATACTTGTTTGAGCCTTCACCTTGTTCGATCGGCACCACACTGAAGCTCTACATAGCATTAAGGAAAGGACCAGTAAAAAAAAGGTAGACCCCAAGCCGTGTTTGTTGCCTGATTCTTCTAGGCTTGGTCGCGTGGATCGGCGTGGTAGCTTCACCTAGTTCATAAGACGTTTCAAAGTGATCCTTGTGATTTTATTGAAATAAATGATTTTTGAATTTGAATTTGCCTTTAGTTAGTGGACGGGCCTGTACGTCTATTTTGCAAAAACATGATTATCATGTTATGATATTCATACCAATATTTATTGGTACCGAATGCCATGATCTCAACTCCATGCCGGATCAGGCACTGTATATAAACTGCTTCATACAAAATGTATGTAACGTTTCTAATCCGTGCCACGTCCGGGCCTCGTACACGGCACGCCCCGGGTACGGCCCGGTCTAATATAAATCTACCCTTATCCTGTGTGTAATTTACTTTGTCCTGGTTTATTCTCACTTGGACTCTGTAATGAACCGATTAAAATATTATCCTGACTTAGAAGTTTGGCGGCAATACGTTAATTAATATGCAAAATGGCCTTTTAGACTATTTTTAACTATTATTCAAGCAAGTTTAATACCCATATTCTTAGTTGTATACTCGACTCTACCTTGACTCAAACTTTTTCAAATCCCCTCGAAATGTACCTCATGTTTAGTAGTTTAAATCGATATTTTGGAGGTTCCTCAATTACGTCATTACGTCATCAGTTCGAGAAGTTTTTCATCAAACAAACCGTCAAACACGCATACGTAGTTGAGAACGCGACCGCGACCGCGATCAACGGCAGATCTATTTAAAATGATTAACAACCACGATAGTTTTAATTCTATTATTACTTTAAGAGTTTATGGTAAGCCCCCAGATCAAACATTTCGTTAATGTACGTACATACATAGCTGATGTTACGTAGTATGTGTGGTATAATAAAGTACATATATTATAATAGTAATATGTACTTATTTTAGTAAATACTAGCGACCCGCCCCGGCTTCGCACGGGTGCAAAGCTGATTCCTATAAACCTTCCTTCTGAATCACTCTATCTATTAAAAAAGACCGCATCAAAATCCGTTGTGTAGTTTTAAAGATATAAGCATACATACAGACGCGGGAAGCGGGAAGCGACTTTGCTTTATACTATGTAGTGAAGGACCTTAAATATTCTATCAGTTATCTGGTGCCTTGCCCATAGTACATTTGGCTTTTAACAAGCTTTTACGATGGTGATATGTGTCATTTCCACCAATATTTCTTTTATTTATTTGTATAAATTAACCTTTGCTCGCGTCATTGCCTGTCTCGGATAACCTTTTTCATTTCTGGCTTATGCAAAAATCATGTCTATTCGTTAAAGTCAATTTTAATATCACAATCACAAGGGTCACTTTGAAACGTCTTAGGAGGTGAGGAAAAAACCAAACATATAATGATGCTTAAAAAGCCGTTAAATAGAGATTCAATGACCTACGAATGAATATAACAATTACTCATTCGTATGAAAATTAGCATTTATATTTTTACCTTGTGATTCGATTTTAATGTTTTTTTCTCTATTATGTAAATAATAGTCCAAAGTTAGTCCTATTCAAATTGAATTTATGTAATTCTAATAGTTCCTTCATAAAACTTAAAAAAACTAATGTCTCACGACTTTTCGATTAGTCGAAACATTGTAGTCGGTTTTATTTTTAATTTAAAACGTAATTATTAAACCTATTCTGGAGGTTATACATCGTCACGTGGAACTTTTATTTCGCTTTCGATCTGTTGTAGTGTGTGTCAAATTCAAATTCAAAAATCATTTATTTCAATAAAATCACAAGGATCACTTTGAAATGTCTTAGGAACTAGGTGAAGCTACGCCGATTCCTCGCGACCAAGCCTAGAAGAATCAGGCAACAAACACGGCTTGGGGTCTACCTTTTTTTTAATTATCCTTTCCTTAATGCTATGTAGAGCTCCAGTGTGGTGCCGATCGAACAAGGTGAAGGCTCAAACAAGAATAATAATTAAAAGTACTACTCAAGTAAATACAACAATAAAAAAATGAACTAAAGAGCCTCAGCACAAATTCAAAAAGCAGCACACAATGTGTACACTCAATAGCTACACTAGACACACTAACACACTAGACATGTTTAATGTAGGTTGGCGAGCAAGGAAACCACGACCTTCCTATCGAAAGTCGAGGTACTTCCTACTAGTCTATAATATAACCATTTATATTATAGTCACTACTACTTGCTGCAATATCACATCACATACCATTTTATTATTAGATATCATTTTATGCCATTGGTGCCGCAACGACAGGAGAAATAAGATAAGATAAGATAAAGTTATAAGACAAAGAACAATGATCTGGTTTGAAGAACTGACTGACAGTTACTCTGCCTCTGTTGGGTGGGTTTGATTTCCACCGGACAAAACATTTATAGAATTAAAACTATCGTGGTTGTTAATCATTTTAAATATAAATACGGCTAATTACCACGTTTTTCCTTCGTATTGCTGACGTTTCGAGACAATTCAGATGCTCTTCATCATGAGCATCGCCCGCGACCGCGATCAACGGCAGATCGGCGAATACAAAAAAAACCGGCCAAGTGCGAGTCGGACTCGCGCACGAAGGGTTCCGTACCATTTATAAAATCTATCTATAAAAACGGCAAAAAAATCAAGTTTGTTGTGTGGGAGCCCCCCTTAAATATTGATTTTATTCTGTTTTTAGTATTTGTTGTTAGAGCAGCAACAGAAATACATAATCTGTGAAAATTTCAACTGTCTAGCTATCACGGTTCATGAGATACAGCCCTGTGACAGACAGACAGACGGACAGACGGACAGACAGACGGACAGCGAAGTCTTAGTAATAGGGTTCCGATTTTACCCTTTGGGTACGGAACCCTAAAAACGAAAAAAAAACGTGGTAATTAGCCGTATTTCTATTTAAAAGGACAAAACATTTGTCTGATGAACATAGATGTTGATCTAAATAAACAAATATTGGTGGGCATTTTTTAAACAGCGCCATCTAGCCTTAAATTATGCAAAGCTTGTACTATGGGAACTAGATAACTGATATAATATTTATAGAAATTTTGTAAATACATACGTTATACATATTAACAACCAGACACAGAACAAACATCTACGTTCGTCACACAAATGTTTATCCTGGATGGGAATCGAACCCACAACCTACAGCGCAGAAGGCAGAGTTACTACCATCAGAGCTGTGAGGCCAGTCGATAGTAGCTCATAGATGTTGGTCTGTGTCCGGTGTTTTTAGGGTTTCGTACCCAAAAGGTAAAAACGGGACCCTATTAAGTATTAGTATGTATCAGTTATCTGGTTCCCATAGTACAAGCTTTGCTTAGTTTGGGGCTAGGTGGCGCTGTGTGAAATGTCCACCAATATTTATTTATTATTTAGTTACATATAATATTAGTTTCACAATCGGATCAGCGGCTTAGCCGTGATAACTTCACAGACAGACTACTTCCGCAGACAGAGTAACTTTCGCGTTTATAATATTAGTATAGATTAGTATAGATAGATATTACGAGTATGTCTTGTCGGCGCCCTGTACACTGCAACACAGATTTGGCGTGTTTCATTTAATTGCCCACTAAAATGTGCAGAATTAGCATCGCGACATCCTTTGACACATCGTCCGTATCTCTCTCGCTTTGTTCTTTGAACAGACGTAGGGTTGACAGATGGGGATTCGTCGGGATTGTCCCGACATTTGTTGAGTCCCGGCAAAATATAAAATTTCCCGACTCATTTTGAGCATTTGATAAATTGATTGATTTTGTATTAAAAATGCTAAAATTCATGGTTTTCCTTTTATTTCTGACACTATGTCTTCTTTCAGTAAAACGTTCCATCTACAGTATTAAGAGTACTTTCAGAGTTGCAAGATTCCAACCACAAACATACATACATCGCAAGTTAAATAAAAGCTTGTAATAAAAAAAAGCCATTACACCTTGGCAACCTGACGGTAGGCAAGGTCGTGGTCGGCCAAGAAAACGCTGGAGGGACGATCTCTACACCTTCGAGAGAGCATGGTGGGTGAACTCGAAGGGTAGCGATAGTTGGAAGAATTTGGGGGAAACCTTTGCCCAGCTGTGAAACGAAATATTACAAACAAAAAACTTTTTAATATGTAATATTTATTTATCTCGACAATTACCCCAAAATCCCGAATTTTAGTATTTTTTACCAGATATTCCGGTCATCTCATCTGGCAGCCCTAGTCGGACATAAAAATATGCTTTGTCTGTGATCAAGTTTTAGTCTCGCGGTGAAGATGACATAAAATGTCTAAGTTTATTGCAGTTTCTGGGTGGTAAATATTTGTCACCTTAAGTTATTAATTCCTATTCCTTTTCATAGATATTGTGATCTACTAGATTACAAGCTTTTATTTATTTAACTTGCAATATGTGTTTGTTCGGATTAAATCTTGCAACTCAATTTAAACCAGTTATCTTTATCCAATCGAACTGAAATTTTGCATTCGGCGACAATACAATAATATGGTGACAGCGAGCTGATCTGATGATGGAGTAAATATATTAAATATTGATGGACAGTATCACACAGCGCCAACTAACCCTGAACTAAGCAAAGCTTGTACTATTGAATCCTGATAAAACTGATAGAATACATAAATAACTTTTTGTTTTGTAAATACATACTTATAACACAGAACAAACATCTATGTTCATCACACAAATGTTTATCCTGGGTGGGAATCGAACCCACAACCTACAGAGAGTCTACCAACTGAGCTGTGAGGCCAGTCAAGAGGAGTCAGGAACTGTTCAATGGAACTCCTCAGTAAATAGTCTGATTGAGTTAAAATTTTGATGGCGCTGATATGTCCACCAATATTTATTATTTACTTGCTGCTCGCCCGGCTTCGCATGGGTGGTACCTGGATAAAAAGTAGCCTATGTGTTATTGTGATGTATAAGCTACATTACTATAAAGTTTCATTATAATCCGTTCAGTAGTTTTTGCGTGAATAATGACAAACACACACCACTCACAAACTTTCGTATTTATATTATTACTAGCCGACCCGTGACAGACGTTGTCCTGTCAAAATTAACAATCGATTAGAAAAGACTGAATGTTTTTGCCTGTGATGTCAGATTTGTTGCACACCAGCGCCATCTATACTGAAATCATCCTTTTTGCGTTTTTTATCGTTTTTGGGATGTTTTTCATATTTTAAAGTAGTCTATTATTTATTCGGCCATTATGTCTACATCTACAGCAAATTTTATCTTAATCCGTTTTGTCGTTTGGGCCTGATTTAGGAACAAACATACATACAAACTCACAAACTTTCACATTTATAATATTATTAGGATTAGGGATTAGATTATTCATCCTACTTCCTATAAGTAGGATGAATAGGATTTTATAAAATCTTGTTATGAAAAATATATTTTCTCAACTAACTTATTTTTTAACGTAAGATCTAAGCTTTCACTTAATTCAGCTCGTAAAAGGCAATTTCCTATACAAGTTTTCAGAAACTATAATGTTAGCGGTAAAGTCTAGACATAAAACTCCTCAGGTACTGAACCCTCGATTCTCGAAAATCCTAGCAATAAGCAGTTTATGACCTCTAAACGTGGAAACTACTCCTACATAGATAGATTTTGATTAAACTACTTTGCAGAACTGTGTCCAGGTTAGATGAGATAGCTGGGTTACTGCATGATAATCTATTAGCTTATACCCGCGCCTCCGTCCGCGTAGGTTAAGTACTTTTTGTAAATATTGAAATTCCTAAAAATCTATACAATAATAGTTTTAATATACCGAAAAAAAAAAAATTGACCGTTGCAGCAGAAGCTTCTTATGATCTGAGCACTGTCAGCATGATTTATTATTGCACTATCACAAAGTTATCGAGGTTTCTTTTTAACCGAAAATTGGCACTAATTTATGGTCTCAGTACTAGAAAATACTACACAAATTACAACGGAGACGGCGAGCTATTTATAAATGGATAGAATCGTGAAAATATGAGTAGCTATGTGGTAGGTGCGTATGAATAAACGGTTAACTAAATATTGTGTTTTTTTAAGGATATTATTTTTAATTTTTTAATTTAAGTTTTAACTACTTAAATTTAATTAGTAACAGACACTGACAATACGTTATTATTTTTTTTTTTTTTTTTGGTAATTAAAAACTAGTGTTGTATAAACGAGTTGTACCTCGGCGTCCATCAATGGATTTTTCTGTTCGAAAAAATTATATGCGCATCAAAAACACGTGCTCAAAACGGTGAATGAAAACATCGTGGGGAAGCCAGTTGATATTCTTATAAGCGGCGATGGACTTGCAACCTGTCACGTATGGAATGCTAGCTACTGCAAAATGTGGGCATGTGCCAAATATAATGTTTTGACGTGCCTCTGACTACCCCCACTAGACATCCTCAAAGGATCTAAGCGTCTGGAGATCTGAGAGGATGTCTGCCGTACTTGGGGATTACAGTCGTGATCCTATTTATTATTTATTTTCTAGAAATCTAAAGAAAATGTTTGGAATAAAGTAGCCCATGTACGTTCCAAGACTTTTTTTTTTTTTTTTTTTTTTTTTTTTTTTTTTTTTTTTTTATAAATAAATATTGGCGGGACTTTGCACACAGCGTCATTTAGCCCCAAACTAAGCAAAGCTTGTACTATGGGAACCAGATAACTGATAGAATACTTAAATACGTTTTTTTGTAAATACATACTTATTATACATATTAACACCCAGACACAGAACAAACATTTATGTTCATCACACAAATGTTTGCTCTGGGTGGGGATCGAACCCACAACCTACAGCGCAGAAGGCAGAGTTACTACCAACTGAGCTGTGAGGTCAGTCACACTCTAAGCATACTTTAAATCATACTTTAAACTATCTATGTATTAAATTCCATGACAATCGGACAGTTTGGCCGTGATAACATCACAGACAGACAGACAGAGTTACATTCGTATTTATAATCATATTGGAGGACGTTATCACACATCGCCATCTTGTCCCAAACTAAGCAAATTTTAGGCCTATGTCCGTCCGTAGTTAAACTGTATATATATGAAATTTCATCACAATCGGAACAGTGGTTTACCCGTGATGACGTCACAGACAGACAGATAGACCGAGTTACTTTCGCCTGTATATAGTATAGATAATGTATCCGTCAAGAAGTTGGTATGGATTGACCGAGCTGTCTTTCTAACAGACTGTGTACATGTTTACTAGAAATATACTTGAAATAGTCCACGTACAAAATGTCTCTTCATTTCAATGAGGAATCGATTTGTCTAGAGTTACTGAGAACTTCTCTAGAGAAACTTAGAAAGAGGCATTAAAAAAAAGTTTGTCTGTTAGTTGAGAATAGATTGAACTAACTGCACTAGTCTGGGCCATTGGGGCTTGCGCACGGTGGCGGACGGCAGCGTAGAGGATTTAAAATTTATCAAATGAATAAGTGATGGGCCTCGGGAGCATCGCTACTTTATTTCCATTGGAGAACTATTAAATTCATTGATACATTTTATATCCTCTCCGTCGCCGCCACCACTCTGCACAGGCTCTTTCATTGCAAAACGATTTCTACATTATAGAAACAATTTGACAGTCCTCATACAGTCCGTATGACAGTCCGATATATTCGACCAAACCGCACTCTTTTATAGTCTAAGAGCCCACGACGCCCAGACCTTCGTTAAGCAAAGCAAACCCAGCCTATACAACCTGGGTCGCGGTGGCTTTGGCAGGTAATAGGTAGTAAAGGTGAGTAAAATTGTGTTTCAAATTTGTGATAGTATAAAACTTAGTTTTCATATATTTTAACCTACAATCATATTAGAAACCGCCTCGTCTATTGGCGGACACTTAGGACGGTAACAATAACAACCCCTTCCCAGACACCCTCACAGTCTAATTGTTTATGAATCTACTTTCGTCATAGTCTGACTTTTGTATATGTTATTCAGAAAACTATACGAATAATGTTTCCACAATTCCCAGTCACTTTCGATGGTTCCCCCTATCTTCCCAGACACATTGAAGTCTACTCCAGGCGTGCGCGCGATGAATATACATCTATCTTACAGAGATAATCTAGCAAATAAAGCATTGGGAACTCAACGGGAACGGGAACGGAACGGGAACGGGAACGGGAACGGGAGAGGGAACGAAATTCTAAAGCGATACGAAGTTCGCCGGGTTAGCTTGTAAATGAATAAAAGTACCGTAATTTTGTAAACTGTTAAAGACACCACATCAGTCGACATTCCCTCATACGAAACGCATCTGGATTCAATGCAATCGAGCCAAAATGGTATTCCGATTACCGTATTTGGTGCGTTGATTTCTTTGATGCAACAAAGTTGCAAGTGGACGCGTACAAGACATAAGTGGGAGCGATAAAACATAAATAAGACCACGACTGTGATCGGATCGGAGTTCTGAGAGGATGTCGACCGAACTTGGGAATCCCCAATCTCAATCTGCAGACGCTTAGACCCTTACGGTGCTATTAATAAAAATTTACTTATCCAAAGATCATCTGAGGTTACACCAAGACTTGTTAATACCAGCTTAATGTAAGCAACTCCATTTCTAATCCTTGTTTATTAATATTGAATTCGACTAGTCCAAACGTAAGCGTTGGACTAAATTTAATCCTGCGCTAGTCTACGTTTATTAATGAGACGGTTTAAGTTGTCTAAAGTGGTTAGTCAGAGGCACGTCAAAACATTACATTTGGCACATGCCCACATTTTTGCACTAATTAGCATTCCACACGTAACAGGTTACAAGCCCGTCGCCGCTTAAAAGAATAACTCACGATATTTTCCTTCACCGTTGTAAGCACGTGTTTTAATGCGCATATACATTTTTCGAAAAGATAAATTCATTGATGCCTTATCGAACCCACGACCTTCGGATTGAAATTTGAGGTACTTCCTACTCGCCCAACACGGCTATTTCTTAAAAATCGTTATTCACCCCCTCTTTTTTATTGCCAGTACTATGAGCATAGATTACATAGATTCTAATTTTCAAATAATAGTTATACTTACTGTAAAAAAGGTATTCTCATCTCGACTAATGTTCATAGCTCTGTTCTGTCCTTTCAATAATACCACAGAAAAAAGCACTTTTAGTTTTTTCCGAACTTTACACTAGAATGGTGGTAGAAGGATGAAAATTAAGGGTTATATGTATTTTTTTATTGCCAAATCATCAAAAAAAATGTTAAAAGAATTATTAATGAGTGGGTTGAGCCCCCCTATTGAACTATTGACTGGCCTCACAGCTCAGTTGGTAGTAACTCTGCTTTCTGCGCTGTAGGTCGTGGGTTCGATCCCCACCCGGGATAAACATTTGCGTAATGAACATAGATGTTTGTTCTGTGTCTGGGTGTTATGTATAATAAGTATGTGTTTTCAACAAAAAAAACGTATATAAGTATTCTATCAGTTATCTGGTCCCCATAGTACAAGCTTTGCTTAGTTTGGGGCTAGATAGCGCTGTGTGAAATGTCCACCAATATTTATTTATTTATTTATTTATTGATAAGTTTGATTTTATATGTATAAGAAAGAAGTTTGTTATCTCTTTTGCCTTATCCCACCCGTTAAAACCCGTCGCGTATGTCCCATCACCGTCATTAGCAACAGGCAGGGACTGAAAGCGGTAGAGGTTAACGGTATTGGTACCGCAAAAATATAACGGTACCGTTATTCGATAGCGGTTGGGCCATACCGAAATTATACCGGTATGGAATAACGGTATCGAAAAAATCTTGAGTGTCGTTCGTCGGCTATGAGAGAAGGGAGGAGGGGGGGGGAGGGCGCGTGAGGGGCAAAACTCAGAGCGAGTTCGTTTGTTGTGAACGCACACACACGTCTTTGTCAATCGAGCGACACACAGGTTAATAAAACTTTGTTTGTTCTGTTCTGTTGCGCACGCGTTCACGCACAGTAGGTAGGTACCTACCTACCTTTAACTATAGATTTTGACACGGGTCTTTATCACGTAATTAAGTACCTACCTTTAATTTATTTTCCCGACTATGACGTCTGCTCGCGACCATGGCTATTGTAATTATTTGTAGGTAAGTAACATAATCGAAATGTCGGGAAAATAAATTACCGGCAGGTAGGTATTTACCTAATAAATACACATAACTTCTCTTTTATTTCTTTATGATAAAATTTAAATTAAAGTAGGTGGCGATTCTATTGTGCCCATAAAAAAATTTCGGAATCCTAAAACACCATCGCTCTTATTCCTTTACGTTAAAGTCTAAATTTGCGTAACCTCAGGATGACAGTTTTAAAACGTAGGCTAGTTTTAAGTAATTTAACTATTTTTTTACGTAAATCTAGTCAATAAAAGTAAAGTGAAATTTTGATTTTCTTATTTATTTCGTTCATCAGAAATAAACGAAAAAAAATAATTCCAAATTTAAAATTTTGAGATTACTCAAATTTAGACTTTATTGTAAAGGAATAAGAGCGAAATTGTTTTAATTGTTTATTTTTTTGGAAATTCTAATTGTAGAACGTTGCCAACAGAACAATTAATTACTGATTAGCGTATTAGATTATGACCTGTATTTAAATATAGGACAATTTTTATCTATACCCGGTCATAGTCTATCTATAAACCAAATTTCAACCAAATCTGTCTGTTTAGTACTGAAGTAGTTGTAGGATGGATGTTTGTTACTGTGCAGTCGGCGGATCTAGGCACTGGTGATGTTAGCCGTTTGGATGCGCGGCAGACAATTTTCGACTTTATACAGTGACATATCCATTTGTGCGTTTCTACGGCTAACTTCACGAGTGCCTAGATCCGCCGACTGCACAGTAACAAACATCCATCCATCTACACAAACTTTCGCATTTATAATATTAGTAGGAAATATAAAATAAGTAATAAAGATAACATTAATACATGTTTAAAATTTGCATAGTTTTTTTATTTTTAATCAATTTTGTTGTACATCTAGTGTTTAAAAGGTGGATAAGTTACTTGGATTTCTTCGCCCATTTTATGTTGCCCTTTTACTGCGTCAACAATCTTTAAGATATGCCTATACGCCATGTTTCGCATACATGGACGTACAAATTGTAGCTCATCCAAGAGCATGTGACAGAAATGATAACTTCCCTTATCAATTTTATTTTCTCTGACACAATCATCGCATTCGAAAACACATTCAGTTCCTGGTTTCTCTTTTTCTTTTTTCGGCGACGGCATACAGTTCTTCAAATGTAAATCAGATTCATATACAGGGGACACTGGGGCTGATGGCGATCCTTCATCAGATGAATTAGAAACTCGTCTATGATCTGCTTTTTTGCGTTTGCTAACTGTCGGCAAAATACTCTGCGACATTCCAACATCCAAGCCGCAAAATACATCTGATGACAGACGTCTTTTTCTACCTAAAAAAAGGTTATACACATTGAGAAGAAATAAATAAAACCCACATACCATTTCCCACAAATTAATACAGTTTTCTGCCCGTCCATATATTTATTTATACTTATTTTGATGGAGTTAGTCATCTGTGGCAGTTATTATAATAACAAATAGATTTATGTTAAACTAATAAATAAATAAATAAATAGATATATATTGTTGGACATTTTACACATCGCCATCTAGCCCTAAACTAAGCAAAGCTTGTACTATGGGAACTAGTTAACTGATAGAATACTTAGGTAAATAATTTTATACTTAAGTAGGTACATAAATAATTATGATAGATATAGTTAGGTACTAACACCCAGACACAGAACAAATATCTATGTTCATCACACAAATATTTGCCCCGGGTTGGGATTGAACGCACAACCTACAGCGCTGAAGAAATTTTAAGTTTCGGTTTAGGCTGTGTGTTGATAGATCAGTCAGTCAGTAGGTAAAGCAAAATTTTTATATATGTAGATAGGTAAGTAAATACGATATAAACTTCGAAAAGTGAGGCATCTATTCCCAGTCTTACCCTTCACTACACACGCACAACAGTGAGGCATCTATTCCTAGTCTTACCCTTCACTACGCAACAGTGCATAGGTGGGTGGGTCAAACAAATATCTACCTATTATAAATTTTTAATTATAGGTAGGTATTAGGTAACCTATACTTACCTACCACATACCACATAATATTTATACTTTAATAGTAAGTAAAGTACATAGGTACTACCTACTCTATACGGCTTTCAATGCAGTTTAGGTGAAATAGGTAGGTAGGTATTCTCTAAAATTTATGAGAATTCCAATTTATATGTCCCACCTAAACTTCATTGAAAGCCATAACATGATAAACATAGTTTTTACGAAATAAGCCGGCTGACCCGGGTTGGTGGATCTTGGCATCTGTGAAGTGAGCTGTTTGGTTGCGCGGCAGACAATTTTCGACCTTATCATGGTTTTGTGTCACTGACACAAAACCATTTCTGCGTACACACAGCTAACTACACGAATGCCTAGACCCGCTGGCAGAACTGTAGGTAGGTACCTACCTACCTAGGTGGGTAGGTACCGAGGTAGGCAGGTACCTACATTCAATAGGTACAAAACATAGTGAGGCAGGTAAGGTCAGTAGGTACCTACCTACCTACGTGCCGTGTCACAGCAAGAATGGTTATGTGTCACTGGATAAGGTCAAAAATTGTCTGCCGCGCAACCAAACAGCTATCTTTACGTAGGTAGGTAGATACTTACCTAACTAAACTAAGATCCGCCGACAATACCTACTAGGTAGAGGTAGATACAGTACCTACTACGTAGGTAGGGAACAGACCTATCATCTAAGTAATGAAATTTTGAGTTCGATTTTGAATTTGCAGTTCGCTATAGGTATAGTTCGTATGTCGCATCACACACAACTGAAACTGACACAACACAACAAAACAAACGTAGTAAGTCGTTTGATGCACCGACCGCCGCCGCCGCCGCTCCCCGCCGCGCGGGGGAGTGAGAAAACCTATAATATTTGGGTAGAAATTGCGGTATCGTTATTCAACCTTTAGTATACCACTATGAATTTCGGTAGAAGCTTTTCGGTACCGTTATATTTTTAGGTATTGAAATATATGGAATACCGGAATTTATCGGTATGACGTCATATCGATAAATAGAGGTATCTTAATTTTTCGGTTATTCGGTCCCTGGCAACAGGTGCCGGTTTCGAGTTGTTGCTTCTACGAATGACGATCAATTTTATAACAAAATGACAATTACTGAACAAGTTACATACTGTCGGCTGAGGCTAATAACCGCCTTGAATGTACGTACCGAACGGGGGTTGTCAGAGGAACATCCAAACATTATATTTGGCACAGGATCTAAACCATCCAAGTGCTAAATCCAATCCTAATAATATTATTAATTCGAATGTTTGTTTGACTATCAAAGTCAATCAGGCCTAAACGACAAAAAATTATTAAGATAATTACCTATGTAGATACAAAATCAGAAAAAAGATACTTATAATCCACCTAACAACCCCTAAATAATAAACAAAAACCAAAAAAGTTGCTTTTGGCATAGATGGCGTTGGTGTGCAACAAATCTGACATCACAGACTAAAAACATTCAGTCGTCATAGCAACTCAGTTTTGACTAATGATTGTTACGCATTCTACCAAAACTCGTTATTTATTTTATCAGTACAAGGTATGCAAGATAGGAAAAAAATGGAAGTTGCCTGAAATTGCATTTTTCTATGCGATTATTGCAATTTGGGGAGAACAAAGTCAGTGACGGGTCGGCTATCAGAAATAAAATATTTGGAACCTGTTCTGTTATATGCCATGTTCTACTAATAGCTACGAGACATTATTTGTCTCAAAAGCTTTTGTTTTGTTTTCTAAGACGGTTCTTTATTTGAAGGAACAAACACATAAAACAAATTCAAATATCGAACAGCTTTTCCAAGCGCGAAAATGAATTCGTGTAAAAAAGTATTTACTGAGTCGGTTGATTATTTAAAAGAACCAAAACAAAAAAAAAATCAAATATCGGACAGCTTTTCCAAACGTGAAAAAAAACGAGTTCGTATAGCTTTTAGAGATCTTTTTTTATTTTTATTTATTTTTTTATAACATACATAGGTACTGTCACTTTATGGGTAAGTACAAGTTAAATTCTCACGTGTCCTTACAAAATAGTAATGAAACATAAAATCTGATCCTTTCAGACGCAGCTGTCGTGTATCCATCACCTTTCAAAGAAACAGTGTTGTTTTATGGTTTCTCGCCTAATTCCTTTATACTTAAAATCTCGTTTAATGTTCACGTTTTATTTGATTTTAAAGCGTGTCAAGTTGGCAGCTCTTGTTACTGTGATTCGAAATCGATCTTAAGGCGCTCCCAGTCGACGATTATTTTTGTTCGAAACGAAAAAAGAAATACTTGTGAACAAGCCACATCTCCTATTTTATAATGTATAGTATATGTGAATAAAGATGTACCCATCTTTAATCACTTCGATAAATAATCCTACCGACCGCTGCAATGACGACAAACACACGTCGGCGCGTGGTCCGTCTTAGCTTTTCGAATAAATTAATGATATAAATTATGTATAATTACTTATCAAAAATCTATTCTAATAGAAATCTAGATCTACATATTACCGAAATATTTTATTTGGGGGCACGGCAGTGCCCCCGCCAAGTCGAGCGCGAAGCAAACACTGCCGTACCATCCTTTACTGGAACCATTTCGCCGCATTTTCAGGCCCCTATTTGAGAACCTCTGGATAAGACCAGAACGCTGAAATTTTCGTCATCCAGTAAGCCATAATCACATACTTAAAATCCAAAATTTGAAGTCTGTAGGTCATTTAGTTACGAAGTTAAGCGAAAGCAAAGTATCGCATTTTAGACAGACACTCACTCACTCACTCACTCACTCACTCACTCACTCATGATCATCAGAATAGAACTAGTACTTCCCATAAACTCAGAGAGCTGAAATTTGGTACAGAGTTAGGGTTTAATGGCCACATAAAGGGAAAACCATAAAAACTAGGATAATCGAAGATCTGGAGTACCTGGTGACCCTGATAAGAAAACACAAGAGCCTAACCAAACTATTAGAGATCGACATACCGCCTTTACAAAAAATATTCAACTACTGGACCGATTTGAAAAATTCTTTCACCATTAGAATCCTACATTATCCCTGATGAACATAGGCTATAGTATATTTTCAAAAATATTAGGGATCCGTATGAAAACATTGATAATGTAATCCAAAGTGTGAAAAAAATAAAAAATAAATCCTTATATTGCGTTTGGTGCGGAAATTATTGACAATAGAGCAAAGTAATGTACTACAGTTTTAAAGAGGACATCAATATCTACAAAAAAGTATGTAATACCATATGTCTAACTATTAGGGATCCGTATGAAAACTTCGATAATGTAACCCAACGTGTGAAAAAAATCCAAAAAAATCCTTATATCGCGTACTCTGCGGAAATTGTTGACGATAGAGCAAAGTGATGTACTACAGTTTTAAAGAGGACATCAATATCTACAAAAAAAGTCTGCGATACTAAATGTTTTATTAGGGATCCTTATGAAAAATTCGATAATGTAACCCAAGGTGTAAAAAAATTACCTATAATATCATTATTACATCCGTGCGACGCCGGGGCTGCTAGTACGCAATAAAATTAAAGGAAAACTCTGGAAAACTCTGGATAAGACTAGACTGGCTTTTATACCTACATAACTTATACTTACAAGTTTACAAGAAGAAATAGTCGAACGATTAACTTTATTCTACTCGAACATTACACAAATTGAATAAACAAATTAACAAATTAAATAAACTAAAATATTAATTTCGCTCAAAATTTGATCAAAATATAATGCATTGACTAAGAGTGGCGGTGATACCCGCACACGTCGCTAGATGGCGCTGACTGTATTTTAAACGCGCTTACGATTTGTTTTTATAATAAAAAAACTACTCATAAAAAGAAAAAAAAACTGTGTCAAATAAGAAAATCTAATAAAATAAATCAATAAGCCCACGTTTCTACAAAAAGAAGTGAAATCCCACCAAAAACATTCTGTAAAAAACTAGCCAAGTCTCGATGGAGCTGCTTGTTTATCTCTAAAAAGTAATGAAATCTAGACAAAGTCGTGTCAAGTCTGAGGTTCTTTACTGCGATTTCTTTATTATTATAGAATGTTATAGGTAGGTATAACGCACCACAACTGTCACTAATCAAAACGGACCATAGACAAAGAATTGTATTAACATTAGATTTTAAACAAGTTCGTCTGTTTTTCTTAGTTATTGATTACAAAAATTGAAAATGACCAAAACCGGAGTAGCCACCACAACCGGGTCTTTGACCATACCAGTCACGAAAGCTTTGAAAGTGTAATAGCCATAGTCCAGATACCACTCTCCCTGTGTGGAAACTCAAACCCATTGACCTCTTTCCTATCTTCCAAAGAGTCTTTGTCTATTCAAAAGTAAAAACTTCCACCCAATAAAAATCTCGAGCGGTCCTATTCACAAAGCGCTCGTAATTAAGTCGCTAACTCGTTGTTGTATTATGATTTACGATCGGGGGACAACCTTGTAGCACCCGAACCGTAATTTACTCTCGTCCGGTCGTAAAAACTTGTCAAATGCTTCAAGTTTTAATAAAGACGTTTTTTTTGCGTTTTGACACGCACCACGGGTGGTATGTTAACTCACTGTCTCGTTGGTGAAACATAAAAAGCTGTACATGTTTTGCGTATATTTTAAATATTAATATTTGTTATTATAACATCAGAACGTTTCTGCCGTTACCCGTTTATAATCATGAAAAAATGTGCACTGATGATTTTATAGCAATTCTTTTACATTTTGGGTTACTACATATATTGAAGTTTTAGTAGGGTTCCCTATTTTTTTCTACTAATAAATATAGCTTAAGTCACTCAGAGATAATGTAGCATACTAATGGTGAAGAATTTTTTGAAATCGTTCCAGTAGTTTTTGAGTTTTTTCGTTACAAACTTACAAACATCTTTCCTCATTATATTAGTATAGACAAAAGGAAACTAATTATACTGCATAAATTTGATTATATCGTCGGTTTAAAGGTAAAATTCATTAAGTGACATAATTGATCAAATTCATTAAATTCGTGAAACGGTCTCACCAGGGCAATATCTACAAAACAAAGCAGTTACAAAAGCAACCTAATAATCTAAAAACAAAATCAAACTCAATAGGATTGCATTTAAAACTATGAGCAAAATGCAATCTATTGCAAAAAATAATTATTATCGCTTATAACTCCATACTAGTTTTTCGCATTTAATGAATTTTACCTCTAAACCGACGATATTGTAAAAGTGATTCACTAAAAGATGCAAGCCCAAGCATAAATTACTTCTTCGTAAATCAGCAAAAGAATCAGTTTAACTTCGTAAACTTCATACAAAAGCATTACGCCAATTAACTTCATCGCTTAGCGTACGCTTCTTAAGAAGTGCTCAGCACATAACTGCTGCTATACTATAATACATTAATACATACATTACATTATGCCCCACAGCTTAGTTGGTAGTTGCTCTGCCTTCTACGCTATAGGTTGTGGTTTCGATCTCCAACCAGGCCAAATATTTGTGTGAAAAAGTGATGAAAATAGATGTTTATTCCTTGTCTGGGTGTATGTATCTTGTGTAAGTATTTAAAAAAAAGTTCCCATAGTACAAGCTTTGCTTACTTTGGGTACAGAAACAGATGGCGTTGTGGGAAATTTTTACCAATATTTATTCATTTATATGCCGTAATTTGTTGAAAACGGTCACGCTTTTCAAGAAACCGGAACTTAAGTCAATGTTTTTTGAAGTAATTCAGTTTTATGGCTTTATAAACGTCTGAATTATGGCATTATTATGTACTCGTATCTCGTGCGTTTTGCGTATCTCGTGCGTTTTCGTAAACAATATTATTTTGGGAATTGTGGTCAATGTTTCAGTCCAAATGGATGGAAAATTATTGATTTATGCTTCAAAATGTTGGTATTTTTGAGACGAGTCTGTTCTATAACTATTGATATTTACTACTAATACCTCACGATTTTTGACGACATTATCGTGAAACATTGAAAGTCCTGTTCATATATATATATATATATATATTTTTTTTTTTTTTGTGGACATTATCACACAGCGCCATCTAGCCCCAAACTAAGCATAGCTTGTACTATGGGAACCAGATAACTGATAGAATACTTATATACTTTTTTTTTTTGTAAATACATACATATGATATAATAACACCCAGACACAGAACAAACATCTATGTTCATCACACAAATATTTGTCCTGGGTGGGGATCGAACCCACAACCTACAGCGCAGAAGGCAGAGCTACTACCAACTGAGCTGTGAGGCCAGTCTAATCTAATTTCATTAATCGCATAGAGAAATGCACGTTGATATGACGAATATGTCAGATTATTTGCACACTAGCGCCATCTATACCAAAATTATTCTTTTGCGTTTTTTTATCATCTTGTGTTTTTATCGTTTTATGTTTTTCGGAATAAAAGCACCCTATTTATTCGGGCATTATATCTGCATCTACAGAAAATGACATCTTAATCCGTTTTGTCGTTTAGGCCTGATTGACTATCAAACATACAAACATCCTCACAAACTTTTGCATTTATAATATTACTAGCTGCTCGCCCCGGCTTCGCAAGGGTGGTACCTGAATAAAAATAGCCTATGTGTTATTCTGATGTATAAGCTATATTACTATAAATTTTCATTATAATCCGTGTTTTTGTGAAAGAGTAACAAACACACACACTCCCACTCACTCACAAACTTTCGCATTTATACTCGTAATATTAGTAGGATTAGGATTACAACATACACATATTCTTTGCATGTGTTGCAACAAAGGGCTACAAGGTGACTCGCAATAAAACTCGAACTCGTAAACATTTACGACAACCAAAGACCGACACTCTTTTAAATCAACATGCTTCAAGTATCACGAGTAATAATGCTAACGTATGAGTATGAATTATATTTGTTGGGTTTTAGTACTTGACAGTTTAAAAGGGTTTGTGTGAA
Source organism: Hydriomena furcata (assembly GCA_912999785.1). NCBI lineage: Eukaryota > Metazoa > Arthropoda > Insecta > Lepidoptera > Geometridae > Hydriomena > Hydriomena furcata. The sequence continues at coordinate 9,204,598 of OU538839.1, forward strand.
AGTGAAATGGAGCTAAATTTATTTATTAATTTTTATGTTTACTAGCCGACCAGTGACAGACATTGTCCTGCCCGAATTTCGGCTCTTTAGTCAACTGGGCCCGCTCGAACCAGACATTGCATAGAAAAAACCACTTTCAGGAAACTATTTTTTTTCCCTAAAAACCTTGTACTAATAAATTAAATTACGAATTTTGGTACAATGCGTATCATTCAGTAGTCAAAACTGCTGTCAGATTTTTTTGATAAAATATATTTTATTACGATATGCAGCTACTGACTTACGGTTACGCTAATTTAGACCTTAACGTGAAATGAATAAAAGCGTTTGTTTTTAGGGTTCCGTACCCAAAGGGTAAAACCGGGACACTATTACTAAAACTTCGCTGTCCGTCTGTTTGTCCGTCTGTCTGTCACAGGGCTGTATCACTGTATCTCATGAACCGAGATAGCTAGACAGTTGAAATGTTCACTGATGATGTATGTCTGTGTATTTAAGTGGAGCTCCCATACAACAAACGTGTTTTTTTTTTGCTGTTTTTTATAGATCATTATTATAGTACGGAACCCTTCGTGCGCGAGTCCGACTCGACTTAGCCGGTTTTTTACAAAGTTTTAGCTTTAGGCGGACACAATAAAATCGCCACCAATATTCACTTACGATTATGGAACAAGTTCCGATTCTTATTTATAAAGCTAGGGCTACATTGAAGTAGTCGTAAATACGCTCCGTATGTAGGTACGCACGTTTTATGTACGCGTTACCGCCGGATGCTAGCCAATAACAAAGCTCTAAATCAAATGAAAACGACCAGAATTGTTAAGACGTGCACATGTTTGTCGCTAATTTTATAATTAGAAGCATTGTTTTGTTTGGTGCTTTTTAAACCAAGCACGGTAGTAAAAAAGTATTGAATACTAGGTAGCCGTTGGCCGAGTGGGAGGTACCTCGACTTTCAATCGGATTTGAGTCCCAGCGTGCATCAATGGATTATTCTGTTCGCAAAATGTATATGCGCATCAAAAACACGTGCTCAAAAAGGTGAAGGAAAACATCGTGAGCAAACCAGTTAGTATTCTTATAAGCGGCGATGGGCTTGCAACCTGTCACGTATGGAATGCTAACTACTGCAAAGTGTAGGCATGTGCCAAATATAATGTTTGGAAAAATCTTTTACACACCAGCGGCATCTATACCAAAATCATCCTTATTGCATTTTTTTTAATTTTTGGGTTTGTTTTTTGGATTATAAACCAACCTATGTTTTATTCTACATCTACAGCAAATTTCATCTTAATCCGTTCTGTCCTTTAGGCCTGATTAACCATCAAACATGTTTGTATGTTCCTCACAAACTTTCGCATTTATAATTTAGGATATTTAGTATTAGATGTTATACAAAAGTTAATTATCCATGTATTTCTGAAATATTGTTGCACGCCTAACTGGCGTATGGCAGTTAGAGCCATGAATGAACAATGTGCACAGCGCGCAACACAGTCATTGTTTTGGGTACGAATCGGCGGGCGGTCACGCGCGCGTGATAATAACGTAAACACGCGCGCCGGGCAGTCTGTGTGCACCGGCCTTTACAATTTGTCATGGGGTTAGGATTATTGCGAAATCTTAGGTCCTGTGCACAACACGTTTTTAAGAGCATTCCGGGCAGGCGTTTTTCTATACAAGCGTATTCAGCTGTTTCCTCCTTGAACGATTATACTAGAGCAAATATTTTTCTACTATACAATCTATGAGAATGCCCCTAGTTTTATTTTGCTTCATAAATTAGTTAATATAAGAATTAGGAACCGTTTAAAACCTCACAAATTAGCCAGTTTTAACCGCCCACTTTAGACGTCCAGTGACCAAATTTGACGAATAATTTAGTATAGCGATAGCAATCGATTTTTTAAATTCCTATTTTTCAAATTTGTTGCTGCTAGGATTACCTCTTAACACGTCGACGCGCGCTTTTAGCGATACAGATGCGAAACGAGTCAGACGCAGCCTGTAGACCTTTGCGAGGATAAAAGCGTTATATCAGCATTTTTTTTTATATTTTTTTTCACATTTGTAATATACAAAAAAACTAAATGTCTAAAATATCCTAAATACGAAGTCGAAATTCGCTACCTCAAAATAGAAGTTCCTAACTTCTGGGGTCCCTAAGGTAGCGAATTTCGACTTTAACATAAAAGAATAAGAGCGATCGTGTTTTAGGAATCCTAACAGTGTGGATGTGGACCCAACAGAATCGCTACCTGTATAAGTCTAATGTCTTGTCAGACAGTGTTCGCTTTGCATGAGGAGGCTGTGTGGTCGATGTGTAAAAACGATCCGAGATTTCGAATTTGACATCGTAACAAATGTCACGATATATCGCTTATCGGTTTGCTGACTTGGGCGAAACTTACACTTTAACGATAACATGTCATCTAAAAATAATTTCCTATCACAACTTGTGCCTAATCAAAGGTTTTTATGATCAATAAACAACAATATAGAGACGACAACTAAATCGCTACTCTGCTATGCATTTATGAAATAAAATTAGGTTAACTGTACCAACAAGGTGACAATAAATTATGTTATTTTTAGATAAAACATTACGATTCAACTGTTTACGCGTTTTAATACAGTTTTATACTTCAAGTTATTAGCTTGATTCATTATGTTGCTCTTTTGTAGTAAAAAAACAATATTGTTACGCCTTTGTAGAGTTTTTAAATTTCCATTTAATTATTCATAACATTTATTTTCTTGTCATTTAAGAAAAACTCCTATATTTTATGTTTTTTGCACGATTAATAGGTGAGGATTCATGATAACAGTATGATTAAAAAATTAAAATAGATTTATTATTATTATTTAAATACAATACAATATAATTCTTTCAAGTGCATATTTCTATATTTCCGTATAATTAATATTAATAAATAAGTAAAAAAAAAATTACTTCTGGTGTATAGTTTATATATTGTTATAAAGTATCTTGTGTATGTATTAAAAAAAAAACATGAATTCATTCGAATATATTAATTAGAAACCCGCGTCAAAAGAAAACACTGACATTTTGGTGTTTTTGAGTACTTACCCATAATTATTAAGGAAGCTTTGTTTCCAAAAATCTCTAAAATAATGAAGTATACACAATGAGATGACAAGAGTATCGACAAATTTTAATCGAGTATATCCTCTTTGAAATCTTGCAAAGTTGCATGTAAACTAGATACTACTACGCTACGTACGCTTTGCTTAGTTTAGCTTATAGTGTTGTGTGATAACGTCCACCAATATTGTATGTTCGATATCTGGTAATCATTGTCACCCTTCTATTGTGATTACCACAAAGTCCCTGTGCAATATAAAACAGTAACAAGTTATGTGCTAGATCGTAAAACTACTGAGATCACTTCGATTTACTCGTAAATAGGACTGTCCTATTCCGCAATTAAAGACAGACTTCCGATCGACGAGACAGACGGTGACACAACGGTGAGACGCGAGACAGAAATTAATATCGTAAACCGATATTATAAACATTGATAAATCCTAATAATATTATAAATGTGAAAGTTTGTGAGTTTGTATGTATGTTGGTGCCTCAATCAGGCCTAAACGACAAAACGGATTAAGTTGAAATTTGCTGTAGATGTAGATATAATGCCCGAATAAAACATAGACTACTTTAAGATATGAAAAACATCACCAAAATGATAAAAAACGCAAAAGGGATGATTTTGGTATAGATGGCGCTGGTGTGCAACAAATCTGACATCACAGACTAAAAACATTCAGTCCTTTCTATTTGATTATTGAAATTTGACAGGACAACGTCTGTCACTGGTCACTAAATAAATAAAATACTGGTGGACATTATCACACAGCGCCATCTAGCCCCATTCCTGATCCTATTTTTTTCTAAATATTACCTGCTTAATTTCTTAGAACGATATTTCTCATAAGTTTTTTTTTAACGTAATTTTACTACAGATACTCCGTAGGTATATATTGACTATGAACTCATTGCTTCCACTAGGTAGGTTCTCTCCGGATATTTTATGATCATCGACCATCCAATTAAGTGCCTATTAGATACCTATCTATAAGAACCTATCTGTAAGAAGGTATGCTAGTAATATTGGTGTTTAATCACTTTATTAATGTCCGCCACATAAAACATTACAGCTTAGAAAGTATAGGCACTTATATCTGTTACAAATGAATAAGCGAGGCAAAACATCAAATTTATACTAATATTATGGATGCGAAGGTAACTCGTCTGTTTTTAACGTTATCACTGCCAAACCGCTTAGCCGATTGTGATGAAATTTTACATAGAGATAGATTAAAGTCTTGGGACGGACATAGGCTACTTTTTTTTTCCAAAATGTGTTTATCTTTAAGAATTTAAATGTTTTACGATAAAGTCGTCAACAATCAGACGAAGTCGCGGGTAAAAACTAGTTTATATCTATATTTATATTTATAACTATTATACATATAAACCTTCCTCCTGAATCACTCTATCTATTAAAAAAAACCGCATCAAAATCCGTTGTGTAGTTTTAAAGATATACGCAAACATACATACATATTACATACATACAGACGCGGGAAGCGGAAAGCGACTTTGCTTTATACTATGTAGTGAAGAGTAACATAAAAAAATCTATAGGTTTCTCATTTTATTTGCAAAAACGTGTTCTTGAAACCATATAAAACAAAAAAAAAAACAATCAAAGGACTTTGTCTGTCTGTTTGACCGGGTTTTATTCAAAAACTCATGGGAGTTGTATCATCTGATAGCTAAAAATCCCAGGAGTGTCTGTAGGCATATTTTATTTTTCTACGCTATCTATAAATCAAATTATGAAAGAAAACGTAGTAATAATAATAAATATACCATGGTCTATCATGATTCATGGCCTATTAAACCTCATTAGTCGCTTGCCGTTTAGATATGAAATATTACAAACTATATAAGTTTTGAAATGGAAATTATATAGATTACATAAATCTAACCACCTATATACCATCATGAGAACGAAGTCGACAGGCCTAATATATAATATTGTATATTCGATATCTGGTAATCATTGTCACCCTTCTATTGTGATTAATTCATTAATCTATCATCATTGCCTCGTTCAGTTGGTAGTAACTCTGCCTTCTGCGCTACAAGTAAAACCTACAGGTTGTGGAATCGATTCCCATCCAGGACATACATTTATGTGATGAACATAGATTTTTGTATTATGTCTGGGTGTTATAATGTATCTTACGTATGTTTAAAAAAAAAAGTATAATATGTATTCCATAAAGTAATCTGGTTCCCATAGTACGTTTAAGGCTTGATAGCGATGTGTGAAATGCCCACCAATATACATTTTTTTATGACTTTATTGTGAAATTACCTACTGAAAATCTGAAAAAATTGCCCATGTCCGTTTTAAGACTTTAAACTATCTCTATGTGAAATTTCATCACAATTGGCCCAGCGGTTTGGCCGTGATAACGTCACAGACAGAGTTACTTTCACATTTAATAATATAACTAGCTTTTACCTTTTCTTCGTCAGCGTAGATTAAAAAAACCGGCCAAGTGCGAGTCGGACTCGCGTACGAAGGATTCCGTCACATTATCTATAAAAACGGCAAAAATAATCACGTTTGTTTTATGGGAGCCCCCCTTAAATATTGATTTTATTCTGTTTTTAGTATTTGTTGTTATAGCAGCAACAGAAATACATCTGTGAAGAATTCAGAAATACAGCCCTGTGACAGATAGACGGACAGCAAAGTCTTAGTAATAGGGTCCCGTTTTTACCCTTTGGGTACGGAACCCTAAAAACGATTTTTGACGAGGCTATCGTAAAACATTGAAATGACCAGAAGTTACCAGATGGAACGACTAAAATATCTGGCAAAATTTCAAAAAGTCCCGATTTTGGGGTTGATGCCGGGACAAATATACATATATTACGAATTCAATTATTTTTTTATGATTAAAATTAAAATCTGTGGGTTTGATCCCCACCCAGGATAAATATTTTTGTGACGAACATGGATGTTTGGTCTGTGTCTGGGTGTCGTGGTGGAAAGAGGGAGTGAGGGATCCCATTTTTTGACCAGGTGTCCGTTTTGTCACTTTTTCTGAGTCTGTGTGCGAATTTGTGTTGCTGTGAGTGTATCGGTTTGCTCGTGAGATTTTTTTAGTAAAACCACTTTTTCTATTTCATCGAAAACGTCATAGCAGATTGTCGAGAGCAACGTGTGGCTGTTAAATTTTATTTTGAAATCGTCAGCGGAAACTAATGCTTATGGTGATGTTGCCATAAGTAAAACCAGAGTCTACGAGTGGTTTTCACGTTTTAAAAATGGAGAAATGTCAATTGAAGACCAACTCCGTCCAGGACGCCCATCAACATCATGAACTGACGAAAACGTCGACAAAATCAGTACCCTCATTTGTGAATCTCGTTCTCCTGGGTCTGTCAACCAGAAATTATATTTGAAGGTTTTAAAAAGATTGAGGGAGAGTATCCAGAAGAAAACGGCAGATTTTGGCGCAGAAGCGACTGGTTCTTCCAACATGACCGCGCTGGCCCGAACCGCTCTCTCCGTGAAGCAGTTTTTGACCAAAAACGGCATGATATCGATTGTCCACATTATATTCACCGGATCTAACATGATTGATTTATTTTTGTTTCCTAGACTCAAAAGGGACATGGAAAGAAAGAGTTTCCCACTGTGGAGGAGTCATTAATCTCTGGAAGGCCTAAAGGACATCCCGATAAGTGAATGCCATCAAAAACATAACTTGTAAAAAAGCCGTCTCGCAACGCAACTCAGTTCTTCTACCGTAAAAAGTTGTGAGATCCATCTAATACCAAGTCGGTTAATTTATTCAGTCCCTACGTACTGTTACTACGTAATTAGCTAACCTTTACGTAATAACTTAAGACAGAAGGACCCTTAAAGTAGGGACTGAATAAATTAACCGATCACCATCCTTTTCTCGAAGCAGTTCGCTTCGAGGAAAGGATGGTACGGCCGTGCCGCTTTATTGCTTGACTTGGCGGGGGCACTGCCGGGCCCCCAGATTCAAAAACTGATTTGAATAATGGAAGAATCGTTTGGCGAAGTTCGTTGTGATCTCCCTAGCAACCCTAGAACCACGCCGTAAAGTTAACAAACCAACTTTATATAATCTGTGGTGCCAATCACGGCGCATGGAATCGTAAAACCGTGAAATATACCATTTTAAATTAAAGACTGACTTTGAATTGCGAGGCAAGTTTGAATTACGATTTTGCATAAGGAGCGTCTTTGGGTCGTTTAGATTGTTTAGTGGTTTCAACGCGTGACTTTGCTTGCAATCAAATTTACCTAATCCTACTAATATTATTAAGTGAAAGTTTGTGAGTGGTTGTGTGTTTGTTACTCTTTCACGCAAAAACTACTGAACGGTTTAAAATGATACTTTACAGTAATATAGCTTATACATCAGAATAACACATAGGCTACTTTTTATCCAGGTACCACCCGTGCAAGCCGGGGCGAGCAGCTAGTAATATTATAAATGCGAAAGTTTATGAATTTGATTGTATATTTATGCCTCAATCAAGCCTAGACGACAAAACGGATTAAGATGAAAATTGATGTAAATGTAAATATAATGCCCGAATAAACATAGACTACTTTCAAATACGAAAAAAAAAGATCGTAAAAGGGATGATTTTGGTATAGATGGTACTAGTGTGCAAAAACTCTGACATAAGTCGTCACAGCAACTGGCGTTACTCTATGCCATTATTGAAATTTAACAGGACATCTGTCGCGGGTTAGTCCGAAGCCAAACAATATATTTGGCACATGCTCACATTTTGTAGTAGTTAGCATTCCATACGTGACAGGTTGCAAGCCCATCGCCGCTTTTGATTACTATGATACAATAATAGAAAAATAGATGCGTCTTCCGACTGTTATCTCCAAGCACTAGACATTCTCCCATCTTCAGGGGCACTCCGACTCTTGAAGATGTCTAGGGGGGTAGCCTAAGGCACGTCCAAACATACAATTTGGTAAATACATTTTGACTTTGACTTCGGTCAATCAGTTCACATTGCACAAGCTTTGCTTAGTTTTGGGCTAGATGGTGATATGTGAAATGTCCACCAATATTTATTTATTTTTAAAATTACACAGACCCCACACGAGTTGTTTTTCCAAACACAATTTAAAATTACAATTGACACTGAACAATTTATAGTGATATTTGGACGTTGGATGAGCTTTAAACACCGGTTCGCCAACTAATTATAAAGTTGTAAAAAATCTAATTTGGTTCAAAGATAAGCCGAAGCCATAGTAAATTTATAATTCATTCTGTGTAAAATGCAACATTCTGAGAAACGCAACGTAGAGACGAAATAAATGTCATTACCGGGCATAAAATTTACGAGTTGAAATGAGTTAAATTATAATTTTTATGGCGTTTTAACGACTGGCTGGATTGTATTTTGTATTATTTTTTTGAGCTCTTAGGAAACTGGGATAGGCTGAGGTTGGTGCTTAAAGTCTTTGTTGATTTACTTAAAATGAAAGCCCTGTCTGTACTTATTCTGGTTTGTTCGTAAAAATACACAAAAGCTTAAAGCAGGCGGCAGATCTCGTCTGTTTGTTAATACTATGGCTCTTGGTCGCCGTCCTATGTACCTGATTTGAAGCTAGAGCGATATAGGATTGTTCTATCTCACGAAGGCGGGTGTGTACTTGTTGTGAAGTGTATAGACACGCGCTTTTGTGAGCGTGACTGATACTGAGCGCTCCCGAGCTTACGCACACAAAAACAATATGACGTGCGATCTACGCACACAAAGAACAACATGAACAAGAGATATAACAACTATACAAGCACTTTATCAATCACCTTATAAACATCATGGAACAGAACTTCAAAATTAAGAAGATCTAACTCAGGTGTACATACATTCGAACAATCAACTTACGGCCTTAAAACTTCGTCAGAGTTGGCCACTATCATAAAAGAACCTATTTTTTTTAACTTACTTTTTTACTACTTAGTCATTATTATTTTTGTGTAACAGACGTCTGGTACGAAATAAATTATTATTATTATTATTATTAAATTTAGAACAAAACCGGCTAAATGCGAGTCTGACTCGCGCACGAAGGGTTCCGTACCTTATCTATAAAAAACGGCAAATAATGGGAGGGGCTCCCATTATTTGCCGTTTTTATTAAATATTATTTTATTCTATTTTTAGTATTTGTTGTTATAGCAGCAACAGAAATACATCATCTGTGAAAATTTCAACTGTCTAACTATCACGGTTCATGAGATACAGCCCTTTGACAGATAGACGGACAGATGGACAGCGAAGTTAGTAATAGGGCCCCGTTTTTACCCTTTAGGTACGGAACCCTGAATAACTAGTCATGTCTGTGCTATTGTAATGACACTGTAATCCCAAAGTACGGTAGACATCTTTTCAGATCTCCGATCCTTGAATGTGCTGAAAGTAGTAAGAAGCCCATCCAAATATTACATTTGGCACATGTAAGTTAGCATTCCATTCATGACAGATTGCAAGCCCATCGCCGCTTATAAGAATGCTTAGAATACCGAAGTTAGCTGATCAAGAGTAGCACTCCTGGGGTCGTACTACGCTACGATTTGTATATTGTCACTTTCGCACCGCGAGTAATGCTGCTTTAGTCTTTCACTTCAAGAGCTTATTGTACGGCCCCTGGTTCAGGTTAAATCAGGTTTATTTTCCGCTATAGTATATTTAATAGCAATATTCGCCGAAACACGCGATATATAGGTAATAATACATTATATTATATCGTAAAAGCAAGTGGATTTGCCTTTTATGAGCCCAGTTTACAGTTCCCGCTATTGGCATCCAGGTCCATGATTAACTAACGATTAAAATAATATTATCGGTTTTAAATTAAGATTAACCGCTTTAAGCTTGTTAGAATTATTTGAACCTGTCCCAAAATGCAAACTGCAAGATGTTGGCAATGCCAATAATGTATGAAACATCGTTTCCGACCATTTTGAAAAATGGAACGACCGACATTGCTTATGACAATTGACATCATACATTCTACTACGACAGACAGATCGGACAGATCGGAGCACTAACACTGTCGTCGATAATTTCGAAATCGTTTTACAGAGTATCAAGTTAATGTCGTGCAGAAGTAGTTATATTACGTTTTTTTTATTCCGTTTGCGGCCATTAGTGCCCTAAAATAGATACTCGTATTGTAGAAGTTTAATAAGTAGCATGTAGTAGAAGATACTCCTGTCTTCCGCAACAATACTGAATAGTACTGATACTATTGAAATAGATGATATTTGAAATAGTAATAGTACAGGCTACGTAAATTGCGGTTACAATGCGTGCAAAACCGCTAGCGTGCGCTACAGAATGATGGTCACTATCCGTCATTCAAGAAAAACCAGTTTAACGACAGTCTGTAACTGCCGTTTCTCCGAATTTCATTTCGTCGAAAAGTATTATTTGTACGAAAAACAAAATAAATTGTCAAAATTTAATGATTTGTGGGTCTCATTTTATTGAGTGCCTCATCATGTGGCCTAGCAATCTATAGCCGATATTCATCTAGTCGGTCAATTTTGGAACGGATCTCATATCTCGAATAAAATAATCTATAGCCGAAATAACCTATGATGGACCAATTGATGGACAAATCATACATGACCAAGCTTCAGAATGTGCTAATATAGCAAAATATTGGATAAAGACTTCCTGCCCTTATCCCAAAACGTATTTTTCATCCATTTCCCTCATTCGGTAGTACTACAAAACTTAATCAGACGGTAAGTTGTTCAGCGTTAATACTGTTCGGACAAATGTAATACCGCAAAAACGTTTCGACGAAATGAAAACCGTGGCAAATAAAGTCGGTCAATCAACAGAGAATCGTCTTAAACTAGCCCCGTCTCATTTGCACGTCTTTTACTGTGTGATGTAGGGCAAGAGCGCTGGTGGTGGGTACTTGAACAACAAATTTCAAATAAACGGTTATTAAAAAAATCATTAAAACGACTATTTTTAAACTACATAAAATAGAGTATTTATCTATCTCTTAGGTTAAGCAAAGGTTTTGTAACAGGCGACATTATTCATATTTAAATAGTAAAAGCGGGAAATTATCGTTTATGGGCAAAAAAATCTAAAGGTATAACGCACCACAACTGCCACTAATCAAAACGGAGAGACAAAGAATATAGACAAAAGACTTTAAACAAGTTTATTTGCTATGCCTAGTTATTGACTGCCAAAATTGAAAATGCTTAAAGCCGGGGTAGGCACCACAACCAGGTCTATTGCCCTAGATATACAAGTTAAATATAACACGCTTCATTACGGTTTTTACTATTCATATGAGTTTCTCAGCAAACACGTATTCTCATCAGACAAGATTCAATATTACCGTAACATTCTCAGCAATGTTTACAGTAATATCTCAAACACTAGTCCGTTTAATGTAAATCGATCTATCTAATATTATGAAACAATATGTCTGTTAATTGAAACATACGTCTAATATTAAGAGAGAATTATGGAAACATGATGACGTGTTTACTGGCGGGGAAAAGTTTAGACAATGAAGTAGAAGTTTGGTTGATTTTATAATATAAACTAGCAGACCCGCGACGGTCGTTGTCCTGTCTAAATTTCAATAATCGCATAAAGTAACGCACGTTGCTATTAAGTACGACTAATGTCAGATTTTTGCACACCATCGACATCTATACCAAAATCATCCCTTTTTATCATTTTGAGGATGTTTTTCGTATTTTAAAGTAGTCTATTATATCGGGTATTATATTTACATATACAGCAAATTTCATCTTAATCCGTTCTGTCGTTTAACTGTAACTTACAAACTTTCGCATTTATAATATTATTAGGACTAGCTGCTCGCACCGACTTCGCGCCGGGTGTTACCTGGATAAAAAGTAGCCTAGGTATGTGTTACTCTGATGTATAAGCTATATTACTGTAAGTTTTATTTTAATCCCTTCAGTAGTCTTTGCGTGAAAGAGTAACAAACACATACAACCACTCACAAACTTTCGCATTTATAATATTTGAAGGATATTAGTAGACTCACTCAGCGAAATCTAGGCCCAAACTAAACAAAGCTTGTGTTATGGGAACTAGATAACTGATAGAATACTTATATATTATTTTTTTGTAAATACTTACATTATTATTAGCGGCGATGGGCTTGCAACCTGTCACGTATGGAATGCTAACTACTGCAAAATGTGGGCATGTGCCTAATATAATGTTTGGACGTGCCTCTAACTACCCCCACTAGACATCTTCAAAGGATCTAAGCGTCTGGAGATCTGAGAGGATCTCTACCGTACTTGGGGATTACAGTAGTGATCCTATGTATTTTTTTTTACTTACATTATGATACATAACAACACCCAGACACAGAACGAACATCTATGATCATCACACAAATATTTGTCCTGGTGTCCAACTTACATCGCAAAAGGCAGAACTGTGAGGCCAGTCATAATAAAAATATACCATTATTTTTGGCAACACCAGTAGTTTAAATACAAATACTGAGGCCCATATAAATAAATACTTTATAGACTAACTAGCCGACCCGTGACACTCTTTGTCCTGTCCATATTTCAATAATCGCATAGAAAAAAGTTGAATACTTTTACAGAGAGACAGAGTACAGACACCTTACTTCTAGTTAGTAATAAAGTAGGTACTCCACAAAAGTTTCAACTACAGATTAAAAGAAGTTACCTCAGTGGCTTCAAGGAAAACCAATTTCAAACTACTGAAATATCTTTTTAATGTGTCTCATTGAATAACCAATAATCATTCGATGCTAGCTCGTAAAGTTGCGCGCTAAAAAGTTTTGCACTCAATGTCGGAGAGGAAAAGGAGACTCGTAAATAAATCTAATGCGTTTGTTTTATGAGTTGCCAGTACTTTTTATAGTTTTCGAGTATTTGTAGGTGTTTGTTAAGTTTTTTTTTTAAAGGGTGGTAAAGGATGTATTAGCACGACAGAATTTCTTACTTGGCTTAGGCTTTGGTAGTTCTGCAATTTTTTGGATGACGACATCTAATTTCTACAATTTTCTACTAAATAATAAATATAATAAATATTGGTGGACATTTTACACATTGCCATCTAGCCCCAAACTAAGCAAAGCTTGTACTATGGGAACTAGATAACTGATAGAATACTTATATACTTTTTTTTTTGTAAATACATAAGATACATAGTAACACCCAGACATAGAGCAAACATCTATGTTCATCACACAAATATTTGCTCTAGGTGGGGATCGAACCCAAGACCTACAGCGCTGAAGGCAGAGTTACTACCAACTGAGCTGTGAGGCTGTCAAATATACGGCTTTGTTCCGTCCACACACACACGGCCATCCGTACAAATTCAAAGTCAATAGGTATCGTATTTCAATAAAATCCCAATTATCACTTTAGGCTTTCGTAGCTTTATAATTTTTTGGATGACGACTTTTAATTTCTACAATTTTCTACTAAATATACTGCTTTGGTGTACTAGAATCCAAGGCCCGAGCTCTCCGTCCACACTTCGTACAAAGTCAAAGTCAATAGCTAGATATTTCAATAAAATCTCAAGGATCACTTTGAAACGTCTTAGGAGCTAGGTGAAGCTACGCCTGTTCCTCGCGACCAAGCCTAGAAGAATCAGGCAACAAACACTGCTTGGGGCAATGACTTATTATATATAGACACGTTATCAACCAACATCTCGGCGCTTAAAAACGGCGAAAATACTAGATACGCGTGAAACATTTTTGTCTTTAACTTTTGGGGTATAATTTGTACATCCTCTGAAAACACACGACGGCATGTTTTCTTTATGTTTTGCACAGGTTTTCACACACGATATAAATTAAAAACAAACATAGCGTCGCGCGACAGGTTGGTGCGTGACTGAGCGCAATGTGGCCAATTGGCTTCATTTCATGTTGCCATTTTAGAGTGCAGACAACGTATCTATAGTTTTTATACATCATTGGCTTGGGGCCTATAATTTTTTCAATTCTATGTAGAGCTCCAGTGTGGTGCATGGTGAGTACAATGTACAATGTACAATTGTACATGCTCGTACTTCCCCAACCATTCATCTTAACTTATTTCATTTAATGTAAATCGTCCGGTAGTACAATACATTTACTGGTCTCACAGCTCAGTTGGTAAGTACTCTGCCTTTTGCGCTGTAGGTTCCATCCTCACTCAAGATAAAAATTTGTGTGATGAACATAGATGTTTGTTCTGTGTCTGGGTGTTAATGTATCTTGTGTATTTATTTACAAAACAAAGTATGTAAGTATTCAATCAGTTATCTAGTTTCCATAGTAGAAGCTTTGCTTAGTTTGGGGCTAGATTTATTTATTTAGTTTATAACTCACAGCATTATTTCTTTAGGCTTGGCTTAAGCCGTACATGCTGTATGTAGAGCGATGTGTATAGACACGCGCTTTTGTGTGCGTGACTGATACTGAGAGCTCCTCCTGAGAGCGCTTACGCACTCAGAAACAATGCGTCACGTGTATACATACACACCTATTAGTCCTATTATACTACCTCGGACTACTGGAAACGCTACCTGGAAAAAGCGGCCTATTTGCTAATTCAACGCATTGTCTATGTATATGCCAAGTTTCATTCAAATCCGTTTGGTCGTTCGGGCGGATTGATGCACAAACATCAACATCTTCACACATTCGGATTTATATTACCTACAATTCGCTTGCGAGGTATGTACCTGTCTTAATAAAAGTAGCCTATTTGTTGTTCCCGAACATAGCTATGGCAGGGTTTCTCAAATTTATTTTTCCACGTACCCCTATTAGACCTAGACATTCAAGACCACGGCGAACCTCTTTAAAAAATAAAGACAATAATAAGTATTTTATTTAAAAAATATACAAAATAGCAATAGATACTTACTTATGTTTAATGCTCAGCTATGTAGGTACTTATTTCTTTTGTCAATAAAAAAATAACGAAGTTGGTAATTATATTAATCCGAACCAGTCAGATAGGCCGCCGCCATTACGTAAATTTTATCGCGTACCCCATATGACTCAATGGCGTACCCCCAGTGGTTCGCGTACCCCACTTTGAGAAACCCTGAGCTATGAGAATCAAACCCATAACCTACACTACAGCGCAGAAGACAACTATTACCAACTGAGATGTGAGGACAGTCAGACTATACCTGGAAAAAATCCTTAAAGTTTCATACGAATTTCTTTCTCTTTCTCATAAACTATAACCTTGATTCATCCATGTAGTCTCTTAAAAAAATTACCCGGTCCAGTGACGTAATGGGGGTCATTGACGTGGATGAAGTTAGCAAGGGCTAGGTAACCGCAAACTCGGTATGGACTAAATTACCTCACAGGAAGCGTAATGCTTTATAATTTCGCTTTTTTAGGGTTCCGTACCCAAAGGGTAAAAACGGGACCCTATTACTAAGACTTCGCTGTCCGTCTGTCCGTCTGTCTGTCCGTCTGTCTGTCACAGGGCTGTATCTCATGAACCGTGACAGCTAGACACTTGAAATTTTTATAGATGATGTACTTCTGTTACCGCTACAACAACAAATACTAAAAACAATAAAATAAATACTTAAGTGGTCTCATACAACAAACGTGTTTTTTTGCCGTTTTTTTATTGAAATAGTACGGAAAGGTTTGTGCGCGAGTCCAACTCGCACTTGGCCGGTTTTATTGTGACAATGAACTTATTTATTTCCACTGGTAACATTGTCGGTGTCCTCATTGACAATTTATCATTTACGTGAGTAATTCCCGTTGTAGTAATAATATGTAGTATAAAAGTAAAAAGCAAAGTAAAGTAAAAGTTTATTAGGACAGAAAAAAAATAACACTGGTACAAAGGTGAAGCACAAAGGAAATTGTAACATTATTAATTGTCGCACTTACAATATCACACTAGCGTACCTTGGTTAGCTCTGTTCCCCGCACTAGGTCTCTTTCGAGCCTTACAACGTAACATGGTAAATACAATTTTTACTTTTATAGTACCTAATATTAGCGTACAAGTGTAGATTATTAGTGTAGATCAAGTTTTACACCAATTACGGTCGTTATGCGCGATGAAACAGTTAAATGTAAGTTTACATCGTACTTTATTCTAGTAATCCTTAGTTAATTACAGTTTAGTTGATGCCAAAGGTCTTGGTTAGTAATTTGGTTCACTTTGTAACTAAAATAAAATAACGATAGTTTTCACAGTTATCGAGGCAGGAGCGAACTGAGGAAGTTAATTAAATATTTATAATTAGGTAATATGAGAATTTTCTGAGCAGTCTTTGCTTGTACCTAGCGGAAAACAAATAAATTAAAATGACGAAAAAGACACCAAAATTTCATACTCCATCTACTATCAGAAGTAGTTTAAGGTGATATGTGAAATGTTTGGTTTTTAGGATTCCGTACCCATGACATCATCTCTGAAAATTTCTACTGTCTAGCTATCACGGTTCATAAAATACAGCCCTGTGACAGACAGACGGACAGACGGACGGACAGCGAAGTCTTAGTAATAGAGTCCCGTTTTTACCCTTTTTGTACGGAAATCAAAAAATGAACTGTTTAGCTATTCATCGTTTTGAAAACTAGAGTTTTTGAAGGGCCAACTTAGGAAAATAAATTTATCGAGAAAAGTTTCACCAATCGTGTTTCTGTCTATAATTTATTTAAATTATATCGCTAAGTTATCTTTGTCATAAAAAACAAAACTGTATGATTTGCGGTTAATAAGAAAAAACGATTCTACATTTATCAAAAACATTTATGACAACTCGACATGTCGAAAGTAGTTATAATGGTGGCGATTTTATAAGAAAAACAAAAAAAAACAAATGTCTAAAATATCTTAAATTTAGGAAGGTCCATTTTAAAGTTACGCGAATTTAGACTCTAACGTTAAATGAATAAGAGCGATCGTGTTTTAGGAAGTTTAACTTTCAGCGACACAAACGAATTGCCACCAATGTCGCAGCTAATAAGGACTAAAAATGTATCTTTGAAAGTACCGATACGAAATCCATTCTTAATAAAAACATTCCATACCGATACCAAACTTACATAACGTATTTATAAAAAAATATCAAATTGTATTTCTTTCCTTGCAGTTTCTACTTACATTGTAAGTTTAATAGTAATTCCACATCTCTTTATGTTTCGATTTCATACAAGTTATAGTTTAAAGAATATTAACTTTGGAATTCACGACATCTAAACGTGTAGGACGTGGCTATAAAGTTTTAAAATAAACTCAACAATGCGAATAGAATAGTAGCAAAAGAGGATATGCCTACATGAAAGGTAGCTACTTGTAACTGACTCGTGACTGACCAACGTGTCTCATAAAATAAATTGAATTATTATTTAGACTTTGAATAAAAAAATCTTCATTCTATGGAATACATAATAAACTTTCAAATAGTTATAATATTAGACGTTACATTTTAGTTAATAAAAAAAACATTTTTAACAATTTCCTTAAAGACAGTAAGACTGCAAATGAACTGCAGACTGATGATTTTGGTATAGATGGCCCTGATATGCGAAAAATTAGACATCTTAGACCGATAACATTGAGTTGTCATAGCAACGCATTCTACCAAAAAGGTTGAATCATACCAAGGTCTGTATTGGAAATTCATTTTGTCAAAAAAATGTGACATCATTTTGACTACCGAATGATACGCATTCTACCATAATTCATAATTTATTTTATCAGATCAAAGTTTATAGGGAAAACATTTGTAGTTTCCTAAAAGTGTTTTTTTCTATGCGACTATTGAAATTTGGGCAGGACAAAGTCTGTCACGGGTCGTCTAGTTTGTTATAATCGATCAGAATGCATTGTCTGAACATCCAGTATCACTTTTCTGGAGTAATTAAAATATTATTATGTTGTTTTAGATTACTCCATATTTTTTTACTAAACTATAATTAATTCCACGCTATCTTAAAGGTTGTAAGTAATTATAACATTAGCATGAACTGTCAATCGAGGATCTAGGATCAAATTACTATTTGCCTTTATGGTGATAAGTGTAATTTTTGACGTTTTGTATGGGCTGAGTCTACCCGGATAAGACGGAAAAAGTGATAAAACTGCATGTTTTGCGGCTATTGAGAAAAAACGATTCTGCATTCATCAAAAACATTTATTACTCGTCTTAACATCGTATACGTGAAAGCTACGTAATACTAAAACAGCGCCATAATTTAAGAGTATAATTTTGATTACCTATCTATTTTGCGATAAAAGCCTTTTTGAGAATATTGTGCAGACTGAATATTTTTCTCTTAAGGCGATACTTGAAATTTTTGACTTTTTGTATGGGCTTAATTTACCCGGATAAGAAGAAAAAGTGCTAAAACTGCAATATCTTGAAAACCATCAAATTTAAAAAGAAACCGTATGTAATTTATTTATCTAGTGTGATTATCTAACGAATTATATAAAAATTAACTGTTTAGCTATTCATAGTTTTGATTAAAAACGAAACTAGGGTTTTTGAAGAGCCAACTTTGGAAAATAAATCTATAGAGAAAAGTTTCACCAATCGTGAATCTGTCTGTAATTTATCTAGATTATATCTTTAAGTTATCTTTGTCGTAAAAAACAAAACAGTATGTTTTGCGGTTATTGATAAAAAACGATTCTGCATTCTTCAAAAACATTTATTACTCCTCTTAATATAAACATGTATTTCTAGCTTACCTACTTCCAATAGTTCTTTATACTTTGTGTTTGACATGGCGATACGGTAAGCGATAAATATATACTTACGGTAAACGATATACGATAAACTAATCTATAGGAGCTACTTTGTACTGGTCTAGCCAGGAATAATGTCCAAATATTATGTCACTGTGACTCTCAGTGACACAATGATTACGTAGTACATCGCCGTCACTATTAAGAAAGACAAAAGAAACGCGCCCTCATTTTTTTTTAAATAAAAACATTCACTTATTAATAAAAAGACCTCGCTCTGAGTTCGTCTCTTCATCTCTACAGCAAAACTGGTTCGCAACATTGTTGCAAGTGCACATAATTGTTTTATTGTTTTTTTATCGAGCCAACTGTAAGCCGGTCTGTAGAGACGCTTAGCGAGTGTTGGCCCACTGACCGATACGATTCATTAAGTAAATATAAGGTCAATGTCATTTACAAAAATAAATGGAATTTTAGTTTTAAAGTTAGAACGATATTTTTTTAAATTAAGGTACGATAAAATTAAAAAAAAATATTTATGATTATGGGCTTACTGCCAATTTATCACTTGTTTGTGAATCGGGATTTAAATAATATAAAATAAATAATATAAATTTAAACATGCGCCAATTCTCATGACATTGAACACATCACAAATGCTGATGCAATGCAATGCAACTTGTGTTAAACAACTGCGCTAGTATGTGTAAGCAGTATGTCGAGCAGGATGCTGCTTCTGTCAGTCTAACAACCGTAGAGTTCATCTCCCTAGTGAGAACTCAGTTAGTAGTTACCTAATCCCGCCTAGCGACAGTAGTGGCAATTCTGTTGTGTCCACAATAAACCGAAAACTCCTAAAAAACCATCGCTCTTATTCCTTTACGTTAAAGTCTCTAAATAAGTGTAACCTCAAAATGGAAGTTCCTAAATTAAGAATATTTTAAACTTATTTTTCGTGCAAAAAAATTTCTATACATTTAATTTTAGTCAACACCTTTTTACATCCTGACTATTCCTGACTAAATTTACGTAAAAAATCGTTAAATGACCTAAAACTAGTCTACGTTTTAGAACTGTCATCCTGAGGTTACGCGAATTCAGACTTTAACGTAAAAGGAGCAAGAGCAATCGTTTTTCAGAATCGCCACTTCTGTTAGCCTAAACTACCGTAGTTCATCTCCCCAGTGAGAACTCAGTCAGTCAGTAGTTACCTACTCCTTAGCAACAGTATTGACTAAGTATAAACGAAAGTCGTAAGTATTGCTGCATTTGATACGGATTATTTTGTTCTCAGACGTGATACGAAGGTTGAACGCAGTAAAAATTATAGAGTTATGTTCGCGAACAAGACTGGTTTTTACTTTTTACATAAATGTGTCATGGTTGTCTTGTTGTGTTAAAATAACTTATTATTTTTGTATATTGCTACTTTTAGGGATCCTCGCATCCATGAAGACTTATACCAACGATCTTACTAAATAAATATGCATATGATAAAAATCCTAATAAAAGAACTTTCTTTAAAATTTATTGCAATTTTCACTGCGCTATGAGTTGGTTATTATTAATGGTGAAAACAACGGTAATGTTTGATAAAATTGCAATGCACATCGTCGTGCTCTGCCTGGCATTGTATTGCGGCAATTTAAATCCTTATCCCCAGGAAAAACGCGTTTGCTTACGTTTTTAACCATATCCGATGTAATGATAACAGAATGCATGCTAAAAGAACAGTGACACATACGTGATTTATGAGAATAGCTACGGAACTCAGCCGATACGATTTTCTTATTTATTATCTGTTATCGTGATAAATCCATCAAGGGTCAAGGATTTTAAGGATGGGCTCGGGTCCACTTAATGAAGATGGCCTAGACCAGTCAATTCATTAATCAAATATTGTTGGATAGTGTGCAGCTACTTTTGACTGTGGTATTTTAGTTTGATAAATGTATGCACGTCTATAATAACTTCCATGTCTATATCTAACATTCTTGAACGCATTGGATATTACATTATTAAAAAAATAACGTTTCTAAAGCTTTCTAGAGAAATATGCATAAACCTTTCGAATGGTTTAATAACATGCAATACCATAATATTGAGACAGATAATTATAAATAAATAAATAAATAAATAAATATAAATATTGGTGGACATTTCACACAGCGCCATCTAGCCCCAAACTAAGCAAAGCTTGTACTATGGGAACCAGATAACTGATAGAATACTTATATACTGTTTTTCTTGTAAATACATACTTATTATACATATTAACACCCAGACACAGAACAAACATCTATGTTTATCACACAAATATTTGCCCTGGGTGGGGATCGAACCCACAACCTACAGCGCAGAAGGCAGAGTTACTACCAACTGAGCTGTGAGGCCAGTCAAATGTTATTAGTTATGTATGAATAATAAAACTGGTTATCCTGTTATAATTAACTATCGGTTACCCTTATTACGAAAAATAAAGCCACAACGGGTTAACAGCTGACACTCAACGGTCAGTCACTTATCACAGTCTATAAATCATATTCATACAAATATAGTACCAAAGACGCCGCCGCGGTGGCAATGTAAAACTAGCTTTTGACAATAATGCTACGAAATCACGCATGTTGAAGACATGTCGCAAGGTACATAATAAGCTTATTAAAGTTGTGAACACAAAGTATTGTATCTGGCCAGAACACAGGTGATCTTCACCTTCTACAAACCAGATAAACCGCGTTCATTTTTTTGCTGACATTCAATACGATCGAATTACTTAGCGAAAACGTCTGTTCGATAATCGTTCAGACTTTTAGTAGTCTATGCTCGTGCTTGTGTGCAAAAAGTTTACATAGATATATTGAATCATACAGGTGTAGGATACTTGTTTATTTTCAACGAATATGACCACCCAAACCCTGGGTAGTTCTTAAGGTACAGTGCATATTGATCAAGATATTTGAACATGATAATGAAAAAAATTAAATGAAATAGGATCACGCACGACTGTAATCGCCAAAAATGGTAGACATCTAAAAGCGCTCAGATCCCTGAATATGTCTTAAGGGGTTAGCAAGAGGCACGTCCAAACTTTACACATGCCCACATTTGGCAGTAATGAATGTAAGACTAAATATGAGATGCGTGCAAACGTTTACATCTACTCTGTTACTCATTTTAAATAATAAATAGTATCACGACTGTAATCCCCAAGTACGGTAGACATCCTCTCAGATCTCCAGACGCTTAGATCCTTTGAAGATGTCTAGTGGGGGTTGTCAGAGGCACGTCCATACATTATATTTGGCACATGCCCACATTTTGCAGTAGTTAGCATTCCATACGTGACTGGTACTTACTCATTTTGTTTTTCTTATTCCAGCCGGCGCAAGAACCCACCGAGCCTTCAACGGCGGCCCCGGGGCGAAGTGCTGGCGACTCCAAGGCGCCTGCAGGACCATAGGCGTGAGCTAGCTGCCTGCAATACTCCTCGGCATCTGTGGGACTTCCTATAGTGAATTTTGGACTACATCGCGTAGTGATTAGATCTGTATAAAAGTGTCAAGACATTCATGGGATCTTCCGTTGCACAGTTATTTTTTGTGTTTCGGTGTAATTTTAGTGCACATGTCACGGGCTTACAACTATATCATAATATTTCCTAAGACTTCGCTTAGACCTGGTGGAAAAGCGAGTTCAAAATTGCTGAATACTCTACGTTACCAATGTCGTAACATTGTTTTACGTTACCCCCTAAGGTAGTCAAGGTAACTGGCTACTTTAGGGGGTAACGTAACAAGTTTTATGTGTTTTTTGCTAGGTCTGCGTAAGTCTCTAGTGATCATACTTTAATGTTAGAAATGCGAAAGATTGGATGTATGTTACTCAGTCACATCGTAACGACTTCTATAAAATTTAGTATATAGATAGATTATGACCTGGATTTATATTGAATACTTTTTCTTCAAGTACCATGTGAGTGACCCGTGAGAAAGTTAGTTTTAAAATAATGAGACAATTCGTATCCGTACGTATCGTATCCGTAAGTAGGTTTTGGGAGCTGATGCCACCTCCATGTCTCCTTTCCGGTTGACAAAACGGAATATCTTTTCTTGTTCGCTGTCGTCTCTGTAACAAAAGGTTAATCAGTTTAATTGGCCGTACTGGACGAGACGCCAAGCAATCAGTCTATGTCTTTAAGTCAGTTATATATGTAAATACCTACTTTAGTACTACTTAAGAAGAAACGCAGAAGCTTGTGTTTGATTTTTTTTTAAATGCACGATTTATAAAGTTATTGCAATACGATATTATTTTATATGTTCAGTACAAAAATTGCTTCATTCCTGAATTAACATTTAATTTTGGGTACGAGTGAATAATATCGACTTTACATTCTGTTAACACTTAACACTTCTGTTAACAGTTAACACTTATCTATTCATATTTATTTATGAAAACTACTTATCGTAGGTTAATATTTTAATGTACGTGTACGGTTTTTTTCAATTTAAAAGTTTATCTAAATGTCCCATCCATTGGATCCATCCAAAATAGAACTAATTTTAATAAACACGCAAGTCCAGTATCATACTTAACACTTAACTTATCTAAACTATAGAATTGTATGTTAAGATACTTCTGGACGTTTTAATAACTTTTTACATTTAAAATTGAAAATTTGAGTGACTTATGCAAATTGTCATAGTGTTATGCTAAAATAACAAAAATCCAAATAAAATATAAGAATCCAATATAAACGCTTAACATATCTAAACTATAGTATCGTATGTGAAGATACTTATGGCACGCAAAAAAGGTTTGAAAACTTTTTCTTGTTAAAAATGAAAATGAAAGTGTATAGCTACTTATGCCAATTATCATTGTGCAATACTAAAATAACAAAGATCCAAATAAACCTATGGAATTTCTGCAATAAGGTCGAAGTCATACAAACGAGTAATTCTGAATGTCAAGATGAGTTCTCCCAACTGTTGTCTGCATTCGTCAGTTACCTAATGGTGCGTATTTAAGTGATAAGCAGCTATATTGTGTAAGCTCACTGATAACCGCAATCGGTTTCAACTGTCATAACCTCATTGCCTTTTGACAGTTACACATTATAATTTTAATAGTGGAACGATTTTTATCACCATTTCAGCAGCCATATTGCGTAAATTCACTGATAATTGTAATCGGCGTCACTGTCAAAACTCATCAACACATAAAGTGATTTTTATGAAAAAAGATTTCGTCCACTGTGGGTGCGTGTTCTCATAGTGTCGTTCTTGAATACGAGGGTAAATCGCATTACGAAAATCTAAAACATTCTATCTCAATTTTAAAACTCACACTATGAGCTAATTTAGACGTTAACACGAACAGAATAAAAACGTTAGCATTCTACTAAATTTAGTTAGTTTGTGTCTAACAGAATCGCTACCATTATACATTGCAATGACTAAATTCCTATGCAATAAACCTGGTAATCGAAGTCGTTGCGTGTCAGGATGTTTGAGTTTCAATCACGCCGTAATGGCTATACCGATTTAGATGCAACTTGGAACATATGTAGTTCTTGATCAAGGTATATATATATAGGCTACATTTTAACAAGTACCGAGCGGGAGAAATCGCAGGCGGCAATTAAGCCAATGATACATTATGAGACATTTTGTCCCGCAACATAACGCGCAACGCAAAGTCAAAAAGTATTTATTTCAATAAAATCACTTTGAAACGTCTAGTTGAAGCTAGTTGTTCCTCGCGACTAAGCATAGAAGAATCAGGCAACAACCACGGCTTGGGGACTATCATTTTTATGGCGCCGGCACACTTACGTGTCGTGGCGCGGCGTGTCGCGCCACTAGCCAATCGCAAGACAGCGTTTGCGACACGACACGACACCCAAACATGTCTCTAACCATACTAAATGTATGAAAGCGATTAGCTAGTGGCGTGTCGCGCCACGACACGACACGTAAGTGTGTCTCTGCCATTATTCGTGAAAGCGCGCTGCTGCTCTGATTTCTAGCTCAAATTTACAAAAGCTTGTCTTGAAAAATATTTTTCGACAGAAAACTTACTTATTCCTTTGTGTATTCGTGGCATATATGACATCAAAACTTCTCTGGCAACATCTGGTCCTCTCTATTGGCTACGTGTAGTCGAGCTTAGCTATTTGTGTCGTTATCATTACTATCACCACGCTTGTACAAAAGCTGTATAACGCAGGCGTCGGGCGGGGCTTGGTACCGCCCCCGTTCAGGGATATCGTAGCTCTCTAGAGTATCTTTACGGAGTATCTTTATTCTTTTTTCTTTCTTTTTATCTTTTCTAGAGTATCTTTGCAGTAGTCACCGATTAGTTACATATTTTACTAGCCAAGAGATGATTAAAAAAATCTATGATTTTCATAGTTATAGCTGTGAAAATAGATTACATAGATTAAATAATAGTTACTATGAAACTGGTATTCTCTAATCATAGATTTTGATATCTATATCAAAATCTATGATTTTCATAGCCATAGCTATGAACAGTCGAATTTAGAGAATACCAGTTTCATAGTAACTATTATTTAATCTATGTAATCTATTTTCACAGCTATAACTATGAAAATCATAGATTTTTTTAATCATCTCTTGGCTAGTAAAATATGTAACTAATCGGTGACTACTGCAAAGATTACACCTTAAAATATAGTAAGTCTTTTCTAGAAAATCAAATTAACTTCCTAAGGGGCTAGCCAGATAGAAGAGACGTGAGATAAAGACGCGTAATAAAAGAGTGCAAACGTAAACGCGTCGCGTGTCTTCGGTATGTTTTGCGTCGTTTTATACTTTTTTTTTATCATGTAACGCGTTCTCGTTTTACTTGTCTTCTGTCTATCTTACTTGCTCCAAGGCATAGGTACAGCAAAAATACTTGATAACTAGAACCCTTACAACCAGTGTTTATAACACCTTATCTCCTTAACATGTTGCGAAGAGGATTTAGCTTATGTTTTCAATAACCAACCTTTCGATCAAAACACTTATTACCACAAAAACGTTAGGTATTAACTGCCAGTCTATTCACGTTTATGTTCCAAAGACAATTACATACGTTAAGTGCGACGAGCATGAACTTAAGTTTCAGACGGACGTATAGGTATTTATTGCATAACCTGACCCGGTGAACTTCGCATCTCTTTAGAATTAACAAATGTTGTCTTAAGTTCCCGTTCCCGAAAAAATATTTTTTATCATTAATATTTTTTATCGCTTCCCGCGTCTGTATGTATGTTTGCTTATATCTTTAAAACTACTCAACGGATTTTGATGCGGTTTTTTTTAATAGATAGAGTGATTTAGGAGGAAGGTTTATATGTATAATAACATGCTACCCGTGCGAAGCCGGGGCTGGTCGCTAGTAAATTATATATATACAAACCTTTTCCTGACAATAATCATCCAATTTGGTTCAGTCGTTCGGAAGTTATGCGTGTACATACATTTCGTCGATTCATTTTTATATATATAGATTAACACTATCTTACTATACTACTAGGTACTCTTTGTACTCTTAATACTTTCAAAAAAGATTGTAGCCAAAGATATACCTAACAGTAACTATGAGGTATAATTCCATTTCAAAGAATTCGAGTGTTTGTATCATTAATAACGAAAGTGTGTTTGTTGGTTTGTTCTTCTTTCACGCAGCAGCGGAGCAACAGATTTACATGATTTTTGGCGTAGAGATAGTTCATGGACCGGAGAATGATATAAGATAGATTTTATCTGGGAAACGTACGAAGCAACGGACGGAAGCTAGTGATAAAATAAAGCAAAATATTGGTGTATAATATTTGACTGTTAAACTCATTCCATCCTTAATCCTTGAATTGTTAAAATTACGTCCTATGGTTGTAGTAGTGTCGAAATTTAAATATTTGTGGCAATTCTGTTGTGTTTAGGCGAAAACTTCGCAAAAATACGATCGCTCTTATTCCTTTTACGTTAAAGTCTAATTAAGCAAAACCTTAAAATGGAAGTTCCTAAATTTAGAATATTTCAATCAATCAATCAATCAATCATTTTTATTTCAGACACATATAATAAATAAATTATAATTATAAATGCACAGTCCATATTTTAAATTAAATTTAACCTAACCTATAATATAATTATAAATGTAAAATTATAAATTACATAAAACTAGCCAACGTTTTAGAACTGTCATCCTGAGATTACGCGAATTTAGACTTAAACGTAAAAGGAATAATAAGGATCGTTTTTTACGAAAATGTAGGTTTAGCTTGGACACAAAGAATCACCACCATTGTGATAATTATTAAAATTTGAAACGATTTTGATCTCAAACTGATATTATGTTTGTTAATTCGGTTAAATTAAATTGTAAGTGTGATGTAGTGTATTTTGGCAATTAAAATTTAAATCTTTAATGTACTTACATAGTTCGTAAAGTACTTTTATTGTCCAGTCAATAGACAATAATGTTTTAATTAAAAAAATCGTTTCGATAGTGATGTTCATAAAAAAACAAATGACAGAGCGCTAATATTACTAGTATTTGAAATACTAAATTAAAATTAAATAGGATCACGACTGTAATCCCCAAGTACGGTAGTCATCCTCTCAGGGGCCGTACCACAACCTCAAAAGTAATATCAAAACAATATTACTCACGGTGCGAAGCTGACAACGCTATAATACGTGTATTGCGTTGTCAATTTCGTACGTTAAAACCTTGTGTATGTCCCAAGATCTCCAGTCGTTTAGTTCTTTGAAGATGTCTAAAGGGATATGTCAGGGGCACGTCCAAACATTACACATGTCCATTTCTAAATCATGTTATAAAATATATCGTCCAGTTATTGTAACTAATATAACTAATATTTCATGAAGGAAACATTTATTTGTAAAAAAAAACTTAAATTTTCGGCCAGTTTTTATTTTGTGCACAATATGTATTATTCTAGTAGTTAGTAGAGTAGATATCCTTTTGTAGTGAAACTAATGAAAGTAGGAACTATTAGTAATCACTAGAGGATGCAAGATTCTATGATTTAAGAGGGGGCTATTAGCTAGAAAAAAATCGGATTTCACCCGCGCCCTTGCGTCCCCCGAATCGCGTAGTACCACGAGCTGCCGCCGGCCGCCACGGCGCGCCGCGGCCCGCTCGCGCTGTACGCGGCTCTACCACAAAATAAATAAAGTAGCTTGACGCACTATTTGTAGGTACCTAATAAATATTCTGTTGACCATATTTATATTAGTACACCTATTTGTCTGTTTATCTGCCTACAACGAAAACAGAGAAAATGTATACCTAAATAAAATTTTATTATTACCACAGAATACTAAAGGACCATAAAAAGTTATAATACTAATAAAATAAATAGGATCACAACTGTAATCCCAAAGAACGGTATTCAAACTCTCAGATCTCAAGACGCTTAGATCCTTGAAGATGTCTAAAAGGGGTAGTCAGAGACACGTCCAAACATTAAATTTGGCACGATACCCATATTTTGCAGTATTTAGCATTCAATACGTCACAGGTTGCAAGCCTATCGCCGCTTATAAGAATACCTACTAAATGGTTTCCGCACGATGTTTTCCTTCACCGTTTTGAGTAGGTACTCTAGGTACGTGTATGCGCTATAACTTTTTCGAACAGTTGAACAATTAATTGATGCACGGCCTAGATTCGAACTCACTACCTTCCGATGAAAATTCGAGGCACCTCCCACTCGACCAACATGGCCAACTATAAATTTATCAAAATCAAAATTTTCGAACAAACAATAATTACCTTACTGTTTTATAAATGTTTCATCGAATATTTATTTGGCAGTTTCACCATTTACCCTTTATCAAAATAGCACATAATGCTCAAAAACGGTAATATCCGAACTTATTATTTTGATGAATAGCATATTATTTTATGTACTATTCGAATAAAAAAAACCATTGGCCACTCACGATCTTCAGATGGAAAGTTGAGGTACCTTTCACTCCGCCAACACAGCCAACTACAAATTTACCAAAATCAAATTTTCGAACAAACAATCATTTTATTATTCTGCTGTTGCTTGGCCGATAAATATTTCATCGAATATTTATTTGGCAGTTTCACTATTTACCCTATATCAAAATAGCACATAATGCTCAAAAACGGTAATATCCAAACTTATTATTTTGATGAATAGCATATTATGTACCTACTATTCGAATAAATAAAAATCATTGGCCACTACTCACAACCTTCAGATGGGAAGTCGAGGTACCTCTCACTCCGCCAACACAGCCAACTCAAATTTACCAAAATCAAAATTTTCGAACAAACAATAATTTTATTATTCTGCTGTTGCTTGGCCGATAAATATTTCATTGAATATTTTATTTGGCAGTTTCACCATTTACCCTATATCAAAATAGCACATAATGCTCAAAAACGGTAATATCCGAACTTATTATTTTGACAAAAACCATATTATGTACTATTCGAATAAAAAAAACCATTGGCCACTCACAACCTTCAGATGGAAAGTCGAGGTACCTCTCACTCCGCCAACACAGCCAACTTCAAATTTACCAATATCAAAATTTTCTAACAAACAATAATTTTATTATTCTGCTGTTGCTTGGCCAATAAATATTTCATCGAATATTTTTTTGGCAGTTCAACCATTTGCCCTATATGAATATAACACTTATATGCTCAAAAACGGTATGCAATATCCGAAATAAATAAATCAAAATCGTGAGAAAGGACTTTTCGATATTCGAATGAAGAAATACAAAAAAAACTTAAATATGCGTTTCTTTAATTGTATCGAAAAGCATAAATATTAAATGTCAAGTAATTATGAAAATGATAATTTATTTTTCATACAAACTTTAGCACCCCTTTCATAATGCAGTTCCCAGTTTTAGGGACCAGTGGCTTGACTGTGCGGTGCGTTGATATTCAGTCAGTCAGTCAGTCAGTAACGTAAGAGTTTTATAAAAGGTGGTGAGGTTCAATTATTGAAAACCCGTGCCTGATTTTTTTTTATTAGTTATAGCGTCGTCGTTATATAGATAGTTATAATCACGACAGTAACTGTTTATAATCATAGTTTTCCCTTACCTTCTACTGGTTTGAATCAATTGGGATTCATTTTCATTTGTTTTCTTCTTTGATCTAACAATAAACCAGTAATATGATATTTGTGAATTTTTAATTGTCTAATAAAATAACTTTTGTACCAATTGTAATGAATATTTTCGACGAAATGAAAATCCTACAAAATTATTTTCGGTCAAACGTGAAAATAATCACAACTATGTGAAATAATCACAACTGTAATTTGTTATGAAAGTTTTCTCTTACCTTTCATTTGTTTCGAAATCGAGGATCGATAGGTATTCATTTTCATATATTTTCTACTTTGATCTAAAAATAAACACAATATCGACCGAGAGGATGCTTTATAAACAAGTAGGTAGGTACAATATAATCTTGGTAGGTACGCTCGTTTTCTAAAATTTTGCATAGCTAATAATTAGTGATCGGACATTTGGGTGCATATTTACCTAAAGTTCATTTTAGTCTATTACCGGCAAAAGCTAAGAAAGTATGAAAGCGGCTTCAAATTTGTAATTTATGTATATTTTTCTGTCTCACTCACTCACAGTAACTTCACACTCGTTTGGATATACATAAGCTGTTTGTCCGGTCGCTAACTACCCATTTCAATAAAATAATACTATTTCTACAAAGCGCCATCTATATTAGCCAATAAATAACTTGAGGTAAGTAAATCCAATTATTACAGTTTTTGCATACTAATTACAAACTAGTAACTACTATCCATTGATCCCGGAAACGCGGGATTTTTTTAAAGAAGTGCTCTCCATACTAGTATAGCCAATCCGCAAAGTTTAGATAAATAAACATCAGAATATCCGACCACTAGCAATAATATCAGTAGAAACTCCCGCGACTTTGTTCGCGTGAAGTTATAATCTAGCAAGCTTCGCTGCACTGCACCGCTGGTTGTATTTGGAGAATTTATTTCTTAGTGCGTAAGGTAGGTAGGTACCTACCTACCTACTAAAAAGGAATAAACCCTCAAAATTTAAAGTTTTTGGAATCAGTCGCTTAGACTGCGCGGTGCGTTGATATGTCAGTCAGTCAGTCAGTAGGTAACGTAAGAGTTATATATAAGTACTAGCAGACCCGCGATTGACGAAAGACGAAGTTCTGACAAAACAGTTCAGAAATGCGTTGCTATGACAACTAAATGTTTTCAGTCTGAGATGATTTAGATGAAGCCGTGTTGGCCGAGTGGGAGGTACCTACCTCGACTTTTTCGGTCGTGGGTTCGAACCCCGGCGTGCATCAATGGATTTTCTCTGTTGGTGAAGGATAAGCTCTGAACATCAGTCGTATTTAAAGAATACCTACCTTTTTCATAGTACCTACTCACCTACCTAATATTATAGAATGTATGTAGGTATCCTATTCTCTAAATTAGAATGGTGTTCAGAGCTCTGGCAATGAAAGCCAACGGATGAATAGGATTATTACGAAATAAGCCTGCAGGTTGGTAGGTACCTACCTATAGGTACCTACCAACCTAAATGAAATTATCCGTGTGTCGCTCGCGAATGAATCTTTCAAATACACAAAGTACCTACCTACCTACCTACTTCAGTTATGTTTGACATTTGGTACCTACCTAATCTAGGTAGGTACCTACCTAGATTAGGTAGGTACCAACACTAAACCACAACTAGACATAAAAACGACATACCTACTATTACCTACTTACTATACTATATATACCTATACCTATATATATACTATATACCTCATACTATAACTACCTACCTAGGTCTATCTATCTATCTGATACCAATAATTCAATTTTCATACAATTGTGCGAGATGTTTTTATTGTTGTACCTACCTACCTACCTAGGTACTTACCTAAACCTAAGTCACATCACGTTCTCGTTGCTAGTAAAAAATATGAGGCGTAGATTAGGTTCAATGCGTTTCCCACGGCTTTTGTAATTTTTTTTTGTTTGATTTTTTACCCATGGTTAAGTTTAAAATTACGAAACCGCTCTGGAGAAAAGTAGCACAGGTCCGTCTAGCAACGCGGATCGCCGCGGAATGAGTATGACTGCGAAGCAAAATACGCGAATAGCAAGAAAAAAGAGTGCGGCATGAAGTTACCGATGCTCGGAATTAAATAGCGTAAGCGACATTTAGAAAAAAATTAATTATGTAAAAGAAATGGCTTTAAAAAAAAAACTGCTAGACTATTCAATTTATAATTTATTTAGCAATATTTATGATAAATATCATATTGAATTGCCTTATGGTTTAGGATATTTTTGGGCAATTCTTGATTTTCAGAGATGTGTTTGGCATTTTTTCTTAACAAGGTTTTTATTAAATTTTTATTTTTGATAAAATAATTTTGACGCTTATATACCTGAGAATCTTCCATATAAATTTCAATTCCATACATCATTCACGATAAAAATTATTTGGGCTTCAACCATTGCAAATTTGGTTGTTGCTCAGCCTTAATACAGGTTTACTAGGCAATGGCAATATGCAATATTACTCACGGTGCGTGTGACAACGCAATTATGAACGTAATAGCGTTGTCACTTACGCACCGCGATTATTGTTTTTATATTGCTTTAAGGGCTTGTGGTATGGGCCCAATCCAGGCCGTAAATATTACACACCGAACTTACGAGTATGTTCGTTTGGAGGCTATCTTCTTTTTAATGAACTAGTGGAAACCCTGGCGACTTTACTTCAACCCCTTAGGAATTGAATTTAAGAAATATATTTTCGAAATTCAACCCCTAACAGCGGGGGTTGAAGTCTCTTTGAAAATAAAGGGTTTCCACTATACACAATTTGTATTTTAAAGAAGGTAAATAAATCTCGCTTCCTCTGGTGACGAACCATTTGTTTTAATTTTTAATTGGCAGTGTTTGCCCGTGCATTCTGCCTGTCAAGTTTAGAGATATTCCAGGACTAAAAATGTACACCCATACATCGCATTTTGCAATCTTGTAACGAACTATTCATAAATCTAAGCCTGAAAGACCCTGCTTATTTATATTAAAGATCTAGACCTGGGTCTGGGAGACCTACGTCTGGCAGACCCACAGAACTTTCAGAGCGCTAGTGCAAAAAGCGGTAAAGTGGCGCACAGTTTTAGACTGGAACTAACTTGTATTTAATATATAAAATGTAAATATTTGTAATAATGTGTACATAGTAATAGCTGATCAGTTGGTAATGTAGTCAATATCCCTAAATGGTACGCAAAGCTTCGAGGATCGAAGTAGTTACCTTACAAATCCACGACTTTAAGGAAACTTTGTTAGCATGTAAGAACGGAAGTAATTTTTATTAATATCTACTTATCTTAGCTAAGGTATGTTTTTAGTTGTACATTGTGAATGGATCCTAGTAATTCATAAGATCTTTTATCTAACTTGTAAGCTAGATTAAAACTTTAATTATTTATGTTTATTTTTATATTAATATTAATGTTGAATCATCACCGCCCATCGATTCGTGGCATTGCGTAATCTTTTGATGAATAATATCAGAATTACTATCATAACTACCTATCTTTAAGTAGGTACGTGTAGATCATGTAACTCTTGTCCGATTCGTAAGTCCATTTTATAATATTAGTAGGAACAAATTCGATTTTCTAAAAGTAAGCGTGAATGTAAAAAGCCAAAGTTATATAAATATTTAGCTGCTTTTCTTTCGTGAGTTAAAAATAACAATTTAAGTAATATTTATCTCAAAATCTAGGCCACTCTTATATAATTCTTTAATACCATTTATAGGCAGATGGCATGTACCAACGCCTATAACAAAACACTAACCAGTAGATCAAGAATACACCAATCGAAAACGATGCACTGCCTTGCGTCTGCCAGACGAACAGGTGTTAATTTCACCAACAACCAACCTTTCAAATTGTTGTCACAAAATCATTGATATTTTATGTATATTTACAATATATTTCACCCATCAATAGGGCAAAGATTTTATACTACCTACTTAATGTTTAAAGCTACTAGTATTTTGAACAAATAATCATTTGGCGGCTATAAACATCTAATTATTATTGTGTGGATAAGTACACTGATAACTTTTTAAAAACTAGATCAAATTCAATGATTAGGTATGACTATTTTGTGTAAAAGAGCCTATATTATTCAGAGTAACTAAGGAATTTTGAGAGTGGCCTTTTTGTAAATAAGCTGATTATTTAGAATATTACCATTCTGTCCATATTTTCGGTACAAGAAAAATTAACCTTCCATAAAATTAGATTTTTCTCTTTCATAGATTAACGAGCTAGAGTCAACGCACTACGAGTAAGTTATGACAGTCCATCACATTAGATGTATTTTTTAAATTAACTTTTTTATAAATAAGGTTTAAGCGTGTAAAGATTTTGGTGTGACACATTAAAATAAATATTTTTTTTAAACCGCATCCATAATAGTAATTGACATCACAAAGGATACCATTTTTAGCCATTTTATATTTCTATGAAATTACTAAAAATGGTATCTATATCATGTAAGTTTTTTTTGGATTTAGCATGATAATTACACCAAATGGTAAAGCTAGCGGTGCGTATCTATTATCATAAGTTGGTAAGCAAATGTTTGAAGGTTTTATTCAAATGTAAAAGTGATATTTTAAACTATTTCTTGTCAAATAAACGATTCCCTTTATCGTTCGGAATGTTTCTATAAATAAGTAGGTACCTAACTTAACCTACTACCCTTCCTTCCTACCAATGAAGTACTTATCCTCACCAGATTGCAATAAGAAAATTTTCCTACGAGTTTTTTATTTAAATTTTCCTACCTACAAAAAAAAGGAAGTATTTATGTAGCTTCGTCAGCAACCCAGCTTTTTAGCTAGGTATATAAGTGCTATAAGTTTGAACCTACTAACTACAGAGAGTTTGTGTTTGTGAGTGAGTGGCAAGTTTTAACTTGGCTAAGTAGTTAGGTACTTACCTACCTACTAAATAGCCCTATTAGTTATTCAACGCTGTTGACTGGAGAACAACCAAAGCTCAAATCATCCTTGGGTATGGGTAGGTATACCTACAAATAGGTATCTTTCTTTACTTAATATTATAAACGCGAAAGCAACCCTGTCTGTCTGTCTGTGACGTTATCACGGCCAAATCGTTGGGCCACACAAGAGATAGTTAATAGGTACTTTAGTCTTGGGACGGACATAGGCTAGTTTTAATCCCAAAATTTTCTATTTAAATAAATCTAATTCCTAAATCTACGCGGACGAAGTTGCAGGTAAAAGCTAAACTAATATAATTATAATATATATATATATATATATATATAATAAATAAAGTAGGTACGTAGGTACGTACATATTATTATACGTACACCTACATACTTGTATCTTAGCATATTTAGGGATAAATATTATAATTTATTATGGGCCTTGGTGCTTCCCAAAATCAATATAGGTACCTACCAATGTATAAAACTATACCTACTTATAAATTGATGGATTAAGTGGAAAAAAAACAAAGGTGCCTCGGTCTCTACCATCGCATCGCTTACCAAACATAGACCTGGGTATAGTTTGTTTGTGTTTGAACTTCCAAGGATTTTTTTGTAAACCAATTTGTATAGGTAGGTATATATATAAAAAATATTTGAGGAACTTCCCCTTTTTTGATGTCGGTTGGTAGTGCAAATTTAAATTCATGGCTAGGTCCCTTACCTACCTAAGTAGGTACCTAGGTTTCATAAAGGTAGGCACTTATTAACTATGAAACTAGAAAATGTTACGTTAAAAGGTAACTTTACGTCATCGAACGAGTTGATGATCTAAGATAATATTTATGTAGGTAAATTTGGAAATCGTGATCTCTCATCTCGGCTATAATTTTTAGCAGTCGAGTTACCGCGATGGACTATTGATGATGGACGGCGAGATAGTGATCTTATCAGTGATGCTGAATAAATTAAATTAATCGGTAGGTAGGTAGGTTACTTTACCTTATGCTATGATAGTAATAGTAGGATAATGTTAGTGCATATAGGTATACGTCGTCGTAGGTATGCAATCTTTTCGCAATTTCCAATGCTATTCTACTGGGAAGTCCGGTAGGTAGTAATAAAAATGAAGAGGTAATTAAGTAATTAATTAGGCATACATTTATGCTAAATAGATTCGAGGTTGGGGAAAATATATCTGCTGTTGTTTTTAAACAAGTTTGGTAGCGACATCTAGGAATTTCAGAATGTACAAAGTTCGGAGGTATCTTGTCGAAAGTAGCAAAGAGTGACCACTGACTTAGTTCTTAACATTTTCAGTAGATGGCAGTGTTTATAAAATAGCTAAGTTAACTTAGCTTCAAAATATTTCGATAGATGGCAGTGTAAGCGAATGAAATGTAAATGTAGTATGTAGTGCTATTCTTTTTCTATAGATGGTGCGATCTAATGTAATCAATCAATGTCACTGTCAAGATTGTCAAATCAATGTTGTCAACTGTCATAACAAATAAAACAAATTCAAAATATTTTTTCATTGATTGAGTTTCGGCTTTGCGTGCAAGCAATTTAGAGTTTTCCATCCTTCTAAACGTATTTCCATATTATTTTTTAAATGTCGCTATTAGTACGCTCGTATTATGCAGCACTAAGTCACTAACTAAACTTTTGGAATAAAACATTCAATACTTCGAGGTTAAAATTGCACCTATGTTCTAACAAAATTTCAAAGATGACGAAGGAAAACGTCCAAGATACAATAATTAAGTACGAGCACTTCATCAACGACGTCCTCAAACAAGACTTGCGGGTTTTGGAGCAGCGTTTGATACAAATAAATGCTGAAATCTCCGACCTGACCCAACAAAGACATGCATTGAAGGTGATAACCGATAAAAAAGCACATCCAGACGGTTTCAAAACTCAAGTAAACATTGGCTGCAACTTTTTCATGGAAGCTTCAGTACCGGACACGTCCGTACTACTCATAAACATTGGACTACATCATTACCTTGAGTTCTCCTCGGAGGAGGCCTGTAAGTATCTGGATGCGAGGATAAAAGCCTTTGAGAAGAAGGCTGAAGAGTTAAGAAATAAGTCAGCGGAGACGAAGGCTCATATTAAACTGATGCTATTTAATTTGGGTGAATTATATGGTGTTACGAGTATTTGAGTTACTGAAAATATTGTTAAAAAGGTAAATATTTTTTTTTGAAGTGAAATTTCTACAGAACAGGGGTATTAAGATTTTTCTGTCATGAAAAAGGGTTACATCCGCGTGGAGGGGGTAAACGATATATCACGTGGTTAGAGGGTTTCACTTCTAAATATATGTCCCAGCACACATTTTACTTTTGTTTTAGAAACTAGTATAATCTTATATATAAAAATGAATTTCTATTTCCCTTGGTCATGGCATCACATGTGAATGGCTGGACCGATTTTGCTAATTCTTTTTTTTGTTGTATTCATTATTATTAGGAGAAGGTTCTGTAAAAAGAAAATGTACAGGACTATATCTGTCAGGATGGCTAGTATAATAATAAAATGTAATAGGATCACAACTGTAATCCTCAAGTATTTATACATACATAATTTTTTAGCTCCTAAGAAATTATGGGTGGATAAGGTACTTTATAATATCTTATTCATCATTTTAATTAGCTTTTTTTCAGTTTCAGAACTTACCTCATCCCATGGGTGCCTCGGGGTGTCTGGGTACACATTAGCTACATCAACTACCAGTTTAATAAAAATCCTACATATTATGTGGTTATTATCTAAGGGAGTAATGTAAGTTATTTTAATATTACAAATATGTACATACCTCATACCTAAACTGTAATAACAAGAACTGAGTACAAATGAAGAATATAAATCTGTGATAGATAAGTTCTATGAAACATTAAGGTATAACCAATAACTTTGATTAAAAACCTATAATAGATGCAGTTATGCCTATAATAGACAAGTACATCAAATTAAATGTAAACAAGACTATTTTTATTATTAACCAACTTCAAAATAAAATTGGAGATATTCAATACAGGCTTTTTTTTGTTATCATATATTTAAGTGTAGAATATGACTGAGGTGGTCCCATATAGTTAGTAGTTTATCCATACACAAAAAAACAAAATTTAAAGACTTAAAAGTTTGATAAAACATAAAAAATAAAAAATTGGATCACTATATTATTGTAATCCCCAAGTACAGTACTCATTTCAGATCTTCAGACACTTAGATCCTTGAAGTAAGACAAGCATGTCATGAGAAGCGAAAAAAGTCATGTAACAAGAAGAATGTTGGGAATGAATGTGAATGGATGTAGACTGGTAGGCCAATGAAAAGGTGGATGGACCGTGTGAAAGATGATATGGGTAAGAAAGGAGTGAGTGAGGGAAATGGAAGAAATACACATGCAGGATGAGATACAGGGCAGGATGACTCAGATCCTTGAAGATGTCTAATTTTATTTTAATCAAATTTTTGTTGTTGAAATTTGTATAGAACTATTTAAGTAGGTAGGTACTTGTTAATCATGTTATATACAGTCGTGGTCAACTAATTAGGGACACTCTTTGGTTAAACCGAATTGTGAATTTATTTTTTATTTTCCAACGAGTCTAAACCATATTCCATATCTCTTACATGTAAGTATAATTAGTCATTTATGTGCCCGATTATACAAACAATAACAACTTCTTAAACATTAAACCTCTTTACAGTATAGCTGATAGATTATCGTAGTGCTATTTGTTCAAATAATGCTGGCTGGCCATTTAATTAGGGACACTGAGATATTGCGTTCTATTTTAAAAATTTGAATCTCAATACTTTTTTACTTCTTCTCTTATTGTTTCGTGGTAGTTTTGGCGGCAATCCCGATATTTATTTTAAGTTTTGAAAAATATTTTGAAGAAAAATGGGTAAAAATAAAAGTTGCGATCCAACACTACGAAAAATTATCATGAAGTTTGTTGTCGAGCATGGTTGGCCATACCGAAGGATAGCAGAACATTTAAATTGTTCAAAAACTATGGTATACAATGCAGTGCAACATGTCAGACGCAATAACACAGATTTAAATGTGCCCAGGACAAAAAGATCGAGAAAAACAACTCCGCAAGAAGATAGAATGATAACCAGGTTAGCTAAGAAAGATCCGTTTCTAGGCTCTATTTTAATTAAACACGAAGTGTTTGGGACAGACGAAAGTGCTGGTTTCTCAGCGAGGACCGTTCGACGACGTCTGGTAGAAGCAGGGTTGTTCGGAAGAGTGGCTCGCAAAGTACCGTTGTTGAAGAAAGAACATAGAAATGCTCGTTTGGCGTTTGCACGTAAATATGGACATTGGACCTACGCCCAATGGCAACATGTATTATTCTCTGACGAGACCAAGGTTAATTTGATTTCTTCAGATGGAAGGCAATACGTACGGCGTCCAGTAAAAGCGGAAATGAATCCAAGATTCACAAAAAAGCAGGTGAAACATGGCGGTGCAAACATTAAAATGTGGGGTTCATTTTCTGGACGTGGAGTGGGACCTGTGAGGAAAGTTCAGGGTAACTTAGACCAACATCAATACAAGGCAATATTGGAGGAAACGATGCTTCCCTATGCTGAGGAGCATCTCCCTATTATATGGACGTTTCAGCATGATAACGACCCGAAACATACCGCCCGTTCAGTCAAGTCGTTTCTTACCAGTCAGTCAGTATCGGTGCTAGATTGGCCAGCAAATAGCCCGGACCTTAACCCAATCGAGCACCTTTGGCACGAAATCAAGAAAAAAGTAGCCACTTATCGTACCACAACTTTAGATGAACTTAATGAAGCTTTTTGTGAGGCATGGGCAAACATTCCTGTCGAAACATGCCAGAAACTGATAATGTCTATGCCACATCGGTGTCAAGCGGTAATTACTAACAAAGGTTTTGCTACTGGGTACTGATTTTACACGTAATAAAATGGAGCTGTTAAAGATATTATAATACTGCAGATTATTAGTTTTGTTTAACTCTATTTTTCATTATAGTTTTCTGTCCTTAATTAAATGTCCAGCTACAGAATTATACCTTAAAATTGAATACATGTTCAACCTTTGATATTAAATACTTTTTTCTATTTATTTATTCTTTTATTTACAGCCATTTAAAGCATAATAATCGGACCAAATTATGCAAATAATAGTTACTGAGAAATCAATAGGGTTTTATATTTGTATGTACATAACCGGTTATTGTTCTTCACTATCTTGCATGTCCCTAATTAGTTGACCACGACTGTATATATACCTACTTAAAAATATATTGTTACTAAAATGCAGCTTATAAGCATTGCTACTTAAGGCGCTCCCAGTCGACGATTATTTTTGTTCGAAACGAAAAAAGAAATACTTGTCCTACCGACCGCTGCAATGACGACAAACACACGTCGGCGCGTGGTCCGCCTTAGCTTTTCGAATAAATTAATGATATAAATTATGTATAATTACTTATCAAAAATCTATTCTAATAGAAATCTAGATCTACATATTACCTATCTTTAACCATAAATCACAAGTTGATTTTAATAGTAGGTATATAAAATATTTCGATCATAAATTCTAAAACGTATCATTTTGAAATAATATCTTTATCGTGAAAAGTTTCTGCTATTATGTTTTCAGCTTAATAGAAATCTACTTATAAAAATAGGAGATGTGGCTTGTTCAGAAGTATTTCTTTTTTCGTTTCGAAAAAGAGCAATCGTCGACTGGGAGCCCCTTAAGGCGATACTTGAAATTTTTGACTTTTTGTATGGGCTGAATTTACCCGGATAAGACGGAAAAAGTGCTAAAACTGCAATATCTTAAAAACCATCAAATTTAAAAAGAAACCGTCTGTAATTTATTTAGCTAGTGTGATTATCTAACGAATTATATAAAAATGAAATGTTTAGCTATTCATAGTTTTGATTAAAAACGAAACTAGGGTTTTTGAGGAGCAACTTTGGAAAATAAATCTATCGAGAAAAGTTTCACCAATCGTGTTTCTGCATTCTGCATTCTTCAAAAACATTTATTACTCCTCTTAAACTATATTTTCTGCAGCTAAATAGGCACATAACAAATTGAAAATATCTTCGTCTTTCATCAATAAGCATTCAAGTTCTTGTCACACAAAGTCAAGTATCCAATGAAAATTCAATTAGTTAGGTATCTAAAGGCTAAGAATCAGCTGAATAGGCTTAAGAGCAGCCCTTACCTAGGGTGAATTAGGGGCAATTTGAATATTTAGTCTCAAGATGCGGGGCGATTACCCATCGCGATGGAAAACTCGAATAGATTAGCATTCTGATTACCTACTACTTAGAGGGTTGATTGGTATCGGCTGCAGTGCCGAATGATTTTATGAATATAAGATAAGGATGGTCATGCGGAGTTAAAGGACGTTACATATCATGCCTTTTTAGGGTTCCGTACCCAAAGGGTAAAAACGGGACCCTAATACTAAGACTTCGCTGTCTGTCTGTCATAGGGCTGTATCTCATGAACCATGATAGCTAGACAGTTGAAATTTTCACAGATTATGTACCTATTTCTATTGCTGCTCTAACAACAAATACTAAAAACAGAATAAAATAAATATTTTAGAGGGGCTCCCATACAACAAACATGATTTTTTTTGCCGTTTTTATAGATAATGGTACGGAACCCTTCGTCCGCGAGTTCGCTCTCGTGTTACCTGGGTAAAAAGTATCCTTTATGCTATTCCAGGGCATAAGCTATGCATGTTTTAAGTTTCAACCAAATCCGTTTTGTCGTTTGTGCGTGATAGAGGCACAAACATACAAACAACCTCACATACTTTAACATTGGTAATGTTATTAGGATAGAATACGTAAGTAGGTAGGTAATGTAGGTATACTTTATGACTCTCACTTGGGTTGCATAGTGGTTTGAAATAGTTTTTTTCTGGACATAGGGATAGGTGTTGGAAAGGTTATGTAAATAAAATACCACAATCAAATAAAAGCTTAGCTTTATATTACTCGTTATATCCACGAAGAAACATCCCTCACCGGTATCAACAAGTCTCTGCTGACAATGTTAGTAGAGATACAATTTCATGTTTCACCGTTTTTCCAATCGGATAATTTTGAATAATTTTGATCAACAAATTTTAGAACCGTCAATTTTTCATTACCAATGCAATTTGCATCAGTCCAACGACAGAGTCGAAAGACTTAATTTAGAGGTACAATTTCTTTGAATCCACAATAATTCCACTTTACATGCCTAATACACCAAACAGTGGTTTAGTTCCTAAACATTCACGGACAAAGACACACGCTCGTAAAATATAAGCATTATGACAATGTGATATTATATTAATGTATAAGTATTGTTGTATTAATAACCGTAATAATTAATGCGTAGTTAGGTTAGGT
The DNA here is from genome assembly GCA_912999785.1 of Hydriomena furcata. Lineage (NCBI taxonomy): Eukaryota > Metazoa > Arthropoda > Insecta > Lepidoptera > Geometridae > Hydriomena > Hydriomena furcata. The sequence continues at coordinate 9,247,001 of OU538839.1, forward strand.
TAGTGTGTAGGGTACGACTTGTCTGAGGCTCACAGATTACAATAGTGACCCGCTTGACGCCATTCTAAGACAAATACCGTGGAAACGCTTACATTTTCACTTTTCACCTTAAATTGTTTTTTAAATTTATATTTTTACATCCAGAATCATATAAACATCTTTTGAGTTATTATAATATTTACCTATATAAACGAGAGCCGCCCCGCCGCTCCGGCCGCGCCGGTCAACTTTTTATTTACAAATGGTTAATGCTCCTAAACGTTTCATATCCAACGCTATTCTTAAAATTAAATACAAAAAACGTATGACATTCTAATTTCATCTAAATCCCATTTTGTCATCGCTATAATTTATGAATTTTGATCATTACACCAACTTTAGAAATATTCAATACAAAAATACTTTTTTTTGAATAAAATTTTTTACACGTCTCCTTTTATATCATCGGCGTGGGGTGGGGCGGCGGAACGGCCACCACAAAAGAAAAGCTTTGAGCCTCGTAACCTTAACATCATGAAATTTGTACTAAATATATCAAAACCAGCGGACGCGGCGCCATTATCACTTAGCCGAAATGCGAGGATACCGAAACGATGCCTAAATACTAGTCAAATTACTGCTCGTGCGACTTTCTATCCACGCAGCGTCCGCACCGCGGCACAGTGGTGCCGGTTTGACGCGTCGTGGACAAAAACCCGCGCGCCACTTACTAAAATAATTTCGATTTTTTAATTTTGTCACTAATTTTTATCACCGGCATCCGCGTCCGCTCGCTGTAGTTTACAAATATATCATACCGAAAGTACACCACACATGGACTGCGGCTCACTAAAACTTAAAATAAACAATTTTTCATACCAACACACAAGAATACAAAAAGAACGTGTATCGCTGTTACGAATGAAGACCACAAGGATATTGAAAATAAGGACTTACATAATTTTCGAAGTCTCTATTCCGAATACAAAATTACTTACGAACGCTTCACATAATCCATAGACATCTTTTGTGATAATTGTATGATTATTATAACATACTGTGGCGTTCGGGCTTACCTTACTTAATTATTATCGATAAGCATCGGCAGTATTTTGTTTCAAGACATCCTAATAGTGTTTCCGTGCTCATTTTTGTCCATTTATCAGATACATATTAAGTATATAAGAATGACACTTACTTCATAACTACCTAATTTTTCGAATTTCCCTTAATTTGAATTTTCTCATATAGAAAAGTTGATACAGCTATTTGGTACTCCTAAATGTCATCTAACTTCCAAAAATGAAATGCTACATACAATAGAGTCTATTACAATTTCGAAAATTTAGGAACCATAATACCCAAACGTTGAACCAAATACGTTCTACATACATAATATTGTTTTATTTTATAATAATTTTGAAAAATAATTACATATTTCTTTTAATTTAAATTGTTAATCCAAAGATTTCGTAGACGGATTCGAAAATACTAAAAATGTTAAAGCAAAATCTTTAGAGAACATTTTTGGAACAGAAGTAAACTATCTCTAGCTAGACACAACATAAGGATAAGTTGGCCGAAAAAGGGCAATTTCTACAACTACATACATATTAATAGATACATACATCAGCTTTCTAAACACCGAATTTTGTACTCTTTCTGTGGGATAGCCCCCATGATCACTGTGGACTAATTTATTTCGATGTTTTAAAATTGAGTCTTATTAAATTTAGAAAAATTGTCAACCGATAACTTATAATCCATTATCGAATCGAATAAACTTTATAATCGGCTCGATCGCATAATATTATATCCATTGTGGTCTTGTAGCGGCTGTTGCACAGTGAGTCACTCAAGTAAAAAATCCGGACAAAACACAATATAAATGTCAACTTTACAAATCGCCTAAAAATATTATAAGGTCTAAAACATTAAACGGCTCCAAGTATCTGCAAATTACGGCATGTCGCTTGAATACTGTTGATGGGAAATCAATACATTTCTATTGTAATATGTGTTGTGTAGCCTGCACTAATATTAGATAATGAAGAAATCTATCAAGAGATCGGAATAACGAATTAGTTACTTACTAATACAATAAATAGTCGATGGGTTGCCAGTTTAGAGCTAAAAAGTACACTAATTTAGGAGTGTACGGATAAAGATAAACATTACAGTGACTACAATTTTCTTATCAATCTAAGTGACTCGTCTCTAGCTAGTCCGTTTAATGTAATCAATTCCATATTCAATTCGTGGTGTTTTGCGTCACTGGCTAGAGACAACAATTACTTATGTACAGAACAATCTTCTTAGCTCTAAATTGCCAAGGCCTATGGTACGGAGAAACAAACAACATGTAACAGAATAAGAGTAACGTAACATGGAACGATGCTCGATCTCGAACAAGCCCTGCGGCGACTGCGTAGCTTTCATGCTTGCAAACCGACATAATCGTGGAAACTTAAAACGGGCTATTGCTGTGAAAGGTTGGGTGATTGTGGTAGGGTATGCCCGTTTTCAGATAACTTTTAAATTTCAACTCCTCACGCGCTCTGTGGACAAATGGCCACATGACCATCACATCAGATGTTGAAACTCAAACAGATCCGAAAACGTTCGGGACAATTTTGAACAAAAAACCGGATATCCAAACGGGAAGGGGGAGGCTGCGTGTATGTTCTATGTGTCGATGTCTTAAAAACTTTCGTATCTCTCTAACTCTCCTAACCTGCTAACACACCAGTCGACGCCTGGTCCATCCTAAACTGAGATACCCCTTAAGTAATTATCGTAATAGTTAAAATGGTTACAAATTAAACGATAACAAACGTGTAATATTAAATGAAAAATGCTTACACTTGCTTAGCTAGACCTGCCGTCGGCCCTGCGCGGTTACGAACGAGAAACTCAGGATGGAATAACTTTTTACAATTCCGCAAATCAATTCTCAATTTTCCAGTTTTATTGTTTCCTTAATTAAATATTGTTATCGCTAAGATAGGTTTTAGTCATCTTCTGTATTAAAACTATTATTATAGTTATTATGTACACGTCGCTAGACATCTCTGTACAAACTATCTATCTTATCGTAGTATATTCTATATGAAGCATTTAACTTATTATTATTGTGTCCTGTCGAACTGAGGATGTAAACTGAAAGTGTTTCCGCGTTGCTGGGACGACGGCCGGTATCTACTTGTTATAACAAATACATCGAGATATGCGAAATAGCCCGAGATTGCTTCTCGCTACTTGTGCCTTCAGTCTAACCTCAGTTACGTTATGAACTGCTTATGGCGCTTCTGGTGATACTTTTTTTAGGAGTCGAGGAGCAAGTCTCGGGGGACGCGCTACGTATAACTACGAATGAAACTAATTATTCTTCTATAGTATATTAGTAAAGTGTGTATGTATACGGTTGTAGTTCGTATCGGTCGAACTGCTATGCGTGTGCATGGGTGGCAAATGCGCGGACGCTGCGCGGGACTTCGGTTAGGTGATAGTTTCTATTGAGGGCCCGTTTTTGAATAATTTCATATTTATTTTCATGTAAAAATTCAACATTTTTGAAGGCACTTCTAATCGGACGAGGTGGCCCCGTGCGTTTTAGTGTAATCTGATACCAAAAGCGATTGACTGTAATTTTTGGTTTGGATTTTGAGGATTTAGGGCTATTGACGTGTTGCCTTCGTTGCTATTGTAATACTGTTTGGATGTTATCGAAATGTCTATGAGTTTGAGAATCGCCGCGAAGCGCCCGCGTGCGGAGCAAACGACACAAGTGGAACTAACTTCGAAAAATGTGGCCAGAGTCTAAAAACAAATAAATCCAATCCAATTTCAGAAAAGTAAACTGAACACTGTGATAGGTATTGTTGTGTCTGCATTTACTGTGTTAAAGAAACTAAATTCATCGGATAACTGAAATTTGAATTACTGATTGAATGGTGCGTCGCTCCGCTTTCGCGTTGTTGTTTTCTTGAAAGGCCCACGCAAAATATTTTGAAGTATTTCTCTAACAAATAAACTTAATCCTAATCCGGGCGGTGTTGATGCCGCTGGTTCCGGAGTCATAAACTGAAACGCGATCCTAAATTTGCCGAAATATTGTAAATACAACAAAGGATGTTTACCTTAACTAGAACTGAGGATGTGTAATTTGTTTTGGAATTTTGTTACTGTCTTATCTTATTCTATTGAAAAATCTCATCTGCAAGAACGCAAAACCGGTTATCGTATAAAAATAAATCTGTTAATTATTATTTGTTTGTGGATCGAAAAAGAACCCTGCTCTATTGTACTAAAGACTATGGTTAACATTAATCAATTACTCTTAAAATAAGTAGGTGTGACGAGGTAAAGGTTGACAATTTTCGGCTGCCGAAGCGAGCCAACAACACAAGCATTACGGGAACAACTCAACAGACACATGCTTAAAAGGATAAGGAAACAAGGATGAACCAAAAATAAAAAAACAACAAAACGTTCAAAACTTAAGCAGTTAAATATATTAATCGTTTTTTTCCTTAAATGATAAATCCATAAATGATTTTAAGATATACACAACTATAAAAACCATTTAAAGATAATACTTAATAATAATATAATAATAATTATATATAGCCAAATATATTATGTGCACAAATAAAATTCTAGGTGACTTAAATTTTCTCTTACTCGTATAACCTAATGAATTTCCTAGTAGAGTGATTTGTGGCGCTACCACCGCGTGTAGCTGCGCCACTCGACGTCCAACGTACGAATTCAATTTTTTAATAATTTTAAACTTTTATTTATCAATAATTTTGAATCTGAAGGCCTAAATGCGAGTGTCGTAAAATTTTGGTGAGCGAAACGAATCGTCCAATGTTTTTTTTTATAATTTAGTTATGCCGAAACGTTGTGCGTTGCGTCGATGTTCACTCCAACTGTTCGAGGAAGTTGGGTGACTTGAAGTATTCGGGCACGGGATCATCTAACCGCGAGATCACCTTATAGATGGACTTCTTCCAGCTCTGCTCTGCGTCCTTCCCGCCTTGGATGGCGCGGAAGAACTCTCGCAGAGTCTGCTCTATCACATATCTGAAGTTTGGTGGCACCTGGAATTAATTAAATAGTCATGTTAGTTACACAGTAAAGTTGAGCGTTACAAATTCAATTTATTCCATAGTTAAATTTAATAAAATTCAGTTTAATACATACAATTCTTACCTCAATGTGGTTGTTCCGGTTGTAGTGTAGATTGAGCACCCGGTAGAGCTCTGAATCTCCAGCCACGTGGAGGTCCTCGGCCGCTTTCATTCCTTCGCTGATCGCCTGGCGCGCGTATTTCTCCATTTGGATGTAGTAGAACTCCCTGTAAACAAAGAAAGAACCATTGAGTCGTGTTCATAAACTTGAACAGAGAAAGTCACGTCATTTATGTTACAGTGTCTAGGTTCAAAATTTGTATGTCTCTTTTAAACGGCGTTGAAAACTGAAATTGGCCAAATATCTAGCAAAAATGTTCTCACTTTCCCCCCGTAAAAAAACGATTCAGAATTACGGCCTATGCCTACAGTCTATCCATCTACCCATCAGTGTGACACTTCACGGCACAATGAAAATAAAAAAGGCACTTGAATACCGTCGAGAGCGGGAAAGGATTTGATTAGCCATTTTCGCTCTCCGGTCGCGTCGCATCGCTTCGCTATCTTCGCTTCGGTTCGCTTACGAGAGCGAGTTGAGCGAGCTGAGCGCATCGAGAGTCTCGCGAGGCTAATTACTTACGAGTTCGCATTCAGACGAGCTAATTCGGTTTTTCACGTTCCTGCAAGTGACGCTACGGATTATATTGCTGGGATTTTCAAGTGGCTCTTAATGAGAAAATAAAAATCCTAATTGCGAGATTGTTCTTTCGCCTTTATTTTGGTAGTTTATTTTCTGTTACCAATGATGTAGGGACGAGTGGATGTATATTTTGCTTTAATTAAAACTGTGTCAATTGTGTTTCATATCTTTGGTGTTTTTATTTTATTTTAGTAGAGATAGTAAAACAAGGAGCTCTAAGCCACTCGCGAGTCACTCGGACCTTTCGCTCGCACACCGGAGGGTTCTATTATTTTTTAATTGGCACTCGACGCGAGATCGCAGCCTTACTAATTGAATAGGTTAGTAAATAGAGTGTCTAAATAATTAGATGTCTTTTGGACTAGAGTGAGATGTAACACGCCCCACTGTGCGGTGCGTTCTCGTATTATAATAACAAGCACTTAGATTATAAGTACTTGCTTGTTCATGGGATTAACATGATTTCCATTTTATTTTGGCTTTTTTGGCTCAAGATGAAATGTTTTTGAAAGATCGACATAATAGCAGTTCCTACTCATCAGGCGTACTTAGGTAGGTTAGTTTTGATAAGGATCAACCAGGTCGCTTAGAAGTACCTATGTAGATTTTGTAAGTAGGTAGGTAGGTACTTACAGCTTACGTTTTACGCAAATAAGATGCGGGTGGTGAAGTAAAGGAAAAATAACTAGATGAGGTGCTTGTTAGTACCTACCTAAACAGATGCGTTGAACGTCTCTCCCCGCTACAGCCCCTTTGGGGTTGAATTTCGAGACTTACTTTCTTAGTGCACCCCTACACAAGAATACACCCTCCAAATTTTAAATTTCTAGGACTAGTTATACTGTGCGTTGATAGATCAGTCAGTAACGCAAGATATTTTTGTATTTGTTCATAAAAAAAAACTGAACCAAAAAAAATCTTTCTCACAATAAATACTACATTATCAACGAGTATCGTAGGCTATATTTTACTTTTAAATAGTAGTATAGTAGTTAACCCTACGAAAAGTACCAAGACTAATGTCTAGGTAGAATATGTTTCCCGCGTTTTAATCATTCCTACACTGTGCTTGTATTCCAAAAACCGTTACTTAAGGAATCAGCTGTTTTCAACACTGTCATTGTTGGCACCCTTAACAGAATTTGGCAAATGTTACCGCAAGCCAAATTCAACTCTATGTGCTACGAAATACGCATAAATTTAAAACTAAATTACTATGACAATAGATGACTGTAGAGCTTAAGATTTGAGGAATTTCGTAGTATTGTTTGAAGGTATAAAATCGTCTGGCATTCTCTTCTTTCTTATGATTGGTATAACATCTTGCGTCTACCTGGCAACGTCTTCGTTTATTGTTTGATTTTTTTTTGCAAAAGTTTACTTTGAAATTCTGTCTTGAATGAATTCAATGAAAATTTAATGTATTGTTGTAAAAATAAGGGTCAACTCAGAGCAAGTTATTACGTAGCAACTAGCAACTGGCTTTAGATTAGTACCTAAGTAAGAGAGAAATACTCGAAAAGGGTGCATCTACTTTATATTTTTGTGTAGGATTGAAATGGCAATGAAGAAATTAAATTTAGACTGTCTTATGGAGCATAAGACAGGGTTCCGTACCCAAAGGGTAAAAAAGGAGCCCTATTACTAAGACTTCGCTGTCCGTCTGTCTGTCACAGGGCTGTATCTCATGAACCGTGATAGCTAGACAGTTAAATTTTTCAAAGATTATGTAGGTATTTCTATTGCTGCTATAACAACAAATACTAAAAACAGTATAAAATAAATATTTAAGGGGGGCTCCCATACAACAAACGTGATTTTTTTGCAGTTTTTATAGATAATGGTACGGAACCCTTCGTACGCGAGTCCGACTCGCACTTGGCCGGTTTTTTTGCTGATCACAGTGGTATTTATTTATTGCTAATTCTGTTTACTTTGTTCAGGAAAGAGTTATGAAGAAATTAAATTGTCCATTGGCTATAAGTATTTAATTTCTTCATAGATGACTCAATTTTGGGAAAAGGTGTAGAGCCCTTTTCGAATATGATGGCAGAAGAATAACTATTTGAAACTGTAGCTTATTCCCCCTACTATCTTAAAAATAACTTCTACGTAAGCATTTGAACTATTTTTTAAATAAAAAATGTAGATGTAGTAACTACCTACTCACATTAACACCCTATGTATACATAGATATACAGAATCAAAACAGTTCAAGATTTTTTTCTCGTATTTGTGTGAATTTATTTCTCATAAGTTATATTTCTTTAGAAAAAGTCGTCGACTAAAGTTAAGTACACAGACGCCTTAAAAATCGTCGAGGGGTTCAAGAAATCTCAGCGTTACTGCGGTTGATTCCCCCTCAAGAAGCTCGGTTCCCGTGTGAACTCCGCTTAAACGACTGCTTTAGGCTTAAGAAAGGGACAGACATGGCTACTATGCAAATAAAACGCGACGAAGATGTTTTCAAACGGGTTTATTGTCTCTTTGTATCGACAAAAACTTCAACAAGAAATATAATATTACTATATAAATAATATAATACGAAATACATATAATATACGAATATACGAAATATAATACGTATAAGACGTTAAGTCTCAAAGTTAAGTGTTGTTGCGAAAATGTTAAACATAGGTTTAGGTACCTATTTTATAGGTGTATCTACAGTTTATTTTAGTCTAAGTACCTAAATCTCTTCCTTGACATTTAAAAATTTACCTAGGGCTAGTCTCCTAGAAGGTATATCTAAGTACCTTAAGCAACTACATTCATGAATTTAAAAGTTTCTCAATATATTGTCGTGTCTATGTATTATAAAGTCTACGATATCGCCGCTAAGACGTTACTCCGAGGGGTCATACTGAATTGTTTTTTTTTCACCACTTTCTTCTGTATCCTTTGTTGACTTGCCTAGATGGCGCGAAACATAGGTAAGTTGGTAACATTATTCGAAACTTGAAATTTTGAATGGCGAAACGTGTTTTTGTATTCACTTTATTTTACTAAAATGTTCTTGATGGCTAGTGCATGGTTAGGTCAAGATTATTTATTATTATTTTTTTAAATACTATACAATACATACTATAACACCCAGACACAAAAAATTTTCTTCACACAAATGTTTGTCCGGGTGGAATCGAATCCACAACCTACGGCAGAGTTAATATTACTACCAAATGTGCTGTGACAGTCGAAAAGTGTTATTTATTTCATAAAGAAATTCATTTGAGTAGGTAAAGCCGCGGACGAAAGCTAGTGTTGAAAAAAATATAATGCATCTTGTTCTACGGAAAAAACGAGGTTCTTACCCTCTTATCGGGCGGAGTAGCGGTGCGCACCCGCATCGAAAACTGAGATAAAGATTTGCGCACGACTGCCCTACTTTTGCTGTTTTGCATAGAGAAATCGAAGTTTTACTTTCAGTTACGCGTAACTAGAATTATAAAGAGTAAGAAATAAGTATCCTTATAATATTATTAATGCGAAAGTCTGTGAGGATGTTTGTATGTTTGCTAGTCAATCAGGCTAACGACAAAACAGCTTAAGATGAAATTTACCTAATTGAAAATGAAGGGTCTTTATAATCTAAAAAAACATCATCGAAATGATAAAAAGATGCAAAAGGGATGATTTGGGTATAGATGGCGCTGGTGTGCAAAAAATATGACATCAGTGGTCATAGCAACGTACATTTCTTTATTTGATTATTGAAATTCGGACAGGTTTACTTTTAAAACATATTTTTTTTTCTAAACGGTACATATTTCTTTCATATTCTATTTTATTTTTATTTTTACTTCTTTTGTAATAGTTAACAACCTACCAAGGTAGTTGATTTACCTATATTATATTTTCCTTCACTAAGTAATAATAAGTTCCTATGCATTAGTAACAATGTTATCTTTCTAAGACCTATATAAAGAAGTCGGTAGGTAGGTACTAATTAAACTGCATTGTATGATAACTAGCTTCATGGTGTTTACATTCAATTAGGTTCGAAGTATTTTTCCTTGTGCGCAGAAGATTATTGCTTAATTAGATGCTCAGCATAGGAAAATACGGTAACCACTTCTATTTTTATATTTTATTGTAATTTATTATTTCATTGATATCAATTTACAATTACAAAAGGAATATATATCTATTGTTTTCTTGCCTCAGCATTGTTTTATTTATCTTGTACATACTAAGTACTAGTATGTGGGTATGTGACTAAAAATTTAATTAAATATTTGTATTTATTCGCGAAAAAGCACTACGTACTACAATATATTCCACCTTTTCACATATTTTTTTATTATTTAAAGTAGGTAACTACTTAGGTACCTATAGAAAACCCAAGACACTGCACATTGATAAAAGTATAGGTATAGGCAACCTACCATCGATTATTTATAGGTCGATGGTAGCTACCTATTACTTACAAAAAGTTATTTAAACTTAGTGTTCCCGTAATGAAAAGGCTTGTACCTACTTGCTACTAGTAGGATTTGTTGTTCTGTGGTTTCGTATAGATACCTTAAAAACCACTAAAATACACCGAATAAAGGCAGATTCACACCTGCCATGTACCTTCACGGTCTTAATAAAATTGCCGAAATAAATTTAGTTCCAGACTCCAAACACTTATTTCGATCGTTGCCAAATACAATGGTTATTAAAAGTGGTGCGAACCTCCGTAAATGATACAGGGTGGTATCAGGGTGGTGTGTGTGTGTGTGTGAGTGGACCGCGTCCAGCTTTCGAGGAGTACGCCAGAACGGGCAGGCTGACTGCAGTTCGTAGAGCGAAGTTATTGTAGACAAGACAAAATAAATATGTTAAAAGTAAAAAAAAAACTGATTAAAATGTTTCGACCAATCAAAAAGTCAACAGATGATAAGTAATATTTTAAAGTTTTATGAAGGAACTTAAATACAATTTAAATGGGACTATTCTTAATAGTATACACAATAGAAAATATAATCACCAGGTAAAAGATGAGCGCGGTCATAGGAAGGTACCTACATAAAAAAAATAAAATGTATCGAATTGAAACCTCTTTTTTTTTTTTTTTGCTCACTAGCTTACTACATCATCATCATAGGTCGTGACTTAGGACGCCATTATTTCGAACCTACGTCAGTCAATCTCGTGATTTCCCATCGTTAAATACAATACCACCAATACCACTATGACTATATTCTTAAATATTAATGAAATAATAATTGACGCGTTTAAAAATAAATCGGGTAGGGAAATTTCAAACGCTGTCACGTCAAAGAAGTTGTTTGCGTCATTAAGTGAGAGGAAAGGTAAAACAACACATTTGACCAGAAATGTCACAACTCACGTGACAACATCAAATAGTTTCAGTCACCTACTGAGTTTCGAGCTTTTATTTCGTTAAAAAATTGCAAAAGTTGTCACGTCAAAGGAGTTTGTGAAAAAATATTTTTTCGTCACTCGAATAAGCGTCAATAGCTAGTTATGTCTACAAAATTGTATAAAGTTTGATTACAACTTCCTGACATCAGTGACTAAAGTTATTTCAGTGCTTATCAAAACGATGATAACACAAAAAACTCTGTAGTTTGTTAGCTCTATGTAAAAAAAGTTGCACGGCATGCTGCACACATGCACACCGCACGCACACATCGGCGGTGAAAGCGAGTAAACTAATACCGGCTGGATTAATGCTTCAGTTAGTGAAAAAACTTTTTTCAGGCTGCGCCGTCCGTTGCAGGGGCGGAGTAGGGACAAGGCTTAATAATGACAGGTCATCCAATGATTACGTTTAAAAAAAAGAATATCGACTATCGTTTCGACTAATCGAAATACTAATATTGGTTTTTATGTTTTAGGTGGGAATCATCAAAATCGAATCACTAGGTAAAAAGATGCCAAAAACTCAATACATAAAAAAAAACAATAAAATAAATTACTCATCTAACTAACTAACATCTAACCTCTTCTTTCGTTGATTGAAAATAGTTTAATTTGCAATTCTTCATTGTTTTTTAGAATAAGTAATTAAATTAATAAGCTCACAACTGTCATCGACAAGCATGATGTACTCTCGCTCAGATAGTCAAATGGGATAGTCAGAGACACGTCCAAACATTGCGTTCGGCTACTTTTTGCATGGCATTCCATACGTGACAAGTTGCAAGTTTAATGTCAATTAAAATAATATTGGTTTACCCTACGATGTTTTCCTTTACCGATAAAAATATTAAAGCACGTGTACTTATTCAAATTCATTGTGGTTCTAGGTATGTAAGCTAGATATGATTTGACGTATGTATTGTACGTATTTCCTAATAATATTGTAAATGCGAAAGTTTGTGAGTTTGTTATATAAGTTTGTGCTCCGATCAGGACTAAAAGACATAACGGATAAAGATGAAATTTGCTGTAAATGTAGATATAATGCCCGAATAAAACATAGACCACTTTAAAATACGTAAAACATCCCCAAAATGATAAAAAAACACATAAGGCATGATTTTTGTATAGATGGCGCTGGTGTGCAAAAATCAGATATCAGTGTTGACATCAGTCGTCATCGCAACGAGCGTTACAATATCCGATTATTGAAATTTGACAGGACAACGTCTGTCGCGTAGTACTTGATAAACGCTAACTACATTTTGGTGAAAAATAATCTGTTCCATCAGCTTCGAGGTTTTAGTTATTTTTATCAAACGAATTAATGAGGAAATATTAATAATATAAAATAAGCATATGAATACAAATTCTATGAGGTCATTCTATTATCTTGTAGAATAGGTAACGAAATATCCAAGTAAGTACGTCATAAAGTTAAATAAATAAATATCGGTGGATATTTTTACACGCCATCTAGCCCCAAATTAAGCAACGCTTGTAGGTACTATGGGAGCCATTATTACTTATAATTTTTTTTTTGTAAACACATAGACGATACATGATGCATTATAACACCCTTGCACAGGAATCGAACCCTACAACCTACAACGCAGAGTACTACCAACTGAGCTGTGAGTCCAGTCGGTTATTTTTTTGGTTTAGGTTTACACTACCAGCGACAAGGAAATTCCATCTAATTGATTTCCTTTCGAAGTGAGTAATGTAGGTATACTTAAGGGGCTCCCAGTCGACGATTGCTCTTTTTCAAAACGAAAAAAGAAATACTTCTGAACAAGCCACATCTCCTATTTTTATAAGTATATTACTTCAGGTTCCTACCTAGATTTCTATTAAGCTGAAAACATAATAGCAGAAACTTTTCACGATAAAAATATTATTTCAAAATGATACGTTTTAGAATTTATGATCGAAATATTTTATATACCTACTATTAAAATCAACTTGTGATTTATTGTTAAAGATAGGTAATATGTAGATCTAGATTTCTATTAGAATAGATTTTTGATAAGTAATTATACATAATTTATATCATTAATTTATTCGAAAAGCTAAGGCGGACCACGCGCCGACGTGTGTTTGTCGTCATTGCAGCGGTTAGTAGGATTATTTATCGAAGTGATTAAAGATGGGTACATCTTTATTCACATATACTATACATTATAAAATAGGAGATGTGGCTTGTTCAGAAGTATTTCTTTTTTCGTTTCGAACAAAAACATGTTTTACCTACTCGTATTTATCATTATTAAGTACCTACTTTTACCGAGTTACTAATATTAAATGTTTTTTAATTAGGTCATTTTCAGTAGCAACTGCTTATTATCTTGAATACCTACCAATTCTTTAGGTTATTTAGGTTTCAGTTTAGTTATATGTTTAATATAACTAAAAATAAAATACTAAAATAATATTTAGGTAGGTACTCTGGTAGTTTTCAACTGATTCTTGTGTATTTTGTAAATATTCTGTTCTGTTAATATTAGGTAGTATTAGATGTTATTTATTTCTGTTAAGACTTAAGTACATATTGTAATACAATCTATAAGATGGTTCTTAGAGATTACGAAATAGTACACTGCTAAAACTAGGTATTACCCGTATAGAAGGTCTTTCAAAGTGCTTAGATACCTACATGTACCTTTATGCGGGCTACTGTTTGTTTTCAATGACGTGCCTATACTTGCAACTTTCTCGCCAATATTCTGTTATAGTATAGTAAAATCTAGTGATTCTGTTATAGTCATAGAAATAACACAATTTCGACAAATCCTAATGATACAAGGTCGCAAACGCAGTTTATATATCAACATGTATTTTTTTTCCATTTTGCTCTATCAGCCGTCATCTCATCACTCACTCCTTTCTTACCTATGCCATCTTGCACAGTCACAGTCCATCCACCTATATACCTAACATTCTTCTCGTCACATGACATTCTTCCTTCCTCATAACAATGTTAATAAATAACGAAAAAGGAACATTTAATTTAATTTCAAATTACGAATCGATTTTATATTCTGAATGCGTCTCTGACTAATGACTCCCTCCTCGCTGACCCGCCTCTGTCTTGTACCCCAGGCTTCAAAAGTTCAGCTCATTTGAGTGCTCGCTGAGATTTTATTACCCCCATCACCCCCCAACTACTCACTTCGGTATTAAAATTTTCAAAAAAAGGGTTAAACGTACGCAAGCTAAAGGGTATCCGTTGACCGTTCATGCTACTTGATCTCAGAATTAGTTGGTTAATTACTGTTGGGACTGTCTCCCAGTTTTATAGTCGAGTGTACTCCTTTAGTCGGCGGTCTGTCATCTCTTGGACTGTGAGTTGGGGAAAAAGCCGAGTGCAGTTAGTAGCTTTGTCGAAAAAAAGCGGGAATGACTGGCACAAAATAATTTTGTAAATGAAATAGTTTTTTTTTTCGTAAATTTTGACTTTGAAGTTCGCGATGTCACTGTCTATTTGGATTTGACGTTTTATTTTTAAACGTAGGTAATTCTAATCTATTTCCAGGTATCACTTTGTTTTTTTATTATGTTGTTAACATAATAAACTTATAGAAAACCGTCAGTTTAATTAAATACCTACAATGTAACCATATATATAAAAACGAAGGGCGTGTTCATGTCTAACTATAATTATTTTAATGCTATAGATGTCATTACGCACCGTATCGCAACTTTACTTTAAGCTTATTTCCCTTGAGCTTAAAATATTGCTAAAGATTTTATTTTAGGTGTGATTTTATTAATTTACATATTTTACGTGACTGTAACACGGTGTAAGATTTACTTTTCATGAAAGTGTAATATCGTGTCTTATTTAATGGTCTTAGAAATATTTTTTTAATAAACGATGAAAATTCAAACTCGCTGAAATGTTATATCTAAGTTCGATTTTTTTTATGTTTAACAAAACGTAGGCATCATACAAAGTAAGTACCTATCTCGATTAATAAAATATTAATAACTTTACCCTAAGGACTGTAGCAGTAGGTAAGAATACTTTAATGGATATTGTGAGATTCAAGAAATATTAGTAGGTACCTACCAGCAGTCCTATATAAGCACCCGAGAAAAGTTTCTTCTACAGAAGATAAAAAATAATGTGTCAAAAATACCGACTTTTCTACTTTTTAATAACCGCAAGAATGTATAAAAAAAATATTTCCAAACTTCTCTCGACCAACATTTCACGTCTAGATAGACTATCTACGTTCAAATGTAGTTTTTGTCTATTCTTTCGTAGAGAAAACGTTTTCTCGATGAATAAGCTATAGGTAGACATCCAGCTGGCTTATTTTTTATATAGTCATATTATGGCTTTCAAAGCAGTGTAGGTACATAGATTCTATAATAGTTACTATGAAATTGCTATTCTTTAAATTCTGATATTATGGCTATAAAAATGATATATTTTTACGAAATAAGCCAGCAGAACACAGCTTGCTTTTAACCATAAAAACACTATTTTCCGCGGTAAGGCCGTTACACATTAATTAATTACGTCTTAGGGCGCGACTTGTTGGCGTACTTATGTAATTTCCCATGTGAATACAGCCTATGCCACACCTTTCACCTTCACATGTTGTGTATCACTCCTTATGCGTGTACCTTGCGAGTTTAATTTATTTTAGTAGGTTTTTTTTAAATGGAATAAGAATTTACGAGTAGCGTGAACTAGGGTTATAATTATAAGTGTATCTATCTACTATGATGCTAACCTGAATATGAATAAACCTTTGAATTAAATAGCAAATGAATCGTAATCCCAAGTGCGATAGACAACCACTCAGATCCTTAAAAATGTCTAAAGGGGTTAGTCCGTGACACGTCCAAACATTACATTTAGTAGGTACATGCCCACATATTGCAGTATTAAAATTTACATAGAAAAATATCAATGTTTGTTTAAATTTTGTAAAGATTTGTAGTTTTATAAAAAAATCGATGAAACAGAATCGAATGCGATGGAGTTTACGCTTGGTCTTTTTAAATTAAAGACCAGCGTATCTAGATCTTCCCGTACTTCGGCGAACAAACGATAATGGCAAGAACGTCCCCCGGCCAGGGTTCTCCAAGACCTGGCCGGTCGGCTTCAGCCAGGAGATAAGGGTCGGAGCTGGACTTCCGTTCCCACTGATAGTGGTTAGAAACAAACAATATTTTGTGATGCATCCGTTTCTAAGAAGCATTTGTGTAAGAGAATTACTTTAAATTACTACAATGAACAGCGTAAAGACTATAGATGCAATATTTTTTATCTGCAGTTGAAGATACCTATACTTACCTACATACTTACTACATTATTTAAACTTTGAATATGCAACGAATTTTCCTTTTTCCAAGAGGGGTAGGAACAGACCACGGCCTTCCACTTGCTACGATTCTTATATACCTACTTCTTTTGCTGCTAAGTATGTTAAAATAGTTGGTAGAATAAGAACGCACGCTTATCCTGTGATCGTAAGTAAAAAAACAAAAATCGCGTGACATTCCCGCCCGAATTCGTGTCATTTAAACGTCATAAGGTTTAAGGCGTAGGCTTCACTAATGAAAGAACTCCCGCTCCTTCGAGACTTGCATGACTCTGACGTAGGGCTGCCAAATATAGTATTTTTGGATTGACTACCCATAAAAATATAAGAGATAGGAAATTCATAAAAAAAAATATAATACCTATATTGAAATATATATTATTTTTTATATATATTTTTTGCTGCTTTGAGCTTTTATTAATAGGTTATTATTTTTAAGGAATAAAAAAATGCTGATAAAATATAGTAGTTCGACTACTTTAATATATTTTTAAAATAATAGTAGTTAGACACCAAAAATAGTAGGATACTATACATATTAAATATAAGGGTTGGCAACCCTACTCTGACGTGACAACTCAAGGCTCGTAATGATAATTAATCCATTTTTTTTGTTTATTATATTTGTAGAAGTTATCAATATGTTTAGACTCCTTGGTATTAACCTACGAAATTTTGTTTATAAATAAATATCCTATGAATAAATATTAAACATAAATGTAAAAGTTTTTGACATCAAGTGAAGCTAGTTTATTATTAAAGTCCTCTTTGGATGTCTTATGTTGTTAAGAGGCTCCCAGTCGCTGATTGCTCTTTTTCGAAACGAAAAAAGAAATACTTCTGAACAAGCCACATCTCCTATTTTTATAAATGTATTACTTCAGGTTCCTACCTAGATTTCTATTAAGCTGAAAACATAATAGCAGAAACTTTTCACGATAAAGATATTATTTCAAAATGATACGTTTTAGAATTTATGATCGAAATATTTTATATACCTACTATTAAAATCAACTTCTGATTTATTGTTAAAGATAGGTAATATGTAGATCTACAATTCTATTAGAATCGATTTTTGATAAGTAAATTATACATAATTTATATCATTAATTTATTCGAAAAGCTAAGGCGGACCACGCGCCGACGTGTGTTTGTCGTCATTGCAGCGGTCGGTAGGATTATTAATTGAAGTGATTAAAGATGGGTACATCTTTATTCACATATACTATACATTATAAAATAGGAGATGTGGCTTGTTCACAAGTATTTATTTTTTCGTTTCGAACAAAAACAATCGTCGACTGGGAGCGCCTTAACAATGGTTGATGAATAGGAAATATACTCGTATATCGTCGTACATAAGGTCATAGACCAGATTCATATAAAAATAGACTAATTTTCCGAATGCCTTAATTGTTAATAAAACCGGCCAAGTGCGAGTCGGACTCGCTCACTAAGGGTTCCGTACCATTATCTATAAAAAACGGCAAAAAAACACGTTTGTTGTATGGGAGCCAAACTTAACTATTTAATTTATTATATTTTTAGTATTTGTTGTTATAGCGGCAACAGAAATACATTATCTGTGAAAATTTCAACTGTCCAGGTATTACGGTTCATGAGATGCCCTGTGACGGACAGACGGACAGCGAAGTCTTAGTAATACGTACGGAACCCTAAAAATGGTTGATAAATAGAAAATATAAAGGCATATCGTCGTACCTAAAAATCCATGACAAGATTGATATATTTAGCAAAATTTTCAGACATAAAATAAGTTAGATATCCTTAGTGTAACGACGCATATCGAAGCAGTACCTACATAAAAAATACCTACATATCCGTTTCCCGTAACATGATTCACAACAACCTACTTCTGAAATTAGCTTAACGATGCTTTCGATCGTCGGCTGCGCTGTAAAATGATTAAAAGCTCCTAGGGTGGAGTAATTAAAAAACTTAATGCCCCATCGAAGACAAGATAAGGACGGCAATGGGAAGAAAACCACCACTTTTCTAATTACGCTTTCATTAGCTGATGGATGGAACAGCTACATAGTACACACGCCTACACGGACGTTCAACACAGCGTTGGTTCACGCTCCATATGTACTAACAAATAACATACATACATCCTAATAATATTATAAATGCGAAAGTTTGTGAGTTTGTATGTATGTTTGTTCCTCAATCAGGCCTAAACGACAAAATTTGCTGTAGATGTAGATATAATACCCGAATAAATAATAGACTACTTTAAAATATGGAAAACATCCCAAAAACGATAAAAAAAACGCAAAAGGGATGATTTCTGTGTAGATGGCGCTGGTGTGCAACAAATCTGACATCACAGACTAAAAACATTCATTCTTTTCTATTCGATTATTGAAATTTGACAGGACAACGTCTGTCACGGGTCGGCTAGTTTATTTATATATATATAGCGGTTTAGAGTACTCCTGATCTGGCCTTTTCCAATTTAATTCAAATGGATAAATTTCTTGGATTTCCCTTTATGATAAAGACTTAGAAACAAACGGTATTGAAATTATAATATATTAATAATATTTTGTGGAATTACCAATTCACTTAGAGGATAAATAATATGTTAACTACCTACCTCATAAAAGTAGAAGGTTTAGGGAAAAGAAGTACTTCTTATCTAATAAAACCGGGCCAAGTGCAAGTCGGACTCGCGCACGAAGGGTTCCGTACCATAAAAAACGGCAAAAAAACACGTCTGTTGAGCCCCCTTTAAATATTTAGTTTATTCTGTTTTTAGTATTTGTTGGTAAAGCGGCAACAGAAATACATAATCTGTGAAAATTTCAACTGTCTAGCTATCACGGTTCATGAGATATAGCCCTGTGACAGACAGACGGACAGACCGATAGCGAAGTCTTAGTAATATGGTCCCGTTTTTACTCTTTGGGTACGGAACCCTAAAAACAAATTTATAAAACAAAGTAGGTTACACACGATTCGAAGTATAAGCATGACACGGGGCATATTACCTACTCCTTGATCATAGATAAGTAGAACCGCGCCTTCGCGTGTTTTAATTATATTATTAACGACGATGGCCGCCGAAAGGCTAATATTTTATAATGGCCACGTATCGCAATGATATGTAAATATTCAGCCGCGCCCAGCCCCTAATACGTAGCTTAGTTACAAGTACATACATTGTCGCGTGCGTGAGAACTCTAATTCGGAAGTAAAGACATGTTTTAGTACCGAGGTGTGACGTTGCTTTCGGCCGCGTGGCCTTTAGACGAATTACGTAGCCCTATTATGAGATTTCCAAACTACAGTCGCTATCGAGTAGTCGTTAGCTATTTGTATCGAAGATTTTAGTTCAGTGTGGTTGCCGCTAGAGGCGCTGTGCTGGCGTCCATACAAATAGCTAACGATACTCGATAGCGACTGTAGTTTCGAAATCTCATAAGGTACTGAAGGTAAATAAACCACGCACTAATAGGATCGGGCGTGGAGTGGCCTCCGCGACGTACATCGCGACTCAAAAAACTTCTGCAACGTGTAATTAGCAGGGTTTTTAAGGAAAACTACTCATAAGCTTTCTCGAAAGGGTCGTGTTAATTACTGGAGGTGCTCGTATGAGCGTAGCGCGATATAAATGGCCGGCCACTTGGCGCCCTAGTCTCGCCGGCCTTATTAAAAATGTTAACACGTAAATTAGACTGCACGGTGCAGTATTAGCCAACCAATTAAATTTTACAGTCTCCAACACAATACGCGCGACGTGACTTTACAAGTCGAGGGATGAATGTGTCACTTACTAGGCTCGCTAGGCTAGGGCTGGTCTACACATGCCCTTACGTTTAGAAATGGCGGGTTTAATGTCTAGGCGTTTCATCATGCTTTGATTCACTCGAGAATCTATCCGTTTTTAAAATTCTCGTTATAATTTTTTAATTACGGTAAATATTGGACTAAATACGTACGCGAGTTAACACGGTAAGTTAAAAAGGCATGTGGAAATTGCGACGTAAGGCTGGCAACATTTCCGTAACCGACTGTAAGAGTCCTTACAGATGAGAGATTTCAATCTCCGTCGAAAATGTGCCAATGATTTAATTTTTTAAGGTTGTTTACGAATTTAAAATGTGCTTTAGCTATAGCTAAGTATACATTATTTGAATTCGAGTAGAATTTAGTTAGTTTACACTATTTTTTGTGTTTTGCCATTTAGCAAGAGAAATGTAGAGCCGCGTTTAGAGTAACCTCTGCACTGCGTGCATCCGTCAGCTGTACTTGTTCGTGTGTAAACGCTTAAAAGATTTTACCTCGGGCTGTTTAAAGTACACCCTCGTGCTACTAGTTGGATGTGTAAAAAGATTAATTGGAGTGTTGCCCGTTTCTAACAATTTACGACGCCTTCTGTGACGGGCCGGCCGCAGACCACTTCTGTGCAACTTAATTAAGCGAAATAACTTAAACGAGTCACCGTCGCTAATTAGCGCTATAGTAGCTAATTCTACGAGTGGCTCTTTGTTTGCGGGCCCGCGCATTTCTTTGAGTTTGCGCGCCAAAAGAATTTGTCTTTGCATCGACTTTGACTTTGAGTAAGGATGTTTGTTTTGCCCCGGGTGGAGTTTCTGTGAAGACTTTTGTGTTTGTTGAACTTTAGCTGTGGCCTGTCTTATGAAGAGGCGAAACTCGGCGCGCTTTTTGCGCTTTAGATAGGCGCCTCCAAGTTATATACTTTTTTATTTGATGTTGGTTTCATAATGGGACTAATTATTAATATAGCCATATTACAAAATAAAATAAATAAAAAAACATTACGTTTGATTAATAAATTAACACAAAGAAACACTCAATATGCTTCAGCTGCTAGACTGAGATAAAATAAAAATAAATAATTATAAAGACGGTGAACACGAACTGAGGCGGCGAGGCGTCCCGTAAAAGACACAAGGAGGCACTTGGCACCAGGGCTCTCGAGGTCCTACACGACTCATGTCAACAAGTGGATGTTCGTGTGTAGAGGGCCTTAATCTTCGAACGAGTTCGATATTAAAAAAGTATTCTATCAACATCGTAAACAACCAAATCAGATTTTTTTATTACTGGTCACAATGTTTTTACTGATTAAAAAACTAATCATATAATTTTAATGCAATGAGCAATGTACTGAAGTTATCGATTGTTTAAAAGGCTATCGATAACTTTTACTTTATTCGATAAAATTTATTATTGACGTTTATTAACATTTTAATGAACTCTCTGTACTTAATGAGGAAAAAATAATGTATATTACCTACGAGTACCTATAGGTAGGTATAGGTTAAATTATCAACAGAAATATCAATCGTTGAATAATGAAAACGTATTTTAATTGTACTCTTAGGTAACTGTTAATTTGATAAGATAACGTAGTGGGAATATTCCAAAAAGTTGGTCTAATTGTGTGAAATCCCTGAAAATAATTAGGCTAAATTACCTATTAAACCAAACTATATGTAAAAACGAGTATTAGGTATATTAGATAGGTACTAATTACCTAGTAACAGGTTTTAGCGGTATTAGAATCATAATACCGATTCTGTTGGTGCCAGACTAAACTAAATCTAAATATAATAAGATCGACTTATTATCATAAAACATTGAAATTCCTGAAGACGAAAATAATTATTTTTTGAAAAAAGTAGCCTATGACCGTCCGAAGACTTTAAACTATCTCTATATAAAATTTCATCTCATTCGGCTTAGCGGTTTGGCCGTGATAACGTCAAAGACAGACATAGTTACATTCGCATTTATAATATTGGTATAGTAAAGTACACAATGATTGAAATTTTAAATTTGAAAAGGCAATAATTCAAATCTACGTAAAGTGGATACATTTCTTGTGACTACCCTCTAATTATGTTTGTGCGATTGTAAACCCCTCACCCTTTCAGTAGCCTTTCAGAGATGCTTATCGCGAAGGAAATGGTCGTTTTCCGTTGTCCACAATATGACCATTAGCGATGACAATAATGGACTGACCTGTCCGGAAGAAAATTTGTTTTGATTTTTGGAGTCATGGAAGACTATTTATCAACCGACCAAAAAAGGAACTTCTCAATTTGACATGTATTTTTATGTACCTACAAGCTGCTCGCCCCGGCTTTACACCTGGTACCTGGATAAAATGTGGCTTATGTGTTATTCTGATGTCTATGCTATATTACGTACTTGAGTAGTACTTTTAATAATTATTCTTGTTTGAGCCTTCACCTTGTTCGATTGGCATCACACTGGAGCTCTACATAGCTTTAAGAAAAGGATCATTAAAAAAAAGGTAGACCCCAAGCCGTGTTTGTTGCCTGATTCTTCTAGGCTTGGTCGCGTGGAATCGGCGTAGCTTCACCTAGTTCCTAAGACGTTTCAAAGTGAGCCTTGTGATTTTATTGAAATAAATGATTTTTGAATTTGAATTTATTACTGTAAAGTTTCATTTTAGACACACACACATAGACACCCCACTCACTCACTTACTCACAAACTTTCGCATTTATAATATTAGTAGGAAGTAGGATGACTGTGTATGACATTTTTCCTGGTGATCCGATTTTGATGATTTTCTTTTGTGTAGAGAAAAGTCCTAAGTAAGTCTAATTTTTTGATACCATGGGTTACATTTATTGAAATTTTCGTGGAGATCCATAATTTTATTGGATATAAAATATAGCCTATGTTACTAGCTAATAATGTTGCTTTTATAGATGAAAGAATTTTTTAAATTGGTTATGTATTTTTTTTTCATCCGGCCGGTAAAATCAAATATTACTTAGTACCATTGATGGCACTAGTAGTGTAGAAGTCTAGATTAATAATTCCTTCTTAAAACTAAAAAGAAACTAATATCGCTTCTTGACTTGATTTGTCGATACATTTTCGCCGAAAAAATAAAACTTTTTTAGTTTTCTAAACGCAATTCGCTGTCATTCTATAAAACGTAGATATCTCCGATAATTAGTGGCGCTTTGCGGATATCGACTTTTCGTTATTACATTTTATCTTTTTATTTATACGGTCTTATCAAAGCTTTTACTCGGCTTTTTATCGGCATTTGATAAGACTTAGATAATGATAATACAAGCTTGAGATAGAACAGAAAGCTTTAATATGTGAGTCGATATATCAGGAGTTTTGAAGTGTTTGCATACCTGGTGGCGCGTGATAGTCCTATTCCGATAAATATACGTTAAAGATATAATTGATAGCGATATTGCTACGTTCTAGACTTTGTTTCGTTTCTACGTGCGATCTTATTTAGTTATTATTGCATGTTATGCGATGTACAAATTTACGAGCTATTCGAGTGTTCTGTAGTTATTCAAAAAAATCCTAATCTATCTATATTCCATGTTTCACTGAAATCACTTTAGCTACTTTGACGTGATTCAGTTACAAAAAACTAACATTCAAACTTTTGTATTAGTAACTTATGTAAGTGTACTCGTAGCTAATATTAAATTGATAATTTTATGAAAAAAATATTTAGAGACATAATTTAAGGATTTATGAATGGATTTGCTAAGCTTAGAAGTAAGGCATTTTTATTTATTTTAAAAAGGAACCAAAATAACCTATGAATAAATCTATTTTTCTTATATCTTGTCTAAACGATTTATATTTAGTTTACTTATGAAGTTATTTCTTTCTGCTCTACACTGACTCTACATTATTACTGTAGTATCACTACATAGTATAAAGCAAAGTCGCTTTCCGCTTCCCGCGTATGTATGTTTGCTTATATCTTTAAAACTACACAACGGATTTTGATGTGGTTTTTTTTAATAGATAGAGTGATTCAAGAGGAAGCTTTATATATATAATACATGCATAATATAGTAGAGAAACACTGATAATTTTAGAGGTTTCTAATGTGATGTCGTAAATAAACACATTTTTTTTCTACAATAAAGTCCGCGATGGTATTAGAAATGTCTTACGCACAGCGAAGCAGGCACGGGTCAGCTAGTCACTTATAAGTGTCTCTAGAAAAATGTACCTGTGTCTAGAGTCTGTACAAATAATTAACTAACAAAATAAAATCACCTACTCCTACCTACGATATGCCCTTCCATTATCCACTAAGCTCACCATGATAA
Source organism: Hydriomena furcata (assembly GCA_912999785.1). Classification (NCBI taxonomy): domain Eukaryota; kingdom Metazoa; phylum Arthropoda; class Insecta; order Lepidoptera; family Geometridae; genus Hydriomena; species Hydriomena furcata. The sequence goes on from OU538839.1 coordinate 9,271,650, forward strand.
AACTTTGTATGAAGGGAAAGGCATTTATCACAGACTTGACACTTATAGCAAGTGTCCTATCAGACTTAGATAACAAAAATTGTGAAATATAAATCAATAATCATTTCAGGAATTTTTCTATTTGCGTCAAATATACAACACTAGTTTTTAATTACCAAAAAAAATAATAACGTATTGTCAGTGTCTGTTACTAATTCAATTTAAGTAGTTAAAACTTAAATTAAAAAATTAAAAAGAATATCCTTAAAAAAAAAAAATTTAGTTAACCGTTTATTCATACGCACCTACCACATATTTACTCATATTTTCACGATTCTATCCATTCATAAATAGCTCGCCGTCTCCGTTGTAATTTGTGTAGTATTTTCTAGTACTGAGACCATAAATTAGTGCCAATTTTCGGTTAAAAAGAAACCTCGATAACTTTGTGATAGTGCAATAATAAATCATGCTGACAGTGCTCAGATCATAAGAAGCTTCTGCTGCAACGGTCAATTTTTTTTTTCGGTATTTTAAAACTATTATTGTATTGCAACAATATGTAGGTAATATTATTATCATGTTTATTATAAACTAAAGGTACCATATTCTGTAAATTATTTCCTCTGGGTAGATAATATTTGACGTAGTACATTAAATAAAATAATTCTAATAGTTATTAATTTGTAATAATCATCTCTAATATATAAAATTCTCGTGTCACAGTGTTTGTAATCAAATTCCTCCAAAACGGCTTGACTGATTTTTATATTTTTTTTGTACATTCAGTAGGTCTGAAAATAGGTCGTAGGGTATTTTTTAAAGTGATAATAACGTAAAGTTCGGGAAAATCTGTAAGTGCTTTTATCTGTCAGATTATTAAAATTTGACAGGAGAATGTCTAGTGTGACAGCTCGTTAATATATAAATCTCTTGAGTTACCATCTGACTGACTAATCTAGCACAGCCTAAACCAGCGGTTCTAAAAACTTTAAATTTAGAGTGTGTATTCCTTTTGATGTTTATGGGTGCACTAAGAAAGTTCTCGAAATTCAACCCCTAAGAGGTGCCTAAAGTCTGTTTGAAAATAAATTGACGTGAACGAAGTTGCGAGGGTTTCCACTAGTTCTTAATAAAACAGGGTGAAAAGTGGGTATTTATTTACATTTCCTATGATTCAATAAATTTGCCGTAGTTTTGTTATTATGTATCTTCAAAGGGTATCTAATTGAGGGGAGGGATAGGTTAGACTAGAACCAGTCATTTTCTTATGATTTGCCGTAATATCTTCATTGGAAATTCTTTGTGAATTCGCGTAATAATACACCTTGATAATATGAAAAAGTTAAATATACTATACATAGCTGCGATACATTTTCTAATATGCTTTTATGTTGATGACGTTTACTAGATAATTCTAAATGTCACGTATTGAATGCTAACTACTGTAAAATGTGGGAATGTACCAAATATAATGTTTGGACGTGCCTCTGACTACCCCCACTAGACATCTTCAAAGGATCTAAACGTCTGGAGATCTGTGAGAATGTCTACCGTACTTGAGGATTACAGTCGTGATCCTATTTTTTTTATGTTTGTTTTGATTTCCTTATCGGTAACAAATGATGGCTGAATTAAAATACCATCAAAATAAACACAGCACATAGATACATTTGTTTAGTCACACCATTTCAGATTTGATTTTAGTTGAGGGTGGCACCCTTCGAATTCGGTAATTAGGAAATAGTGAATCAAACCCGCTAACGCTTGCGAAGATTACGACATTTCTATTAATTAAGATCTACACTAATTTGCGGAAATCAATGTATTTACCCCAATTTTGGGGAAATTTTAATAGTCGAGGACAATTTAATCTTTCTTTGATATTTTATGTCTGTTTTTATTTAATTTATATTATTTAACTTTCCAGTAGGTAATCATAATTATAAATACCTAAGGGAATTTTCCACGCACTACCTACCTTATTCGGTATTTTCCTTACATTCAAAATCATATTCAGTAACTAATTTAGAGTATTTGACATACTGTTTAATTAACTCAATTACGCATAATTAGTGTTTATAATTAATAGAATACTACGATTTTTTGTATAATTTTACTAAGACAAAAAGCAGTTGTCATAAAATATTTTTTTCTTGTTGAAATAAGTATCTACCAGTATCTTGGGAACGCTTCCAACTGGTAGTGATCTGGATCAGTTGAGCTACCTATAGACTGTTTGCAACGGTCTTTAGATAGCTCATATTATGTAATATATTAGTATTAGATGTTATTTGTTCCTGTAAATAAAGTTATTTATAATTTACGTACATAAAAAAAAGTTGAAATAAGTTAGAGATGACTTACCGGAAGTTTGAGAACCACTTGACGAGCTGCGCGGTATTGTTCTTGTTGAACTTGATGTCAGGGAAGTACATCTTGAGCACCGCTGAGCTGGGGTACCGCACCCAGAAGAACATGAGCTTTGCTTTCCGAAGGTGCATGGGCGTCAGGGTTGAACTGTGCTGAGGAGTTAGGGATCATACTGGTTTGGAAGACGTGGCTTAAAAATAACATAACAAAATGTTGAATAATATACTAGACCTTTGATTTTAGTGGGATGGAACAAAATACTACATATATTTGGGTATGAAATTATCGTAGATCAAAAAATTAAAAAGAAAATTGAAGATTGCTTCAGAGTAATGTGTAATTGTATAATTTATTGTGATTTTAAAGAAGTCATTCGAACTATGAAAAGAGCAAATTTTCTGTTTAGAAAAAACTGCTGTGCAAAATGATTGATATACAAGATTAAGAAAAATTATTGATGATAGAAGAAAATTTCGACAAAAATAATAATTTGGTGATGAAGTAAAGTAAGATTAAAGGATCAAGAATTTTTATTAAGAATATATATTTTTTATGGTAATAAACGAGCTAAAATGCCCTCTTAATTACTTTTATCGGTCAAACGAAAAACCCAAGATAAGCAAAGGGTCAGTTTATTTAACAGTCGAATGTCGATAATTTTAACTAATACGTAGGTTGATGCATGATATTGTTTATCCTGGTACTACATTGTAAGTAGATTGGTATAAACAAGTAGGAATGAAAAGAAAAGGTTTTAAATCTGATTAAATCCTACGGCTCGATGAAGCACCACAAATACATAATCCGTTTGCATTTTCTAATCTTATAACGTGCCTTAGCCGATATCTCTGCAGTTATATACCTTTGTGGCATAGGTTAGACAGCATATTGATATTTTTTGATTTGTTTTGTATTCAAATTGCAGATAAAACAGTATCGAATATTTCGGTGAATATGTTTACTCGTATGTTTATTTTTTTGTGACAAGTTAAGGTGTTCTGAAGGAGCGTTTGCATTCTTTTGTTTTCATTGTTGAGCTCAAGCGAGCAAGGATAAATGTGGAATCGTAGAAACCGCAGCATTTGCGGGGTTTCCGGAATTATTCCTATCTAAGTAGGAAGTTACTAGCAGTCGTAAGGTTAAACGCTACAGAAATAAGATATGTGCGTTTGGATTTGTGCCCTACGACTGGCTCGGGTTACTAAGTTTCAAGTAAATAATTATTTATTTCAATATTGTGGACTATACGGTACAAAGGCGATTAGATATTAGAAGTTAAGACATCCAGACTCAGGACAAGCATGTTTGTTCATCACACACATGTTTGTCCTAGGTGATTGTATTCTATTGTAAAAGGATATAGTTGGCTGCAGGCCGTCGTAAGGCAGGTCGGTGGAGTTGCAGTCAGAGTGAGGGTCCTGCACGTCCATGTGGTGCGAGTGGTGTGGGTGGTGCGGCGGGGGGCCGTGGTGCGGCACATGCGCGTGATGCCGCAGGTAGTCTGGCGAAGCGTGTCTTGCCAGCAGCGCCGGGTGCAGCAGCGCAGGCGGCTGCGGTAGCGGAGGTGACTCCCGTTCTGGCACAGATGGTGGGGATCGACCTATCCCACCTCCGAAGAACGGTGAGTACGGAGAGAACACCTGGCTCTCGTGCAGCGACGGATTCGTGATCGCGACAGATGTCGGCAGCGCCATGCCCCCCGGGTACGGCCTCGGTGACGGTGACTCCGGGAACTTGCTCTCTGGCGAATGCCCCACACCCTCGCCCAGGATTCGGCTCACCGTGCGTGGCGTGATGCGTGTGTCGGTCACCTTGTGCCGCTTTTTCTTAGGGGTGACCACCAAGCTTAGCGCCTCGTTCTGCTCCGCGTTGTCGCGCTCGTAGTGGCCGTTCATGCCGTAGAGCGGCACCAGCGGTTTGGGCGGCGTCTGGAACAAGGCTGTGGGCAGGCGGTGAGCACCGAGCGAGCCCCCCGTCTCGCCGTGCAGCGGGAACGCTGCTGGCGCGCGGGGGCCGTTCATCTGGCTCATTAACATCGGGTTGTGCGTCATGAACGGGTTACCGTTCGGCACGTGGTTATGGTGGACGGTATGGTTACCTGGCATCTGCAAGGAGGGTCTTTCGGGGGGTTTTGACGCCGGGGACTTGGGGCCGTCGAGTAATCTCGTCGCGCGCATGATGTCCTTGTTGAGCCGTTCCGCGGCGACCGCGGCCGCCTCCGACTGCTTGCCCATGAATCGGCGCTGCTGTACGAAGCGCGTCACGATGGAATCGATGAGTGTTGCGAGCGAGGACGTGATCTCGCTCTTGAGCAACTCCGCGAGTCCCTCTAGGTCAGCACCAGAGACCGGTCCGACCGAGCCCGCGTTGCTTCTTAGCGCGTCTAAGCGTTCGGCTAGCTCGGAGTTCATAGGTGGCTTCGGCGTTGGGCCGTGCTGCTGTCTGTGCTGCGGTGAGTGCTGGTTGGACTGCGGCCTTTGCTGCTGGCTGTTCTGTTGCTGCTGGAGATGTTGCTGTTGTTGTTGATGTTGGTGTTGGTGTTGATGATGCTGCTGCTGCTGCTGTTGCTGTTGATGTTGGTGCTGCTCAGCCGCTTCCTTCATTCGAGCTTCTTGTTCTAGGAATAGTTTCTGGCTGACGTTGAGGTACATAGCGGCGGCGTTATTGAGGTGTTGGTGCGGATGAGGTGGATGCATGTGGTCTTGCGGCAAGTGCGGCAGCAGCGGAAGGCCACCATTGAATCCGGGCGGTAGGTGGGCTTGAGCAGCCACATGCGCGTGCATCTTTGCAGTCATTATTTTCTTCATTTCGTGTAACATATTAGGAGTAGTCGCAGGAGGTAGCGGCGTCGGCGCCTCTTTGGCTGGCGACGCCGGCTCCGATTTGGGCACCGGTTCCTCGGTCTGTTCTATATCACTTGAGGCACCATCGTTATCGACGGTCTCAGACTCGTGTCCCATTCGATTGCATAATTGGAAATACTTTTCTCTCATCTCAGCAAGTTGCTCTTGCATTGTTCTGAGTTGAGATTTCAAAGCATTCTTTTCTACTAACTTTTGTTGTATAGGCGGGCGGTCACCGTCGTCGTCGGAGTCCTCGGAGACGGTCTGCACGGAGCTGGTGTGTGAGGTGCCGTAGCGGTCTGCCTCGTGCTGCTGCGGGTGGTACAGCTTGCGCTTCTTGCAGCCGTTCACTTGGGGCACTTGCGGCGCGGGGCTCGACCGCATCGTAGACACTATGTTCTCAACACGGGCACGTTTCACATCGAGCGAGGGTCGCGGGGAAGAACGGTTCGGATCACTGTCGCGGTCCTCAGGCTCTGACTTGGGATTAAGAAGCGAGTCGTCCGGCACCTGAGTCGGCAGCGGTGAGGTTCGCGAGTTGCCGGCGCTATCCAACGCCATCAACGCTTCATCCAGGTCTGGACGCGAGTCACGCGACGCGGGTCTCTCCGGAGATCGCTTCTCCTTAGGTTCGTCATTGTTGTTGTTTGCGAGCACATTGTTATTGTCAGGCGAGAGACGCATCATCTCCTTTTTGCGATTCTGGAGGATGTCTCGCAGCACTCGGTGCGCGATGTCTCCTCCAGCCTGCTCGTCACCGGGCTCCGGCTCCTGCTTGGGAGTGCGGCTGAGAAGCTCGTTGAGCATCTCCGCGGGCGCGTATCCTGATGGTCCGAAAAGACCGAAATGTTGGCGGCCCTCGAAGATGGCACCGTAAAGTCCTCCACTCATGAGTGCGGCGGCGCACGCGGGCGCGAGTCCGTTCGTCGCGAGAGTCGAGTAAGAATTGCGCGGCTCGCCGGCGTCCACGCGCTGTCTGGCGCGTTTCTGTTTCTTCAGAAGTCTATCGGAGCAGGGAGCGTGCGAGTCGGCCTCCTCCTCCGATGACATCACTGGCTAGACGGGCCAGGATTGGCCGTGCGGGCGGCGGGCAGGGCCCCGCGCTACTCGCGCCGCATCGCCCGCTCTGCAACGGAGGGGAGCGTCAGTACAGTGCACACCTGCCTTATGCCCGTGCGCGCGCGACGTCTGCGCACCCATAAAACTTACGAGGCGCGCGCACAAGACGTATAGAATGAATTGAAAGTTTTAATAGGTACTAAAAGCAACTTCCCAAATATATTTTTAAGTATATTGTACTACGTACAATTTACCTACTTCCTAATTATTTTAACCATCTAATCAAATCTAATGACATTATATAATAAGACCTTGATATCAATTTAAGCAATTTAGAACAGCTAGACGAACATAATTTTCTTTATTTGTACTATTTAGATGTCTATCTTGCCATCGATCACTTAATGCGTCCTAAAACTATCGAAATTACGAACGATTTCTCGTAATAGCCAAACTAAAATAGTAAGTTTATATCATGGAATTAAAATAATGAGAAAAAATTGATTGTGAGGACTGATATGCGTAGTTTTCCTTATCGTCATAACGTTCTACAAACCTTATATACAAAGTTTGGTTGTACAAGTAGCGAAACATAAACATTATTTTCCATATTTATATCAAAACGCCCACTTTTGTGGCGATATTTTTACATTATTTCAATACTTTTATCACTCTACAAGTTGCTTATAAGACACTTCCAGTTGGAAACGTAGGCAGTTAGTTCCCTGTCCATTGCCAATCGTCCATAGATCAAAATAATTATAGACAGGTAACAATGTGTAACGCTAGTGGCGATGTACAAAAGGCAGAGCATGTACTAAACTAACAACGCATTAATTTCTTTTGGAGCGTGACTCCGTATTCAGGCGGACAATGAAGCTAAAAATGTCAGAAATAATTCTGTGAGACACGCGTAGTGTGGCTGGCTGTCCACTGTTGATGTACGTACGCGAGTTATCTCGCTAATCTTACTATTCGAAGTATGAAAATTACCGGGCGATATTATACTATATTCGATATTATATTATATTATATTTGAGCGTTCGAATTTCAAAACCTCTTTTTTTCCTTTTTTTTCGAACAGGCTACTATTTGAGTTATGAAAAATACCGGGCACGACTTCGAACGTTCGAATTTCAAAATCTCTTGTTTTCATTTTTTTTTGAATAGACTACTGTTCGAATTATGAAAAATACCGGGCACTTCGAGCGATAGAATTCCAAAACCTCTTTTTTTCTTAAAAGAGAGAGATTTGTAGGTCTATCAATCTCTACAATTTATTACTTTGGTTCCTGTTTGATTTTTTGTAAAAAAGTTGCTAGCTAGATAGTGGTGTATCATGGTGTGTGGGACCCAAAGTAGGAAGATTGTACTCTACCGTAGGACGGACCCATTGTTGTTCCTAAGTGCCTAATCGATACTAAGTAGCGGTAGAGTTCTTATAAGAACTTTTAAAACGCCGGCGAGGGCTACAATATTTTTACTCCTAACATTATTTAAGTTGCTTGCTTACACAAATACGTAAATTAATCATCCATGCTGTTTAGTTTATCAGACTCATAAAAGCTCTGTGTGTAGTTCGAGGTTTGAATTCGTTCAAAGTTTTTAGAAACTATACCTATCTGTAGAATTAAAACTATCGTGGTTGTTAATCATTTTAAATAGAAATACGGCTAATTACAAAGAAAAAGAAATACAAGGAAAAACGTGGTAATTATACCTATCTGTTTTTTAAGGTCCTAGATTATTTCAAGCCAAATAATTATAATAGCCATGAGTAGGAAGTGCCTCTTCTTTTAATCCCGTGATCACTAGATATTTTAATTTGAAAAATTCGTAATTTATGCTCATCAAAACTTTCTCAAAAAAGCAAGAAAAACATCGTGAGAAAACCAAATAGTTTTCTTATCGTATTGTTCGGGCGTGACTCTGACCCCTTAAAGGTCACCACCGCCACTATGCGGCAGGAGATCTATCATACTTGGAGATTATTTTTTGCGTTGAAATTAGTTTGTCGTGAAATTATTTTTTTTGGTTGTAATAGCATTTCGTAGGTGGAAAAAACGGCGTGGTGTTAAAGTGCAATGGAAACGTGCAGATCTCGAGTCTGGCAACATCCGTTCGCAATTTACCATACGCGCACAATGAGATGGTATCAATGGCGGATGGGTTCCGATGGTCCGCGGTCACTTGGGACAACCGTCACGGACGGCGGACTGCTTATGCTGCAGCGAAAGATGAGCTCTGGGACCACAAGCCCTTAGAATAATATTAAAATGGTAAAGTGACAACGCTATACGAAATCATATACTTAGCATTGTCGCTTTTGCACCGCGCGTAGTACGTTATTCTATTTAACAAAATCGGGTGAGCAGTATGTACTTGTAGTTGTAATGTGTAGGTATAGAAACGCGCTTATGTGTGCTTGTTGTAGGTGTGATGTGATGTGCTTGTTTAGACAAAAGTAGGTACGTAGGTACCTATGTAGTTATTAAAAAGGTTTTTAGGATTAATTTGTAGGAATTCGTATACAATAATTTAAAATTCCATACAAAAGATTTCAACGCGTTTTTATAGTTCTCAAAGAAATAAAATAACCAAAAAAAATTATGTTATTATTTTTTTATGTTTCTAGACCAAACAAAAGGAAGGTGGGATACCTGGCTAGCATAAGGCTAGTAAATTGAATTATATAAATGTTTGGTCGTATAAAGAACCTACATTTTATAAATATTTTTCTTAACCATTGACTACACTGTATTAGGTTATTCATGTAAAAATATAATGTAGTAAGTGGTAATAAAAAAATGTTCTAAGCAGTCAAAATTACCTTCAACCATTTTCTAGGTTTAGCTGTAACACCGATTTCATCTCAGCAATAACAATACACATACAAAGGTAAAAAGTACGATTGTTAGACGTCTCATTCTCATTGGTCCACGTGAGATCCAATTAGAATCACAGATTTATTTCCAATAGAGTATTTTTTTTTTTTTAAGGAAGTTTACGATGTTCATTTTCAACTGACGTAAAAAGAGATTATCAATTTGACATGTTTGTGACCTAATTATTTTATTTTGGTCGATTTTTGTTATGTATGACTGCGTCGCGCATATCTTCGTACCTGGTGATCCGATATCGATGTTTTTTTTCTATTGTGTAGAGATGTAGAGCATAGTCCCAAGTTCTTCTTGTAAGACTAAAAAGTTTTCTTCATAAAAAAAAAGATTATGTTCTTTCTTTCTGTAAAAAAATTACTGTAATTTTGTAATCTACAATATGTTTAATGTTCCATATATAGATTATTTTTATAAAAAAAAAATTACAACATGACGTCTAAAGGCTTGTTGTCGATTGAAAATGAAACACGCTGTTTCTAACCCTCGTATTCATGAACGACACTATGAGAACACGCACCCACAGTGGACGAAATCTTTTTTCATAAAAATCACTTTATGTGTTGTTGACACTGCATAGTGTGACTAGAGGCACATTGTCGTGTGCCTTTAGCCAAAGTTGAGCTCTAAAGGCACACGGTAGCGTGCGCCATAGTACCGCTCAACACATAAAGTGATGTTTATGAAAAAAGATTTCGTCCACTGTGGGTGCGTGTTCTCATAGTGTCGTTCTTGAATATGAGGGTTAGTATTGCCTTCCAAACTCATTGTGTTTTCAGTGATTTAACGTACAATTCACCATTGCAGTACCTACTCTTCATTGCGAGATTGCTCAGACAACCATTCAACAGCAATAGTTTAAACAAAATCCTATATAGAATTTTGGTCTCTATCTAAACATTGTAGGGTATATTTTTCCGTGATGGTGTTGAGAGAACATAGAAGGTATGCGTTCAGGGTTGTACAAAATGTGAGTCGCTGGACCATCTCGAAATTGTTCCGGTATTTCCGCTTCTTTATTATTGTTAAATTTTCTGTAAATGCGGTTTGGACATTGACGTGTATTGTACTTTATGTACCAAAACTACTTTAAAACTCGTGTTTGAAAAACAACAGAATTGTTGAAAATAGATAGATGATGTGATGGTAAAGTTTTTAGTAATTTTAAGTTATTTATCTGGGTATTTTTAAGTAACTGTTTAAGGAACAGTTATGATTATCGAGGTTTTTATATATAGGTACAAAGAAAACCGGATATATTTTTAATGATGTATAATTTTTTTAAATATATTTTTTGTTTAATTCCGTCACTTTAAAAAAATCGGTAAATATTCACCGTATTACTAATTTACCGTATTACTTTAGATCTGGGAAGTAGGTAAATTTTGAATTATGTAGAATTGTCATTCTACGATCGATCTTATTCTGTTCATGGTAAAGTATAAATTTGCGTAAATCTTAGTATCAGTCTTAAAATTGGGATTAGTTTTGATAAACTTTGCGATATACGAATAGCCACTACTGCCAATATAATAATATTAATTTAAATAAAATACATCGTGAAGTATAATGAAACTTTCACATATACTGTAGGTATGCCCTTACCTGTTGATTTCAATCAATAGGGATGGGATATGCATTACTTAGGTCATATATGTATATCGATAAAGAAAAAAATAAAAAGATTGTCTGTTATATGTGGTATTTTTTAATTAATATACAGCCAAAAAGCCGTGTTGGCCGAGTGGGAGGTACCTCGACTTTCAATCCGAAGGTTGTGGGTTCGAATCCCGGCGTGCATCAATGGATTTTTCTGTTCGAAAATTTATTTAAAAACTCGTGCTCAAAACGGTGAAGGAAAACATCGTGAGGATACCAGTTAGTATTCTAAAATGTGGGCATGTGCCAAACGTAATGTTTGGACGTGCCTCTGACTACCCCCACTAGACATCATCAAAGGATCTAAGCGTCTGGAGATCTGATTTGATGTCTACCGTACTTGGGGATTACAGTCGTGATCCTATTTATTTTTTATTTTTTATTTATACAGTGTTTTATGGAAGCTAGACATCATTTTTTTTTCTTCTTGTCCCACTTAATGTGGGGTCGGCACAACATGTTGCGAAGAAGATTTGGCTTATGTTTTACAACCGGCTGCCGGCCGTCAACCAACTTTGGGTATCTATGGAAGTATATTTTATTTCAACAGTAGTTAGCTTCAAACAGTAGCGTGCGGAAAATAAGAACTAAATGTTTGTAGATACACAGTTCAATGAATCATTCAAGGAAGTATTGAAATATTTAGTTCAAAACATTAGCAAGATTAATACAAAATTCGATGTTATCTATAACATGTATGTATTGACGTAAAAACACATTGAAGGTCATTTGGTATTTATTAAGGCGAAATTATTATACTATATTCCTGTAAGTATTTGTCTTGTTCTTTTTAAAAAATAATATTGATAAATTAAAAATAAAAATTACAATACAAGAAAATATAAAATACTTAGTACCAAACTTTAGGTATAAAATTGTAACAACAAAATTGGTCGTCACTTAACATTTACGCAGCGCTGGTCATCTGTAAAGTAATTAAAAAAAAAAAACTATAAGTGTTCCTTGTAGACTACTGAACCTTAAAAATGTCTTGATTTTTCTGTTGTATGTCCTGAATAATTAACTGATAGTATTGACAGTGAATAAGCACTAAGTGCTTATTCACGTTGACTCGCGGGCGCGGTGGCGGGCGCGGTCACGAAATATCAAACATATGACGTGATTTCCAAGTGTTCACGTTCAAAACGCACGTGCGGTCTAAGTAGCGAGCTAACTAGCGATATGTTTGATATTTCGTGACCGCGCCCGCCACCGCGCCCGCGAGTCAACGTGAACAAGTACTTATCGATACAAACCAGCACTAGTGCTGCACCCTGTGCTTAATTTGGTGTGACGTGCGACTTCTAACCATGTCTTTCCCTTCCCATGGTTAGAAACCGCAAAGCGCAAATTCTAATATTGTTTTATTAAATAGAATGACGTATTATTTTTTCCCTTTCACGTCTATACTACTATTCGAATGTGATTAAATTTGTATTTAAGTTTGTACCAGATAAACTAAAAAAAACCGGCCAAGTGCGAGTCGGACTCGCGCACGATAGGTCCCATGCCATTATCTATAAAAAACGAAAAAAAAACATGTTTATTGTATGGGAGCCCCCACTTAAATATTTATTTTATTCTGTTTTTAGTATTTGTTGTTATAGCGTCAATAGAAATACATAATCTGTGAAAATTTCACGGTTCATGAGATAGGTACAGGCCTGTGATAGAGAGACGGACAGAACAGCGAAGTCTTAGTAATAGGGTCCCGTTTTTACCCTTTGGGTACGGAACCCTAAAACAACTGGACCAATTTAAAAAAATATTTCTCCTATTGGATGCTACAACCTCAAAGCTCCGTTATTTATTTAGAAAATTATTTTTTGGTTAGGATAATAATGTTTCCCGTTTGGCCCTATTTAGATTTGAGGCAACAATACCACTCTGTAAATAAAGATATGATGAAATTTGTATTGGTCTTTCAGGTAACTTATGAGGAATATAATAATAAAAACTAACAAACATGAAGTCGGTTTTATGGCACAAAACAGGAAGAACTGGCAAGAAATGGAGGAGACCTTCATACAAAAATGGATAAAAACTTAAAGTAAATTAAATTCTTAGGAGAATAAAGGCTATTTTTATTATTTTTTGACGGTTAAAAATGTATCTAATTCACCGTACACGTTTTCTTGAACCGAAAATGTCAATGAACTCGTAACTACTTATCTAAATGTAATAATAAGACTTGATACTATCGTGGCCATATGTTGCTTACAAATGTCCTTATAATATTAGGGTTCACTCAGTATATCAACAGATAGAACGTTATAAATAAATAAAATATATCTAAATAAGTTTTCCGCCGAAAAATACTTTTTAATGACAATCTTCGTAAAATCATTCAATTCATCGAGCACCAGAGCGCTATCACTTGTCACATCATATAACATTGTCATCGGAATTTGACAAGAATGCAAAGTTTTTACTCAATTGAAGTATTTACTTAGGAGTTCAATTGTAAGTGTCTGTTGAACAGCTCGTTGTCACTATATTATCGCAGTGACCCCGAAGTTACATAAGTATGCAAAATTTCAGCTCAATCTATTGGGGATAACTGCTTTAAAATTGAGTTGCAAGATTCCACCCGAACTAACAGGTTGCAAGCCCATCGTCTGTCCGTCCACCGACTCACACTTGACCACTATCAACCCTAGAGTGCAAGGGAATGCGTGGGAAGCTTTCACCCTTGCAATTATGTACGTGCATTTTGTTTATCGGTATTGTTCACCTTATTATTACGGTGACTTATGGTCAAAAACGCCATGTGTTTAAGAATAATAATTTTAATGGCTCTCCGAAAGACCGGTGGGGTAGGTCAGGTGTGGAGGAATATTAACCGACTTCAAAAAAAGAAGGAGGTTTTCAAATGTTTGTTACCCTATATCCCTTTTGGTTCCATTTAAATTTAAGAAAAAAATATCATTTATGGATGTTTAAGGAACTTATTACAACATGAAGTCTTTTTTTATTTTAGGTTTTAGGGTTTGGTAGTCTTCAAGAAACCCTTTAAGTTTCGCCATGTCCGTCCGTCCTTAGGTTTCCTCTCCTACTTTTAAAGTGGGAATGTTATTTTTATTTCTACGAATCCCTACATTGTGCATGGCCAGACACGCACTTGACCGTTTGTTTTTTAAACGTAATTAAGATCGTTGATCGTTTTTCAATTACCATATTGACTTTTAGGAGAGTTCTAGAAAAAACAGCTTCAAATTATCTTACTCATACAATTGTCTATCAAAACTTAGAAGTAAGGTATAATTCAAAATCCAATTATCCTGCCAATTAATTTTACATACCAGCAAGTACTTAAATATAACTTCTTAATTAGTTAGTACATAACAAAATAGGTTAAAAACAGTTAAATCGCTTACAGGATATCTTTTAACACATTCCAGAATTGACGATTCGCGTTTAATAATAATATAGGCATTATAATAATAATATATCTTTTATCCCTGAGTTTTTTTGTAAACTAGCCAGTAATAATATACCTACATATAATAATGAAACCAATTCATAAGGCTCTAAAATATTAATAAAATATAGTTTAAAAAAACTAAAAAAACACGCTTTTATTGCTAATCGAACTAAAAACTAGAAAATAATTTTTGATGACAAAGAGTTTAATATAACTGTAGTAGAAGATGAAATAATCAATCATATTGAATCACCTCAAAACAAAATTTTAGTAAAATTTAAGTTATTAACACAATAATTCAATTCAGAGTAAAAAGAGTGGGGTGCGTGATATTTTTAAATATTACAATCATTTTATTGGCAACTATCTATGAGAGGATAGTTATGAACAGCAGTAAAATGCACCCCACGCTTTTTACTCTGGATTGAATTATTGTGTTAATAACTTAAATTTTACAAAAATGTTGTTTTGTAAAATTTCAACTGTCTAGCTATCACGGTTCATGAGATACAGCCCTGTAACAGACAGACGGACAGCGAAGTCTTAGTAATAGGGTCACGTTATTATCCTTTGGGTACGGAACCCTAAAAAACGAATATCGTCAAGGACTTCGATAGGTCGAAACATTTCGTTTGTTTTCCTATTAGTTTTTTAAACGTCATAATGTAATATGTGATAAAGATTTTCAACCGATACCAAAGTACTAGGTAAAGTAGTAAATAATTGTCATTTATCATTGCCTAGAGTCTAGGGGACAAACAAACCGTAATAACTTATAGTCATGCACGTACATGTCTATTCTATTAAATGTAAACCTTCATGCCATAAATTACTTAATTGCAGTTGCAAGAGAATGCAATGTGTTCTACTCATATGATAAATATACAAGGACACGATTTTTAAATTATTTTAATAACCTCATTTTTAAAAAAACTGCTATATTTTTTATCGTTGTAAAAAACCGAGTAGGTTCTTAATTCGACACATAGGTATATATATATTTTTATGTTAGACGCATAACTTTTTACATAATAAAACAATTTTGATATTTTTTTTAATGGACGACCAATCAAAAAATGGGACCAATTAGTCCCATTTTTTGATTGGTCGAATCATTTTCTTCGGTTTTCGTTTAAGTTTTCTAAACGTAATTATTACACGAATACATATTCGACATATAGATAGATATGATGATAAAAGAATAAAGGAAATCAAGTTAGCAGATAGCTCAAATGTTTGCAAATAATAACATAACTTTTGTTATATTTAAATTACCTACTAGCTCTGTCGGAAAAGCGCTGCTCTACATCATGACTTATGGAGCAGCATAAAGCTGAGATGGGGTCGGTTTGACTCACGCTCTGGTAGCCTATGTTATGTACCTTCATTCGTATGTGTGCGTGTCATATAAATGTATTTATGTTTAAAGTATCACTACCTATATGTAGGTAATAACTGTAGGGAGAGCACTATCTTCCAACAAAAGTCATTACAAAACCATTGTAGACTCAAAGTGGAACTTTCATTCGCTTTCAGAGTAATTTCTTCCGGCTACTTCAATAAAAACTCATTACAGCACAATATGAATCCTCATATCTTCAGCGACAAAGAAAAATAGAACTCTATTCCCTTTCATGTTTATGTAACAAAGAGTTATTAAAGTTTTTACACGAAGGCTAGCGTGGTTCTTTCTCGCATGTCCCCATGCAGATATGAGTCTAATATTGGCCATATGTCACTGCGATACTGGTGTAGATAATGACGGCTAATAAGCGGCCTGTCTTCCACACACCATGCTAGTGATGGACTGGTCGTGAGCTGTACTCGATAAAAGTGGTAGTTAGCCGCGTGACGCACTGCTGT
Organism: Hydriomena furcata; assembly: GCA_912999785.1. Classification (NCBI taxonomy): domain Eukaryota; kingdom Metazoa; phylum Arthropoda; class Insecta; order Lepidoptera; family Geometridae; genus Hydriomena; species Hydriomena furcata. The sequence continues at coordinate 9,287,747 of OU538839.1, forward strand.
GTTTTGTTTTCATCGAATCGGTCTTCTTTAGTATTCCAATTACCAAAAAAGATTTTTCGTCAGGCAGGCGGGTTGTTAAAGCTAAATCCTTTTGTAAATGCTATCCTACATGCTGTTGGAAAAGACAAGAAGATGATGGCCTTTTTCGAGACATCGTTTGATTCTATGTCGTTTACCTAACTAAACACAAAAGTTCTTTTCTATTTAGAAATGATCGATTTAGCTATACATTTTAATATCACACGAAGCTTGTTTGACGCTTATAAAAAGGTACCTACTGTGTTATGAATTATGCCAAATAAAAAAATGAAATACGATAGAAGAATACGAGTATTATTGCAAAAAAATTACGATCACTCCATTGGAATAAATACAAATATTGAAATGTTTTTACTGGCGTGAAATATCGTAGGTACCTAGTTTTATGCTATGAAAGTTCGTAGGAATTTATAAAGAAAGAAAGAAAGAAAGAAAGAATAAATTTATTTTGTGTCAACATAATCTCTTAAAACTAAACAAGAAACACATATTGGTAACATTGACAACAAAATTGGTCACCACTCAGCAATATGCTGCAACAGCGAGAGTTGATGCAGCGCTGATTTTCAGTGGAGCCATAATGGTATCATCGTCAACTTTTATCGAAATCGACCATCAAAGACAGCCCACCCTACGCGATCTTATCACCAGTTTTTATTCTCGTGATATCCACCGATAAGCTGAAATGTCCTTTTTCATAGAAGTCCAGTAATGGGCTCTGAGGCACGCTAGCTTCATAACTTATGTATGCTGATTGCCCGACTTCACCCTTTACTGGACATGCCACTGTCTGTAATACCTTAATGGCGATGATTTTTATTGTTCTACCAGATCTCTAGATTGAGAATTTGGGTGCGATTATTTTGTACGAGCATTTATTAATTTACTGAAGACTATGGCACAAAAGGAATAATTCCTGTGAGTCACTATTATGTCGCTACATTAGCCATTAATGTTTTCATAGAAAAATGTTTCATTAACAGAATATAATATAATAAATAATACACTCAATGAATACAATTGTGGATAAACCAAATTAACTCGCAGTTAAAAAAAAAAGTGTGTCATCTAAAAGCTTCTAGAATGCACTTTCAATGTTATATTATCTTATCTTGTTACTTTATAGATATACGAGTATACTTTATACCAACTATATATTAATAGTAAATTCAAGTTTTTTGAAAATGAAATAGGATCACGACCGTAATCCCCAAGCGGTAGACATCCTCACAGATCTCAAGGCGCTTGGATCCTTGAAGTCTCAAGTCATATAGCTGAGTGGTGACCAATTTTGTTGTCAATATTGCCATTAAGTATGTAATTTTTTGTTTAATTTTAAGGGATTACGTTGACACATAATACATTCATTGGAACGAAGTTCCTTATCGCGCGTTGTGAAAGGGGGCTAGACGGAAAAAAATTCTTACGAAAAGTTGTCACGACACTTTTTTGCTATAGTATATCTATTAATATATATATCTATTAATTGTGTCGAGGTCGAGGTCGAGGTGGAAGTGGAGGTCGAGATGGAGGTGGAGGTCGAGGTCGAAGTGGAGGTCGAGGTCGAGGTCGAGGTGGAGGTCGAGGTCGAGGTCGAGGTCGAGGTCGAGGTCGAGGTCGAGGTCGAGGTCGTGGTCGAGGTCGAGGTCGAGGTCGAGGTCGAGGTCGAGGTGGAGGTCGAGGTCGAGGTCGAGGTCGAAGTCGAGGTCGAAGTCGAAGTCGAAGTCAGAGTTGATTCCCCTTCCCTTGTCCCACGTTATTTTGTGAGAACTTCGTTCCATCCGGGTGTCCCTTGACACCTCTCAAGTTTTTTCTTTCTTTCTATCTTTCTAAAGACGTCTTAATTATGTTTGGCACAATACCCACATTTTGCAGTTAGCATTCCATAAGTGATATTTTGCAAGCCCATTGCCGCAACAAGTTTTTTTGCAAGAGATTTCCAAGCTGCCATTTACGGGAAATGGTTAATTCTCCGCTTAGAAGGTTGTCTAAGAAGTGTCTTTCGTAAAACAATTGTCTCGCCTCATAGCAAGCTGCAGACGGCTTTTGCCTTTGTGCTCCGAAGAAATTACTCTGCAGGCACTTTTGGACGCGACAGAGCGTGGACTGAGGTTCTTTAGACGGTTTACATGAATTCACTTCGAAACAAATGATAGGATATCCTAATTTACTTAAGGCCCGGCTCACACTTACACACGTATTTCAATGATTTTCAGGTACCGATTTAAAAACCAGGAATCACAATTGTGAGGATATAATGATACAAAATTACTGATAATATATTCATCTTTAATAGTAGATAATAAAAACTGGCCAGTTCTATACAATATTTTCAAAAAAATACGTTTTTACCGTCGCAAGAACCGCTGAAAATGTCGAAAAATGGGGTCTGGTTAGGTACCAATATCTTTAAATCCACAGCATATTTTTATTTGAAAATAATACGAAATTGTAGATTTTATATTCCTCTATACCGCGTGGCATTATCTTGTTTTCAAATAATTTACTTTTTCATTTATGAACAATATAAAATACAATAAAACTTCTCCATACATTTTTTCCATACAAAACTCACATTCACCTCAAGTCGGCACGTCAGTTAGCGCTCAGACGCGCTCGGGGAAGCACGTCCACGTCACATTTTTCTTCGAATTTAGGGGAGGTCTTACATAAGGATTTACCAGGGTAAAATACTGGACATGCAAAACTAATGATAACATTTGTATAATATATTGCCTTGACGAATTTGGTGCAAGCCACACAGATGAAGGTTAGGTACAATGCATGAGTTGTAAGGGCTGGGCTCATGTACACTGTACAGACTATGAAAGAGTTGGATGATTTTTTTGTAGAAGATGCGTTACATCGAGTTACGTTTCGAAACAATATGATAATAGTTTACGGTTTTACCTTTTTGCATACGTCGCGTTGGAGCAAAATCGAAATATGCAGATGTTTCGTATTTGATTGTTATTTTAATAAAAATATTAAATTTCAGAAAAATGTGAACCTGTTTGTGTCCCTAATTAGTCCTACTAAATAAATATAAATAATGATTTGATACATTTCTGTTTTGAAATGAAAGTTCTAAAAAGGTACCATGACCCTTAGTACGGTTTTAACCCGGCCTCCCCTATATTACCAAGCGTGTTTTTTTATACATGGATGGAAAAAATTGATACTTTATCTGAACAAAATGCGAGAAAGTATCTCCATACTTATTATCATCATTGGATTTAGAAAAATTACCTGAATTTTCGATTACGAATATAATTTATAATTATTATCTATCTACATTTAATATTATAAATCTGATTTGTTTGTGCGGATGTTAGGTATGTTTGGATGTTTGTACCTCAATCAGACTTAAACGACTAAACGGATGAAATTGAAATTTGCTGTCGATGTAAATATACCCCTAGCTTATAAATATGCTATTTTTAATTTAAAAACATCCCCAAAACTATAAAAAGACTCCGAGTGCTGGTGTGCAACAAATCTAGCATTAATCAATTTTGACGACTGATGAATGACTGACGAATGATACGATACGCATTGAACCAAAAATGTTGAACCGACCTTTTTCGGTATTTGTTATTATCAAGGCAAGGTTTATCTGGGGGCACGGTAGTGCCCCCGCCAAGTCAAGCAAAAAAGCGGCACAGTCGTACCATTCTTTTCTCGAAACAGTTCAGGTCATTTTTTGGACAGACAGACAGACATTGAAATCTCACAACTTTTTACGATAGAAGAACTCGCGTTGCAACTCGCGTTGCGAGAATTGGCTTTTTATTTTAATTTTTACAAGTTGTTTTTGATGGCATATACTTAAGTTGTACATGATGCAAATAATTCAATATTTAAAAAAATAATAAAGTGTCCTGAAAAATTTGTTAATTCGAAATACTGAAAGTGCTCTTTAGTGTTTCGTAGTTTACAAAAAACCCTTATAGTTTTGCCATTTCCGTCCATTCGTCCGCAGCTTTGCTCAGATACTCTTAATACTAGAAAGCTGTAATTTGGCATGAATATACTAGTCACGACTGGCCGCACAGCTCAGTTGGTAGGAACTCTGCCTTCTGCGCTGTAGGTTGTGGGTTCGATCCCCACCCAGGGCAAATATTTGTGTGATAAACATAGATGTTTGTTCTGTGTCTGGGTGTTATGTATAACAAATAAGTATGTATTTACAAAAAAAAAGTATAGGTATAAGTATTCTATCAGTTATCTGGTTCCCATAGTACAAGCTTTGCTTAGTTTGGGGCTAGATGGCGCTGTGTGAAATGTCCACCAATATTTTATTTATAATACGTCGACAATGTGGTAGAAATAAATATATATTTTCAGATGTTTTTTTTTTCTCGCATACTCTCCATGTCTTTGGATAGGTCTTAAAAAGTATTGCGGGTTTGTGATGTCATTTAGTACAAATACAATGGAAAATATGAATTTGTAAAAAGTGCTGGTCATATCTTTTTCTGGAAAGAAAATATTATGGAGGGTTATTTAGTAAAATTTTACAATAACTGTTTAATTCCAGAACTTGTTGACCCTCGCTACGCGCGGTCTATGGATCTTCGAGATCATAGCTCGCACACAATATTCAAAAGCATACCTACATATTTTATCAGTTTTTCACTTTCAAAACTTTCTGTGAGTGGTACTCGAAACGTTGACGGTGCCGTCATCGATTTTAGATGACAATAAGTTTTTTTATTAAAAATATATTTTTGAAATCAAGCTTTTGTAAATTCTAGTGCTCTAGTTCTCGTCAAGATAAAAATAACGAGCCCAAACGCGACGTGGTTATGTTGTGTAGTTGAGGAGTTCCGATGGCTACATCCGACCTCCATTATCAGACCAGCTCGCTAGTACCATAATTTTACATTGTCATTGAGATTGATAGGTATGCAAAGTTTTGCCTCAATTCGATTGAACAGCTCCTGACTCCATCATCAGATCAGCTCGCTGTCACCATATTATGTATGCAAAATTTCAGCTCAATCGATTGGGGATAACTGCTTAAAATTAAGTTGCAAGATTCCACCTTATCAAACATACATACATAAATATGTACATAAACTGCAAGTTAAATAAGAGCTTGTAAAAAAACGATACTTACCGTTTTGTCATAATGTATTTTATTAGTAGGTACCTAACAAATATTTTTTGCACAGTCAAATATTAGTAACTGTGTAGTAGCACTTTACGATTTGTAACCTGTCTTATAATATATATTAATTTTTTCTATATTTATTTTCTTTTTGTCAAGTGCAACCTATAAAATTATTAAGTACATACCTACCTATACAAATATGACATACCTATTGCACCAAATATTTTCAAGTATCAAGACTAGTTATTTAGTCTTGGTAAATGAAGTGTGAAGTAGCTTCAATGTGTGCGTTTGCACTATTCTTAGTGTGCGGCCACAGAATACGACCGAGTACAAAAAATGCGAGCTGTCATAAATTTAACAGTCACCTTAACGATTTAGATTGTTCGAAGTCTCAAACTTACTTTATTTATATTCGTCTGTCTCACGAACCGTGATAGTTAGACAGTTGAAATTTTCACAGACGATGTATTTCTGTTGCCGCTATAACAACAAATACTACAAACAGAATAAAATAAATATTTAAGTGGGGCTCCCATACAACAAACGTGTTTATTTGCCGTTTTTTTAGATAATGGTACGGAACCATTCGTGCGCGAGTCCGACTCGCACTTGGTTGGTTTTTTTTATTATTAATGTACTTTTTTGTATCCGACACGTGTTTTTGACGAACATCGACGCAGCCCACCGATCAGGGACCGCACAAAAACACTTAACTATTATCTACATTACTTTATCGGTGTTCTCCAATATCCTACGCCCAACAATTAATACAGAATGACCTTATTGTGACAGTTAATATAGGGTGTAAAATAACTCAATTTGTTTTTAGTTTTATGATAAAAAGATGATAAAATAAACTGTATTATGATAAGCTTATTTCCAGAATATATTAGTAAAGTTGCCTGGAAAATTGTGAAATTCAGGAGTGATTAGAGGATGTCTACCCTACTAGGCCTTTTAGTTAGTGATATTTAATTCATTTTTGTCTGATTCTTCTAGGCTTGGTCGCGAGGAACAGGCGTAGCTTCACCTAGCTCCTAAGACGTTTCAAAGTGATTCTTGTGATTTTAATGAAGTAAATGATTTTTGAATTTGAATTTGAGGAACTAGATAAATATCTATAGTTTCTTTCTTTGTATTTCGAGTAGGAGTGATAAATTAAGTGTTTTGAAATAAATGACAGATCCCAAGCCGCGTTTGTTGCCTGATTCTAGGCTTGGTCGCGAGGAAGAGCTTAGCATCACCTAGCTTCTCCTAAGACGTTTCAAAGTGATCCTTTTGATTTTATTAAAATATACCTTTGAAAGTTTAAAAATGGTCTGAAACATCGCAACTTTCACTATCTTTCAGTATCATACGATAATAATATGAATTTATTGCGAACCATACGCCTCAAACGTTCGTTATTATCGGCTGTCCGTCTGTCCTGCGCAGAAAAATGATAAAACATATCTGGTTACAATTTCATAAAACACGGCACAAGTTAAAAAAGTCAGCGAGATGAAAAGAATAAAATAAATATGATCAAGATAGTAACGTCTAGCCCTTACTCTGCAAAACGATTTCGACATTATCGAAACGATTTGACAGTGCTCCGATATTCGACCAAACCGCACTCTTAGAAATCGTCGTCTGTCGTAGAATGTAATGTCAATTGTCAAAAGTAATGTCGCTTTCAAGAGTAGATCTCCAGATATCCACGTCAGGTAACCAAAAATTACATTTGGCACGAGCCCACATTTAACAGTAGAATTTCATACGTGACAGGTTGCAAGCCCGTTGCCGTCTACAAGAATACTAACTGGTTTCCATACGATGTTTTTTTTCCGTTTAAAGCACGTGATAATCAAAAACACGGCTTTTAACCGCTTTATATAAACTTCATAGTTATCATCCTAAAATTGTAAAAACATTATTATTTAGATAATAACTTTTAAATAGAAATTCGGCTAATTACTAAGTTTTTTCTCGTTACTGAGAAAAAAAACGTGGGAACTACCTGTACTTATTCATATTTAAAATAATTAATAATCACGATAGTTTTAATTCCAGGTAAGTATGGATAATAAATATAGAAAAACCAACCATGACGACAAATAGTTTTAAAGTTTTGACTTTTCCCTATTTAATAATAGTTCTGACAGTGTTAATAATTAATTATTCGTATTTAGGACAAACAATTGATTAGGTACCTACGTAATAGCGATTCTGTCTCGGGAAGCAAACTAAAAATTATGAATTTCGAACGTCCTTATTCACGATAAAGTCTAAATTAGTGTAACCGGTTATCGTAACGGACATTTTTGCGTTCTCTAAATGATTCGATTTACAAATAAAAAAGTTTTAAAAATATCTACCAGAAACCGTCATGATGTTCAAAAAGTTTTCATGCTCTTTTCAAATAAAGAATCCACCAAATTGATCTTCTGGTACCTAGGTAATAGAAGTATGAAGTTCTCTTGTAAGTAGGTGGATTATTGCTTCTATGGAAAAACCAAATGTTCTTAGAATATTTTTTAAATGGTCCTTAAACCACAGGGAATCATCGCTCCTTTTAACTCGCGGTCAGTATTTCATTGTCGTCAAGTGTTTTTTCACGCAACCATAATAAGCACAGACTTATATCCTACGGACATATAAGGTTGCGTGAAAAAACCAACTGGTAATCGTAAAGTGTGTAGCCGACACATGTCAAATTTTCAATGTGTAACTGTCAAATGACAAACATAAACCTATAATAGACACAAGTCCCTTCACAGCATACATTTTGTAAATTGTCTAGTTAAGTTTTCCGATCAATAGGACCTTGAAAATATATTTAATAAAAATACCATTAGGACAATAAATATTATTAAAACCCCGATAGCTAAAATGCCTGAAAAATCTACTGCCATCACCTTTCTTTGACATGAAAATGACAATGACAAAATATTTTATAGAGCCTTGTTAAATTGACAAGAGATTATTCACGCCATATTGTTTTTTATTCTAAATTCAAATATCTTTTGATATATAGGTGGCAATTCTGTTGTTACCACCAACTGACAAAAATTGAGTAAAATGTTTCTCTAATTCTTTTAACAAGAATCTTGAAAAGATTGTTTATTTTGCGTTAATATTTTGAGTGATAGCAACTTTCTTTTTTGCCTAGTCAAGATTACAAACCGCTCAACCCAAAATTCTTTTGTGAATCCTATTTTTTGTTGAGAGTATAATATTTTGTGGCCGCTAAAAGTCCATGCTGTACAATTGTGACAAACACACTCCACATCTGGTCGGTTTCTTATCAAACATTTGTATTATATTTTGAAGGAAAACATGCAAGTTATCGCGTGCCATATTGTTGACACATCCGTCCTTAGGTTCCAAAGTGTCATTAGGGAATTAATATATTAATTTAACGCTTTGACTTACACGAGGAATAATGGGTATTTTAACTGTTTCCTGTTGATAAGGGAGTGGTGCTTGGGTGATGTTTTTTTAGACTTGTCTTGTAATTACAGATTGCTTGCTTCATTGCAGAGATATCTGAATGTAGATACCTTTGTAGTAAGAGTATCCTAACATAACAATCAATACCAATGTATTGATTGTTAGGTTAGGATACTCTTAAGTGTAAAATGTTTTCGGTTCTTCTTTTATCATTTCATTCATAGAACGTCCACTGCTAAAGAGATACCTCTTCCATTTTACATAAGAGGAGCATAGGAACAGTTTTGACAATTCATCACGCTCCTAAAATCTATCAAAAAGTTAATAAAACCTCCTTCATTTTTCGATTTAATAGTTGCCTGTTTTATCGAAATAGGGCACACACACACTCATATATCATATTCCGTTCCACGCGAATGTATAAAAAATTTAATAAGATCACGAATATCATCGGATTAGGTACACATTCTCTCAGTTTTCCAGAAGATCAGACCCTTGAAAATGTTATGATTGTGTTTTGTTTACATATTTTTGGAATCTATGGGTGTGAGTGTTTTTGTGTGACTCTTGGGATTAATAGCGTAGAAAAAAACGGCTTAGCCATAGCCAACGAAGACGACCTCCAAAGTTGTTTCTAGTTACTATTTTCAGAACAACATGATTGATGACCAAATGAGTCCCTAATTTGAATTGTTACCGAGAATTCTGTCTGATTTTGATATCCGATAATGCTACTAATTGTAAATACGAAAGTTTGTGAGAATGTCTGAATGATTGTGTTTTAATCGCACTACAACGGCTTGGAATTTGGAATAGTCTTTACTACTTTTTACTTACCCACTCTACTTTTTATCTGAATACCTACCTACTTCTGGAGCGAAGCCGGAACGGCCTACGCCAAGTAGATATAATCCCCGTGGCAGACGACAAATGTTTTTTACAATCCAGTAACGTTGTCGTAGGTCTCAGAGATCAAAAGCAAATAAATCAGGCTAGGTCACGAGGAACAGGCGTAGCTTCACCTAGCTTCTTAAACGTTTCAAAGTAATGTAGAATAGTTTTTTACAATAACCGCAAAACATACAATTTTTTATGACAAAGATAACTTATTTAATCTAGATAAATGAATAACAGAAACGCGATTGGTGAAACTTTTCTCTGTAAATTTATTTTCCAATGTTTTTACTCAAAACTATGAATAGCTGATCAGTTCATTTTTATATGAATAAAGTGAAATGAAATGAAATATATATTTATTGGGAACAAGAACATAGGTTAAAAAAACAGTCATAAAACGATGCTTACAGAAGTGCTAGACTGTGTCACGGACACCAACGCCCACCTCTCGATACAGAGAATAAAGGTTCCAAATAAAACTAAAAATAAAAATGAAAAAAATGTTTCAAGGGTAAGAGAGTAAGATATAATTTGTTTGTTACTAAATACTAGTTGCAAAAAAGACAGTTTCTTTTTAAGTCCAAAACCATCAGACAAGATAATGCGGTTTTATCACTTTTTACGTCTTATCCGTATAGTCTCAGCCCATATAAAAAAGAAACCGGCCAAGTGCGAGTAGAACTCGCGCACGAAGGGTTCCGTACCATTATCTATAAAAAACGGTCAAAAATCACGTTTGTTGTATGGGAGCCACCCTTATATATTTATTTTATTCTATTTTTAGTACTTGATGTTATAGCGTCAACAGAAATACATCATTTGTGAAAATTTCAACTGTCTAGCTATCACGGTCCATGAGATACAGCCCTGTGACAGACAGACGGGCAGCGAAGTCTTAGTAATAGGGTCCCATTTTTAACCCTTTGGGTACGGAATCCAAAAAAAACAAAAATGTCAAGTATCGCCTTAAAATCGTTTTGCAGAGTAGACGCTCAGAACTATGTATGTAAAAGTGTAGGTCTACATGCAGCGTTCGATCAATTGCTCTAATAGAAACATCCCAGCGCGGGCCGTCACAACAGCTACCCATTACCTTGTAACCACTTGTACTTACAACTACTTCCACTGCAGTTGTGATTCAAATTGTGTCTTCCTCTACGGCTGTGTAAAGTGTCGTGCACAGTGTTTCATTAAAAATAGTATATTATGCAACTAGTGAATAAAGGACGGATTTAAAGCGAGGGCCGTAGATGAGTCACGAGCAAGTGAAGGATTCTAATGATTGAATCACGAGCGCAGCGAGTGATTCAACTGTTAGAATCCTGAACGACGCGAGTGATTCATGGCCCTCGATATAAATTCGTACTTTATTCAGGAGTTGCATACTATACTTTATACCATGACTACGAGAATATTTATTTAATCTAATGCCAAACTCCTTGTCGCAAATATCGACCAATCAAATCTCGAGAATTTATTTGCACCAAAGAGTTTTGAATTTTGAATCTCAGCGCAAGGAGTTTATGTAAGCATTGAAATAGAGACCGGATTTATTTTGTGTTCCAAATTCAAACACCAAAATAGTGAATAAAAACAAAACAGTGAATAAAAGGCCTTTTTATTCACTGTTTTGCGTGAATAAAATAAGCTTTTTAAAGTAGGTATGGTATAAAAGTATTTATGTTAGCATGGAGTTGAGAAGAGAGCAAGGAATACTCCTAAATATACTTATCTGTGGATGATATTGTTTACGATCAAATACGTTTTTAAGGCTTAGTACCCAAATGGTAAAAACGGGACTCTATTACTAAGAGTTCGCTGTCCTATCTGTCCGTCTCTCTGTCTGTCACAAGGCTCATCTCATGAACCGTGGTAGCTAGACAGTTGAAATTTTCACAGATGATGTACTTCTGTTGTCGCTATAACAACAAATAGTTGAAATAGAATAAAATAAATATTGAATTGGGGCCCCCATACAACAAACCGTGATTCTTTATGCCGTTTTGAAACCCTTCGTGCGCGAGTCCAACTCGCACACAACTCGCACGCGGCCGGTTTTTCTTACATCATTTTATTTTTCTAGTAATTTAATAAATACAGTAAAATAAATAATGATTTCAGTCACTCTTTGGGCTCTAGGCTATTAGATGTTCATCAAAATCAGTGAAGCAGTTTTCGAGTAAATGGCTATTAAAGTGTCATACAGATCAAGTTTTTTTAATGATTTTATTGATCCTATTGTGTATAGTAAAGAGGAGACTCATGACTATTTATAAAGGACTAATAGTTTCTTCATAAAACTTAAGAAACTATTTATCATCTCTTGACTTTTCGATTGGTTAAAATACTTTTTTAATTTAAAAATCTATTTTTTGACTTAACTACTTCTATGCTTACAACTTACATGCATACCTAAGTACCTATACCTAAGCAGGTAGCTTTGTGACTGTGTCACTTATTAGGCTTGGTCTCTTGTCAGATAAACCAGTGTGAATTATACCGTCTCCAATGTTGTATAGGGAGCCTACAGAGGTGTTGACGCAAAGACGGTATACTTCACACTGGTTTATTTGACAGGAGACCAAGCCTAATAAGTGACACAGTCACAAAGCTACTTGCATAGGTATAGGTACTTAGGTATGCATGTAAGCATACATAACAGGTACCTATAGATAGGTTTTTTTAAGGAGTTAGAAGTTGTTTTTTTTTTAGTTTTTAATATAGGTACAAAATGTTTGTCATATTAGACCAAAAAGAATATATAAAAATACTAGCCGACCCGTGACAGACGTTGTCCTGTCAAATTTCAATAATCGAATAGAAAATACTGAATGTTTTTAGTCTGTGATGTCAGATTTGTTGCACACCAGCGCCATCTATACAGAAATCATCCTTTTTGCGTTTTTTATCGTTTTGGGGATGTTTTTAATTTTTTAAAGTATTCTATTATTTATTCGTGCATTATATCTACATCTACAGCAAATTTCAACTTAATCCGTTTTGTCGTTTAGGCCTGATTGAGGAACAAACATACATACAAACTCACAAACTTTAATATTTAATTTTCATAATATTATTAGGTTTATTAGGATTATAATAATTTCAGTGAGAGTGAACGCTGCCTTACCGGAGCTGAGATTGACTAGTGTTCCGTAGAGCGGTGCGCGTACAAGATCGTTTCCTCGTTAGCGGCCAATTTAGGGTTCCGTTCCTTGGAACCCTCCGGACGACGGATTGATCAAGTGTTTTATAACGTAATTTTTGTTTGCTCCCGTTTTAGTTGGTTTAACTACTCGTAGCTGGAAAATGAACGAGCGGTACCTTATTTCAAAACAATATAAATATATACAATAGCGGCGATGGGCTTGCAACCTGTCACGTGTGGAATGCTAACTACTGAAAAATGTGGTCATGTGCCGAATATACTATATGGACGTGCTTCTAAATAATCTCTTTAGACATCTTCAATTATCTGAGTGTCTGCCTTCGTGACCCGATTTTTTTTTACACACTCATTATCACACAGTGCCTTCTAGCCCCAAACTAAGCAAAGCTTGTACTATGGGAACTGATAGAATACTTTTATACTTTTGTTTTTGTAAATACATAGGTACAATATGACATAACAACCAGACACAGAACAAATATCTATGTTCATCAACAAAAAAATGTGTGGTAAAAAGTGAAATTAAATAAAATGGGATCACTACTTTAATCCCCAACTACGGATATCCTCTCGGATCTCAAGGCGCTCAGATGGAGATGTCTTGAGGGTCAAAGGCACGTCCAAACATCACATCCGACTCATGCCCACATTTTGCAGTAGTTAGCATTCCATACGTGACAGGTTGCAAGCCCATCGCCACCAAGTATACCTACACGTTGCACGTTTAAAATTCAATTTCTCAATTGGCTGTCAATGGGGATAAGTGGAGTTTTTTCCCACAAATACCCATTGATGGGGACTCTCGATGGTCATTTCAGGAATAACACCATATTTTTTCTTATTAAGGAGCTTTTTAAATATTAAGGAAATATCATTCTTCCATATTTAAAAAGTGCGGTTTTTTATAATTTGACGAGGACAAATAAGGATTTTTTTGTAATTAAAGTTTATCAGGTTATTTTGTCTTTCTGCGTTTTCATTGTTTGGTTATGACAATATTTATATTTATGCCAATTATAGTAATATAAATGCGAAAATAAATCTGTCTGTCTGTAAGAGACGTTACGTCACGGCTACTAAACTTTATCGAGTTATTAAAGTGATGCTTCAAATTTTTGTCTTTTTGTATGAGCTGAGTCTAGAAGACGGAAAAATGATAAAACAGCATTCGCTTGAAAATCATTAAACTTTAAAAAAAACTGTCTTTACATAATTTATTTTAAGACTTCTTCTTGCCCTGTGGCGTACACTTTATTTGTGGTCGCCACATTATGTAAAAAGATTTTAAATTATAATGTTCTAGAAGACTTCTATTTTCAAAATATTATGAAAACTACTTAGGAAAGCCTTAGAACGATAACTTCTAAACTTCTAAGTGTAATCCGAAAACAGCAATATCACCAAACACACGGCCATTAAAATTACAGAACAATTCCGAATAACCGTTGAAGTTGGTTTCAACGACATCTTGAAGCCAAAAAGACTTCTGGACATAGTCCAAAGTATGCTGTCTGTGAATACAGTTACCTATGTGACACACAGACGTAAATAATGTCGATCTTATCAATGAACATGTTCTTGATAATCAAAATTAAACGACCAAACTGAGTATGATGAAATTTGCCGTAGTATCTAGATAAAAAAAAGATAAACAGAGGGGAACTTATAATCCACAAACAACTCCTAAGTCAGTGAAGAGAGTATGATTATTATAAACACTAAAGTATGTTTATCTATTCTGGTGAAGACTTCTTTCTCTATCTTCTCTTTCTTATCTTCTTTCTTAGTGTACCGCTACACACCAAAAGGAAAACAACCTTTAATGTTTCTAAGATCAGTGATTTTGGCTGTTCGTTGATAGATCAGTCAGTCAGTAACGCAAGAGTTTTGTATATATATAAAGATCTCCTTTGTGTCGTGCCGTTGCTTCATATAATTTTTCATTGATTCTAAATGGTTTTAGAATAGTTGGCGAGCTCGACCGTTCTATCTATAATTCTAGTTAATAGTTCTATCTCTATTTAGCAGATAATGATATTAAATTAGTTACATAGAAAATTTATTTACCTCCGAATCGCACTACATTGCATCATTTTCTCATCTATATAATGTTTAAACCGTATGTTGTAAACTACAATCCCTTAACCATAATTTACAGCAAAACTTCTGCACTATCTCATACTATTTTCGGGGCAACTCGCTGAACTACTTTACCGTGTGTAGTATATTACGAATGAGCCCAGAAGCGCAGCATGTTACGGTCCAAGTTGTAATAACGACAATACTTGCTAAGTGTAATATTTGCGCTGGCTCAAATGCTTTCGAAGTTGCAGGAAAAGTCGAGCATTGTGGCTCTCATTTGAATAACAACAAACATAACTAGTTTTTAGTGTTGTAACTATACCTACTAAGTTTTTAAAGACGTAATATATACAGAGTGTCTCGAATATTGTGTCAAACGGTAGTCCATCAGACGCAGAGCACCCTTAAAGGTACCTGAATCACACCCATCATTCGTTATGATGAGTGAAAGATGCATGTGATTTTAGGGTTCCGAACTCAACGGGTAAAAAGGGACCCTATTACTAAGACTCCGCTGTCCGTCTGTCTGTCTGTCACCAGGCTGTATTTCACAGTGATAACTAGACACTTGAAATTTTCACAGATGATGTATTTCTGTTGCCGCTTTTACATAAATACTAAAAACATAATAAAATACAACAAACGTGATTTTTTTATCGGTTTTTTATAGATAATGGTACGGAACCCTTCGTGCGCGATTCCGACTTGCACTTGGCCGGTTTTTATTTTACCAGTGCTGTCATATCTGTGGTTGACATACTTAGATATGCTGCTATTTTTAGCCGGCTAGGTGTGGCGAAATTAACATGTTTTTTTTTATTATAGGAGGAAAGGAGCTCAATTTAGACTAATTTAGTGCAATTTAACCCATCAGGCCGGGACGGGACAATTAACTTCTTAATTATGATCTTAGTTTTGTGAGTTTCAAGGAAAATGCCATAAAATAAATGGGTTATAATCTAAATATATAACTTTTGCTTTACTGAAAGATCTATCAACGCACAGCCTAAACCACTGGGGGGTTAACATGAACCACTATCGTATCGACAACTGGCCGACCCGTGACAGACGTTGTCCTGTCAAATTTTAATAATCGTATAGGAAAAAGCAATTTCAGTCAACTTCCAATTTTTTCGAGTAAATGTTTTTAGTCTGTGATGTCAGATTTGTTGCACACCAACGCCATCTATACCAAAATCATCCTTTTTGTGTTTTTTATCATTTAAAGGTTGTTTTTCGGATTATAAGTTCCCCCTTTATTTATTCTTATTTTTTATCTACATACAGCAAATTTAATCTTAATCCGTTTTGTCGTTTATTTTTGATTGGGGAACAAACATTGCAGCCTTATCACAAACTTTCGCATTTATATTATAAACTGACACTTTTATTATACAAAAATAGTCAGTTTTGACATTTGGACGATACGTTGTCGAAACGATAGTGGTTCATGCTCAGGCCACTGCCACTGGTCCTAGAAACTAGAAATACTGTTTCTACTAGTACTAGTTTACTGTGCACTGGAATCCCCGAAAAGGTTAAAATGTTAAAATCAGTGTTAAAATCTGTTTGAAAATAACTTCACTTGAACGAAATTGCGGGGATTTCCCCTGAATTATAAATTATTAGTAAGTGGTGTCGATTTTGTAGGCACCGAGCTAATCTTAAAATTTCCAAAAATAAAATTAAAACAATTTCGCTCTTATTCCTTTACGTTAAAGTCTAAATTAGAGTAGGTGGCGATTATGTTGTGTCCATTTTACAATTTGGGAATTAAAATATAAATGGAATTTTCTCTCTTTCTCTCTTTTTCCTCTCACGACTTTTTTTTTAGCACATCCGAAATATATGAAAAAAAAACGTAGTTTTAAATTTAAGAATTCGTCCATTTATAGTTTACTCTAATTTAGACTTAAAGTAAAGAAATAAGAGCGAAATTGTTTTAATTTTATTTTAGGAAATTTTAAGATTAGCTCGGTGCCTACAAAATCGACACCACTTACTAATAACCTATGTATTTACAAAAATAAAGGATATTATTTATGTATTCTATCAGTTATCTGGCTCCCATAGTACGAGCTATGCTTAGTATGGGAATGAATGTCACTGTGTATACTGTGTTGTAGAATTGTAGGTACTATACTATACCGTTCTATTACCGTACTATTTACATGCATATCAAAAACACGTGCTCAAAACGGTGAAGGAAAACATCGCGAGAGAACCAGTTAGTATTCTTATAAACGGCGATGGGCTTGCAACCTGTCACACGTATGGAATGCTAACTACTGCAAAATGTGGGCATGTGCCAAATATAATGTTTGGACGTGCGACTACCCCCACTAGACATTTTCGAAGGAACTAAACGCCTGGAGATCTGAGAGGATGTTTACCGTACTTGGGGATTACAGTCGTGATCCTATTTATTTTTTACTATACCGTTTTTTACCGTACTATATCGTGTACTACACCGTGTTGCCTATATCGTTTCCTAAATGTATTGTAAACCTTTCGCGTGCAAAGCTTAAGTACTTGTGTTATCCTCGATCGTTGCTTCAAACATTCAAGTGAATCGCTTGATTGCTGATAAGAAATTCGCGCTAAAGTTTCACTTTGTTTTAAACCAGTCGAAAGTGCGTCTAGGTCTGAAACTAGTTACGAATTAAAAAGTCGGTATAGGTAAGTCGCGTAAGGAAAAAAACGTATTCATTTGTAACTAGTATTGTAAAAGATTTTTTTTTATTATGTATAGTTTTTTTTGCTATCTAGTGCAAGAGTATTATTATAATGAATTTAAAAAACTGTTTGAAGTGTGTAATCCCATTAATATTGTAGATATTTAGAAGTATTCATAAATAAATTAATACTCTATAAGAGCATATGACATCATGTTATTGTTTTTGTTATCGGCTTGGTTTAAAGTTGATACTAACCTAACTTGATAACAATTTAACGCTAATTTAAGGATAATAAATGGCAATCTAAGGAAAATATCGCCATTTATCTGCAAACACTCTTGATATCCCGTTATTGCCGCTTTGTTTTTAATT
The DNA here is from genome assembly GCA_912999785.1 of Hydriomena furcata. Taxonomy (NCBI): domain Eukaryota; kingdom Metazoa; phylum Arthropoda; class Insecta; order Lepidoptera; family Geometridae; genus Hydriomena; species Hydriomena furcata. The sequence goes on from OU538839.1 coordinate 9,305,532, forward strand.
ATAGCACATAAGGATATGCCTACATTAAATTGTTAAATATATAAAAATTATCTTCCATTTGTAGATACTTGTATTGAATTTGCGTTTGACTTATTAAGTTTCAAATTAAACACATTTCCACTTCGAGCTCCGTGGATCATTTTAGTGAATCTTTATTGGGTCTTCCAAGCCACAAATTTATCTCGAGTTACTAAAAGGTTATTATTTTACTGTTACTATAAGTATTATTTTTTACTAGGTTCCGCAAAACAATGATAAAAAACCGGCCAAGTGCGAGTCGGACTCGCGTACGAAGGGTTCCGTACCATTATCTAAGTAAAACGTTTGTTGTATGGGAACCCCACTCAAATATTTATTTTATTTTGTTTTTGATATTTGTTGTTATAGCGGCAACAGAAATACATCATCTGTAAAAGTTTAAACTGTCTAGCTATTACGGTTCATGAGATACAGCCCTGTGACAGACAGACGGACAGAAAAGTCTTAGTAATAGGGTCCCGTTTTTACCCTTTGGGTACGGAAAGTATTCATAAGATCGCATCGTATGAGGAAATGTTTACCAGAACATTATTAAGTGTGATTTCTCTACATATTTTTGTATCTGATCAAAAATATACTCATAAGTTACTGACTGACTAACTGATCTATCAAGGCACTTTGATAGATCAGTTAGTCACACAATTTGTACGATGTATTCCTTTTATTGTGTAGGGATGCACTCAGAAGAGAAATAAGTGGAGGAGGCAGCTCAGGCGAGGGTTAAAATCTGTTTGAAAATAACTTCACTTAAAATTCGTTTACGTTTCTACAGGTAAATTATCTTTAGACTATTTTAGACAATACAAATAATTGAGACAAAGGTTGGGCTTTATCGAAGTCTTGCTTCACGATACCAAATTCTAGTAGTGGTGCATTACAACATGGTAGAGTAGAGATACTGTCAGTGCTGTGTGTGTGTGTGTGTGTAGTGTCTGAGGTTTTGTGAGATGAATGCGTGAAAATTGTCTATACTGTCTTTGTTATTGTGTTTGACATTTTATACCTATTATTTTTTTACATATTCATATTTATTTTTTTATCAATTCTGTTGACATGTAAAAATGTATTATTATTTGTTTAGGTATCTAATTCCAGTAATTATTTTTATTTAGTATTTAATAACCTTATATAATGTGACGTGTAAATAATTAGTGTAATTGGTTTTTACAGTGCTATTTATGTATAATAAATAAATAAATAAAAACATGGAAGGCGCTAGCAGTGATGATGAAGACCCAGGGGGTCAACTCAGGAACTAAAAACGAAATTCGTTTCAAAATGACATCGTTTCGACTATAGTTTGAACTGATTTGTAAGATTACGAACATCGATGATTGTTAAAAGTAATGTTATATTACTGTAATGTATTAACGATACGGTCGTTTCATCGTTCAAACTATATAATTTTGTTGAAATTGTATAGTGTATTCTATTGAATATTGTCACGAAATTTCGTTTTCAGTCCCCGAGTAGATCTACTTGTAGTCACTTGCAATAACGTACTTCCTATTCGAATAGTGAGTCACAATACTCAAAAAGTGTTAGCGTCGACAGCCAAGTGGCTGGGTGACCTCGTGATTCAACACCGTCCTAAATATTGTCACAAACCAAGACTTAGGATGTGGCAGAGGTTAAATCCATATCGTCACATCCTCGCTCGCTTCCTGCTTAGCGATGTGTTAATTGATGGTGCGCGTACGCATTTGGATCATTAATTCGCGAGTTGCGAGATCTCTTGTTTAGATGCTAGTCTATTTACGAGTAGTTCACCTACTTCACTATGATGGACTTGCGACCTGTCGCGTAGAATAATACTGTAAAACTTGCTTAATTTATTTTTTTAGATGAGAAACTGACTCCCTCTTAGATATCTTCAAGGAGCGCCTGGAGATATAAGAGTATGTCTAATGTACCTACTTTAGATATTAGAGTCATATTGTTCTATAGAGTAATATAATCGAAACGTCGGGAAAATGAATTACAATTAATACTTGATAAGAACCCGTGTCAAAATCAATAGATATGATTACAGTCATATTTAATTAAATTGTTTTCAACAAGAAAATATACTGCTCTACATAAAATTATACTACATCTGTAAACTGATGAGAAACTGAGTCGCGTGAATTGAGCACGCTTACCAATTACTGAAAAGGATATATCCTTAATGAGTGATTAAGACTGCATTTGGTGTAGAGATGAATGGAGTATGCAAGTTTGTACTACAGATGTTCCTGACTGACCCTAATATTCCTTTCGATTGTAAAGTTGAACAAAACAAACTCTATGTCGTACATACCTACATCATCATCATTTTCCTGCAGGATTATGCAATAAAATCGTTTTTCAACCGCTGAATTACAGCTTTTGAATTTAGAGAATACAAATGTCATACTATAAAATCGTTAACTCTATTTTAAGATTCTATAATAGTTACTATGGAAAACTGCTACTATGGATTCTATAATACCTACATATATAGTTACTAGGTATAGTATTTTGTATTTATATTTTAAAAGTTATTGGCAGCTGACAGACTGGCTTCACAGCTCAGTTAGTAGTAGCTCTGCCTTCTGCGCTGTAGGTTGTGTGTTCGATCACCACCCAGGACAAATATTTGTGTGAAGAACATAGATGTTTGTTCTGTGTCTGGGTGTTATAATGTATCTTGTATTCGTATTTACAAATAAAAAGTATATATGTATTCCATCAGTTAGCTGGTTTTCATAGCATTTTCATACAAGCTTTACTTAATGTGGGGCTAGACGGCGGTGTGAAATTTCCACCAATATTTATATATATTTTTATTTAGCTTCTTCCTTTTTGAAAATTATAGTAAATTTGTCATAAAATGTCATATACAATGCCTAATTTCTTTTCGTTTTGACTACCATTGCTATAGTTATTGCTTTTTATTTTTACACTAAGTTTTCGAACAGTTGCTGGGTTCTGTACAACTTCTATTTATATGGGCGTAAGTTTCAAAACAACTAAGCACAAGCTTATCTTAACACAAGTCCACTATCAAGTTAATGCACTTAAATGCCCGAGGAAGTCAGGTTAAGTTTAGTTAAGACGAGATCTTTGTCTCAAGTTGTAGTTTAGTTTAATGTCGGGTTTATTGGTGTTTAGGATTAAGTTAGCAGTTTAAGTTGTCTTGATATGTCTTTGTAAGTTTTGATTGGATAATATCATAATTTGTGTTAGAGACTTCGATATATGAAATGCAGAACTAATTTTATATGATTTATAAATTTTGAAGACCGTTTATATATCTTCAACATAAAGTTTGTGGCTCAACGATTATGATGAAACTTCGAATATAAATAGCCAATGCTCTGTAATACCACATAGGCTTCGTTTTCAGGTTACACGTGAGCAAAGCCGCGGGCGGCACTAGTACAAGTATAACTTAAAGTTTGAATGAATGTTTTACCATATTACCAACGGTTGTCATTTCAGACATAATTCCGCTCACAAAAACTTATTTACATCTGACATAGCCAAGAAGAGTCATCCAGCCACATCTTGGCACCTCAGGACGATGCATCGTACTGCGGACTCAAAGAGTGGAATTCAGTTCATTACCGTCTTGCGAACTCCTTGACTAACTAGTATTGGGATAGTGAAGACGGGGTTTTATCGATATACGGCTTAGATCTTTATCGACTAGGTTTTAACATTACACTTTAGATTTCAACGAATTAAGTCTTATGTCTGATCAATAATTTTTTTTTTGATCTTTTGTATTTCGTGTTATTTTTTCTGAAAGTATGAAAATAATGTTAATGATTGTAATTTTTTATTGACGGATTGTAGAGTAACAGTCGACTCATTAAAAAAATCTTGTAAGTTCACAGATGAAAGATAAACTACTCAAAAATAATAACCAACTCGAAAAAAATAATCCGACAAGCTCAAAGTCACTCGAACTATCATCGTTGGAACGGCAACAAGCCACGGCAAGTGTGTCGATTTGCAGCGTTCTCGAGAGTCTAGAAAAAAATATTCTCGAGCAAGTTCAGTGGGAGGGGGTGTCCCCTACCCCCCTAGGTACAGTACGGAGTTACGGACCTCCTTAACTGCTGCCAGCGGACAAAAAGAATGAATAGATCCGCCCCTTAACGAATACACCGAGCGGCATAATTCATACTTAGGAAACTGCAAGGAGTTGACATAGACTTTTTTTTAAATTACTATTGCATCACCAATGAGGTTAGGTGCTTTCTTTTTATCATTTGCGAAGATTTGTGTAGGGTGTTTTCTTGTCAATGTTTTTTTTTTAATTTGTGAAATCAACTAACTTGTTTAGATAGGTACTCGTAGGTACCTAGTCGTACACTACTGCAGCAGTTTTGTTTAATATTGATCTTATTATTAAACTTAGTGATTCTACTTTCAAATCATGTTCGTTTTTTAAAAAGTGACTTTCTTTTTATCGTCTTATCTGAATAGTTTTTATTTTTTTATAAAAAAGAAGCGACTCTACTCATCTAAGGAGTTTGATGTAATAATTCTTTTGAATGGAACTGACTCTTCCAGACAACAATTAATTACACTAGGATGCCGCAACTAGCAGAACTACGAGCGAGCCTCGTTTAGTATGTATGGTTTTGGCTAGTCTTATAATAGTCGAGTTGAATAAGACTATCATAAGACTAGTGACAGTGTAGTTTTAAACTAGGAACTCGTGATTGGAGAAATAAAGTTGTGCACAGTTGCCTAAATTATAAATGATCACAGATATTTTTGTAAAGTTTTAAATTACAAAAAATAAAATACTACTTAATAATACTAATAAAAACGTATATACATTAATATCGATAAACTAGCAGTCCGCTTCGTCTTTGGATGGGTGTACTAATGAAGATTATGGGTATTTTTTTATATACATATATTATTATTTATTTATACCTTACATTACATAATTGCGATTTTTGTGGGCATCTCTAATAATTTTTTCCTCACTTATATAATCTAGCTTTTGATTGGTGAAAGAGTTTTTAAAGTTTAGCCATTACAAACAAAAATACAAGTTTTACCTGAAGACAAATATTATTTCTAGCCGTTTCTGGCAGTTATAAATATGTAGGTTTACATTTTTATAAATATTTTTAAGCTATTGCATAGCTTCTATCGCGGGCCTTGAGCGTGGAGACCGTATGCAGAAATTTCATAACGAAAAAATAATTTAAGACGATTTTTATTTTTATTTTTAATAAATAATAGTAACATAGTACTTAAGGATAAGCCCAGCTGACTGGTCTAACTGAACGTACCTCGGAAGGCAGGCCCGGAAGTTAAGATGCGTCGGTTGCCACGTATAATTTTTCCACTCTCTTTTAATTCACCCCCTATACCCACCCGCCTCAACCCTTCCGTCTGTCAATCTTAGGGAAGGTACTGGGCCCACATTTTTTATTTTTCATCGTCAGTTTTAATAGGTTGGGAGCACAGAATCGATGATTTTACTCTTTAAAGGTTTTCATGAGAATAGTTTGTGAGTTTATTCAGCATCTCTGCTTCGGTTTGATTGAAAAGTTGAGATACTTATTGGAAGTTTAGTTGAAGTTATTTATGAACTACACCGAAAAAATCCTTATAAAGTACCTAAGCAATTTTTTAGGATGTGTTTATATGAATTTTCAAGTAGTTAGGTAGTTGGCTGTAGCTTTAGTGTTTAATTATTGGTTACTAATTTGCACCCGCGGCTTCGCTGCGTGGTACCTTGATAATAAGTAAGAATAAGGTATCTTATATGCTATTCCAGGACGCTATGTAGTATATTCCAAGTTTTATCCAAACATATCTACAAACATTCGCATAAACTTATCGATTTATAATATAGAATTTGTTATTCTTCTTTCTGAAAGGTAGGTATAGAAAAACCCAAGGAAAAATTCGCAAAAATAATAAAGGAACGTTTTTCCCCGTTTTAAAAATAAAACCATAGCCCCACCGGACAGTGAATGTGGCAGTCAAAAGAGGCTATTTTCAAAATGTCTAGGTATTAATCAACGCATTGTCGAGCCGTTTGAAGTCTCAGCAAAAATGGAAGGCCAGACGTCCATGGGGGAAGAAAATAAAAAAAATGTAACTACCCTCAAGTTGCACACGCATAAGTAGATGCTGCGGGAAAAGTTGGAATGTATTGCAAGTTTTACATTGAATTTTTTCAATATTTAGTTTGTAAATTTAATAGCGTGGTTGTTATACTGACGATTAGTATATGTAGTTTTTTTAATCTTTTATTTAAAATAAAAATTAAATAGGATCACGACTGTAATCCCCAAGGACGGTTGACATCCTCTCAGATCTCCAGCCGCTTAGATCCCTTGAAGATGTTTAGTGGGGGTAGTCAGAGGGACGTCCAAATATTATATTTGGCACTTGCCCACTTTTTGTAGTATTCCATACGTGACAGGCTGCAAGCCCATCGCCACTTATCCGCTTATAAGAATACTAACTGGTTTCACCGTTTTAAGCACGTTCGATGGGCATATAAATTCGAACAGAAAAATCACGACCTTCGAAATGAAAGTCGAGGTACGACCCACTCGGCCAACATTTTTTATTTTGCTTTAAAAAATAAATCTTGTTGCTATGCCAATACCTTATTGCAATTATAAACGTAGCTAGTATTGAATAGTCTACGATAAAACTGTAGCTATAATAGTTTTGTTTTCCTTAACTAGCATTAGGTATACAAATTCAGAAATACATATAATAAAATTGTAGAAGAGGTCAATTCTGTACATTGAATAAAAACTAAAAAAAAATACTTCTAGGGGTCTTCATACAAGTAACACAAGCCAAAAAAAATGTTTTTGAATTTTTTGTCTGTCTGTCTGTCTGTTGTCCGGCTTTCACGTCAAAACTACGAGACGGATTTTGATGAAACTTTTTTGTTATATAGCTATTAGTCCTCGGCAACATATAGGCTATAAAAATAATGTGATATAAGGTATCAAACATTGTCAAGCAAGTGTCTTCTCACACCCATGCGAAGCCGGGGCGTACCGCTAGTACTGAATATATTCTGTCGAAAATAATACAATACAAAAGTAGCCATTTCCGAAAATTCCTTGTAAGATTTCTATTGCTCACCGCTGCATTCAACTCAAGAATCAAGCTCCCCTACGATCCACTACACTGTACAAACTTAAGGGATAAGGGCTCCAAGTACCCCCCAAAAGGGGTAAGACAGCCCCCAAGTCTAGACTTTAGTGGAAGAAAAAATAATACGAGAAAGAGATAGCGATAGTATTCGATCTAGCGTGTTTGCGCGAGGATCATTTCAAATGGAAAATTTCTGATGAAACTTTTTATAAAATTTCAGCTGCTCGTTTTTGTTGGTAATTTTTCGTCATGATAAGTTATTTATGTTATATTTACTTTAATGATAGGTACATTTTTAAATAAGGTAATTGAATAATCGTAATTGTATTGAATTAGCAAATATTTCAATGAATATAAGTCATAATACACATGTCCAAATATGTTCATTTGATTAAATATATCTTTTAGGCAATAGGTAAACTTTCAATTAAACGAAGAAGAACGGGTAAGTTGGTATAGTATAGGAATTTTTAGGATTCTCAACCATAAAGGTAAAACAAAACCCTCATGGTGTGACTTTGTCCGTCTGTCTGGCACGACTGATTATTTAGTAGTTACTAAAGCTTTCGACTAGAAATATGAAATAGATAAACGTCAATTTTACAATATAAAACAATACCCTTGAATACTGAAATAAATTATAGCCGATGAAGATAAGTAAATCAAACTAGAACAGTTTTTTCCAAAACTCAACAAGTAAGGTAAAGGGTGAAGTTTTAAGGGCGGGTGCTAAGTCAAAGGTAATTAGGTAATTTATAAAAGGTTTGGTTGAAAAATTGTAGATAGTCTAAGTCGCTTTGAATTTTAGTAAAATATTACCTAAACGAATATTATTTGCCTACGAAATCTAAAATAGTTCTATTAAAGACAGGTTTACGTATGTAAATGTTATAGGAAAAACCAAAACAATTTATCCCCGTTTGTTCCTTAATCCTTCTTTCCCTTATTCAGAAATTAAATATAAGTTCGTTTGTACGTATCTTCGTTCGTAAATACAATAGGCTATTTGACAAGATTATGAAAACCATTCTAGATTATTCAATAGTGACTGTGGAGTGGAACCCATAAAAAATATTATTTTCAATTCTGTTAAGTATTGGCCCTAAAAATGTAAATTGCCCTAAAAAATATTGTCAATATGAAAAACCCGCAAAAACGCTTCTTTATGCAAATGTCGTCGCACTAGTTTCTGTGACGTTACATGCTTGTCAACAAATAGACAAACGTCAAGTTTTTCAAGGCAGGCGATGACATGACAAGCATGTAACGTCTTCGTCGATTCGACCAATCCTGACTGTGTTGTGTCACGTGACTAGCGTTTGAAAATAGATAATTTTAATTTTGGGTTTTATATTAAATCATGGTCTATTTTCAAGTTATTTTACTCCATAACGCTTTATGAAGGCATCATTTACATAGATCTATCTAGATATAATCAACAACACTTAATTTTTCATACTGTCAAATAGCCTATTGTCTTCGATTCATGAAATTACAGTACAGAAATTTAAATATAGTTTCGGTACAGAACCCTATGTGCGCGACTCGCCTCGCACATTACCGATTTTGTTTTGAATCGATTTCGTCTATCGTGATTTACAATATTATAAATCAGATAAATTGTGAAGATATTTATGCCTCAATCACGCCCGAAGGATTTGGGTGAAACTTGGAACATACATAGTTACATAGTCTATGCCCAATGTCTATTCTATAACATATATAGGCTACTTTTTATATAGAATGGTTTGTTTCGCGGGCGAAAGCTAGTTTATAATGTTGCGAATACTTTGTATCTTGAAAGAAATACATTTTTAAATCAATCTTTTGTTTAGCAAATCGTTCCTACTCACAGATCTCGAGGTAATTTAAAACACCCACCACAAATAACACATCTTTGTCCTCCAACCTCAGCCATACAATATCCCTTTGTCCCCCTGCAAAAGAATAGGCAGTAGTTTCTATGGAACTGTCTCGAACCTCTGAGAAATGGCAATGCTCTAATTATTTCCCACACTTGCTCTGCTAGACTTGGCTACAATATAAAGTTACCATTGTTTTTCGAAATCTTAGGTGAAGTCGCTTTAGTACAGTCACATGCTAAAATACAAATAAAATAAATAATAAATAGGATCACGTAATCCTCAAGTACGGTAGACATCCTCTCAGATCTCCAGACGCTTAGATCTGAAGATGTCTAGTGGGGGTAGTCAGAGGCACGTCCAAACATTATATTTGGCACATACCCACATTTTGCAGTAGTTAGCATTAATTGTGGGCATGCTAAAATATTTGCCTGTAACTCATTAACTATCCTATCAATTTTAAAACAAGATAACTTATACTATAGAATCACGACTGTAATCCCTATAAGTACGGTAGACTCTCTCAGATCTGCAGGCGCTGTGCTCCTCGAAGATGTTAAATGAGGATAGTTAGAGGCACGTCAAACATTATATCTTGCAGTAACTAGTATTCCATACGTAAATGTTTGCTATCCCGTTGCCGCATTAATCAATTCAGATGCTCTTCATATGAACACTGCTCGCGACCGCGATCAACAGTAGATCGGCGAATAAAACGTGATAATTAGCTTTATTTCTATTTAAAACTAGCTGTAGCTGTCATTTTCAACCTTCTGATATCACTACATAGTATAAAGCAAAGTCGCTTTCCGCTTCCCGCGTCTGTATGTATGTATGTATGTTTGCTTATATCTTTAAAACTACACAACGGATTTTGATGCGGTTTTTTTTAATAGATAGAGTGATTCAGGAGGAAGGTTTATATGTATAATAACATGCTACCCGTGCGAAGCCGGGGCGGGTCGCTAGTTAACGAATACAACAAAAAAAGAATTAGCGAAATCGGTTCATCTGCTCTTGAGATTTGCGCTTAGCAACACATTCAGTTATTCATTTTTATAATAGATAAATAACAACCACAATAGTATTAATTCAATAAGCTGAAAGGTGACATCAATAACAAAGTACTTTTTCCCTTTGTTTCTTTCCCAAATCTACATAATGGAATTTCCTTTTTTTCGACTTTATCTATGTTTATTCGAGATTATTATTTTCCTTATTGACATCATCCTCAACTATTTTGATCGCGATAACTCGCCGCGGGAGAGCAGAATATCCCAAAGTATATTCAATTCCAATACAATTTTTTTTTTTTTAAATTCCCTAAAAATTGATTATCTAAAGTATCTGGATGAGTGAGATGGAAAGTACCTCGGTATGTCATTGCCTGAAAACACGGATAAAACGACGTTTTCTAAAAAAAACCTAGCTAGATCGATTTATCGTCTCCGAAACCCTTATAGCATAATATATACCGCTTTTTTGCTTGACTTGACTTCATGAAAATTGTTGGAGCCGTTTCCGAGATTCACATTATATATTTTCAATAATGGCTCGTTTAAAGGCATTACATATATAAAACTCTTGTGGTACTGACTGACTGATCTATCAACGTACAGCCGAAACCACTGGCTCCAGAAACATGAAATTGGGGGGTGTATTTCGTTTGGTGTGTAGGGGTAGGGGTGCACTAAGAAATCAATTACCAAAATTCAACTTGGTGGCGCAGGGGTTGTAGTCTTTTTGGAGGAGTATGATGAGAAATGTAACTTTATTTTACGTCACTAACAAAATGGTGTGTAAGAAAGAATAAGTGAAATAAATAAATATTGGTGGACATTGTCACACAGCGCCACCTAGCCCCAAACAAAGCATAGCTATGATATGAGAACTATGTAGATAACTGAAATAATACTTATATACTTTTTTTTTGTAAATACAACAACCAGACACAGAAAAACATCTATGTCATCACACAAATATTTGTCCTGGGTGGGGATCGAACTCACAACCAACACCGCAGAAGGCAGAGTTACTACCAACTGAGCTGTGAGGCCAGTCCATATTAACCCCTTAGGTGGTAGGGTTTTTGTTTAGTCCCTTCTTCTTCTAGAAAAATATATGAGCCCAGTTTTCAGTCTCATAGACAAGATATTTCCCTTGGCAAGTGTACGTTGACGCTCGGGTAACCCTGCCAGGACTGAACTTGATACATGACATTGTGCCCTCACACACCTCGGCGGTCCTTTGTGCAGCTTTCTTGTCGCTTTTTGTAGGCACGCTTGCGTAGGTAAGGAGGTTTTCGGAGACAGGTTTTTTAAGATAAGTCTTTACAAACATTTTTGTGATGAACATGAATGTTTGTTCTTGTCTTTTATACGTATTTACAAAAAATCATATAAGTATTCCATCAGTTATCTATATTCTGTATCCCATAGTACAAGCTTCGCTTAGTTTGAGGTTGGAAGGCGCTGTGTGATAATGTAAAAAAAATACTTCGAAAATAATCTGTTATGTCTCATAGTAAGTTTTTTTTTACTAATTGTTAACCAAACCCTAGTAGCGGGACGAAATAGGTTATTTTTTTTAATTAATAATATTGTTTAGGTACCTACAGTTTTTTAGAATATTAGTTTGTTTCTAAATGGCAGTAATATAAATGATAAGGACCTACCCTTATTACTACATAGTATAAAGCAAAGTCGCTTTCCGCTTCCCGCGTCTGTATGTAATATGTATGTATGTTTGCTTATATCTTTAAAACTACACAACGGATTTTGATGCGGTTTTTTTTAATAGATAGAGTGATTCAGGAGGAAGGTTTATATGTATAATAACATGCTACCCGTGCGAAGCCGGGGCGGGTCGCTAGTCATTTATATTTCAAAACAACTGTCCAGTCGCAAAGACAAAGCAAGCCTTTTTAAGTCCTAATACTTAAAAAGTATTGAAACTTTCACGCTGTCTTTTTAAACCACATCATTAGCCACTTTCAACGTTCCTTTCATTCTCTTCCAAAACTTTTCTTTGTTAATATCTTTGAAGGAATAAATACTGTTTGCATACGAGCTTCTACCAGCCATAGCCAAGCACACTCTGTCAAATTTCCACTGTGTAACTGTCAAGAAACGATGAGATTTTGACAGTTGGTAATAACGATTATCAGAGCATACGTAGGACTTCAGGACTAGCTTGTCAATAACGAAAAAGTGGAGAAGTACCTATAGATAGATAATACTTTTTTGATATTGGCCAAAAAAATATTTAGAAAAGCATACCTACCACATTCTATATTTTATTCCCAAAGACGGTTGGCAGGCGACCGGCTGTAAAACATAAGCCAAATCCTCTTCACAACATGTTGTACCACATTCTATGTTTAAAAAATTAAAAAGTTGTTTTGTGTTTTCTTTCTTTCTCTACACTTTACTACTGCTAGGTACTATTATGCTTTTGGTACCAGTGGCAAGTTAGCACAAGCTATACTGTCATGTTACTTGCTCTATGTGAATGCTCCACAACCTCAAAGTTGTTGTCTCCTTTTATTTTCCCCGTAATTTAACATTTTCTCCGAGCTACGCACCGGGGTGGGTGGGGGTGGTACTTGACCACCCTACAACCCTTCATCGCCTCAAGAACAACATCGGAATTATAAATACCGTCTCGTGTAAACACAGCGAAAGTTGAAGGGAATTTTAAAATGCAAATGAGATAGTATGCTAAAAAACCTGTATAAAAATAGATGTAGGTATTAGGTACCTATTTATAATACTAGCGACCCGACCCGGCTTCGCACGGGTAGCATGTTATTATACATATAAACCTTCCTCCTGAATCACTCTATCTATTAAAAGAAACCGCATCAAAATCCGTTGTGTAGTTTTAAAGATATAAGCAGACATACATACATACAGACGCGGGAAGCGGAAAGCGACTGCTTTATACTATGTTAGTAATAATATAGATACCAGGTCTACCTATTAATCAAAAAACTAAGTAGATATATTTAAAAAAAGCGGCAACGGGCTTGCAATCTGTCACGTGTGGAATTCTACTGCAAAATGTGGGTATGTGCCAAATGTAATGTTTGGAAGTGCCTCTGACTAACCCCTTTGGACATATTTAAGGACCTGAGCAACTGGAGATCTTAGAGGACATCTACCGTACTTGGAAAGTGCAATCGTGATAAAATACATTTTTTTTTCATTTAAAATAAAAAAAATGCTTAAGAAATATTTTATGAAAGATTATATATATTTTTAAGCACAAAATTACACAAATGGAGTAAACGTGTGAAATAAAACTACCTATGTCTTATTGCTTTAGGTATATCTTCAAGGATCTTATAGCGTGGAGATCTGTCTACCGTACTTGGGAATTAGGTAAACTACTATTTTTGATTTTTAGTGAAGTATTTACTTAGCGTTTACCAAGAAGTGCTAAACATCGATAAAAAAATAAAGCAATTAAAATTATAAGCCACGATAAAAAAATAGTGGCGCACTCGACTGCTTAACTAGCGTTTCTCAAGTCGCGGCAAATGAGGGGTGTACATTAATGAATAATTAATGTGCATGTTCCCGCCAATTATAAACGTAAGAAGCAATTATCGATGTTTGTCGCGCACATCACTAGCCTTATGAGCGTCTTCAGGTTTCGCAAACATTTTTTGCATTTAATACACACACACACACACACATACACACACATACACACACACGCACACACACACAAACACACACATACACACTGCTTTTTTCTACATCTTATATCTTTATCGGCTATTCTGCTGTTCTACTACCTATCTCGCTCTTTGTAAAAATTTAAAACGAGTGGAATACATAATGTGGATTCAAATTGGTTTAAGTGCAACATTATATTTTTAACATATTTATATTTAACAATAAGAAAACTGTGAATCCTAGGTTACTTAAATAAATAAATAAATAAATAATAATAGTTAAACTGTTTATTGTGTAATAAAAAATAAATAAAAAAAAACCGGCCAAGAGCGAGTCGTACTCGCGCACGAAGGGTTTCCGTATCTATAAAAACAACAAAAAAACAAATTGTTCTATGAGAGCCCCACATAATATTTGTTTTATTATGTTTTTAGTATCTGTTGTTATACCGGCAACAGAAATACATAATCTGTGAAAATTTCAACTGTCTAGCTATCACGGTTCATGAGATACAGCCATGTGACGGACAGACTGACAGACAGACAGACGGATAGCGAAGTCTTAGTAATAGGGTCCCGTTTTTACCCTTTGGGTACGGAACCTTAAAAATGAATGTGATCACGACTGTAATTCCCAAGTACGGTAGACACCCAGACACAGAACAATCTATCTTCAACACACAAATGTTTGTCATGTGGGGATCGAACCCACAACCTACAGCGCAGAAGACAGAGCTACTACCAATTGGGCTTTAAGGCCAGTATTCTGTTTTCTAATATTTTCTAGTGCGTGTTTTCTCCTCCTTTCTTCGAAGTCGGTTAAAACAATAGTTAGTGTCACGATCAAGGGCTACTGTCTATTTATACATGCCACCTGAGTATGATATTTTCGTCACAATACACAAAGTCCTTTGACATCACACGCGGTCACTAAAACCGGACATCGCGGGGGTAGGCAGGGCAGAAATACCTAAGACTAATCCTTATTAAGGAATCCTTATAAAGAGCTTCGAATCTTGGAAGATCTCATTTGTGTGTGAGACGGTGACGGTGAAGTTAGATTAGTCATGTGAAATTCAGTTTGAAATGGCTGAAAGAAAAATTGCTGGTGAGTTTTTCAGTTTCTTCAAATTATTATATTTGAGAAAGTTTTAATTTTTTGATTTGTGTAAAAGTGCAGTTTTGATTTTATGTCATAGACAACTAACTTTAGGGGTTTTATTTATCAAAATTAAAGACGATTAGAGTTTTATAGTCGATGCGGGTTCGAATCCCATTCATTCTATAATAAAATTTTAGATATAATTTAAATCTAGCTTAGTAAGCACTTTTAACATGAATTTCTAAAAATAGAAATACGATTTTGTTCAAAACCAATTTAATAACACTTAATAATTATGATCCTCGTGTTATAATCGAATTCATTTATTCAAAAGAAATTCCAACAACAATAATAAATAATTAAATAAATATAAATATACCTCAGATTCAAATAACAAATAAAGTTGCCATAAAAAAGTGCGGAGCTTCTGAATGAAAAAAGCCATTGAATATTATTACCCAAAACGCCCATATACCACCGGAACTCTAACATCCCATTGATCACTGCACCTATCTAATTAACGTGAATGGCTGCGCGTGCGCAGGTCACGGTGTGCCGCCGGAAGGAGGACCGGACGGCGAGATTGTGGCCCCAGCCCTGATTCCTTCCGGACCTTAGAGCGGCGCAAGTCACAAGCGGAACTACCAGCGGGTAATATCCAAGTCAGTACGGACAGCTTTTGGTAATGGGTATGTTTTTAATAGACACGATATAAAATTGTATAGAGAAAATGTATTTAAATAATAAATGAATACAATTTTGAGCGTCTTGTTTACCTAACACGGCTGGGATTATAGGTTTTATAAAAGAGTTATTCAAGGTTGGACGTCTTCTGATATAGACTGAGAAACTTGGAATGGTGGAATTTTATGAGGTCGGTGAGGACGTTAACCAACAGATGATGATCTAAGCCTTTTGTTTTATAAGTAACTTAGCTGCTGCTAATTTTTCTCCCTAATTTTTCAAATGTTTTGACTATTATTACGAAATAGCAGGGACGGAGACAAATCCAACAAATCAAAAATTATGAAAATCGATCCTACTGTCCTTGAGTTATAAATGGTGTAACTAACACGACTTTGTTTTATATGTAAGAAAGAAAAGAGATAGATATAAATATCATGCAGAATATTATCGCGACCGCTTGTAACTAAGTCCACAAATAAGGTCGTCGCACCCTGATCTTCGGTACGGAACGATTGCTGTTTTTTTATTAGTCTCATATCAGTATGGTCGACCACACGTAGTTTGACATCCTTGCCCTTATTACGACGGAGTAGAATTCATTTTCGCGTAAAGTATATGAGTCAGACCTCAAGTGAGTGTGATTTATCATCGGTAAATAAGATGATTTCTTTGGGAATGTTTGAATTAACCTCTTTGTGAACGCATTTTGATTCAGAGGGCTTCCGTTTTGCGTAACTCAAGTAAATAAATTTTTATGATAATCATGGTCACGGAGGCTTGTTACATTAGTCGACACAATGAGTAAATCATTAAAAGTAAAATAAGCCTATTCAAAAATCAAATTCAAAAATCATTTATTTAAATGAAATCACAAGAATCACTTTGAAACCTCTTAGGAACTGGGTGAAGCTACGCCGATTCTTAGCGACCAAGCTTAGAGCCCTCCTTTTTTACTTCGCTGAGGTCGGATAATTAAAGGCTTAGTACCTATCTAGGTAGATAGACATACACAATACACATCCTACCTACTTAAAAAACTCAAGTCAAAAAGTGTTATTCATTAAAATTCCTAGAATCGTCATCAAATTGTGTTTAAAGTGGGAAAAGAAAAAGAAAATGATGATAGTTTAATTTGATTTATTGTTTGTGTTTTTTTACGTCTTTATATCGCAACTAGCTTTTACCCGCGACCTTGCCCGCATAGATTCACAAAATCGATTTTTAATTACTTTATCGTAAAACATTGAAATTATTGAAAAAAAGAAAATGTTGGAGAAAAAAAGCCTATGTCCGTCCCAAGACTAAAGTCTTTCTTGTGATGAAATTTCATCTCTATATAAAATTTGATCACAATCGGCCCAGCGATTCAGCCGTGATAACGTGACAAGACAGACAGACAGAGTTATTTTCGCATTTATAATATTAGTATAGATTTAGATACTGTGGTCAGATCCAAGAATACATCTAAACTAACTTTTATTGAATAAAACACCTGTGGTTACGTTAGGCGCGGTTCTCACGAGGCGAGCCCGCTTCTCACGCGATCTCCTTACACTTCCTTCCTGTCCGTAATAGTGCAGGGGCTTATTGAATACTGTTACTATTCAGATTATGATCGTGTTTGTTATGTTATTTAAATTAGTTTTAGCAGTTCAACAGGTGGAAATCATAAATATTTGGAATGTTATGTTATGTTTTGACGTGCCTCTGACTAATATTTAGACATATCTTCAAGGATCTGAACGCCTGGAGATCTGAGAGGATGTCTGCCCTACTTGGTGATTGCAGTCGTGATCCCATTTTTAGGGTTCCGTACCTAAAGGGTAAAAACGGGACCCTACTACTAAGACTTCGCTGTCAGTCTGTCTGTCACAGAGTTGTATCTCATAAACCGTGATAGCTAGACAGTTGAAATTTTCACAGATTATGTAATTCTGTGGCCGCTATAACAAAAAATACTAAAAACAGAATAAAATAAATATTTAAGTGGGGCTCCCATACAACAAACGTGATTTTTTGCCGTTTTTATAGATAACGGTACGGAACCCTTTGTGCGTGAGTCCGACTCGCACTTGGCCGGTTTTTAATCTATTTGTAGATGTACGAGTAAAAATAGCGTTCATTATAGCGCCATCTAGCATAATTTATACTACAAAAACCAGGTAGTTGATACAATATATAAAAAAAATACTTTTAAAACATTAACAATCAGAAACAGAACAAACATCTATGTTAATCATATAAAATATAAATTATTTTTCAAACTATCGTGATATAACTATAGATTTAACTATAGTGGATATAACTATAGATTTTGACACGGGTCTTTATCACTTTACTTTCCCGACGTTTCGGCTATGTTAGGTACAATAGCCATGGTCGCGGGGTGAAGTACTCGGAGCTACCGTCGAGAAGCGAAGGCAGTTGAAGAAACTACCCTCACTTGGTCTTCAGAAATAGATTGTCCATATTCACATTACGACACACCACACTGACTGAATCCACGCACTGAAATGGTCTATCGCGACACCCACACATAGTGACCACAGGATTCCATGAAGAAGAGAGTCTTAAGTAAATTAAACGTGATAAAGACCCGTGTATCTATAGTTATATAAAATATATTCATACCATTCTAAAACTCTATCAGGGTGATAATTAAAATTGCCCACAATGGCCACAATGTTACACGGCCGTGTTACAAAGAAAGGGCAGACATATGTCACTTCATATTGTTTGCAATGTAAATTGAGCTTTATTCGGCCTTATGCCAATGCTCTGGCTACATTATCGGGATTCGGAGAATGTTCACGTTTTGCATCTTTGTCGATCCTGTGACGAATCATATGGCTACACCACTCACACAACGTGAACAGTTCGCAATGTGAAGGTAGGTACTAATAATGATAGTTTGAAAATTACCAAATAAAAATTATTAAAAAAAAATATAATAAGCAAAGATGTTATATAGTCTTTTCAGACGAGATAGAAGAAAATAAGTTTTCTGTTGATTTTTTTTTAATTCAAACTACTAAACACCATACCAGCGCGCTATATGTACACTGTCACATAATTTAACATTGTCATCGGAACTTGACAAGTATGCAAAGTTTTTAAATAACGAACTATTTACTAAGGAGTTCCGTTGTGAAAGTCTGTTAAACAGCTCCTGACTCCATCATCAGATTAGCTCACTATCTTGTATTGATACCGAAGTTACACAGGTATGATTAATTTCTGCTTAATTGGTTGGGAGAAACTGGTTTACCATTCAATTGCAAGATTTGACCCGCACATACTAACATACGAACTAACTTAAAATATTGTAAAGAGATAAATGTCGTATGTCGATTTGAAGTGATAGTTCTATTGACTATTCTTGTGGTAAAGCTATCGGAGTCTCGTTACATTGACCACGAGGGTCATGAAGTGCAAGTGTAAGTGATCTCTATAATCATTTGCCGGCCGGCCGCCTGGGAACCACCCGGTTCCGGTCTAACCCTTAAGTGACAAATCTTTTTTTGATTGTGAGAATCCTTTAGTATCCGGCTCGAAGGATAGGAAGTTGGGAAGTGTGAGGTGTATTGTGTGGTGATTGGTGCTTAGGGTTTTGGAGATCGGAATTTCCTCTTCGGAGTATAATGAGACTTTAAACTATCGCTGATGCCGTTGAGTTTATTTTACATATTTTACGTTTTTTTACATTTACCGCGAATAAGTATAATCTACAATATATAATCAATATATAATACAATATATATATAATCTACCGCTAATTGCAACTAAAAAAAAATAGGTTCTCAATTGTAATCTTCAAACTGTACCTGTCTACGGTAGACATTCTCTGAGATCTCCATGAAGACGTCTAAATATTACATTTGACACATGCAGAGATTTGCAAACCCATATCAAATGAATTCGCGTTTATCGACTTTTGTTGCTGACTTGTACTTCTTCAGTCCTTAAAAAACAGTTTGTTTCTATTAACACCTAAATAACAGATGTTGTGATTTATTAGGTAGCGGCCCGCGCGACACAGCTAAATCTGAAAGCGGCCCAAGAAAAAAAAGTTTGAGTACTGCTGCACTAGACCAATACGGCGTTTAAGATGGTACTAGTTTTTTACTAATAATCTCTACTTCTCTACCAACTTAACCCTTTACATTTGAACCTAGTTTAACTCTTTTGTACTCGTTAAGGGGGGCATTGTTTCACCAATGGTCCCACGGGTCCTCGTCTTAGCAAACAGGCTATGGGACACCTTTTGTCTTTACATTGTTTGAACGCGATGTTCCCATGGAAAAGGGTAAGATTTTCTGGTGACATTATGGTCAGGGATGTCAAAAGTGGGCAGTTAATAAGATTTCGAATATGACAACTTGTGCGTACGTTTTTCATCAGGCATCTTTCAAAAAAAATCAAAGGCGTTATTCGATTTTTTGTGTTTTTGTTTTAGGGCCGATTTTTCAATCATCAGATAAGTGTTAACTGTGGAATAAAATTGCAATTTTCCATACGATATGTCAAATTTATTCCACAGTTAACACTTATCTGATGATTGAAAAATCGGCCCTTAGAATAGTATAGTTTATTTCAAAGAAACTTATGAAAACATTTACTGTATAACTGAAATGTGTAAACGGCGATGGGCTTGCAATTTAACGTGACGTGCTTTTAACTACCCCCTTAAGACATCTGAATCTTAGCGTCTGAAGATAAGAAATGTCGATGGAACCTACTAAAAATAAATGAATATGATAACATTTACTCGGCAAGACAGCAGATAGATGTAGTATCATGGTAAGTAGGTATCTATATGTAGAGTTATTACTTTTATAGATACCTTGGTAATTTGTATTTTCAAAGTGCTTGATTAGTACCGAGTCATTTATAAAAGCTCGTAGTCGTAAGGAAATAGATCATCTTATAAGATAGCGATCATTGCGTGTCTGTTCGTCATTAGGGCGCGTCCACACCGTCCATATTGCGCGGTCGTTGCGATCGCTTACCGTGTAAACTTAGCTTTGATGTAGATAATGTATAGACAGGACAATGTTATAGACAAACAAACTTATGTAGCTTATAAAGCTTGAGATTAAGATAAATGAAACACACGTTAGTTATTTTTTAAATAATTTGTTCATTGGTTAATACAGGTATAAAAACAATAATATTAGATGGTAAATAAATAATCAATAGTCTCTGTGTAAAAACATTGTCATATTATATATTGTCATTAGTTTTAGTGAGAATATTTAAATTACTTTAATTATAATTATGTACCTATACCTACTTATTTAAATTATATACCTACATGCTCATATTTGTGGCTATATAATTGTTCAAGTCAAAAATATAAGGAATAATACAAGATAAGGCAAAAAGTATAATAAAACCTAATCAAGGATGAATATTGTATAAAGAAACACCCCAATCAAAGAACATAACATTTTTTATTCAACATTTCCAACTGTATCGTTTATAACCCCACGCTACGTCACATCTAATTTGATCACGTCTATTAGTTCGTACGCCTTCAGTTTTAGCGGAGTAATTACGAACGCAACGGTCTGCGCGTCTGTCGTGCCGTACCGGTCGCGGCGCATCTGTCGTGTGTACATGCCATAAGAGATAGGTTTATTAAAAACAAAAGAGTTTCATTGACAGTAAAGATATTCTGTAATTTTTTTGTTAAAACATAGATTCAGCACAAGTTCCGGATAAAAAGTTCTACTTATATAAAAGATCACTCACGTTAAATTTGAGTCCACATTAGATGTTAGAGTATTTTTACCTACATCTGCGTTATTTTGCCAGTTATTTAAAAAAATAATAATTATAGGATCACGATTGTCATTCTCAAGTACGGAAGTCCATAATGACAGTTTGCAAGCCCTTCGCCTCTTATAAGAATACTTATTGATTTCCTCGCAACGTTATCTTTCAACTTTTTTTTGAATTTAAACAGTTAATTCAAATTCATCTTCGAATTTTGGAATACATTTTGAATCTTATGGTAGGTACAAATTCAAGGATTTGAAACAGCAATGGCCATAATCAACACTTGGAAGGGTGTGAAGTCGATGAGGATTTCAATTCGATTATCTGAATAACACAACATGTGTGATGACATTGCGTTTTTTTTCTCACGTTGGGATCAAAGTTACTTAACTTTATATTCAAAAAAGTGCAAGATACGTTCGAATGAATAGTTCTCATTAACCGACCCTTTATAATTAAACAATTCCTTAAAAAATAAGTTGTCAATTGACTCGTCCCCTACAAACAAGACAAATTATTGATCAATATAATCGTTTCCTTGAGTTTCAATTAGTCACCGTCATGCTGGCCCGAAGGAACAGTGAATGGACAGTTTTGAATTCGGAAGTCTTGGGTTGATTGGTTTGCTTTTTGTAGCGCACTTCCGGGTTCTCGTGTTCCTATTTCAAAACTTAAAATGACGTCGATCCGCTCGAACGGTCAATAGAAATTGATATTTGGAATCTTAGACGGTTATTAGACCGTCTGTCTTCCGGTTCGTCTATGGTTAGGGCGCGTGCCCTAATTGCTTCATTTGCAGCGATAACGCGTCATCGATGCGTTTTTCGTTACGCTCCAACGACAGTAGAAAAAAATAATTATAAAAAAAATAGGATTACGACTGTAATACCAAATACGGTAGACATCCTCTCAGATCTCCAGGCGCTTAGATCCTATGAGGATGTCCAGAGGAGGTAGTCACAGTTAAACCCATACATTATATTTGGCACATGCCCACATTTTTCGGTATTAAGCCTTCCACACGTGACAGGTTGCAAGCCCATCGCCACTTTTAAGAATATTAACTGGTTTCCTCACAATGTTTTCCTTTACCGTTTTTTGAGCATGTGTTAAGACGCTGCCAGTCGACGATTATTTTTGTTCGAAACGAAAAAAGAAATACTTCTGAACAAGCCACATCTCCTATTTTATAATGTATAGTATATGTGAATAAAGATGTACCCATCTTTAATCACTTCAATAAATAATCCTACCGACCGCTGCAATGATGACAAACACACGTCCGCGCGTGGTCCGCCTTAGCTTTTCGAATAAATTAATGATATAAATTATGTATAATTACTTATCAAAAATCTATCCTAATAGAAATCTAGATCTACATATTACCTATCTTTAACAATAAATCACAAGTTGATTTTAATAGTAGGTATATAAAATATTTCGATCATAAATTCTAAAACGTATCATTTTGAAATAATATTTTTATCGTGAAAAGTTTCTGCTATTATGTTTTCAGCTTAATAGAAATCTAGGTAGGAACCTGAAGTAATATACTTATAAAAATAGGAGATGTGGCTTGTTCAGAAGTATTACTATTTTCGTTCCGAAAAAGAGCAATCGTCGACTGGCAGCCCCTTAATGCGCATTTAAATTTTGTGAACAGAAAAATCCATTGATTCACCCCGGAATTCGATACTAAGACTTTCGAAATGTAAGTCGAGGTACCTCACACACGGCCAACACTATTTACTTGATTGCTTCACTTGCAGTGATAACGCGTCACTGATGCGTTTTTTGTTACCACCGGCACCAGACAAAAATTAATTCAACAAATAATAAAGCAGCGACCCATCCATCAGCGAAAACAAACAATCTATCACCAAACCCGACTCGATGTATCGCACAATCACAGCGGTGCAACAAAATTGTATAAAATTTATCATTTTGAACTAAACGAATTATCTGCTAGGCAAAATTTAAGCCTATCCCGCGTCGCTTATCCAAACAAAATGCCGACCAATCACAATTTTGTGAATTTGAAATTTGTTTAAATCCAACCGGCAGTACAGAAAACCAATACAGCTCGTATAGGTGAACGGTAAAACTACGCATCGGCTAAGCAAACTCTGTCTGTGTGGCACGCACACGGGCGCAGTGCATGCACGTACACTCACACACACAATGCGATATTGCAAATGGGCTAGTCGAATGTATTCGTTCGCCTGTAGGCCTTTAGGGATGGGGTGGGGGAGGATGGGGGGAAAAGATGCGTTTTTGTGCAGTACTCCCCGGCTTTAGCCACGTTTATGAGTAAACATAAGTGCGTAGCCGATAACGTCCTTAATACTGGCCAGTCGCCCCCGGTTTGGACACAATTATGACTGTCTGTGTCGGATGTGCGGACTTTCTTCATAATAGGGCTGTATACGATGCCCCTCTGAAAAAGTTAGTACGGTTCGGATAGAGTTTTCAATGGATAATGAAAAAAACTGACAATGTTGGATGGAACGTAGTCCCGTAGGCGCCTACATATAATAGATAGATATTAGTGACTGACTTCCTGTTATTTGAAAGTACACAACGTTTTTACTAATTTAGAACAGAAAGTAACGTTTAAAACTAGTAATAAAAATAAAATAAATAGGATCACGACTGTAATCCCCAAGTACGGTAGACATCCTCTCAGATCTCCAGACTCTTAGATCCTATGAAGATGTCTAGTGGGGGTAGTCAGAGGCACGTCCAAACATTATATTTGGCACATGCCCACATTTTGCAGTAGTTAGCATTCCATATGTGACAGGTTGCAAGCCCATCGCCGCTTATAAGAATACTAACTGGTTTCCTCACGATGTTTTCCTTCACCGTTGTAAGCACGTGTTTTTGATGCGCATATAATTTTTTCGAACAGAAAAATCCATTGATGCACGCCGGGATTTGAAAACGACCTTCCGATTGAAAGTCGAGGTATCTCCCCACTCGGCCAACACGGCTTGTTAGTAATAAAGTTACGTAGAAAAAATGAATCAGTTTTCTAAAGTGTTTTACATGTGACTGTACCTTTGTCCATACCTCCGAGTAGGCTTTATAGTGAAAAAAGAATATATATTTTTAGTGACAGACCAAGTGGCTGGGCCGGGGAAGTCTGTCCAGTTTTCCACCTAACTGGTTATTCTCACGGGCCGGTTCACACTTCTTTCAGCCGGATGAAACCGGTTCTCACATATTTCAGCGACATGAAAGGAGAAGAAAAAAAGCTACGTTCAACGGCTTTTCGGCCTTTCGGATTGTAATGTGATTTCACTACAAAAAGCGTCTTAACGACGAGCTATACATGAATGTGCATAGAATGGTTTTTCTCAATAACCGCAAAACATACAGTTTTGTTTTTTATGAATAAGATAACTTAAGAATGAAATCTAGATAAATTAAATACAGAAATACGATTGGTGAAATATTCAAAACACTATTTTCGTTTTTACTCAAAACTATTAATAGCTAATAAGTTCGTTTTTGTATAACTCGTTGGATAATCTAATCATACTGCCTACTTAATAAAAGATAGTTAGATCTTAGTTATAATTATTTTTGCGCAGTTTTAACGTGACTTTAGTTTGACAGAATGACAATTCGGTTGCGTGAGTTTTTAATATGTTGATAGTTTCATGTTTGTTGTATTAAGTAGCTGTTATCGAAAATTTTAATTGTTTATGCGTAGACCGATATCGCTTACAGATTGGCCATTTAAAACCTAAATTGAGTGGACTTCCTGTACAAATGCGGTTTTCCGCTAATCCATTAGATGTGCTGGTAAACTAACATGTCAACCGCATAGCAACCACTGTAAAATTTATTTTGATTAATCCGTTACAATACTGCGTCTGGTAGGCTCGGTGCCATTTCCGTGGGTACACGACACATACACAAAGCAATGGACACTGTCCTCCTCTTACGAGACGAAACACGAATTTTCGCACACACACAAACGCCTAGTTCAGTTTTACACACTCGTACTTGTATAAAATTTACGGTGCACACTTTTGCAGCAGACTATAGCTGCATAGATCTGCCGAGGGGTGGCGCTGGTCAGCCATTTCGTGTCGACGAGATTTATAACCTCTCTGTGCGTTCCCGCTAACTTTAGTAAGATACGTTTGTTTCTGACGGTTGCACTGTTATGGGTGTTAAGGCTTTATTAATTTCAGCCATTTTCATCGCAGGCAGCTCGAGTGCGAGTTTAAAAATAAACGTACGAAAATCGAATCTGTCGATTGAATGTTGGTGGAGTGTAATGGAGGATTTTTAGCGGGATTTGCTTGTCAGACTGTCTGCTTATGTCAACGGTTAAACGTCAAAAAAGTAAGGTTATGTCTGAATTTATGCCTGTTCGACTTTTAGTTTTCTGACTAAAATTCGTTCAGGGCTGTACTAAAGTTTGATTTTTGCCTTTTGCCACTATATATAATAATGAATTGGCATGAAATCATTCGAAATTGAATATGCTCTGCTCAAACACAAAGCATCATTGCAAAGACAATCATCGACCGTCAGTTCTCGAAATCGAAAATTCGCAATTTGAATTTTGCGTGTTGATGAAATTGGAATGTCCGTAGGTAAAACAGTTGGGGGGGCATTATTTCAAAATGTGGGGGGAGGCGGGTGTGGGGTCAGCCGGCCTGTTTGTCTATCGCCGCGCTTTGCTATTCACTGGGTGAATTTTCCCGACCGCTGCCTCCCTTGAGCCTACCTCGCTGTATTTTTATTAACGGAATTATGGCGTCTGAATGAGTAGAGCCTACTTATATTGATTAGAACTGCGCTAAATGCATGATTTGGAGTTTGGGAAAGTTCGAGCTGGAAAGAAGTTTGTTGAACGATTTCTGATGTGCTAATCAGTTTTCGCTTTTGGCACTTGTAGGCCCATAGCTGCAAACTAAAGTTGTTTCCAAGCTTTGGGTGCTTCAAAATTCAGTCACCAAAAAGTTTTCACGTATGGAAATAAAGCTGTCTGGGTGCTGTGCTAAAACGGACGCGACCTACAATCAGCTGTCCTTAAGAGGAGTAATCAATGTTATTGAAGAATGCAGAATCGTTTTTTCTCAATAATTGCAAAACATACAGTTTTGTTTTTTACGACAAAAGATATAATCTAGATAAATTACAGACAGAAACACGATTGGTGAAACTTTTCTCGATAGATTTATTTTCCAAAGTTGGGTCTTCAAAAACACCAGTTTCGTTTTTAATCAAAACTATGAATAGCTAAACAGTTCATTTTTATATAATTCGTTAGATAATCACACTAGCTAAATAAATTACATACGGTTTCTTTTTAAATTTGATGGTTTTCAAGATAATGCAGTTTTATCACTTTTTCCGTCTTATCCGGGTAGACTCAGCTCATACAAAAAGGCAAAAATTTCACTCATCACCTTAAGCTTGTCCAGCTCTGGACTTTTCTTGGCAGATTTCCACAAACCCGTGAGTCCGTCTGCTAGTATTATATAAATTATTTAAAAAATTGAAACGGCCTTTCAAATCTTTTAATAATTTATATAATACTAGCAGACTCGGCCACGCGTTGCTGTGTTAACAGATATTGCGACTATAAATTAAGATGATAGCTATCATATCCTTCAAGTTGGGTCAAACTGCACACGGTGCAAAGTTTGATTAAAATCGTATCATGAGTAGTTTAGGAGTCTATCGCGGACAAATAACGTGACGCGTAATTTATATTAAGAAGGTAAAAAAATAGGATCACGACTGTAATCCCCAAGTACGGTAGATATCCTCTCAGATCTCCAGACGCTTAGTTTCTTTGTATATGTCTATTGAGGATAGTCAGAGATATGTCCAAACATTATATTTGGCACATGCCCACATTTTGCAGTAGTTAGCATTTCATACGTGACAGGTTGCAAGCCTATCGCCGCTTAAATAATAATAATATATCTAAGCAGGTAAAAGTAATTATAGCTAGTACCACACTAATTTAAGGTTTTTATTTATTTTAAATTCGAATTCGATCAAATAAAGCCTCACGCGATCTTAAAACGATTAAGGTATCAAAAGTTTATATTTGGAATGTGATTCTCGATAAAATGTTTGTGGGCGTTTTTCCGAACAGAAAGCTCTGATCAGAAACTCATAACGGACACGTCATGTCTTATCGGAGGCGGAGTGTGGAGCTACGAAGTAAGAGAACTACGTTATAACTAAGTTATAAACCTATTATAACTTAGTCATATTCATTATTGCGGTTGGTCTTATGATGTTAGATATACTTATGATGTTAGATTATTATTATTATTATTATTATTATTTGTTTAATGACATCAAGAATTTATCATGACAAATTACAATTATTACAATTTTTATTATTATTATTGTTATTTTTTTTTGATATGTTGTAAATTTGATATTGCATGCCTTCATGGGCAGAGTACATTGGTAATATATTTATAAATGAACATCTTCTGTACATGTATTTCAAGCAATAAAGAAACTTTGACTTTGACTTTGACAATATAAATATTATTTATAACGCTAATTTAGACTTTAATGTAAAAGGAATAACTTTGATCGTTTTTTAGGAATTATAACTTTTGGCGTAGACGCAACTGAATTGCCACCAATGATTCTACCCCAGCGGGGTCCATCTATTTATATTTTTATGTTATGTATTTTCAAAGTGTGTACCTAATTGAATTATTGTAGACAGTTTTTTGTATCAGTAATATTTTTACAATTTTGACCGGTATGCGACCTTGGCGAGCTCGATCCAATTTCAACTTATATTCACTTTAATAATGAAGTAATGACAGAAATCTGAAATTGCACGCACTGCACTATTTTTGCGGGAGTGTGAACCGTACCCGAGGAAAGTGATAAATAAAAGACGCTTATCGAATCGCTACTTTCAGAATTAATGGCCCCACGTTGCACCTCGAATTTGCGATGACTATGCATTGGATGCGATAGCAAACAGCGCTTTTGGCTTCGTTCGATATTCAAAACTGCATTCTTGATTAATGTTCCGTTTATCGGTTTTGTTACAACCCTAATTGTGCAATTAGGGTTGTACTGTCTACGTATCAAAATCAAACAAGTTTTCACAAAATCTTCGGCAAATTCTCATATTATTTGTATTATGTAAATATATGTAAATACTCAGATTCAGGAAATAGATTTTTGATGACTTTATCGTCAAACATTAAAATTCCTGAAAGTCAAAAGAGAATTGTGGGGAAAAAAGTAGTCTATGTCCATCCCAAGTCTTTAAATTATCTTTTTATGAACTTTCATCAAAAAAAAATCGAGTTCTTAGTAAGTTTTTTTATTTAGGTATTTATTCCATTGTAAGTATTAATATTACGAGAAAAAATATGAAAGTTAATGCATGTTTAGAAGTATGTTTAGATGTTAGTATTAATTAAACTACATGCCAATAAGTGAGTAGCTTCGGTCAAATACTATTTTCAAAAAAAAACAGAGTTCTCCACGAAAATTACAATAATGTAACATAGGGTATCAAACATTTGCATAAAATCTTCATTAGTACATCCGTTCAGCTAATAAATCTATAATAATATTATAAATGCAAAAGTAACTCTGTCTGTCTGTCTATCTGTGACGTTATGGGCAAAACATTTACATTACGTTATGGTCTTGGGACGGACATAGGCTACCTTTTTTTTACAAAATTTTCTTTTGTTTTTCAGGAATTTCTATGTTTCACGATAAACGGACGGAATCGCGGGTAAAAGCTAGTAAATAATAAATAAGAGCTATACAAGCATATCACAATAGATATCTATAGATACAGTTGAAAGTAGTTGCAGTAGCTATACAGTAAGTATATATATAAAAGGCATCACCGCCTGTCTGTCGCTCCGGAAAATTTCCCCCATTGAAATATTCAAAACTTTTTCAAACTGAGGGTAGGTGGGTAAACTGACCGTTGGAAATTCAGTTACATTGTAGGTATTCGTATGTTGATGCACTACACAATGTGATTATTTAGTGAGCACGGAGTTCATGGGCTTTTAATGTTGTCTTGTCCTTGTCTGAGTTTTGGAATTTAATGTATAATTTGTAACTTTATTATGGGTTCTTGACTTCTAACCGACAAAAAACGGAGGAGGTTCCCAAGTCGTTTTTTTTTATTTTTTTATGTATGATCTTTTTATCTGGTGGTCGATGATTTTTTTCATTGTGTAGAGAATAGTCCCAAGTTGGTCCCATTTAAAAGCCTTATTTCTATCACAATACCTGTAAATCTTACTTAACCTATAATATGTCTGTATTTTATGGTCAAAATATTTTTTTTATATTCTATTCTAATGTAATTATTAATTAATATTTTAAAAGAGATAGAATATTAAGCTTATATACAAATAATAAAAAAAAACTTTCTTTAACTACTCTTACGCCGACTAAAAAAAAAATGAAATATTAACAACCGAATTGATTTTGTAAATCTGGTAAAAATAGAATCAAGACTTTAATTTCAGAATACTGCAGACATCCTTTAGAATCCTTAAAGGTGCTGTGATGTAATGTGTACCCACATTACATCACAGCACCTTTAGAAGGTATTGTGATAGAAATAAGGCTTTTAAATGGGACCAACTTGGTCAGAGACATGTCATCACGGTACTTTTGAATATAATATTCCTTCTATTGTGTAGAGTTGCATTTTTAAAATAATTGTCTGAGAGGGTAGGTTTATACGAAAGATCACGCGAACAAAGTCGCGGGGGTCAACTAGCTACGAATGCATAGTCTATTGGCAAAATGAGAGTTTCGCATTCCACCAATGCATTCTGTCAAAAACTGACAAAAACTATATATAGGTACAAAAACGACAATAGCTTTTTGTTCTCGGAAAAGTTATAATCACAGCGACTATCAACGTACGCGTCTAGCCTGCGCACAGTGATGGACGAAGACGCAGAGGAGATATATTTCAATCCTCGCAAAACTACGCTGCGATGCTCCGAGCCCGATCACCGAGCGTTGAAATATATACCTTATTTCAAATTCAAATTCAAAAATCATTTATTTCAATAAAATCACAAGGATCACTTTGAAACGTCTTAGGAACTAGGTGAAGCTACGCCGATTCCACGCGACCAAGCCTAGAAGAATCTAGAAGGTCTACTTTTTTTTTAATGATCTTTTTCTTAAAGCTATGTAGAGCTCCAGTGTGATGCCAATCGAACAAGGTGAAGGCTCAAACAAGAATAATTATTAAAAGTACTACTCAAGTACGTAAACAATAAAAAATGATAATAATAATAATAATAACTAAAGAGCCTCAGCACAAATTCAAAAAGCAGCACACGCTACACTTGATTTAGAAATAAAACTTAAAGATAAAATAACTATCTATATTTCGATTGGATAACTATTCAATTCTATTGATAAATTTTATATCATCTGCGCTGCCGTCTGCCACTGTGCGCAGTCACTGATTATTCGAGAATTCATGGCATGTCCTCCTCCCCTGTCAGGAAGCGGACGAAATACGGGTACATACGAAATTCGACTCTTTATTCGGACGTCGCGCCGCCCGCCTATTGCGTCCGTTGCCTATACTCTCCGTGCGTGTACGTGACATTCCTGCGTGTCAATATAGCCTAACATTTATCGTCTTTTGCCGTGTTGGCCGAGTGGGATGTACCTCGACTTTCAATCCATAGGTCGTGGGTTCGAATCCCTGCCGAGCATCATCATCAATTTCTATTCTAAAAAATTATATGCGCATTAACGGTGAAGTCTTAGTTACGGCCCCCGATAGTACTGTTCATCCTTTATTTAGGGTTCCGTACCCATAGGGTAAAAACGGGACCCTATTACTAAGACTTCGCTGTCCGTCTGTCTGTCTATCACAGGGCTGTATCTCATTAGAAATCTCTGTCTAGCTATCACGGTTAATGAACCGTGATAGCTAGACAGTTGAAATTTTCACAGATTATGTATGTCTGTTGCCGTTATAACAACAAACACTAAAAACAGAATAAAATAAATATTTCAGTAGGGCTCTTATACAACAAAAGTGATTTTTTTGTCGTTTTTTATAGATAGATAGTGCGCACGAAGGGTTCCGTATCATTAGGGAAATAATCCGACTCGCACTTGGCCGGTTTTTTTATTTTCATTAGGTACCTTATTAATTACCTACGGTCTAAAAATGAATTAAATGAATGTTTTATCTGAGTACTGTTTTATATTTTTCTTACATATTGTTTATATTAGTGGCAGCTTAATTGGTGTAGGAATATAGGTAATATATACTTTTTAATATTTAAACCTATTGTAAACCGTTTCGGTGCTATTAATAAAAATTTACTTATCCAAAGATCATCTGAGGTTACACCAAGACTTGTTAATACCAGCTTAATGTAAGCAACTCCATTTCTAATCCTCGTTTATTAATATTGAATTCGACTAGTCCAAACGTAAGCGTTGGACTAAATTTAATCCTGCGCTAGTCTACGTTTATTAATGAGACGGTTTGTGTCTTAATATAGATAAAATAAAATAAAATTAAAGCTAAATAGGTAGGAATTTTATGAATTTTGTTCTACCTACAAGGTACGAGCAGGAAAATCATCTCCGTAAATAACTGGCAAACTGATAACTTTCTCCTGTTTTGATGTCGGTTATATAAATTCTCCTTATATAAACGTGACGTTGGTGTATATAATATGATTAAATTTACATAATATGAATTATTCTTTCCTGGTGTTGATATAGGTATCCTAGCGTTTACTAATAACTTGTATATATTGGGAAGTTGCTAGTTTTTCTTATGCCGGGGTCCCACGGCCCGCGTTTTTACGCGCCAGACCGCGCCAAGGCGGACGGACGCGCCGTGGGAACGATGCATCCGTGGCCCGTACTCGAAACGCTCTGTACGAGACGCGCCGGACGCACACAGGCGGAGTGTCATCCGGCGCGGCCCGTCGTGGCCCGTCGTTTTACGCGCCGTGGGACCCCGGCTTTACTTGGATATTCACTTACCATTAATAAGTTTTTGTACACTTATCCGATGAAAAAAAGCCCGTGACCTCCGATGGATCTGAAACAAATACATTTAATTCAATAAGATTTATAAATAATAGAGTGAGAGCGCTGGTTGTGGGCATTTTATAATATAAATAAAGGATCACGACTGTAATCCCCAAGTACGGTAGACATCCTCTCAGATCTCCAGGCGCTTAGATCCTTTGAAGATGTCTGAGAGGTTTAGTCAGAGGCACGTCCAAACATTATATTTGGCGTGACGTGACAGGTTGAAAACCCATCGCCGCTATTAGGACATTTAACAACATTTTAATTTTCATTAAACGGTTTATATTACAAAAATGATTAAAACGACGATTTTTAAACAACATAAATACTTTATATCTATCTATATTAGATATTTATTTATTAATTGTTCATATTTAAATAGACGACCCTATTAAGTAATTATTATAAGTTTTTATTTTGATTAATATTTCGAAACCTTATAAGAGAATGGATTAGTGAGACTTTCAAGCTGTTGAAAAGTTATACTGTCTTATTACTATCTTTTGTTCTTCCGAATTTTACTCTTGATGAGCTACACGTAATTTGAAAAGTTTATGAATATGTTCTTCCAAAAGGCTCTTCAGTGGTAATTACAGTTCCGTATCCAAAGGGTAAAAACGGGACCCTATTACTAAGACTTCGCTGTCCGTCTGTCCGTCTGTCTGTCACAGGGCTGTATCTCATGAACCATGATAGCTAGACAGTTGCAATTTTCACAGATTATGTATTTCTGTTGTTGCTCTAAAAACAAAAAAACAGAATAAAATAAATTTTAAAGGGGAGCCCCCCATACAACAAACATAATTTTTTTGCTGTTTTTATAGATAATGGTACGGAACCCTTAGTGCGCGAGTCCAACTCGCACTTGGCCGGTTTTTTTTATAGATAATGGTACAGAACCCTTGGTGAGCGAGTCCGACTCAAACTTGGCCTTGTTTTTGTAAGTTGGCTGAGGTCCAGAATTTATATTTATTTTGGGTTTTAATAAGACACGAGGTTATTATATTTGATGAGGTTGTCTTCAACCCCAAGAAAGCAGTGTAGAAACAAAAAATCAATAGATTAAAATGGGGTTTACGGCCGCGCTGGTGGTCTAGCACGTGCCAGCCCGTATTGATCAATATCGATAAGTAGTGTTGTACTCTATCGATTGTAGTAATCGTTGATAAGGAGGTTGATTGACTTTGCGAACACCTTTAGGGTTAAAGGCAGATGGCCCACCTGACGTTTACCGATAATATATGTTACAAACCAGTAGTTGCTATTTAGATAATTACGTTTAAAAACTAAAAACAAAACCGACTTCATGCATTAATTGAATTGAATAAGTCTAATACAATTTATTTTTCATTTTTAATTATCAAAATCGGTTCACCTAGTCGAAAGTTAAGAGGTAACAAACATAAAAAAAAATCGTACTCGTACTTATCTACCTAAATATGATAGTTTTTTTTTTACTTAAAATAGTTTTTAAGTTCGTAGCCTCTGCCCATTAAAAACCTGTTGTAGAAATAAAATATCATTAACACCAAAAAAAACTAATGTTTCATTTCTGGCGTCTTTATTGGTTTACAAAATTATGATAAGATTTAAGTACATACATTTTGAAAGCTTACGCCACCAGGTGTCGTGGGCGTGTATTGTGGTTTATTTATACTTTTTTATGGTTAAAAGTTACTTCAAGGGCCCAATTGTCAGGTAAAGTATAAAGGAAGTCCTCGAGCGGCGGAAGCAATTTGTACTGTGCTCTTTTGAGTACAAAATTGATTTATTATTTTTATAGCCTAGTAAACTGTTGCGTTTAGTAAGAATTGATGACAAGATGAGAATGTGAAGTTTTTTCTTTAGACGTTCTTGTTTATTAGTCAGTTAGGAGCCAGCAGCTAAAGTTTAAGCGCTAAAATCGATTAAAGTTGTTGGTTTAGTGAGAGATGTTAATACTTTCAGTCATGTACAATTAATGTAATGTTTGTACGTGCTTCTAACCAACACCTATAGACATCTGACATCACATTATAATCATTTTGCAGTAGTTAGCATTCTATACTAGACAGTTTGCAAGCCCATCGCCGTTTACAAAAATACTAACTGGTTTCCTCACGATGTTTTCCTTCACCGTTTGAGCACGTGTTTTTGATGCGCATAAAAAAAATTCGAACAGAAAAATCCATTGATGCACGCCGGGATTAGAACCCCACATTTGATATGAAAATCGAGGTACCTCCCACTCGGCCAACACGGCTTTTTTTATTACTTTTATTATTATATTTTATTGCACATAGTACCTAACTACAGCTGTTTCGTGTAATCGAATTGACCAGTTTACCGACACTTAAACATAACAAAAGCAAGGTGTGCATATTAGCTTCATGCGGATCAGAATTGCACAAAAAAAAAACCGGCCAAGTGCGAGTCGGACTCGCGCACGAAGGAATCCGTACCATTATCTATAAAAAAACAGAAAGAATCCTTGGTGTATGGGAGCCCCACTTTTTTTTTCTGTTTTTAGTATTTGTTGTTATAGCGGCAACAGAAATACATCTGTGAAAATTTCAACTGTCCAGCTATCACGGTTCATGAGATACAGCCTTGTGACAGACAGACGGACAGCGAAGTCTTAGTTATAGGGTCCCGTTATTACCGTTTGTTGGGTACGGAACCCTAAAAATGAACAGATGTTTTTTCTTTTCTTATCGATTTGACTTCTGTAAAGTTTGTATTGATCTTTTGATCCGATTTTGATATTCTGGTTGCAAGGTGTGATAATCTTTTTTTGAGAATTTCAAAAAACCTATACGTACCTACACGACTGTAATCCCCAAGTACGGTAGAGTCTCTTTTGATTGGATTTTTTTTCTTAGTGCTAAGATCCTTCAACATTTCTAAAGGGGTAGTCAGAAGCACGTCCAAATATTATATTTGGCGCATGTCCACATTTTGCAGTAGTTAGCATACGTCACGTACCTACGTGACAGGTAGCAAGCCCATCATTGTCAAGAATGCTAACTGGTTTGTTTACTCACAATGTTTTTCTTCACCGTCCTGAGCAGATTTTTTTTATAGAAATTAATTTCTTGTCTAGGTTACTCTATGACAATCTAGTTTTTGATAAGTGAAATTATTTTTAAAATTAGTCCATTAGTTCCATTATAAAAAAAAGATACAATTTTTTTTTTCTTTATAATTTAATTGTAGTAGTATTTTTAATTGTAGACTTAACTAGCTGCTTGTTTGGTAAAAACTCACAAGGAAGCAGGAACATTAATATTTATTCGCCTGACCGTCTGCCATGCGGGCGTTCGCACCAAATTGAAGGAACCATTCTTAGGGCCCTCGAACCACAATGGACCACTAAAATAGTCTACTCAGCCCAAATTACCAGTATTTCGTCCCGCATCCTCGGACCCCTGCCGTCTAACTGACAAATTAACTGCTTTTTGCAAAGATTGCGCCCGGAAATCTTTACTTTGAATAAACCAATTTAAGGTGATTATAAATTTTTTAGTTTTTTGTATGGGCTGAGTCTACCCGGATAAGACGGATAAAGTGATAAAACCGTAGTATCTTGAAAACCATCAAACTTAAAAAGAAACTGTCTTTTATATGTAACTAGTATGATTAACGAGTAACGAGTTATATAAAAGTGAACTGTTCAGCTATTCATAGTTTTGAGTAAAAAAAGGAATAGAGTTTTGGAAGAGCCAACTTTGAAAAATAAATCTATCGAGAAAAAGTTTCACCAATCGTGTTTCTGTGTTTAATCTATCTAGATTACATTTGTCATAAATAAACAAAACTGTATGTTTTGCGGTTATTAAGAAAAAAACTATTATTTTACAAAGATTGCGCCCGGAAATCTTTACATTGAATAAACCAATATAAATAACAAACAGTAAACAAACCCTTTACTTATCGTGTCATCAGTAAAACACGAAACGTCAAAACATAAGACGTTAGGGTGCGTTCACACGCCCACAAGACCTTGCGACGCGTCGGCGGAAATGACGCGAAATACGTCTTGAATGAAGCACGCACACAAACACGTGCAGACATCTTGTGTGTATGTGAATGAACGTATCGTAAACGAGATTGTTGCGAGATACAGCGGTATTGAGATTGACGGGCCGACTGCGGCCAAACAACGCTTGATAGTTGACATTCGGCTAATTGAAAGACGTCTGTTATTGTTCCGGACAGGAAGGACGGCTGGTAGCTGCTTCTAATGAGTGAATATACGAGTGCACGTCACAAAGTTTCACTTGACTGAGCCTAGAACAATGTTGAAAATTGTTAGTCATTTCCGAATTATAATGAGCGAATGTTACTATGACAGGGGGCAATGCACGTTTCGCTAATACCATAATACGCACATTACTTCATCCGTCAAATATACCGTGTTGCTGTGCAATAGATTCCAAATTTCTCTTACGGTTTTAAAGTGGTGTGTGGCTCAAAGTATCGGTATAGCTTGTATGGAGGATATGCGTACGAGTGCGGGCAGGTGTGAGTGTAAGGCCAGATGTCTTGAACAAATTGCCGTGCCGTGCCGTACCATAAGGTTCGCGTGGACACCCCTTACTTTATGCTGGGCTGGTCCGCACGGCGTGTGCCAAGTTTTAATTTTATGCTTGATTACTACTGCGGTGGGGATCTCTAATTAACGGTTAGGAGATGGATGCAGCTTCGATTGCTGTTGCAGTTCTTGCTTTTAATTGTGGACGGGCTTGACGTAAGATGAAATTAATTGCTGCAGAAATATATTCCAACTAGTGGATAAACTCGAGATTTCGATCACGTGATTTTATTTTTTATTTCACGTGATATACACAACAAAATGAATACACCATCCTCAAGTTTCTAGAACCAGTGTTTTATGCTATGCGTTGATAGATCAGTCAGTTTCTTGCAGGGAGTTACTACCTAGTAATTTACTATACTCCTTCCAGGTTCTTTGCTGGGAAGTTTTCTACTGGAGTGTGTGTGTATTTTACCTTAGGTTGGACTCTTTAGGATCAGATTGGTGGAATTTGTTGCATAGAAAAATAAAAAATAAATAGGATCACGACTGTAATCCCCAAGTACGGTAGACATCCTCTCAGATCTCCAGACGCTTAGATCCTTTGAAGATGCCTAGTGGAGGTAGTCAGAGGCACGTCCAAACATTATATTTGGCACATGCCCACATTTTGCAGTAGTTAGCATTCCATGCGTGACAGGTTGCAAGCCCATCGCCGCTTATAAGAATACTAACTGGTTTCCTCACGATGTTTTCCTTCACCGTTTGAGTACGTGTTTTTGATGCGCATATAAATTTTTCGAACAGAAAAATCCATTTATGCACGCCGGGATTTGAACCCACGACCGTCAGATTGAAAGTCGAGGTACCGCCCACTCGGTTGTGTTGCATACTTATTCTAAATATTATTTTATATTATATCTTTGCCCGTTTAGTATTTTGAACAGGATTTCCGCCAAGTCGCGCCTGAATATATTTACTCAGTCATTCAGTAACGCTAGAGTTTTGTATATCTAAACTACAAAATGATTATGCTCTACGAAATTGCGATGTCGCAAAAACAGACATTTACAAAAACATCACCATAATTTAGTGTAGAGAACTAGAAAACCGGAAGTGACGATGAACTCGCTCTATTATTCTTTTTTACAACACGTTACTCATCAGAGAAACTAAGTTTTATATCCATTTATGATACACTAGTCGACCCGCGACAGACTTTGTCCAGTCCAAATTCCAATAATCGTATAGACAAAAGCACCTTCAGGCAACCTCCATTTTTCCCCCTATAAGCCTTGTCCTGATAAAATAAATTTGGAATTTTGGTTGAATGCGTATCATTCGGTAGTCCAATTGATGTACGATTTTTTTGATAAAATAAATTTCGAGTACCGAGAATGAGACTTAGTAATAGACCAAATTTTTTACACACCGCGCTATCTATACCAAATTTATCTTTTTTGCGTTTTTTATCATTGGTTGTTTTTGGGTTTCTAAGTACCCCTTATCTTTATTCCAATTTTTCTCTAGGTACATACTACTACAGCAAATTTCATCTTAATCAATGATTCATCATTCTTCTCAATTGGTCGTTTAGGCCTTAATAAGGCACAAACATAATGTATCTCTTTTCACATACTTATGCATTTTTATTATTATTAGAATGTTAGATGGATGGACAAAGTCAAAAGTTTCAGTTTACCAATAGCCGGCTGCCCCTTTAGACAATGATCCATTGTGTCCAAATCTTTACAAAGTTTTAAATTCAAAATTTCAAATTAAGAATCACCGCTTACTAGGGATATCCGATTGTTCGATTCGATTGTCAAGATCCCCTACACATTTCTAGGGTTGTCGATAATAGAGAAAGGGGTTGCGCACCTTTAGCGTATCGGGATAAAATGTCGCGTGCCCGGTGCCTTAAATAAAGCAAATCTTGCACCTTGTGGAGCACAGTTATTTTATTGTATGGTTTAATTATAAACGGCTGATTATAGGGAAGTTGTATTCGTTTAATAATCACATTCAAAACAAGTTGAAGGGAGCGAAATGTAATAATAAAATTATAGTTTAAAAAACACGCTTTTTAAGGATTGTACTAAAAAGCAACAGAATGCGTTTACAAAGTTTGTTGTGAGGAGTTTCCTCGTATGAAACTGACCATGGCTTCATCAGGTTGTTATCATTGTATTGAAATTGTCATCTGAACTATACACAACTGCCAAATTTAATCAACTTAGAAGTTGGTTAAGTTCTTATAAGCGGCGATCGGCTTGCAACCTGTTACGTATATAATGCTAACTACTGTAAAATGTGGGCATGTGCCAAATATAATGTTTGGACGTGCCTCTGACTACCCCCACTAGACATCTTCAAAGGCTCTAAGCGTCTGGAGATCTGAGAGGATGTCTACCGAACTTGGGGATTACAGTCGTGATTCTATTTATTTTATTAGATTTCCAAGATTTCTACATAGATTGTTACAAGTGAAGTTAATAAAAGTTTGTAAAAAGACGCTGCTGATATTTATGGTGTAGGTACTGTATGTACATAGATGATTTATTTAATTTGTAGAATGTTATATATACTTCTTTAGTTTCTCAGCGTGTAATATATTTATTATCCTAGCCAGAAAAATCCCCAGCTGGTAACAAATCCGTCCCCATAATCTACAATGTCATTCAAAAATAAAACAGATGCGATATCGATATGGATTAGTTATATGTTAAACAATAACTACTTTCGTATGGAATGTCAACTAACGTAGAAATGGGCATGTGCCAATTGAATGTTAGGACGTCTCACTTCCTTCTTTAAACATCCTCGATGATTTGAGAGCCTGGAGATCTGAGAGAATGTCTACCGTACATTCGAATAATAGTCGTGATCCTATGAAAAGGGTCCCTATGAAGTGAAATGAAAGTAGGTAGTAATTGAAGATGTTCTAATGTTGCCAGCAAAAGCTGATGTCGATTGAGTGCAATATTTTGAAGATGCACCTTAACTGCAAAGCTGCGGATTCACATCTGCGCGTGCGCATGCCAAATGCAAAAGACGCGATGATGGATGAGTGTCTGTTTCATAGAAAATCGCTTTCGTATTTTTACGATTTGCTGATTGAAAGATAATAAGCGATAATATCATTCATTATTTTAGGTATTTGCACGGAATAATATTTCAATACCAACAAAAAAATACATAAAATAAAATAATTTTAGACCCGATTTTAATTGATTACCTAAATTTCACCTGATATTATGATAATACCTGAATTTATACCATATCGAGATGATGCGAGATGTGTGATGATGAAGTTTATATAAAATTTGATTTTGCCCTATGTCTCAACTTGGATGTACCTATAGGAAGATCATTATCATTTTGACAAAACTTTTGAGGCCATTTGTATATTTAAAATTTTCCTATTTACGATTCAATAGATCCCACTCCTGAGTTTAAACATCTAAAAGAAAGCAACAGTAGCTTCCCGATCGGAAACCCATTAAGCTGTTCCACTAGTCCATAAGTACCGTGTATCGATCGCGTTGCACCCCTCGATCTTCGCACAGCTGCTCAGGCGCGGGTCAAAGGCGCTGCGCAGGGGCAAGCTTGTACTTATTGTACTTTACGGATTACCGCCATTTTGGATCGATACTAGTCGATGCTTTGAAGTAGCAGTATTATTTTGCCTAAAATATTATTAACTAGACTCCCGTGGAGTATGAGGATAGGTAAGAGTAGGAATGAGCATATCACAGTATGAAAGTAGCGTATGTTTCTAGTTTGAGCTTTCACATTGTTCGATCGGCACCATACTGAAGCACCACATAGCAGATCATTCAAAAAGTGATAGGCGGATACTTGGTTTGGAAGGAACAGGCGTAGCTTCACCTAGCTCCTTAGACGTTTCTTGACGTTTCTCGTAAGTGCTCCATGTGATTTATTGAAATTAATACCTTTTGTCTTTTGACAGAAAACATGAGGAGCAATAGGTTAGCGTTATGTGGGATGTCATGAGAGGGAAAGGTGACGAGGAGAATGTTAGGAATGAAGGTAAATGGCTTAATAACAAAAGGCAGACCAAAGAAAAGATGGATAGACTGTGTGGAAGATGATATGGGTAAGAAAGGAGTGAGTGATGAGATGGCTTCGTTTGTAGTTTCTTGTTTTGACGTCCCTATTCAATCTCATAAGAGTTGTTTTTGGGGATAAAATAGCAAAAAGTCTAGTAATCTTGTATCTTATCTTGTCAATTCTACAACTTTCTTATAAAACCTCAAATCAAAAGAGCCTTTTTCGCAAAACACAAGTCAACACGGATATCCTAAACACCTGGTTTGTTCCGAGGCGCCACAACACAGAACCAGTCACAGTTAGTAGCACTTCATAAGTCATTTGATACGCCCACAAACATCAAATCGCAGATCAAATGCACCGATCGTATCTCTACAACACGTGCCTTTCTCTAAACAAACCTAAAACCAACCATAACATCTAAGAAATACAACTCCAAATTGCTTGTTCATCATTTACTGTACAAGAAATTGAATGCTCTACGACGCTGTAAGCAGTAAGACACTCTATTTCTTTAACTTGAGATGTCATAATCGGATGAAGATCTTTTTACTACGATTCGTAGTAAGGTGCCGGACGTGAAATCAGCTGTTCAGGTGATTCTTTACAATCAAGACGTT
Organism: Hydriomena furcata; assembly: GCA_912999785.1. Classification (NCBI taxonomy): domain Eukaryota; kingdom Metazoa; phylum Arthropoda; class Insecta; order Lepidoptera; family Geometridae; genus Hydriomena; species Hydriomena furcata. Next base: position 9,347,098 of record OU538839.1, read on the forward strand.
GGGGTAAGACGCGATAGTGACATTTAAGACGTGGGAATAGAGGTTGTGTTTGCATGCGTGATGATTGGGGTCGAAGGCACGACAACAAAGAATCTTCATTGAATAGGGACATCTTGAAAGAAACCTGTTTGGATTCGCAGACTCTTAAGAACGTGAATTTGAAATATGTGTACTTACAACATTTGGTTGTTTTATTTTAATGGAAACGCATAATAACAACCAAAGCTACCACTAATGTAACTTTCAATAATCTCCAACAAAAAAATAAATAGTAAGAGCATTATTCCTCTTTACCAGAGGGGTGGTAAAGGACATGTGCGCACGCGACTCAGCAATCATAGTAATAATAACGTAAAAAATAATAATAAATCCGGGTGAAGAATAAAGAAAATCACCCCCCTGCTCCCCTTGCCTTTATCTTGCAAACAGACTTGAATGTTAAAGATAATAGGGGTCCACCCCTATGCGCGCGCGCACCTTTAGCGAGGGGCGATGTGACGCACACGCGTCGCTTCAACGGTTACGTTCGAAATTTTGAATTTGGCATCTTTGCTTTAGCTTTTGGCGTCTGTTTATAAAATGCAGCTATGACGTTTGAGTTGAGGCCTTTTAACTTAAAATGTAGAATCTGAGTAATTAAAAAAAAAGTCTATTAGTTTGGTTTTATGGTTACGGGCGAGTGGGAGATACCTCGACATATAATCTGATGGGCACAGCCGAAGGTCAAAACGGTAAAGTCTAATAAAACCAGTTAATATTCGATGAGCTTGCAGTCCGTCGCGTATGAAATGCTAATGCCAATGCCTCTGACTACCCCTAGTAGACATCTTCAAGGGTCTGAGCACCTGGAGATCTCAAAGCATGTATCTCTGTCGTGATACTACTTATTCATTTTTGATTTTTCTTATATTATTTTCATAGTTCGAAAAAGAAGACTTGCTCTACATTACAAAGACCTATTATGACATATCAGCTACCAATGAAATAAAATCTATATTTGTTTTTTCGCATTCTTGTCCAATCGAATAATATTTATGAAAGATCGAAAACATCAAGATACTAACGAACCTTCACTACAAAAGTAGCAATAAAGTGAATAAAATCGAGACAAACTCAAAAAGATGGGCTTTGTTGTCATACCTTTGATTACACGAGGATGGATGGTTTAACCCTGGTTTTCTAAAAAAATGACGAGCGACGCCGTATTCAATATTCATGTCACCAGAAATGTCCTGGGATTTTATTGGATATCATGTCCGCGACGCCACGCATAACGGACCAACCTTGAGTCTAAATGCGGGAAAGAGAGTCCACATAAATCATACTAATATTATAAATGCGAAAGTTTGTGATTGGTTTTGTGTTTGTGTGTGTGTGTTTTTTTTTACTCTTTCACGCAAAAAACTACTTAAAGGATTAAAATAACACATATGCTACTTTTTATCCATATAACAATTTTTCTTTAGTAATATGAGGATAACGTAGTGGATTGTACATTTACTTATTTCTTCATAGTTTATATTCTATTTTAAAAGATTCTAATGTATCAACTGTTTGTTGTTCCGAATAAAGTAAAATAAAATAAAAATAAAATCCAGGTACCACACGTGCGAAGCCGGGGCGAGCAGCTAGTAAATAAATATTGCTGGAAATTTCAATCTAAGCAATTCTTGAACTATGAAGCTAGATAGCTGATATAGTACTTAAAAGCATAGTTTTTTGTTAATACATACGTACCTGATACATGGCAACCGTGGCAATAGGGCCATCATAAAACGCTGGCCGCTTCTTAAAAAACCAAAGCTCAATGACACAGAAGAAATAAGAGTCGGGTCAAAGACAATGTATGGACGTTGGCCGTGATTAAAACGGCTGTGGTCTTTTTGATAGTAATGAATGCGTCTTCGTAGATAAAGGATAGGTACAACATTAGACTAGAAACTTTTGTATAACTTAAGGATATAATCTAGATAAATTACAGACAGAAACACGATTGGTGAAACTTTTCTCGATAGATTTATTTTCCAAAGTTAGCTCTTCAAAAACACTAGTTTCGTTTTTAATCAAAACTATGAATAGCTATACAGTTCATTTTTATATGATTCGTTAGATAATCATACTAGCTACCTTAGGCATCTTTCTTGTGAATTACAATTTTACAGTCAGTCACAATCTTATATTTTATTATTATAAATGTAAAGATTGTTTTTTTTATGTTTGTCTAGTATTCAGTCACCTCGCAACGTATCGATTTCGATGAAATTCGTAGAGAAACAATACTTTTTAGAACTTAATAGAAAGTCGCAGGTTTCAATAGTTTCTCAATGTTTTTTGAGTTTGTTTGTTACCGTTCTGCGCTTTAATTATAAAATTGTGCTAGTACCTACATAAACATTGTGTGTTGTAGCAAATAAACACATTTATTTCTATTCTATTCTGTTCAGTAGGTAGGTAGATTCTATTTTTCTTAGCAAACTAAAACCGATTTATTTGATTGACGTTACAAGAATCATGGTAATTTAAATTTTTTGCATTGATCGCGAATTTAACCCTAAATTCGCGATCAATGCAGAATCGGGACAAATCGAAATCGCAGGTAACCGATATGAAGAAAGGGCTGAAAAAACCAAGATGACCTACTTCAAATTTGCACCTTTCCCCAAAATGTACCATTGTGGTAGTGCACCTTGCCACCATATGTTGCCCGCATGTTTCGGGTATATCAAATGATTTTTTGCTATGCCATCTTTGATTGAACTCAAAGAAATGGAGCATTGATGCCTATAGAAATATGTCGACTGTTGGTAATTTTAACAACTACTTAGTAAATCGCTTTGAAATGAGATCTTAAGATGATTAAACCTTAGTGGTTTTAGATGCTATTATTTATATAAGCAAATTTTATGTAATAAATCGTAAATATATAATAAAATAGTAAATGAGTTGGTTCGGGCACAATCTCTTAAATTCTTGAATACTTTAAAGTATTTAGAACCTGGTTTTTCAACCTGGTATTACTTGAAGGTGGTATTTGTGAGACCTGATACTTGAAAAAACTAGTACTACACAACTCTATCAAGAAGTTCCGTTTTAAAAAATAAGATCACGACACAACTATAGTTACTGAGTACAGTAGACAACTTTTTGGATCTCCGTGCGCTCAGATCCTTGAAGATGTGATTTAAAGGGATAGACTGTGGCACGTCCAAACATTACCGTAACGTTCACACTTATGTGTCCTACAAAGGGTAAGGGTAGTGAGATCCTTGATCAATAACCAAAACAGATTTCCAGTCTAGCTTGGCTTCCAGTCGTCCGGTAAGTCCAGTCGCCGGGCCACCTCGGCTCGCGAGTACCTTGACGGAGACATCCGAACGTCAATCGTTTATATGATATTTCATTATTCACACAGGCACCCAAAAAGTAATACACTACAATTACATTATGCAGTTTTTTTCAGTAGTATTACCACTTATAACATTACTAGCTGGTTACCTCACAATCTTAACCTTCACCATTTTTAGCACGTGGTAATGCGAATATAAATTGATGTATAGAAAAATCTATTGATGTACAGGCGGATTTCGAACCCACCACCTTCGAATTTAAAGTCAAAGTACCTCCCACTCGACTAACACGGCTCTAACCAAGGTTAGACATAGGTAATTATGAATTTGTGGCAGTGTGCCACAATCTACAACCTATAATCGATAGCTATTAACCACCACGCGACCCCTTCGGACCCTTGATCAATCAAAAATCAACTGTAACTAGTAATCACTAGAGTTCAAAATCAATTTCAATTACATAGTCGAGCTATGATTGCCAGATTTTAGACTACGACCCTTATGTAGTGTGGTTTAAAGTCCAAAATTCTAAAGAAGGAATCTCAAATAAAAGTGTTTGGTATATCTCTAGTATAAGCATCTGTTTGGAAATCAGGGGTTGTTAGAAAAGCGTGACATTTGGTACATCAACCCTTAAATGCCCGCTAAAGGTTTTTTAATCGTGTATTTTTGGTGAACATAAAGTGCCATTAATCGAAGCGTCAATTTATTTGCATAGGCATAGATAGGGTTATACATACACATAAGAACACGATTAAAAAATCTTTAGCGAGCATTTAAGGGTTGATGTACCAAATTGATGTACCTATAGGTATGTTTGTTTGTAAACTAAGATTGGGATAAACAAATGGATAGGTAGATTCCTGCTTTTTATTCTAATACTGTCAAAAAAGCGATGGGCTTGCTATCTGTCACGTGTGGAATGCTAACTACTGCAAAATGTGGGCCATCCAGGTGCTCAGATAGTGAGAGAAAAGATATATAGATAGATCCGAGAGGATGTCTACCGTACTTGGGGATTACAGTCGTTTATATTATTATTTTATTAATACTCGTAGCATAAACAAACAATGAGCATACTCTTCAATAAATACTAATAGTGAAAATAATGCAAACTTGTTTCAATAATTCTCGTAAAGTCCTTTCGTTTCGCAGAAATCAATCCAAAATATTCATGGGAAATGAATGTTATTTAAAATCACATAACCCTTTTCAATTTAAGACCATGCATTCCATATTTATTATGCTAAAAGTGGTATAAGTCATAAGGGAATAAAGAAAGCATATATTCCTGACACATTGATTGTACCATTTAGATTAAAAAAAAATCATTTTCTCATACCAAAACCATTATGTTTAATTTAATATTATTCAATGTCATTTTTAACTTGATTAGTCACTATCACTACATAGTATAAAGCAAAGTCGCTTTCCGCTTCCCGCGTCTGTATGTAGTATGTATGTATGTTTGCTTATATCTTTAAAACTACACAACGGATTTTGATGCGGTTTTTTTTAATAGATAGAGTGATTCAGGAGGAAGGTTTATATGTATAATAACATGCTACCCGTGCGAAGCCGGGGCGGGTCGCTAGTTTGTTATATATATTTAGTGATTTTTACCGCATTTTTTTTTCTTTAAATCTACCTTTCTCAAAAAATCACACCTTTCTATCTCAACTATATCCAATTTCATTTAGAATTCACTACAATGACCATGTTTTAAGAAGTCAGTCAAAACTCCATCTCTAGAGTTGGGTACTATCTCAAATGTTACTAAAGAAAGTCAAGTCAAAAACCATCTCTAGATCGACTACATAGCCTAAAGTCGATGCTCTAGATAGATAGATAGATTATAACTTTATTGTTCACCATAACAAAAATACACAACAAAAAATTATATAAAAACAGCGTAAACAATGGGTGGCCTTATCGCTAATAGCGATCTCTTCCAGGCAACCTTTGGAAGGATAAAACTTAACATAAAAAATACGTTGGTTAAAATCTAATAATAATCTCTAGCTTTGGAAACAAGCTTAAATGGTACTAACTGAATAAAAAAAAAGGTTATGACTCGCACCAGCACCCCATTCGCAAAGACAGGAAGCCACGCGCTCCACAAAGAGACGCGGGAAATATATAATTATGTTATCGCATAACAAAATGATGTTATCATATAACAAAACGAAGATCAATGAAGACGACAAGTGCCTCACTTGCTGCATCCTCTTAGCAGGTCTGAAAATGGGCGTTTTATTCCAACTTGATACATCCTTTTTAGTGCTTTTGTGTGAAAAGGGACTTAAAACGAAATATGTCTTTTTTAGGCTCAAGAATAAAATAATGGTTATTTTAACGGGGGTGAAATAAACGAACACATGAATATTTTGACTTGTATATCTTTTTATTGTTTCATTAATAAAAAAATTATACCATCGTTCACCTTTTAAAGTACCAGTCACAATAATGATTAGTAAGTACCGGTACTGATTCAAAGTTATTCTTGTGATTTTATACAAATAAATACGTTTTGACTTTGTACCAAATGTAGGTAATGTTTAATCCTCCTGACTTTAAGTTTGTGCCAAATATAATGTTTAGGTCTCTTTAGATATTGTGTCGAAACCTAGACTTATCTTCTGGCTTGCATATTTTTGTGGTCCCTTCAATAAAATACTTGAGTAGTACTATTAATTATTATTCTTGTTTGAGCCTTCTCCTTGTTCGATTGGCACCACACTGGAGCTTTACATAGCATTAAGGAAAGGATCATTAAAAAAAAGGTAGACCTCAAGCCGTGTTTGTTGCTTGATTCTTCTAGGCTTGGTCGCGTGGAATTGGCGTAGCTTCACCTAGTTCCTAAGATTAATTAGAAATTATTAATTTATTATTATTAATTTCCTTAATTAGACGCTTCAAAGTGATCCTTGTGATTTTATTGAAATAAATGATTTTTGAACTTGAAAAAGGAACAATTTCATAAGTACGTGTCTCTAAATAGCCATGTCCTGTTACAATATGTATAGGTATGCGTATGAGTAATCACATTGAAGGGTGAAGCTAACATTATTACTCAGATTTGCTTCCGTTTCCCACAATTCCCCCTTATTTTATTACACCTGTTGTAGCGACAGGAAAACAATTGATTTGTGAAGGTAATTTACCTACTTACTTGTTGAATGGTAGTAATAGATGGATATTTCAATAAAATATTAACATTAGGGTAGGTTTAACCTTAAATTGTGTGACTGGTTTTGACTTTTGAATTAGGAACATAGTTTTAGTATTCCATGTAGTATTATTTAAAATGTCTTGTGATGATAAGTTTTGTATATATACCTACTAGCGACCCGCCCCGGCTTCGCACGGGTAGCATGTTATTATACATATATCACTCTATCTATTAAAAAAAACCGCATCAAAATCCGTTGTGTAGTTTTAAAGATATAAGCAAACATACATACAGACATACAGACGCGGGAAGCGGAAAGCGACTTTGCTTTATACTATGTAGTGATATGAAGATTTCGGAAAAGTTGCCAGAACAATTATGAAATTCGGGTAAAACTCAGTACTTTTATTTTATGGGATTATTGAAATTTTAATAGAACTACATCTGAACTTGCAACCTGTCACGTGTGGAATGCGTACTGCTGTAAAATGTGGTAAATATATTGTTTGGAAGTGCCTCCGACTATTCCTTTAGACGTCTTCAAGGATGAAATCGCCTTAAAATCTGAGGGGATGTCTACCTTACCTGGAGATTACAGTCGTGAACCTATATCGTCTGTTGGGTCAGCTAGTTAAAATACATTGTAATAACTTTGTATTATTTGAGTCCTGACAACATAAAAGGTATGTTTTATAGATCGTGTATTTATTATTGTTTTTGTAACTTTCCCCACAGTGCGGTCAGTACGCGGGTTCCTTAGTGCGTGACGCCGGAAGTGTTTTCATATAGCACGGGCGCCGATGCACTTCCGCCCGCATATCGCGATCTTACCACGTGCTAACATATAGCGATTCATTTTGAGTTGCTGCTGTTTTATTTAATACTAGGTATCAGCCTTGGCATCGCACGGATATACTAATATTATGACAATTGTTTTTACACCTTACACATTATTGAAGTTTTAGTAGGTATCCCTTTTTTTCTAGTAATAAATATAGTCTATGTTACTCAGAGATAATGTAGCATTATAATGGTGAAGAGCTTTTTAAATCGGTCCAGTAGTTTTTGAGTTTATTCATTACAAATTCCTTTTTATAATATTAGCATAGAAATAAATTGTATTGTGCTATTCTTAAAAAATACATACTAATGCCATCAAAAACATAACTTGTAAAAAAAGCCAAGTCTCGCAACGCAACTCAGTTCTTCTACCGTAAAAAGTTGTGAGATCCATGTAATACCAAGTCGGTTAATTTATTCAGTCTCTACTTTAAGGGTCCTTCTGTCTTAAGTTATTACGTAAAGGTTAGCTAATTACGTAATAACATGCCGTGCCCCCAGATTTTTACTTTTCACAAACGGCTTATAAACAAAAGACACATTGTTTCGTGTCTCTTACCTCTTTATACAATAATAAATCAGATGTAGTTTTGAACAATGCATTGATATAAAGCTGCATTGTTTTCCACCTAATTAAAATAAAACCTCGGGATTTTTGAGTACAACCCAATAAAACGAAAGAAAATCATCCCATACTGCCATATGTACTCAGACTATACACGTACTAACTCAGACAAAACAAAACGAATGATAACAAATAGTAACAATGGGACGATTCTAAAACAAACTCTAGATTCGAAAGAAGTAAAAACGACACATGTGATCAAACTTGAATCGATTATTTGAGATCGAGTCGAACAATGCCTGAGTAATCGGATCAGTAGACTTTTTCTTATTTTCGACTCTTCAAAAGGCTACATTCGTACGTTACTTTGAGGGATTCGAACTGCGAGCTCTGTAACATTCTATTGAAGCTGTTTTCAGTTATTGCAAAAGTGATATTTACAGAGATATTCCAATGTTTTTTTTAGTTCAAGTGAAGATATAATATGAAATAGTGTGTTATAAAATACTTCCATTTCACTAGTGTGGACTATGTTATGCTTAAATATTTTGAATGAACGTAAAACCCACACAAAGTTTGTCAACTCAATTCCAATTCATTCTGTATTGAAATTCAGATGTTCTTAAAATATAGAAAAGCTTGTTACAATTTATTTAAAAGTTTACGAGTTTACGAGCTATTCTCCAACAACGTTTTTCTGTTAAACGCGAAGATGAAACTGCATCCGTTATAATACGGACGTCTCGACTTAAAACGCTATGTCTTATCTTAATTTATATAAACAATATGACAAAACGGGAAATAACTCACGTAAAAATATCATGATAATGTCAATGAAGGCAAAGAAAATGTTTCGATTCATCTAGATTCTAGAATCTTCTTCAGAGAAAGTTTGATCTGCAACGCGCTCCCTTTCGCGTTTGCGTCCCAAACACGCTCATATATAAAACGCATAAAACATAATTATTCAAAATAAGGCGCAACATATAAAAACTTAAACACATCTAATTAATTAAGCCCCTCATCACGGTAAAAGCGTAATCTAAACCGAAATAGGTTAAACAAAGGCGCGCTGTCTGTAGTCCGCTCTTGGCTCAAGCCAGGCGTGGTTCAAGCGAGCGAAGCCTGCGGAGCGGAGTCACGGAGCGGAGCCGGCGAGCGGCTCCGACGAGCGAAGCGGCTAATTCCGCATCTACGCCCGTAATGAGCTACTCGAGTACACCATAACTTGTTTACATTGTGACTTTATTGTGGTTTTTGCTCGGCTCTTTCTTTCCTATGTGACGTAATGATTTTTTTTTGCAAGCAATAAAGCCGAATCCTTTGTCTTTGGATTTTGTGGGTTGCGCGTGGCTGGATGATTAAATTAGATTAGTCTCTAGGCATTTTCTGCGCGGCGGTGACTTGTTTTTGCATTGTTGTCATTTTTATATAGATATTGGTGGATTTTACATAGCGCCGTCTAGTTTCAAGCTAAGCAAAGCTTGTAGTTAGATTTTAGGGGAACCAGATTTCTGATAACATACTTACCTATAGGTACATTTTTTTTTTAATTCATACTTATTAAACAAGATTAGATTAACCGTACAACCATCGATGGACAATGCACTAAAGATGATTATTAATCAAATAAGTATTTTTAAATCAACTAATAGGTGGCACCTACAAGAATAACTAAAATTTAAATATTTTTACTCACTGTAGGAGGCTGTAACCTTTGTCAGTTTAAAAACTTAAAGTGGTATGTCATTAAAAAAAAAGTGAAAAGTCATGCTTACACCGTACTGTCATGTATGGCCCCTAGCAACTGTTTTTGATATCATCTACTATGTAAAACGTCAAAGGACAATATTAGTTTTTTAAGTTTTGATGAAAGAACTATTAAGTCCTACATAAATACAATTTGAACGAGACCAACTTTGAACTACTATACTATACAATAGAAAATAATTTATCCAAATCGGATCACCAGACAAAAAGATATGCGGTCATAAAATATATATAAATATATATTATACTTACAGTAATAAATACTCGTCTAATTTAGTAAAATAACGACTAGACAAATATGGATTCATAGGAGTTATAAACCCTTAGAAGCGCCAAAAGCGTTAATAAAAAAAACCTCGCAAAATTGTTCATAACAGAACAATGTCCAAAGTTGGTACGTAACGTACAGTTCGGAACAAAAGTGCAGTGGCCGTGTTCACACAAAGAGACTAATCATTCTGTATGTGCGTGCGTGGCCTCGTTTTAAACAATGTCTGTGCGCTGATTAAGAGGATTGTCTCCATCGCTTCTCGGTTATTAAAACGTGTCTTCGGTATATAGTAGCTACTATTTGCTTATAACTCGTCGAATAGTAATACTAGTTACTACTATGTATAATAAGTATGTATTTACAAAAAAAAGTATATTAGTATTCTACTAGTTTTGCTTAGTTTGGGGCTAGATGGCGTTGTGTGTAAAGTCCGCCAATATTTATATCTATTTATTATATTTACTATACTTACTTACTACTATAGAAGCTTCTCGCTTAATTGTTTATTGAACACTACGCTATTACTTACGCTCCTAATACTAAGTACTAATAGTATGTAGATTCTTGCTAATTTTTTTTTAAATTTATGATGTTTTGTGTTGTATAAGACCGCTGTTTGAACATGAGCTAGTTACTTAATTTCTCAATACACTCTTTATCTTATAAAAAAACGTTAGAATAGGTAGGTACCTACTTATTGATCACATAAATCTAAGAGAAAAAAAAGGGTTTTTTAAATAAATTGTCTACAGTATTGTATGTGGTAAAGCTTAATCGTTAAGTTCAATAACCTATTTCTTTTAGAAAGTTTGATTAAATCAATAGATATTCATTGTTAAACATCATGAGAAAGTCTGAGAGGGCTCACCCTCCGAGAGGGCTTAGAAATTCGGGAGGAAATTAATTTTATATAATTACTTTCACCGGAAGAATGAGTAAAATCGATCAACGATTACAAATTTTATGAAGTTTAGTAAAATAATGTGTTATAAAACTATCCTTTTATAAAAGCTTATTTTTATTCTAATAAGTTATATAAAAACTTATAATAATTACGACGAAAAAAGAACAACTTTGACAGAGAGTTCTGTTCTATAGAATCTTTCATTTTTCAACATACTATCTCTGTACTCAAATTATATGAGATAACCCTTAAGCTCGATTGAATAATAGTTATTTTAGTCGGTTATACATTGGTGGAAATATCGCATAACATACAAACTGGCAAAACACATTACCATCCCTTTAACCATCGCTTAGTCGTAGTCGGGTAAAAACACTACTGAATTGATAACCTCTTTATCGGATGTCTGGAAAATAATCATGAGCTGTGCCTCAAATACTTTATTTTGTATAAAAAATATATTGGGTTTTTATGTATTGGGTAGTCATCGTCTGATTCCTAGGTTCTCACTAGTACCAGATATTTTTGGGCACTTTAAACACTATAATAATCAGTAAATTAGGAAAAAACCCTCATAATTATGTTTTATTTTTTTATTTTTAGGCATACTTAGCCAGGCTCGTTTCACCGAAAAAAAAAACATTTAAGGTTCATCGCCCCGTGAAGTGCCTTCTGTTCAACGCAATGTGTTCCTGTTTGATGTGTCAACAAATGTCACTTTTCAATAGTAGGTATAACAAACAGATTCGGTTTCGGGTTTTTTTAAACGATTTGAAATGCCGTTTTGTATTCGACTGTCCGTTTAATCTAGGTCGTTTTAGAAAAATTGGATCATCTAGTGTTTTTTGTATCTAAATGAATTAAAACCAACTAGCTTTTACCCGCGACTTTGTTCACGTAGATTCAGGAAATCAATTTTTGAATACATTATCGTATTCGTATACATTGAAATTCCTGAAAATCAAAAGAAAAATTTGGGGAAAAAATTAGCCTATGTCAGTCCCAAGACCATAAACTATCTCTATATGAAATTTCATCACAATCGGCCCAGCGGTTTGGCCATGATAACGTCCCAAGCAGACAGACAGACAGAGTTACTTTCGCATTTATAATATTAGTATTGAGACGTGTTAAAGACGTCGAATGGAAATTTCGAATTATCATTTATTTCACCTTGGTACTTTTTGATTATAATTTTTATAACCGGTTTTTTATCGCGTTATTTCATTAATAGACTGTATTAAAACAATCATAGACGTGGAAAGACAAACCCGTTTTAAATTAATTTTCATTTTAAATTCGACTATAACAAGATACTAGATAGGTACTCATACTTCTTACTCGGATAGCTTTAATAGAAAAAAAGCTGTGGGTAGCAGTAAGCCCTTCAAATATAAATAAAATAATTAATAATATCTACAGTTCTATTCAATCTGCACACTCATTCATCCTCGCAAATGGCGAAAGGTGTTCCGTGCGCACGCGCATATGTTTTCATCTGCAACTTATGGCCAATATTTATTCGAACTTTTGCAAAAAAAATGATCAGTCAAGGTGTTATTGGTAAGCTTTTTAGATCAATATTACTTTTTTGTGTGTTTGTTGATTTAATGACTTTAGATTTTTTTATTTAATCTTTTAACCGGTTCAGTTTTTTGGCATAATGCAGATCTGCAGATGGGTCTATCTGATTTTGATAAATACAATCACACGTCGTGGTCACAATCCCTTAAGACAACCATCTAAATTCTCATTATGAGAAAGACGGGAATTATATTGTTTTGATATTACTTTATGTCCTTGTGGTATAGTGTGGTATAGGATGAGTTAAACCCTCATCGTGTTTCTCTTTTCCTCGTTCACCTCTCAAACTACGAGCATCTAGGTAAATTCTAACGATATTTTATATGCTGGACTGATGAAGGCAGCTCCGGTTGAACATTAATCTCTATCTGTATGGGAGGAAGATGACATGACAGTAGTGACAGGAAGTGACGTTTACAATTTTCACGATCAAAATAAAATCATACTCCATTTTTAATCATTTATCACTGAAACAATGGTGCTATCAAAAGCCGCAAGACAAAGGGTAATCGCAGCGATTCAAAACGCGATAGTACGTAACCCCCCACGACGTCTTAAGACACATGTCGCGCTCCCCCGAGCAAGAAACAGCCACTTGAGTTAGAGGGTTTGGTGCGAGTGCTAGCAGAGCGTTTTGAGAATATTAAACAGCTTCTAAGAAAACAATGTCTTGTATAATTATGAATTTTAAATGTTTTTTTTTATTATTTCATTCATTATATATATACACATGTTTTATGGCTAATTTTAAGACTTACTGCTGTTATATCTCATTAGCACTACAAACGATGTTTTTCGGAGATGTAACGTTTAAATTAAAACACAGGGTGTTTTTATTCAAGTATTTTTTTAAACGTTTGTGAATGCTCACTATAAATAGTGCCTACCTCTTTACTTCATAAATTTACACTACTGTAACAAAAAGACAAAATTTGTATATTTATTCACAATGGTTAAACCAAAACACTACTGGAACAATTTTAAAAATTATTTCACCTATCAAAAGCTACATTATCAGTGAGTAACATAAGCTATATATTAATATCAAAAAAATATTGGGATTCCTACGAAAACTGCAATAATGTAACCCAAGGTATCAAAAGTCTATAACTTTTATTAGTACATACATTCGTGTGAAGCCAGTGCGGATAGCTAGTCCTAATAATATTATAAATGCGAAAGTTTGTGGAATGTTTGTATGTTTGAAAGTCAATCAGGCCTAAACAACTGAAAGGATTAAGATGAAATTTGCGGTAGATATAGTGTAGATACAATATCAGATCACAACAAGAGGTACTTATAATCTGAAAATACAACACCTAAATGATAAAAAACGCAAAAAGCAGGATTTTGGTATAGATGGCGCTGGTGTGCAACAAATCTGACATCACAGACTAAAAACATTCAGTCTTTTCTATGCGATTATTAAAATTTGACAGGACAACGTCTGTCACGGGTCGGCTAGTTAGTAAATAAAATCGCTTAAACTCGCACTAGTCCTCACAGCCGTAAACTGTGTTTACACCGTGTCTTGAGAACAAGGGTCAGCCAAGACGGCGCTAGGGTTGTCACGCGATTGCGGTTCCCTCGTTTTGTTCACGCTTTCAGCACGCTATCGCTATTTCCGTAATGGCCAACAAGGTGTTAATTTCTTACGTTTTATGGGGTTCGTTTTGTTTATTGTACTTAGAATGTTAAAAGCTTTAGAAGTTTTCGTAAACTTGAATGTAGAAGATTGTAAACTAACCTTTTTCCTCGCTACAGGCTTAGCCTAGTGAGGAAACTGACAGGTATTTTGTAAATTAGTTCATTTTTTTCTGCGAAATTAGCAAGGTCGCTATTTACTAAGACTATTGACTAAGTTTATTGTTAATTTGCTTTTTCGCTGTAATAAATAGCAGTATTTTTTAGCAATCGTTTTTTAAACAATGTCAATTTTGACAACAACTAAAATATCTATACATTAAACATTTAGGTAAAAAGTTAAGGTTTGTATTGTAAAAAAAACCACATTACTTAGTTGTAGACTGGTTGATTGTTATGCACAAATTGTTGGCCATTAACAAATTAATTAAATTTAAAAAAATCACAGTGCTAACCCTAAAATGATCGTCATTTATCTTAATATCCCTCTGAAAGTATCGGGGAGAGGTTGGATGTCTTTTTGAAGCACTTCTAAGAGTTTTCTCACCCTAATTCTGTTTTATCGTATTTGTAAGTAGTACTTTAAGCAGTACTCACTCATTAACACATTGGGAACTGATAGATAGTAAACGTGAAGTGGATTATTATGAAGAAAGAAAACTATCGTTAAACATTTTAAATAGAAATACCTACCTACGGCTAATTACCAACGTTTCACTATTTTAATTTGTTTATTTTTAATGGAATCAACACTTTATAAATGTTAAATATTTATTTTTAACTAATTTTAATGTCAATATCAAACACAGAATATTTACTAAAGCGTTTTTTAAAACAAATAGTAGCTTTTATTGAGATATTTACATTAAACGTTTTTTTCAACGTTTTAACTTATGGGCAAGAAACAATATTAAGATACGAGTAACCTACTTAAGTAAGACTTTAAAAAGGTCATTTAACCCTTTATTTAATCTGTTACCACTGTGTAATCACAGACATCAAATACATTACTCTTTTGGGTAGTATGTTAAACACCATCTGCTTTCGATTGGGATTGTACTTATATCATATGAAAGGGTTCAAGATGAAGAGATCTCTTTGAAATAAAAAAAATATATACAGTTTTAAGGCACTGTATGTCGACGATTGCTCTTTTTCGAAACGAAAAAAGAAATACTTCTGAACAAGCCACATCTCCTATTTTTATAAATATATTACTTCAGGTTCCTACCTAGATTTCTATTAGGATAGATTTTTGATAAGTAATTATACATAATTTATATCATTAATTTATTCGAAAAGCTAAGGCGGACCACGCGCGGACGTGTGTTTGTCATCATTGCAGCGGTCGGTAGGATTATTTATCGAAGTGATTAAAGATGGGTACATCTTAATTCACATATACTATCACTACATAGTATAAAGCAAACTCGCTTTCCGCTTCCCGCGTCTGTATGTATGTATGTATGTATGTTTGCTTATATCTTTAAAACTACACAACGGATTTTGATGCGGTTTTTTTTAATAGATAGAGTGATTCAGGAGGAAGGTTTATATGTATAATAACATGCTACCCGTGCGAAGCCGGGGCGGGTCGCTAGTACATTATAAAATAGGAGATGTGGCTTGTTCACAAGTATTTCTTTTTTCGTTTCGAACAAAAATAATCGTCGACTGGCAGCGTCTTAAGATCAACTTGTGATTTATTGTTAAAGATAGGTAATATGTAGATCTAGATTTCTACTAAAATAGATTTTTGATAAGTAATAATATATAATTTATATCATTAATTTATTCGAAAAGCAAAGGCGGACGACGGAAAATGGTTATGAGGGGTGGGTAAAGCTACCCCTATTACTTGCCTACGTAGGTACCAGCAACGCGATCTCATAAAAACTGTCGATAATATTTACGATACGCATACGCCATCTAGAGCTTGCTGTTGTTAACTGTCTTAGTTTCTGCCGCGGTTTTAGGAACTGGCAGCGCCTTAAATAAAAAAAATATTACTTTTAAGAGTTTTAATGTATAATTATTTTTGTGGAGATCACCCTGTTTAATTTCAAACTATTTAAGTTATATTGAGCGTATATGTTACAAATATACAAAAATACAAATCTTTCCTTTTTATAATATTAGTATAGATTTAAAGGAAGTAAAACTTGTATCGATTAGTTTACTTGCAAACTAATTTAGAACAAAGCCGCAAATTCCGCATTGAGACGGTCTTCGAGACTTGGATAGGCAATCACAGAGCGTTGTGTGAGGAATTTCACCAATTAAACTTCGATAGATCTTGAACGGCCAGATGGGTGGTGTGCCACAATGTGTCTACGGCTTTAGAAAGACAATATTGCTATCATTGGGATTAAATATATCCATAAACGTAGGATTTACATATTGTACTTGCGTGATACGGATGCGAAACACAGACAAAACAGTTTTAATGATTCAAATTAAGAGGACTAATAAATGTTTTTGAAGAATGCAGAATCGTTTTTTCTCAATAACCGCAAAACATACAGTTTTGTTTTATACGACAAAGATAACTTAAGGATATTATCTAGATAAATTACAGACAGAAACACGATTGGTGAAACTTTACTCGATAGATTTATTTTCCAAAGTTGGCTCTTCAAAAACCCTAGTTTCGTTTTTAATCAAAACTATGAATAGCTAAACAGTTCATTTTTATATAATTCGTTAGATAATCACACTAGCTAAATAAATTACAGACGGTTCTTTTAAAATTTGATGGTTTTCAAGATATTGCAGTTGTAGCACTTTTTCCGTCTTATCCGGGTAAGTTCAGCCCATACAAAAAGTAAAAAATAGTCAATAATAGTCATTTATTGGTAAACACCTTTACACGTCATAAAATAACAGTTTTATTACTTACTTACATACTAAGTAAAATTTAAAGTATCGCCTTAATAAAATTTCGTTTACAAATTTGAGGGATTTAGTTTTATGAATCTTCGTAAATCTTTAACAAATTTTCACCATATTAATATTTAATAAAATATACTATAGTGTAGTGTGTGAGTAATTTCACCAAATAAACTTCGATAGATCTTGAACGGCCAGATGGGTGGTGTTCCACAATGTGTCTACAGCTTTAGAAAGACAATATTGCTATTATTGGGATTGAATATATCCATAAACGTAGGGTTAACTTATTGTACTTGTGTGATGGAACATAGAAAGAGAAATTGTTTTAATATCTCTAATTCACACTGTAATATGATAAACCGACTAATTTAACCTACAAACCTATTAAACCTACAAATTTGAGGTATTTTAATTGTTGAATATTCGTAAGTTTAAAAAAAAAATTACCCCATTAAGGTACCTTCAAAAAACCAACCGGAGTAATCAGTGCGGTATATCGTACCTGCTTACTTATTTGAATAAAAAAATACCTACATTTCAATTATCCCATAACAGCAAAATGTTAAACTTTACATAACTTTTTGCCTCAAAGTGAAAACACCACATTGTTTATGACTAGCTGCGTCCCGACAGACGTAGTCCTGTCAAATTTCAAAATTCTCACAGAAAAAAAACACTTTCTGTTTTTCCCGAACTCTACGCCACCCTTATCACTTAAGGGTAAAAAATATATATATAATATACTATACCTACACAAAAAGTTTCATAATAATCAATCAAGCCGTTTCGGAGGTTACAAACACTGCGACACGAGAATTTTATTTATTACAAGATTGTTTATTTATATAGGAATAGGTACCTAATAAACTGTCTTTTAATAGGACTATAAAGACAATGTGTTGGTAATAGTAGACAATGGAAGTAAGACAAGCAATCAGGAATGTAACACAAAAAAAAACATGTGAGAATACAAAACACAGAGGCGAGCACCTTGTTTGCCAATTATTCACACAGTTCTCAAACGCCCTTTGAAAAGCGTATAAGAAAATTAGTCAATAAACCTCTTTCATCTTCGAAAAACAAAAGAAAATGCAGCGAAAAACAAAAAAACAAAAATCTTACAGACGCAGCCGGCACGCGTCGCATTAAAAAAAAGTATTCAAAACAATAAAAGCCATTAAACGCGAACAAAAGGAGTAAAAGGCAAGTCAGGGGCACAATTAAAACAAGAAATAATAAGGAGTTTGTAATAATAAGTATTATTATGTGAGAGATGACAGAGTAGGGGGACCAGGCGGTCGCACCTGGCGGGACACGCGCCCCTCGTGTTTTTTGAAGAATATGATTCGCGACGGTGTGTTGCGGTCTTGATTGGAAATGTGATTCGATTGGATTGTGCTGAATGGATGCTCTTGTTGGATAAATGTTTGTCTTGTTGGACTCAAATAGAACAACAATATATTATTTTCTAATTAGAGATGTATTGTATAATATCACTTTTGTTTGACTTTTGACCACATTAATCAGAATTTTTAGAACTGATTAGGTAATCTCTAACAAAAGATTGTTCTTTTGTTAGAGATTTACCTAATAATTTATATTTTTATCATATGCCGAGTATCAGTTCATTCGCTGTATCATATTCTGTTTTAACATTTTGCGATAGGTAAGTGAGTGGAGTAAGTAGCCGAGTGCAGTTTCAAAAAAGGTAGGTAATCTAATATTTGCAAAAGTATAAACAAAATTAGGTATTGTGTAGGTAAGTTTCAAGTATAAAATATCGTTGTAACCTCTAAACTTGCTACACTCATAATTATTGTTAATCCCGAACCATCTAAATAAATTAGAGTTTTATTCAAACTTGCGACCCCATTCCAATACAAAGGAATATGCTACACGCGCGCAAGTAAGCCACTGCCATCTGTCTTTGGTTGCACCTGGAGTGTAGTCACCCTAGTTTGTACTTACTACTTAGGTTATTGACTTTGAGTGTATTTTATATAACAAAAAAACGTTTACTGTTTTTTTTAAATGCCAATTGCCACTATTTGCCTTTTTTATTCTAAAATGAATTTAGGTACTTACAACAAAGTAAATTTTGATTTTTGTCAAATAACTATTATTTAGTGTACCTTTATATTAATGAAATAATTCTTTGCTTAAAGTTATTTGAACTGAGCATAGATACGTAGGCACCTACATTATCGCCTGTCCGGTAGGCGATAGAAGCCGACCATCCGCCTACTGATATAGGTACGAGTACTTACAACTTCTACGACTTGGGAGATTGTTTTTACCTAATTTTTATTTTGTTTGTGCATAATATAATCTACACAGTACGTACGTACCGTAATACCTAGGATATATCGTTCTCTAATTAAAAAAATCTACGGACGAAATGATGGCGGAATCTCAAGAACCGCGTCTGTATGTCAGTCATACTATTCATAGTCGGATCCAAATAAAACAAAATCTACGAGTAAAAACATGAAAAAGCCGCCATGACACCTCCACCGTTCCGTTTCGCGTAATGATCGCTAAGATTCCCGCTTCATCGAGCCCGGTTCTTAATTCGAACGTTCTCTTAATGAGATCCACCTTCACCGTGTCTGTGTACAATGGAACGCGATGCGTGAGTTTTCTTTTTTTAGTTTTTTTTTTCTAAACCGCTTCAAGAGTCGCGCCTATTCAGCCTTACCTGGTAACGTTTAAAAAGATGCCGGTTAAGTAATGACGGTACGAATGCATGCTATGTAGGTATGAGTTTTTAATTTTGTTAGTGGTCCATGAAGGTTAGCTTCGTTGAAATAAACCTGCATGGATATAAGGCCTTTCTTTGACTGACTTTGTTTTAAATTTAATTGTTTTTTCTACGTCAATCTTTCCAGTTAGATTGTTTCTGTTTCATAATCGAAATAATATTATAAATTGCGAATGTTGTTGCCTCCATCAGGCCTAGGCGACAGAACGGATTGAGATGAAACTTGCTGTAGATGTAGATATTTATAATGCCCGAATAAAAATTGGAGTATTTAATATTTATAAGCCGTAAAATAGCCTTACAATGATAGAAAAAACACAAAACGGATGAGTTAATTATAGATAGTGTGTGCAAAAAAACTGACATCTTTTTTGGAAACTGCATACTGCATACGCATTCTACCAAAAATGTCTGCAAAATCGTAAAATTCGTAAAACTGCTTTTTATGCGATTATTGAAATTTGGACAGGACAACTTCTGTTGCGGGTAGCTAGTGTAGAATATATTAGCAACTGCTCTACTTGCTTTATAAAAACTGTTGTTACTACTCTAGGTAACCTTGGTTATAACCGGCAATGGCCAAGTAGTTCTGATAACCGAGTAGTTACTAATCTGTGAACATACAAATTGAGTGAAGAATCGTGAAGTATAGAGTCTGTAAAATTTAAAGACCCAGAACTATGTCAACACTGAATACATTTGTAGCACAGAGCCAAGCTAAAAGAACTGAAAGCTCTCTCAAAGACATCCAAGCTCTCCATTAACGGACGAGCTCAAGTGAGATGCTGCGATTAAGGACTTAAGGTAGCGAGCATTGCGGCTAGACTGTTTTTCAAAGGATATTTAAAAAGCCGATGTTGGCCGATGTTGACCGAGGTATCCCGACTATAAATCTGAAGGTATTGCGTTCGAATTCGTGCGTCAACGGATTTTTCTGTTCGAAAATTATATCCACATCAAAAACGGTGAAGGAAACCAGTTTGGGGGATTGGACTTGCAATCTGTCACGTGTGGAATGCTAACTACTGCAAAATGTGTGCTTGTGCCAAATGTAATGTTTGGACATGCTTCTGACTAACCCCTGAGCACCTGGAGATCCAAGAGGATAGCTCCTGGCGCTCAGATCATTGAAGATAACTAAAGGGCCAGAGACACGTACATTTGACACATGCCTACATTTTGCAGTAGTACCTATAGCTTAGTAAGTAGGCGCATAATAAGTTAAGAGTTAGAGGCCAACTCCAACGAAAAAAGTTGTGATCGAAAACATTTGTCATGGGACGATTGTTAATTAGAGAAAAATATGTGTTTTGTATATAAACTTAAAAACTACTGCATCAATTTTAATAATTCTTTCACCTAGCAAAAGCTACGTTATCAGCGAGTAACATAGGTCATTTTAATTTTCAATAAAAATAGAGATCCTTACAAAAATTGCAATAATATAACCTAAGGTATCATAAATTTGCCTATAATCTTCACACATGCGAAGCCTGTGCTAGTTCAAAAATAAAATTCAAGACATTCCACTAACCCCACTAATCGCAACACACAAAGCTCTCAGTGACTTGCGTGAAGAAAGCCTTTTTCACACAATAGGCTAAGTTCGCGCGAGGCGTATAATGTTCGCGAGACGCCGCGCAAATTGAATACCCGAGGTGTGAGATGGAAACACACGGGGCGACGTGCTTACAGGGAAAAACACCATCATCATTTTCTTCTCCTATTCCCATTCAATATGGGGTCGGTCGGCACAACATGTTGACAAACAAAAAGAGAAAAACACCATAAGCTTGTTACATTTTTGTATGATCTGCATATATTTTGTCTGGTTGGTCGTCTGTCTGTTTTTTTTTATTGTTTACGTACTTGAGTAGTACTTTTAATTATTATTCTTGTTTGAGCCTTCACCTTGTTCGATTAGCATCACAAAGGAGCTCTATATAGCATTAAGGAAAGGATAATTTAAAAAAGGGAGACCCCAAGCCGTGTTTGTTCTGATTCTTCTAGGCTTGGTCGAGTGGAATCGGCGTAGCAAGACGTTTCAAAGTGATCCTTGTGATTTTATTGAAATAAATGATTTTTCAATTTGAATTTGGATTTGTTGGGTTTAAGGGTTGTGGTAGGTATAGTATTCGTAGTTACTGATAGATACAGTGGTCAAATTAAACTGTTGGGTGTGTTTGTAATAAGGAAGCTGTATAAGATTGCTTTAGATTGTTCTATAAGATGTTATAATCCTACAATCTCTTAATAGAAACGTCGTTGTTTTACGACCTGTAGCACTTATAAAATATATAATGAAATACTTAGGTACCAATTTAATAGGTTTGTTGAAATTAATATGTAGGTACCTACCTAATAGTTATTTATAGGCGATTCTGTTATATTTATCAATAAGTACAGTTAAACGTATAAAAAAAAAATCAAATGTATTTTATGGTTATACATTTTCATGACAAATAGTAACTTTTAGTGGTCTTAGTTTAAGATCAGTTGTTTGCAGTTACGTCTGCAGCAGCGCCCCGTATGTCTCCATCACACACGTTACACGGCAACTTGGGCACCACGTCACTGCGAGAAGAATTTTTAAAGTTTTCGCATTAGCCCGACACCGAGCAAGTAATTACGCCGTCTTTAACATAACACTCCGTTGAAGGACTCGCTACTTCATTGTGACGTGTGACTTCTTTCAGTTTATTTACAAGTGCTCGCCTTTCTCAATAGTTTTTTATTTAATATTTTATTTATGTTAGGGATAATCTCAAGGATTTCACAGTATTTTGATATTCATAAAACACCGGCACATAATGTCTTCTTCAAATTTAATTTCGTTCTCTCTTGGTCAAATTGCACAGATAGTAATCAGTTCAGAAAAGTGCGTTCAATACATGAATACAGGTAGGTAGCTTTATATGACAAAAACAAATCATAACATTGTATTAGTTAGCATTTCATTCGTGACCTGCAAGCCCTTCGCCGCCCATTTTAGTAATATTTCATAAACAAATCTGACATAAATTAGCTCTGCAGTGCACCAGAGTGGTCACAGTGAATGATTATAAAATTACAAGTGTGTTGAAAGGAGGGGTTCAGTGTACATAGGCAAAATTACCCGCTTGATCGGTAGGTAGGTAGGTTACAATACAACGTTTTTGGCAGACTCGTCCCCGCGATCACACATTTTATTCAGAAGCAATCGACTCGTCCAAACTACGAGTCATCATCGATCAGTCCCTAACAAACGGCTTTCCAGAAGCGGTCACCGTCACAAGACGGCCGCAAGGGCTGTTATCGTAATTTTGCTGACGAGATTATAGTGAGAAATTACGATTTTATAATGGCTAGCCATGTTGATTGTTGGTATAGTGGAAGTTTATAGGTTCTTACCCCGACTGAACATAGTTTATGTTTATATTCGAGAAATGTAGTATGTGCACGTGCTTAAATGATGATGAAAAACATCGCAAGGAAACTTATTAGAATTCTTATTAGCCATGTGCTTGCAACCTGTCACATATTGGAATGCTATTGCTAACTACTAGTAGGTCCCTATTTACTGCAAGAACTGGTGTAACAAAATAATAATGTATGCGTCCTGACCTGACTATCCCTTATCTATACCTACTTATTAAAGAAACTGAGATTATTCGAAATATTTTAATAGTTATTCTGTTATTCAGGGCGAAGAAAATCCAACAAATCAAAAATCATGAAAATCGGTCCATTCTTGAATTATAAATGGTGTAACTAACACGACTTGTTCTATCTAGGTATAAGAGAAAAAATATGCGAAAGCTTCTATGAAAAAAAAACAAATGACAGAGCTAAATAAACAAATGAAATGGCGACATTCAAATTACTGTAGCCATGTGGCACCGCTTTTAAAGAGATCAGGGCTTAGGTATAGATCCTGAATGCTTATTCTATTTCCAACCATACAATAGCTATCATAACTACCTTATTTCTCTCAACGGTGATTCCGGTCACCGGATCTTATTCCAACAACACTAATACGTGAACTCTCAGAGTAGAGATAACATACGAAGTGTGTGCTTGCGTATGAACCATATTTAATCAGAACACTGAGGGCTCAAGTTCACTCTAGAACTTGGACCAAAGACATTAGATTCTGTCATAAATAATTAACATTCATTAGTGGTTCTTCCAACCTGCTGCACGACAACAGCGCCCTCTAACGGCTCTTTTTTTTACCTCTAATTGTTACAGGAGTCTTTATATTCGCTGTAGGTACATAAATAACCGTCGTAAATAACATTAGACGTCATCTTATGGGTATAATGAAATGTGAACTCTTCTTCAGGCAATGGTCCACCAATGGAACGACGAACGACAAATATAAATGAGTAGAAATTTAAAAAAATACTGCATTTTGTTTTTGTGCTTAATTAGAGCATTAATATTTTACACGAATATTAATACCAAATCGATACATTTACCTATTTATAACACCTAAAATTGAGACATTTAAACTAGATTTGTTTATCTTGTTGATGAGACCATTAAGTTACTATAGACAACGGCCTTAATTTAACTTGTTTTCAAAGTCTTCCCTTTCTCTAAAATGTTTTACGACATGATTCATTTTTTGGTTACTATTTAGCACTAAATAAAATACGAAAACTAGAAAGTAGCTAAATTAACTGGACTAGCAAACAACCAAAAAATATCGTCGACCGACATGATGTGCTTATGTTTAACATATTAAGTGGTTAGCAAAGCTGCACGCGCTATGTTATATTATTACTCTGCGCATGATCGCATCCCGTGACGATTTCCCATTGGCCGGCAACACTTCCGGTTCCTGAAGTCACGGCTATTATTTTGTAAAGGTTGGTACACCTGTACGGTACATTACTTTGTACTTTTTGGGTCAATGCACTAATTTAATTTTGGTTTTTAAAAAGCTGCTGTTGTCGGTTCCTAATGTTGGTGATTATGTGAAATAAAAAAATATTAATCGACTTAGGTGTAAAAAATAGGTAGGTATAAAATGTTACAAGAATATATAAATTTCGAAAAAATCTAAAAATACAGATTTTTCCCTTTAATTTTGTCCAATTCTTATGTATGGAATAGTTACTACAGTAGTTACCTACAGCACAATGTAGGCATGTGCCAAAATGTAATGTTTGGACATGCTCTGACTACCTCTTATAGTAATCTTCAAAAGACTTGGGTATTGAGTAGGAGATGTGGCTTGTTCAGAAGTATTTCTTTTTTCGTTTCGAAAAAGTCAATCGTCGACATACAGCCCCTTAAGTTAAATTTTTATTTTATTTTTGTCCACTCACCTTAATTTTTTGATGACGGTTGCTGGTGTTGCTAGTGCAGCGTTAGTTGGAGGTTGTCTGAAACGTATATTAATCGTTTAATATAATGTTTAAAAAAAAAAACACTAAATCGTGCCAAAATTCAATATGCAGAGCTCTTAATACCGTTTTAAAACCAAACCCTGCTTTATCAAATAATAAAGATAGTTCTTAGGCTTTGTCAATGAATTACTAAATTTAAATTTTATATATATTTATGCTGTTAACTTTATACATAAATAATTGATAAATATTGGTGGACATTTCCCATAGCGCCATCTAGTCCCAAACTAAGCAGAGATTACCTACTAAGAAAACTAGTTATCTGTTAAGACACCTTATAATTCTACTTTTCTTTGTAAATAAATACATAAATGTTACATTATAACACCTATAAACAGAGCAAACATCCATGTTGACCACACAAATGTTTGTCCCGGTTGGGAATCGAACCCACAACCTACAGCGCAAAAGGTAGAGGTACAAATTCTCTGTAAGACAAGTCTGTGAGTTTTGGTATCATAAAAGTCTTACAACTTAAGCTGTAAGACTTGAAACTTAGTCAAACTTATGCCCCGCCCACCGTCTTACCGGCACCTGTGCACGCCCGCCCAGCGTCTTGTGCGCATATTCCCACGCCCGCCTATCGTCTTGTGCGCATTACTACACGCCCACACGTGAACAAACAAATACACAAAGCAACTTAAAAACCCTTATTTTGTTTGACTCTTTTAACTCTAATTTGTGGGTGAGTTCTAAAGGTTTATTTATTTTAATAGATGTATCTAATTCTAATAGGTTTAATCATTTTTAATACGTGTAATTATGCATGTATTGTTTAAATCGATGAGACTATATTCTTGTTTGTAGGTATAAATAGTTTTTATTATATTTTTAGGTACTTGGGTATCTAATTGCAGGTAGTAATTTTTTTGTTTCTTTCTAATGTTTGATGTTATTTCGTTATTGAAAAGGTAACGAAAACGATTAATTTCATTCTATTGAAACTCGTCTAATACCTAACACACACCTGCTAGCTTATCTCTTAAATTTATGAGAATACCCATTTCATAGTAACTATTAAGTATAGAATCTATGTTAGTTATAGGTACCTAAACTGCATTAAAAGCCATTAACATGATAAACATAGTTTTTTTACGAAATAAGATAGCTGCATATCAGAATACTTATCACTTATTTTGTGGTGAATTAGTTCTTTGAAATGTTTTGTTTCATTTGCACGTATAGATACATACATACATACCTACGAAGGTACATACCTACCTGACTTTAATTCAGAGCGTCCAATAGGTATTAGAAATTTTCCAATAGCATTATTCTTTAAAAAACAACCAATAGGAAGACAATAACTTAATTGTAACTTAAAAGTTTAGTCACGCTAAGTTTCCAGCGGCCAATAGACGTGAACTCCGCCTGCGTCTTGGCCACACCCACTTTCTTAGGAGTTTTAGTATAACGCCTACATAATCTATGAATACGCCTACGTACAACAGCCTTAAAACTTTAGGACTGTCCTATCAATCATGTTCTATCAGGAGTCACCAAATGGCGGACCGCGGTCCACATCCGGACCGTAAAACTATTTTTGCGGAACTAAAATTAAAAAATAAATAAATAGGAACATGACTGTAATCCCTAAGTACGATAGACATCCTCTTGGATCTTCAGGCGCTCAGGTCTTTGAAGAATAGGTAAACAGTACCTTACCTAGGTACAATATTGGGGCTAGTACATTATGTATTTATGTATTTACGAAAAAAAGTAATAAGTATTCTATCAGTTATCTAGTTTTCATATTACAAGTTTTGCTTAATTTGGGGCTAGATGGCGCTGTGTTAAATGTCCATCAATATGTATTTTATTTATGTCCTATGCAGGGGTCACTAAATGACGGACCGCTGTCCGCACTCTAATCACAACTATTTTTGCGGACCTTATAAACAGTACAATTTATTAGCCTTCACAAACTTTAGTCCAAACTTCGGATGGATAGTTCAAGGCAAAAAATGACATTTATACATGAATATAAGAAAAAAACCTTGGATTTGTTTGTAACTTAACTTTGTTTCATCGTTTATTTCTTTATTTTTAATCAAACCAATGGAAACATTCATAACCTTTATGTTAATGTACCTAAGTTGTAATTTGCTAGATAAGCCAAGTCCATATAGTTTCTACTGCACTTTTGATTAATTACAAGCTCAAGTGTACCTTATATAAAAGTCTGAATTATGTCAGTATTTTTTTAATAAATAACGAACAATAAACTGTTCAAAGAATACACACAGCTAACGCCATCTATATTCGAACAGTTGAAACAAAAATTAATGAGGTTCATAAGTTGCATAAAGATGGCGTTTCATTATTCCAGCTATATTATCAAATATTCTCAATTAACTGTCATCCTGAAGTTCTGCTAATTTATACTCTAACGATGAAGGAATAAGAGCGATCGTATCTTACGAAATTTTCGAAAGTTAGTTTGTGGAAACAACGATATTGCCACCAATAAGAAGTAAGTTCATATATAAATGTGGTAGATACTAGGTACTTACTGTATTTAGTGAGTAGCATCAATTAATATTATAATAGGTATCGAAAAACCGAAAATATTACCTGATACAAAAGTCTATCAGTTTCTAACTGATACCTAAACTTAATAACTCTTTAGTTTTTATAAAAAAAATGCAGTCTACCTTGCTTCGCATAGGTGCACTAATGATTTTATGACATGTTTTTAATACCTTGGGTTAAATTATGTAATTTTTAGTAGAGTTTTCTAATTTTTCTAGTAATAAAATATCCTATGTTACTCAGAGATAATATAGCATTCTAATAGTGAAATCTGTCTAGTAGTTTTTGAGTTTATTCGTTATAAACATACAAAAATACAAATATTTCCTCTAAATAATATTAGTATAAATGAGATCCTACAAGCGCGCCATCTATACAACTCCTTAGTAACCTTTACGGTAGTTGCGCACTATAACCGATAAAATAGCAATGGGAAACCTGCGCTTGAGTTGTTCTGGCAACGCCATCTACACTTTTCTGATAGGACTAAAACGTTTGGTGTCGCTCTGCGTTAAGCTCGGAACTATATATTCTTGGAAACTTACGCTTTTTATTGAGAGATGGCGCTAAATTTAATGAATCAATTTACTATCTAAATATAGACTTAACTATAATATGACTACCTTACGCACGCGGCTTTGCTTGCGTAGTAAATAAATAGCTATTTTAAGTAATTAACTATCTGTATCATTCAAATTGGTTCAGTCGTTATAACCTCAAACATCAAAACAAACCTACAACGCATTATTATACTTAGATGCGTATAACATATTTGTATGGTAGGAGAGTTTCAGTTTTTATTTTAACTTGAATTGTGATCCAAAGATCGCGGGTTCGAATTCCGGCCGTGCATCAATATTATTATTCACGAAAAATGCTAACACACGCTGAAAAACGGAGACATGATATTCCAGGATCTTAGGTTAGATCCTGGAATATTATGTTGCCTAGAGATCTGAGAGGATGACTGCCATAGGTAGGTAGGTACCTAGTAGGGTAACTAGGGGATTAAAGTCGTGATCATTATTCCTTTTATTTTTATAAGTACTTAGAACATGGCAATGCTTTGCAAATAATAATTGTATTATTCTTATTACATTCATGTGAGGTAACTAATTAATAATTTGGCTTAATTTTTGTTTTATTTATCTAATATTTACCTAAACTGTCAGTTCTATTTAACTTCTTTAGTTAGTTACCTACTATATTATATTGTGACAAGCATATGAAAATAACCTCTGCAAGGTACACTTTAATTATTACACCACACTGGTCCTTTTGCCAATAGTCATTGGTATTTTTTAACGCCTCAATAGCCTTCATCTGACCCTGGTTGAAAAATAGCATAGCATAGATATTTGATAAAGTCTTACGAATGTATTTTGCTAATAATATGTGTAATTTTATGCATTTATATAAGTCTGTGTAAACTCCCGCTATTTCATTTACCTACCTACGTAAAATTATTTTCAAACTGAATTTCAAAGTGATTCTTGAGATTTTATTGAAAAAAAAAAAGCAAAAGAGTGTTCAATTCCCGCTGCACCCTTTTAAGGGTTGAGTTTCGGAGCACCCCTCATTACTAAAATAAATATAAGTTCCTACCATCTAAGTACACAAACTGATAAACTTCTTTTGATCTTAATTTTATAATGTAATTTTTCGAGTTTTTTCTAGAAGCATGATCACTTTCTTATTGATGAAATGAAATGGGTGATTATTGTTAATATATATAATTCAATTTACCTATATTTTATAATAGTTACGTATATATTATAAATAGTATAAGCGTTGTTTTTTTGTATGTGTGTGAAGTGTGAGCATCATCAATTGTATTTTATTCAGTTTCATTTGTATATAGGTATTTTAATTTACGCATATACCTAACTATTTCAATTTTAATTTTAATTTTTATCCGTACCCTCTTTCTTATATACTTGTTTGAGAGAAATACACTTGTACCTATTCGCTTTGTTTAAAATATATACAAATAATAATAACAAATAATCTTAATAAAAGTCAATGAAAAAAAAAACTAGCTAGATAATAACCTAGAAAACTAAATGCAGAGGTACTAGGTAGTAAATAGCTACTAGATAGTTACAATAATTTCAATTTCTTCAAGTCTTGCTAGCGAAAAACCTATTTTATAATATCCTGCATAAAAACTCATAATTAACTAAAAAAAGCACACCAGAGACTACTGCCAGTCAAATAAATAAAAACACAAAAGAAAACAAATAATTTTATTAAATCAAAAATACTACGTAAAAATAAAACTAAAACAAAGTACATATCTAAATAACATATATAATAAACAAACATTTTTTTATAAATTAACTGTGTGTGAAGCTGGAAAGGAATTTGATCGGGTTGCATTCCGCGTCCGACGGCTAGTGAAGAAAGTCTTAGCAAAATAAAGAATATAAAAACAAAAAGTTTTAAATGATATTAAAACAAATGCTAGCTATGTTTATTTAGGACGACAGCCATGCATGGCATGCATGATACAAAAAAAAAGGAAATACAAAAAGTTTCTACGTAAAAATACTAACTAAAAATAAAAAAAATACAAAAAACATAGCTCTACTTTAATTTGAATAGTAAAATAACCTTGGTCCAAGTAAAGGATTCCTCTGTCTGGCACACAAATACTTATAATGTCCGGCAAAAGCACAATTGTCCAAAGTACACTATAAGTCCTATCTGTGCATTCAGCAGTCCTTCACATCAACTAATTTAATATTAATTTCAACGCTTACAATAATTACGAGTCCAATCGTCCTCGCTTAGTTATTAAAAAATAAATTTTAAATAAAAATATTCTCAGTAGCCGAACTTCAATTTAATCTCTCAAATTTAACCGACGTATATATTAAAAATTTTGCAAAAAACTTTCCATCACCAACAGTATAGATCAAAAAAGTGAGGTGTCGAAGGGGATTTAGCCTAAAAATATTTCTCGATAGACGCGGTCGAATTTGTTTATCATTTAATTTTGGAATTTTTGTATTAAAATTTACAATCACAAGAGCACGAGGAACGTGTATTGCGCCGCGCGGCCCGGCCGGCCGGCGCGACTCTAGACGGACGACTGAGACGGATCCGCGGCCCGCCGCCGCTTCACCGCCCGCGCCCCCTTCCCCCTTCCCCCCACTCCTAGCCCCCGCGGGCCCGCGCCCGCCCTCCCCCGGCCCGACTTCGTTACGAGCCACTTGTAATCGCCGCGCGATTTTTCCGCCTAAGACAAATTAGGCGGGCCGCCCGCGCCCGTCTCGATCTCACGTTTGGGCGGCTTCTTACAGCTAAGACGTTTTTGTGCACGCCTTTACGATTTTTCTTTCAGCAAATATCGCGCGAACAATGATCGTCTCTTTCATTTTACGACACTTCATATTGTATGAGTTGATCGATAGTTCTTGTTTCGCTAATTAGATTAGATCGCAGCGTGAAAATCATAATGTGTAGGGCAAACTTTTTTTCAACCCAATACATCAGTATACATTATTGGCATTCAATGTTATGGCGGGACGAGCTGTTTTATTTTAAAATGGCATTTAATCGTCACTCTCGCTTTCGGCGAGCCGGGGTTGGGGTTAATTGTAAATAAAATTCAATCATTCGCAAAAAATCCAGTAATCGGTATTCGACAACATCAATGGAGTTATGTATTCTGACTGTCTGTACTGTCGGGGTGATGGTTACTACATGCAATCCTTAATATGAAGAACCTGTAGGACCTTTTTTGATAAGACCCAAAATCTTTTAGTAAAGCTTTGAAGACTATATTATTATTTTAACTAATTCAATTTATCTACGAGTAAAGGTAAAGATAGTGCACAAGATTTCTTGTAATTTGATATACATTTGATAAACATACATTTTGATTTACTATTAGTCTATAGGTCTAGGAGGTACACGACATTTTTAGGTTAGAGTCTAAAGAACGCGATAAATTTTGTGTGAATTTTGAGGTAAATATTGCCACTGTTATCCTAATTTAGAGCAATCTCACATTCCTCAAAAACACATTCCTAAAAAAAAAGTGTTTTTTTGTAAAAAAAATAGTAATTTTTACTTTTTCATTATTTTAAAACAAGTTAGGTTTTATGTTCTTTAGCCAATTTATAAATTAAAATATGCCTAAAATCTTTTGAACACGATACTAACACAATTTTCTATTTTTTTCGTTTATTAAATTCAGTTTTTTCATTTATTTTTCACTTAAAAATATTGATATTTGGTAATAAATAAAACTGTACAGGTCCTTATTTATAATAACCGAAATTTTACAAGGCTTTTTTATACCTAATATTTTTGTCATGGTCACTTTCATGCCAACCAAAGAAAATTACAATAGATTACTCAGCCATTTTTTGTTAAAGGAGATTTACATGACTATTATAATTATGCCAAAGATATAAACCTTAGTTTTTATATCACAAAAATACTGTTTATGTTCAAGTTATGCTTTAGAAGTAAGTATGAACTTCATCATATTTGGTTTCGAAGTCAATAAAATCATAGTAAATCAGTAAACAGCAAAAACCGGTATTGTATCAATTTAAATAATTTCTTTTATCAGCCGATTCACCAGCTGAGGGGGTCAACGAACCCGCAACGATTTTTAACGAGCCTCGGATTTTTATTGACAATGAGCGGCGAATTTAATAAATTTCTGTTTATTTTTAAATAAAGAGTGAAAGTGGCGGTAATTTAAAATAGTAGTACGTTGAGTTTTTCAATTTGTTTTCCCGGCGTTTTTTGTGAGGCCGGAATTTTTTGGTTTCCTTTTTAACAAAATGAAAATATGAATAATAATGGTTAATGGCACAATATAAATTTCCTTGTTACATTTCTAAACACCAAATCAAACTTTCGTAAGATACATTTGCATTAGGGGTCAGAAAAGGTCTATGAAAATTTTTATCGACTTAGAAAATTTCTCTTTAAAAATCTCGAACCAAAAAATTACGTTATCGCAAATAAACTAACTAGTCTGTTACAATATACAATACAATGTATTTTGTAGGAAAGATCAAATTTAGTGTATCATCGATAAATTTTTAGGCAGGACTTGTCTCTTTGTTTCGCCGCCAAAACATTTCTATCGACAATTCTTTTCGCGATAAGTATTTTTTTTATATAAAAAGTGGCGTGACTGAGAATATATTTATTTTTACAAACAAAAAAAAAAGTCAAATAATAAAAAAACACAAAGCTCTCTAAGATAATTTCACAAACTTCCTACCTGTGTTCAGTTTGTGGTTCACAGTTTTTTCGTTTTGTTTTATCACAACAAACAACAAACGTCCAAAAAGTTCGTCAAACTGATGAAAAAAAAACTCAAACAAATCCAGTTCGCGAAGTTTCACTAAAAATCACTAAAAATAGTCAAATTGATCACTAGAATTAATTAAAAATTATAAGAGCGCGGCGGAGGAACTTATACCACTTAAAGACTATGCGGCAAAACGAGCCGAATATTTACATTAAAAAAAAATGAGGTCATTCGGAGGTTACGGGCGATGCAGCCGGTCGGCTGGAGGCCGCGTCGGGATGTGACGGTGGTCGCGGAATCTTCGCCACGTGCGCCGCGAGACAAGGACGCACACACCCCGCTTCCCCTTAAAAGAGAAGGACAGCACTACACTTTTTTGCATTTCACTATATTCGCTGATTTTTATTATTTTTTCGCATTTCGATATTTTATTTTTTAGTTGATGCGAAACTCACCTGTTGTGCTTGACCCGATTCGATCGGCGATCATGGAATCGACGCCCGATACCTTTTTTAACACGTTGCGATTATTTTTGCGTGTCTGTATTCGTGTTTGGGTGCCAATAAAGTTTTCTTTTCTATTTTTTATTTAGCGTTGTAACTGCGCCGCTTACAATACACAACTATTCTACCTCTCTACATAACACTGAACGCAACGCTTTAGTTTTAAACAATTACTTAGGGTACTCGTAACTTCTATAGGTATAACATAAGGACATACCAAAAAGAAATATATTTCCTAAATTTACCAAAATAATATGGTAAAGAAAATAATTTAATTAATAAAAAGTTTTTAAAATGATATTGCTCAAAGTTTTTATTATAAGAATTATAGTGCTGCCATAAGCATGCGGCGTCGGGTAGCGGAACTAATTCTCTAATCGCATCGCACCGTTCTCAGCGCCATGACACTTTAGTCGTCGGTAATGTGAACTAAAAAGGTTCATATCTAACATTTTTTTTGGATTTTTTTGTATATTTTAATCGCTAAAGTGCAACGTTCACTTCGCCGGGCTTCATCTGCCATTTCGTGCGCTGTCTTTTTAGTTTTCGTTTGATTTTTTGCATCCGTTTTGATCACATCCTCGGTATCCCAACAATTTGAATAGGAAAGAAAAGATAAAAGATACGTTTGTACTCGTATCGATCAGACTGCATTCTTAATTTGAACTGCTGAAATTTAGAACTTTAACTTTTAAATTTCTTGTAAAGAAAATGGGTTGTCATTTTTTTCTCAAGAATAAGAACTCATAATTATTTATTTTCTTCCTACTTATAATAGATGGCGCTACTTGTCTCAAACATCAATGAATGTCTTATAAGAAAATGTAATTTTGCATTTTCGGAATGTTTCTAATAAATTGATTGAAAATAATATGCACTTTGTTTTTGTAACCTGCGCCTGGATAAACTATGAAATTCGTATTAAATGCAATATTTGGCTGTTTTAGTTACCTTGTTAGGTACCTACTCGTAGTTTTGACAGAACATCGGGAAACCTAGTAGTTAAATATTCAAATTCAAATTCAAATTCAAATTCAAATTCAAAAATCATTTATTTCAATAAAATCACAAGGATCACTTTGAAACGTCTTAATATTGGCCAGGACAGGACTATAAAAATAAATAAATTAAATAAATATTGGTGTCATCCATCCACCAGTGCCATCTAGCCCCAAACTAAGCAAAGCTAGTACTATGGGAACTACATAACTGATAGCATATCTATTACACTTTTTATAAATACATTCATATGATAGATACATCATAACACTCAGACACAGAACAAATATCACACAAATCTTTGCCCTGGGTTCGATCCGATCGAACCCACAATCTACAGCGCAAAAGGCAGAGTTACTTTAGACAGTAACTATAAGTTGTGTTTTTTATTCCTACCAACAACAGTATCACTACATAGTATAAAGCAAAGTCGCTTTCCGCTTCCCGCGTATGTATGTATGTTTGCTTATATCTTTAAAACTACACAACGGATTCTGATGCGGTTTTTTTTAATAGATAGAGTGATTCAGGAGGAAGGTTTATCACTACATAGTATAAAGCAAAGTCGCTTTCCGCTTCCCGCGTATGTATGTATGTTTGCTTATATCTTTAAAACTACACAACGGATTCTGATGCGGTTTTTTTTTAATAGATAGAGTGATTCAGGAGGAAGGTTTATAAGTATAATAACATGCTACCCGTGCGAAGCCGGGGCGGTTCGCTAGTTAGGAATAAAAAATAAATCTGTAACGAAGGTGTCGTCAATAGTGGGCCTCGATTGATACAAGTACTTACGTATAAATTAAGTTTATTACGAATGAAAAATTAAAAAAATCGACTTCGACAGTAAAAAAACCGGCCAAGTGCGAGTCGGACTCGCGCACGAAGGGTTCCGTACCATTATCGAAAAAAAACAAAAAAAAATCATGTTTGTTGTATGGGAGCCCCCCTTAAATATTGATTTTATTCTGTTTTTAGTATTTGTTGTTATAGCAGCAACAGAAATACATAATCTGTGAAAATTTCAACTGTCTAGCTATCACGGTTCATGAGATACAGCCCTGTGACAGACAGACGGACAGACGGACAGACGGACAGACGGACAGCGAAGTCTTAGTAATAGGGTCCCGTTTTTACCCTTTGGGTACGGAACCCTAAAAAGGTAAAGAAACGATATAGTTTTTTAAGTTCTATGAAGGAACTGTCAGTCCCACTTACATAAATAAAAAATAAACATTTGAATGGGATCACCTGGAGTCTCTACACAATAAAAGACCGGCCAAGTGTGAGACCCGCGCACGAAGGGTTCTGTACATTATCTATGAAAAACGGCAAAAAAACACGCTTGTAGTATGGGATTTAATATAAGACGTATTTAATATAACCTTTGGGTACGGAACCCTAAAAAACGATCTATTCCCGTCTAATATCAAAAACGAATACTAATGATATTTCTTTTCTTTGCCCTAATTAATATTCTATTTCTAACGAATACCACTCATAAACTAATACCAAAATAAGTTAAACGGTATGATATAGTACACTCATTCATAAAAATGCTTTAAACAGTCGAATTGAAAAGCTCCTCAATTTTTGAAGTCGGTTAATAAAAATTTGCAAGCTGAAGACTTTGTAGCAAGTTCTCAAGCAGTATTTTATATCGCATTGTCATCAACAACAACCCTAAAAGACGGTACAAGGGCTCATAAACCAACCCCCGTAATTTAAACCGCGAAGTGTGTCGTAAAACTGTTGTCAATTCTTTACTTAATCCACGAGATTGACTTACCGCCATACCACAAACTCCTAATTTAATTTTATATTTTTAATAAGAACGGATAAACACTAATTAATTAAAATGTAACATTTAATATAATCAAATTACGTTCAAACGCACATAATAAATAAAATGTAGAATATTGTAAAAGTGCATAAATAAAAATTGATAGCAAGTAAATTTAATAAAAAATTAAAATCAGGATGTCAGAACATAGGTATAAAATCATAGTTAAAATAATAATAATATTCAATAAAATATGTAAAAGTAATATAAAAACAATATTGAGAAAGAAGAAAGACAGAAAATATATGTATTTGCTCCAATATAAGCACAACACAGATAGATAGATAGAAAACTCTTTATTGCACACCACATAACAATAACATGAAAAAAAAAAAGCAACACAAACCAACATTGGAGTACAATGGGCGGTCTTATCGCTGGGAGCGATCTCTTCCAGACAACCTTTGGATGGACTGGACATAAAGTGTACGATATACAACGGTGGTGCAGTCAAAAGCGTGTACCTACATACATTTAATACAAAATAAACCTAAAAATATCTTTAAAAACAAATAAAATTAAAATAAAATTAAAATACCTAATCTATACTACTCAGAGGTATTTAAAAAGTGACTGAGTAATAGCCTTTTGAAAATGTCAATAGATTTAGCTTTATAACTCCCTCAGCCTCACAGCTCAGTTGGTAGTAACTCTGCCTTCGGCGCTGTAGGTTGTGGGTTCGATTCCCACCCAGAGCAAATATTTGTGTGATGAACATAGATGTTTACTCTGTCTGGGTGTTAGTATGTATCATATGTATGTATTTACAAAAAAAAAAGTATATAAGTATTCTATCAGTTATCTGGTTCCCATAGTACAAGCTTTGCTTAGTTTGGGGCTAGATGGAGATGTGTAAAATGTCCACCAATATTTATTTATTTATTTATTTATTTATTTAACTACTCTATTGTATTAGGTTACCTGTTATAATAGTCGTATTGTGTAATAAATAAATAAATATTAAAATAGAATATTAAGTCAATGGACAGCTGATTGTGTCATATGGGGGCAAATATGTCCCCGTTTCAGCACTGAGACGCACAGCACCGGACCTAGGGAGTATGCGAAGTGCAGTGAAAAAAAAACATTGGTAGACATCTTTCACAGCGCTATCTAGCCCGAAGCTTGTACTAT
Source organism: Hydriomena furcata (assembly GCA_912999785.1). Taxonomy (NCBI): domain Eukaryota; kingdom Metazoa; phylum Arthropoda; class Insecta; order Lepidoptera; family Geometridae; genus Hydriomena; species Hydriomena furcata. Next base: position 9,384,536 of record OU538839.1, read on the forward strand.
GGGAACCAGATTACTGATAGAATGCACTTTTTTTTTAAATCTTAATATATATAAATTACGCGTCACGTTGTTTATCCGCGATGGACTCATAATCTTCTAAACCGATTTTAATCAAACTTTGCACACCGTGTGCTGTTTGATCCAACTTGACAGATAGGTCACATCTCAATTTATTGTCGCCATATTATTTGCAAATTGTTAGTTTATTATCTGGCAGTCACAATTATCTGTTAACTTCAAAAGATTTTAACAGATGACAATATCTGTTGACACATTAACGCGTGGCCGGGTCTGCTAGTACAGCTAGTACAGCTCTGCAGAACAAACATTTTTGTCCATCACACAAATATTTGTCTTGGGTCTGAATTTGTTGTGGGAATCGAACCCACAACCTACTGCGCAAAGGGCAGAGTTACTACCAACTGAGCTGTGAGGCCAGTCAAATGGCTATACGAGGTCGTATTGCGTTGTCACTTTCGCACCGTGAGTATTGTTTTAGTATTACTTTTGAGCTTGTGGTACGGCCCGTAGATAGAATTGCACATCAACTGGTATTCTTAACCTAAAACATGATGGGGTTATTTACGACCCTATTCTCATAAAGTGGTAGGCAGACTACTAGTCTTCTTGTATGTAAACTTTTGGAAATAAGCGATTATACCTACACTATTAAGAAAAGAGAGCATTACATAGCATTATGGAAAGGATCATTAAAAAAATGAAAGACCCCAAGCCGTGTTTGTTGCCTGATTCATTTAAGCTTGGTCGCGAGGAACAGGCGTAGCTTCACCTGGCTCCTAAAGCGTTTCAATGTGATCCTTGTGATTTTATTGAAATAAATAACTTTTGACTTTTACTTTAATTTTAACTATAAATCAAAGAGGTTATAGTTTCGAACTATATTGAATCTTGTGAAGGGTATGCCAAACTCAATATTATGAATTTTATATCGTCATTAATAATATTATTACCTCAAAAATAATCCAATCGAATAAACTTTAATTACAGAAATAATCTATACATCTAATACATTACAGAATATACGAATACGTTTGAATGGTCTACTCAGCAGCTGTTTTTAGTATAGTTCGTAGTTTTTAAGTAGTTTGTGTTCCTTAGATAATAAAATAAAAAATAAATTGGTAGGTATTCAAAAAAAAAAAAATAGTATCACGACTGTAATCCCCAAGTACGGTAGACATCCTCTCAGATCTCCAGACGCTTAGATTCTTTGAAGATGTCTAGTGGTAGTCCGTAGGTAGTAGTCGGTAGGTCAGGTAGTCAGAGGCACGTCCAAACATTTTATTTGGCACATGCCCACATTGTGCAGTAGTTAGCATTCCATAAGTGACAGGTTGCAAGCCCATCGCCGCTACACAAAAATTACTATAAATAATTAATTACAACAGTCTTTAGATATCCAAATTACATCTGAAATCTCTATTGCAACCCATCTGTCAATATTTTAATATTTATTTTACTTACTTTTAATAAATATTGCAAGCTTAGTATGCTACATCAATAATACATTCAAATTTAGTTAAGTTAGCTGGCAACATTTGCAATTGTCGATTCGATAAAAAAAAACATAAATCCCTCTTTAAAAACCAAATTGTCACCTCTGGACATATACCCTCACCTCGTAATGGCACGTAACGTAAGAAGCTAACTTCTTTTTTATTGGTGTGGTTTAAAGGTGTGCCTTTAACGTTTTCGCATTTCGGATAACTTTGGATTTCAACGTTTTTATTATTACGACACTCCTTAAAATCCAAAAGCGACATTATGGCGCAAACAATAAGGTTCTATTTCTATTGCCGTTCAAATGAAATGGACCGGCAACAATAAATAAAAACTTTCTGTATCAACGAACAATATGACGTAAAGACTATGAATTTTAACAAGCGAAAAGCTGTATTAACGCGCGTGTATAAAGCGTATTTTCGAATACAGTATGTGAATGTCTTGTGTTAATGTTATTGAATGAAGATTTAGAAGTCTCACATTCTGTTCAGAATATTGTCATCCTTTTTTTGATGGTGACGAGTTGTGTGACGAAACATTGTGCTCTTATAATGTTTGAGGATGAACCTAAAGTCCGTTTATGACTTTTCTATGATACCTTTGTTTGCATTAAAACGAATCGAAGTTTTTATTTCCCTGCCTTTTAAAAAGTTCGCTATAAAAAGGTGATATGCGTTAGAAGATGTCGTTAACATGAGTAAAAGAGATCACGCAATTTTTATGTTCCCTAAACTTTTAAGATTGTAATTTCAAAAAGAAATGAGCTTAGTATTGGACAAAGGGGGAAAGCTCGTAAGTAGGTAAGTCGATGATAAAACTTTTGTAAAGAACTTTGGAAAGGATTATTTTGTGGTTCTTTTATAACGAGGCCTATTATAATGCAACTTTAACAAAGGACTCGAAAGACAAGAGATTTTATGAACTTTTACGTAACTACCTATTTTGAGAGGATGTTCATTGTCATACTTTTTGAGAAGATAAATAAAATAAGAAAATAGAATCACGACTGTAATCCCCAAGTACGGTAAACATCCTTTCAGATCTTCAAGCGCTTAGATCCTTTGAAGATATCTAGTGGGGGTAGTCAGAGGCACGTCCAAACATTATGGCACATACCCAAATTTTGCACATGTTCCATACGTGACAGGTTGCAAGCCCATTGCCGCTTTTTGAGAAGAATGTTGTATGAATATGGATAGATGTAGATGTAGAGGTAAAAAACAAAAGATGTGATGACGATGAGAGAGGATGTCTATTATACTATTCTATCAGTATAGAGTATTCTATCAGTTATCTAGTTCCCATAGTAATAGCTTTGCTTAGTTTGGGGCTAGCTAGCGCTGTGCAAAAAATAACAAAATAAATTGGTGATTAGAGTTGTGATCCCATTTTCTTTGGTAGATTACCCTACATGAAGTGGGATAAGGTCAAGAAGAAGTGACGTAAATAAACCCATCAAGTCTGGTTGGACTATAGACGAATAGTAAATCACTAAGCAATTAACATTAGCAGTCATTGTCCGAGCCGGTCAGCTGGTTAATTTATAGTCAACTTTCAATTTGGCAAACACATTCCCGGCTCGTAAATCTCGGCGACAATTAAACGGTTTCTTGCGGCCTTGCGGCTTGGTCACCCCTGGGGCGATGTCTGAATTTGAAATTCGAATGACGTTTTAATAAAATTGATTTTGTTTTCATTATGTAGTTGAAGAATTAGACAACGAATTTAAAATTCGAACCACCAGTGTCTGAACTTGAAACTCGAATAACAATCTAATATTTTTTTTAATGGAGTTGTGAAATTATTTAAGAGGCTGCCAGTCGACGATTGCTCTTTTTCGGAACGAAAAAAGTAATACTTCTGAACAAGCCACATCTCCTATTTTTATAAGTATATTACTTCAGGTTCCTACCTAGATTTCTATTAAGCTGAAAACATAATAGCAGAAACTTTTCACGATAAAGATATTATTTCAAAATGATACGTTTTAGAATTTATGATCGAAATATTTTATATACCTACTATTAAAATCAACTTGTGATTTATTGTTAAAGATAGGTAATATGTAGATCTAGATTTCTATTAGGATAGATTTTTGATAAGTAATACATAATTTATATCATTAATTTATTCGAAAAGCTAAGGCGGACCACGCGCGGACGTGTGTTTGTCATCATTGCAGCGGTCGGTAGGATTATTTATCGAAGTGATTAAAGATGGGTACATCTTTATTCACATATACTATACATTATAAAATAGGAGATGTGGCTTGTTCACAAGTATTTCTTTTTTCGTTTCGAACAAAACTAATCGTCGACTGGCAGCGTCTTAACACATTTGTATTTCGAACAAACCAGTTTGAACTGATTTTTGGACATGGTATCTAAGGTTGATCTCCATTTGGCAAATTACCACAAAATAATACCATTTTTACCTATTTAATATCCATTCTTTAGCAATAATATATGTTATACTTAGTAGTTATAATTAAACTCAATGTAGTTAGTTTAATTATAACTACTAATATGTAGTTCAATACTTTTCATTTTAAATAAAACCATATAATTATATATGTATGTATAAATATTATTTTTATGAAATCCCTTCATTAAAAAGCGTAGTCGAAACGACGAAGGTTAGGTACCTACTAAGCGTCGAATAAGTTTAGTGATCTAGAGTTAACGGATTACTTTGGATTGAATTTATTTATTTTGATTTGTGTTTTGGATCAGGGATTATTGTTACAGGAAAAGTTGGAAAGACTAATAAAAAACAATTCACTGCCTTGTCACGGCGGCAAAAATGTAATTTTCATTTAATTAATATAATCTGTTCATGAGCGTCATAGTACGAGCGTAAACTTTTTGTAGTTAAAAAGCTCGCTCATCAATGGCCGTCCGATTATGAATTAAAAAGTTCGATTCATAAAAATTAACAGAAATAATACGGGATCACACCCCGCGTGACGTCATAATTGGCCGCGACACCCCGCGACACCCCGCTTTCACCCCGGTACGTAATTGGAGCGAACGCTCGTGGAAAAAACACGTTATTTTTAAACGTTTAAAACGAAATAAAAAAGTAATGAGTTATTGATTCAATGTCAATGCACCGGCGACCTTGTGATAAAGCTCGTGTCAAGGACGCTTTTGTTTACGTATGGCCAGTTCTTTCTTTTTGGCCGCGACTGACAATGGAGTTTATACGTATGGAGGTTGCAAGTTTGTCTATTACTAACTAGCTTCAAAGAGGTGAAAACTTAGCGATAAAATTAGCTTGAATGAAAACATATCTAAAATATATAAAAGTCATGCTTTTATTAAATTTTAAATGGTAACAACGAACTGTTCGCTCAGATCCAGAACACGGTCTTCTGTTATAATAAATAAATATTGGTGGACATTTCACACAGCGCCATCTAGCCTCAAACTAAGCAAAGCTTGCACTATGGGAACCAGATTATTGATAGAATTCTTATATACTTTTTTTATTCTTATATACCTTTTTTTATAAAGTATATGAGAATTCTATCAGTAGGTAATCTGGTTCTCACTGTACTATTTTTGCTTAGAGATATACTATTCATTCTTAAGTATGTACTTAATATAACACCCAGAGACAGAATAAACATCTATGTTTATCACACAAATGTTTAACCTTGGTAAGAACAGAATTCAAAACCTACAGCGCAGTAGCTAAAGTTACTACCAACAGATCTGTGAGGCCAGTCATTCAAATAAATCATCAAGGTGATCCGTTCTTCACCTTCCGCGTCTATTAACAGATCAGCTGAATATCACCATAATTGTACTCGTAACTATTGTTATCAGAACTTGACAGGACATTCCACCCAATCGGATAAGGGGAACTGTGTCAAAATTGGATTGCGTGGTTCCAACTAAGCAAATATAAGGGTAGGGTCGGCAAAGCTTGTAAAATAAAAAGAAAAACCGGCAAAGTGCGAGTCGGACTCGCGCACAAGGGTTCCTTAACATTATCTATAATAAAAACGGCAAAAAAATCACGTCTGTTGTATCGGAGCCCTACTTAAATATGCCCCTGTGACAGACAGACATACAGACGGGCAGCGAAGTCTTAGTAATAGGGTCCCGTTTTTACCCTTTGGGTACGGAACCTTAAAAATGAATTGAAAAAGAAACGAAAAACGCCTGCAGGCCTAGAAAGAACCAGTGGCGCCAACATAGTTTAAAATGATGAGAAAATAATTACTTACCAAGTTATCGCCTTATACAATCCTCTTAGAAATTATAATAAGTTACTAGTTACTTAGTAATTAAAAAAGATTAGCACCTTCTCAGACTTTTATTTTTAAATCACTTATTTATTGCACAAAAACACTGGCACATCACTAAAACCTTGCACCTTATTTCATAGAAAAGAAAGAAAGAAAAAAAAACAAATCAAATCTGATTCGAATTTAGAATTGGCGGGAGCTACGTCGCTTCAATCGCTTTTGAATATCAAATGATCGTATGCTGTAACTTTTGTATGTGTTATATTTAAAATAGAAAATCTGCTAATTATCACGTTATTTTCTTGTATTTCCGACGTTTCAAGACAACACTATAACACAACACAACTATTTAATGAACTAATGATGAACAACCACGACAGTTTTATGTGTTATATTTTGTTGAAAATTGTATTTATCATGTGTTTTTTTAAAAGTATATAATGAATTGCACAGCTATTTAACTTATGAATTACTTGTTTGTATTATAGAGCAGAGCTTAAAGCCCACCGCTCGTGCCGCGGTCTGCAAGGAACTCGCATCGTCTTCGAAGGGCGAAAAGACGTTAGAGCGACCCTCCATCACATTTGTTGATTCACTGATAACAATGGAGTGGAGCTTTTTATATCACTGCTAAAGTTTTTGGAACAGCTGTTCTGTAAGTCTACTTATATTAAATAGTAAATAATAATAAATATTAGTGGGCATTATATTTCGGATGTAGTATTGTGAAATTCGTAATTTTGTCACCATCAAAACTTTTGATAAAATGGGAAATAACTCACGTTAATTATAATGTACATTGTCGGTGCTTTCATTTACATTATATTTTTATGAATTCTGATGTAGTATAGTGAAATTGAGGTTCGTATTTTTGTATTTGTTATTATTTTATGTTTTATATTACTTTTTAAACCACCGTCCTCATTTCAATATACTGTGCATCCAAAGGTTGCCTAAAAGATAAGGCCTCCCATTGTCACAAAAACAAAATAAACCACTAGTACTAATAAATCAGTTTGTACGAGTGGTTTTTTAATATTATATATTTTTAACTGAAACACACAAATCGCCCGACCAACTGATGGAAATGGTCTATTAGCGCGAAAAATAAGTATATAGTGTGAAAAATTTAAACGCCTATGTACCTACACTTAAGCTATATTATTATTATACAAGTATTTATGACTCTCATATTTAGATAAAACTACCTACTAAAGTAAATTTTCATAAAATAAATTTATTTATAATGACTACTCCATGGTCTCAAACTAGTTAAGGTCTAAAGCCTGATGTAAGTAGTAAAATCGTTCTTATGGCATTGTGATAAGCACCACTAATTTGCCTGCCAGGTAAGAAAAGGTTTATTTTGAGGGGAGCTTTCTTCACGATTATTCCTGTTGTTCGTAAATATAAAAGACGACAGAGTACAGAGGCGAATTAGAACAATTTTTTTATTTTTTGGTAGGCTCAATTTTCTTATAGAATGCTAACTACTGCAAAATGTGGGCATGTAACAAATGTGATGTTTGGACGAGCATCTGACAAATTCCTTTAGTCGTCTTCAAGAATCTGAACTCTTAGGAATCTGAGTAGATGTCTACTGTACTTGGAGATTGCAGTTGTGGTATATTTATCAAATTTAGTTTTTTAGTCCAATGGATTAGTTAAATGTATGTGTAAATGTATCGATGCTCCCAAAAGGTAAAGAAAAACATCTTGAACATCTTTAAGATACGAGTATCAGCCTGAAATATCATTATATCCAACTTTAGTCAGATAGTTCATTGATAAAATTTAAAAAAATTAAATTGACTCGTGAATTTCGGTTGGTCGAAACATTTCACTTTCAAAACTTTCGTGAGTTGTACTACACATTATTACAACAACGGGAAATTACTCACGTAAATGATAAATTGTCAATGAGGACACCGACAATGTTTCGATTCATCTAGAGAATCTTCTTCAGGGTGAGTGGACCATAACGCGCGCGCTACCCTGCTCGCATTGCCGTCTCGCACTGTGAGACGAATGAATCGAAACATTGTCGGTGTCCTCATTGACAATTTATCATTTACGTGAGTAATTTCCCGTTGTTGTAATAATGTGGTCGAAACATTTTTATCAGTTTTCTTTTTATTTTTTAAACCGTAATTATTGACATTAAACTGTCACGCTTGGAAACATTTTCGTCTAAATACGTCTCTGTCGTAGGAAGTACTGCACGGTGGCTTATTTTAACGGTCATATCGTCGCGCGCCCTTGTAAGGCATGCTAAACTGCGGCCCGCATGCTTTTACAAATATAGTCCCCAAGCCGTGTTTGTTGCCTGATTCTTCTAGGCTTGGTCGTGAGGAACAGGCGTAGCTTCACTTAGCTCCTAAGATTCTTGTAATTTTATTTAAATAAAAACCTTTTGACTTTAAATTAAGTATTTTGTAGGAATCAAAATATTTAACTAAATATTTTAAAATCATTAGAACACGAGTAAAAATCGAGAAAGAATAAGAGGTGCTATGGCCTTGCGAACTGTCACGTATGGAAAGTTAATTACTGCAAAAAGTGGGCATATTCCGAAGGTAATGTTCAGGCTTACTTCTTACAGTGATATAATATAGCTTATTAGGTAGCAAAAATTTCCATACCGTGAGTTATTTATTTATAGTTTACTTTTTGGCTAATCTGCCAGTATTTAGTACTCATACACTACAAATCATTTGCATAATAATTAAATTTGATCATAAATAATAAGTATAATATCATTATATTATTATTTTATAATAATAAAACTTGCGTTAATAAATACAAGCGTACAGCGGGCCCAAAGTTGAGAACGGTATTTTTCTTTATAATTCGAGTATGACCGAACGTTATGGCGGCTGCTTATTCAAAATTGGGCGGTCAAGTGAGACTGTTTCAACGGATATCTTGGTATAACTTTAAATATGTCTACACTACCAGTTGAGCTATCTAAAGATAGTTGCAAACAGTCTATAGGTAGCTCAACTGATCCAGATCACTGCATTGACTGGCCTCACAGCTCAGTTGGTAGTAGCTCTGCCTTCTGCGCTGTAGGTTGTGAGCTCGATCCGCATCCAGGACAAATATTTGAGTGATGAACATGTTTGTGGCTAAGTGTGTCCTAAATAAGCATGAACTTAATTGCTGCAGACTCTACAAGTCAGCTCTTACTCAAAAGAGAATAAAAATAATAACCTACAGATAAAAATATCACACAGTAAGCATTAAAGAGTTATATTCTTTTTTTGTTGATAGTTTCAAGAAAGTAAGTTGGTGATTAATTATTAAATTTAGTAAGGAACTTACTCGCAACAAGATTTAAAACATAGTCCACCTGGACAACGCGTGCGCATATCCGCACTTCTCAAAACAACGCGTGCTCGCCACACGAACGGATGTCTCCAATTTCCATAATTTGTACTATTACAAAACATACAAAACTCAACCTTAACCCCTTGAGATAGAGGACAGTAATCACCCGTAATAGCTATTAAAAGCCACGCGCCGTCACAGTCGTTGGCTTATGAAATCAACAGGATGTAGGTGAGAGACAACCCTATTCTTAAGACGTTAGAAAAAAACGGCCAAGTGCGTTTTGGTCCACGCGCAATGTAGGGTTCCATAGTTGCGTTAATAATGCGAACCTCCTGGCTTATTTCGTAAAAATCTATGACTTTCATGGCCTATGATAATAGATTCTATAACAGTTCCTATGAAATTGGTATGCTCTAAATTCTATTTATTGTATTGTCATCATAGATTTTTACAGAATAGCCAGCTGTTTTACACAGCTAATAACGTTATATATTTGTAAAAAAAATACATGATTACTCGACTATTACTCGTAGGCTTGTAAAGCCTACTTAGCTTTGGAAGTTTTATTTTTAACTTCGTTATACGTACTACTAATTCATGCCAAATTACAGCTATCTAGTACTAATAGTCTCTGAGCTAATCTGAGACATGGCGAAACTATAAGGGTTCCTTGTAGATTATGGAACCCTGAAAAGCTTATCACGCGCCAGATGTTACGTGGACTTGTAACGACCATAAAACACAGCACAGTCTGCTCTTTAAAAATAACTTGACATTTTTACTTTTGACAGTTTGACGAAAAGTAATAGTTTTAAACTTTAAACCTTTCACCTTTAAAATGCTACATTATCAGCGAGGAAAATACTCGTATGCCATTTTTTAGGCCATTTTTTTAAATTGAAATCTCACATGAATTGTTTCAAAATTTTACATACACCAGTGCGAAGCCTGGCGGACAGCTAGTACAAATAAATAAATATTGGCGGACTTAACACACAGCGTATCTAGCCAAAAACTAAGCAAAGTTTGTACTATGGGAACCAGATAACTGAGAGAATACAATACTATAAACAAAAAATTGTAAATACATTATTGTGTTGAACATAGATGTTTGTTCTGTGTATGTCTCGGTGTTATAATGTATATAGATAAAGTACATTAACCCACAAAATTAGTATTTACTTTGGGGTATTTTAAAACCGGCAGCCTGCCTGACTTCAATTCTCTTTGGGAGTACGAGTAGGTATGCATCTATTATGTTCAATCAATCTAGTAACAATCTAGTTCTCATAGTACAAGCTTTGCTTAGTTTGACTGTGTAAAATGTCCACCAGGGTGTTACAAACCTACCCGTAAAGCAGAAAGGAGGTTAAATGGGGCCTTAAGGTGATAAGTGAAATTTTTGACGTTTTGTATCGGCTGAGTCTACCCGGATAGGACGGAAAAAGTGATAAAACTGCATTATCTTGAAAACCATCAATATAAAAAAAAAATTGTCTCTAATTTAGGTAGATAGTATGATTATCTAACGAATTATATAAAATTAACTATTTAGCTATTCATAGTTTGGATTAAAAACGAAACTAATGTTTTTGAAGAGCCAACTTTGGAAAATAAATCTATCGAGAAAAGTTTCATCAATCGTGTTTTTGTCTTTAATTAATCTAGATTAAATCTTTAAGTTATCTTTGTCATAAAAAAAAACAAATATGTTTTGAGGTTATTGAGAAAAAACGATTCTGCATTCATCAAAAACATTTATTACTTGTCTTAGTCAATTCACATTATTTAAGAACCGTAGTAACGAAAAAAAGAAAATTATGAATGAAAAATAGAAAAACTATTAAAGTTGACAATTATTAGGTAAAAAAGGTACGTAGGCCTTTCTGTTAAATAATCTGATTCCATGACATGACAAGACAACTTACTAGGGTTGACAAAATTATAATTAATTATATTTTTTACGGGGTATTTTGTAAGACGTATAAAAAAGTTGATTGTTGAACTCCTGACTCCATCATCGGATCAGCTCGCTGTCACCATATTATTGTATTGTCACCAGAACTAAAGGTGTATGCAAAATTACAGCTCAATCGGTTGTGGATAACTGCTTCATAATTGAGTTGCAAGATTCTACCCGAACAAACATAGTTATTAAGTTTCATACATACAACCCGGTCAGAATATCTGTGCACCTCGCTGGAATGCGGCGCCTCTCCCGCTCTCTCTCTCCCGCCTCGCCCGTACCATGACGTCACGAGGTCAGGTGCACAGATATTGTGACCGGGTTGTACATTGCAATTCAAATAAAAGCTTGTAAAAGACAAGTTACTATTCAAGACAACTCCAAGTTATAGCCGTGTTGGCCAAGTGGGAGGTACCTCGTTCGAATCCCGGAGTGCATCAATGGATTTTTCTGTTCGAAAAATTTATATGCGCATCAAAAACACGTGCTCAAAACGGTGATAAAAAACATCGTGAAGAAACTAGTTAGTATTCTTATAAGCGGCGATGGAATGCCATATGTGCGGGCATGTGCCAAATATAATGTTTGGACGTGCCTCTGACTACCCCCTCTAGATACCTTCAAAGGATCTAAGCGTCTGGAGATCTGAGAGGATGTCTACCGTACTTGGGGATTACAGTCGTGATCCTATTTATTATTATTATTTTTTAATCTACTAGGTTTCTAAGTTAACTAAGTTTCAATCTCAAGTTGACGCGAAACTTGGCAAACGGACAATTTGCCAAGCACTATCTTGTTCTGGCTTGTTCTTGGCTGAAGTTTCAAGTTGCAATATCAATTAGTGAGGATGTCTCGTTTAGAACTCTGACTGTTTGTCCCAACTTAGAACTTACCTAATTTGTCTCGCTAACTATACAATTGAATTACAGAATTTACGTAGTCTATGTACTCACGAGAAACAGGCGTAGTTTCACCTTACTCTTACGACGTTTTAAAGTGATCCTTGTGATTTTATTGATATAAATGATTTTTGAATTTGAATTTACTCGTATTCAAACACTCGTAAAAACGGTGTAGTTTCGTTGTCCCCGGTGACCGTGTCCCCGTCAACGGGGACAACGGGAATTCATATTTACAATTAAAAATACGTTTCGTTGTCCCCGGTCTCTGTCCCCGTTGAAAAATTGAAATAAATTTAAGCCCGGTGTCCCCGGTGTGTACTTCGCAGAATCAAAAGGAGTCGACGTCTTTTTTTAATGTGATCTGAATAATGTGAAATATCATTAAGAGTATCAATTTCATAAAGTAATTTATGTTTAGTATGGTTTTTAAACTATAACTACAGAAATAAAAATCTTTATGATTTTAAATGTATCGTATGTTCCTCTAAAGTGGTGTTAGCTCGTTACTATGATAAAAAAATGCCGGCGGCGTCAGGGCGATGCAGCTACAAAACTAAAGCACATGTAACATTATTTTTTGTGACGCTATCATTGGCTTATTTTAAATCCCATTCCAGAATATAGCTATATAGCTATATAATAAAAGCAAGTGACTGGAATTATATTGTTGTTATGTGAACGTAATGGTGATGTTAGTGAAAGTTTTAATGATACTCATATAAGTACATTTTTTGATTTCTACCAAAAATATGCAAGCAGGCACATAGGATGTGAAAAAAATAGTGTTTGTTCCAATAAATTATATACTTTTTCACCTATAGATGTACCTACTTAATTATTACTTAATTTAATTATTTATTTATTGTACCATTAATTATTTAATTATTTTCCGTTTTCTTACAATAGTTAACAACAATAAATAAATAATTAAATTAAGTTCACAAGTTCACAAGCGTTTCAGGCGGGTTCTTCTAGATGAATTAAAATATATAAACAGAAAGGGCGGCACAATATTTTTACGTGCTGGATACCAGTTTACGAAGAAGGAAGCGTATTAAAACGGGGTGAATAAAAACCCTGAAAGGTCTTTAAAAAATATTGTGGGTTTGGGAAAACAACTTTTTGATCGAGATCCGTTTGTGAAATATTAAGTGGTCGCCCCTAAAAGCGAAAAAATTCATGGTAGGTATAGGTAGTAGTACATTATAATAAACTATCATAGCTAAGTAACCTTTACAAGTTACCTTTAATAGTCGTGGTAGTCGACCAACTTATAAAATGTACTTGAAGATTAAATACTTAACTTTTTCAGTAAAAATAACATTTAAAATCTCATACTATAACGTTGTTAGCTATGTAAAATACGAAACCCTACATTGCGCATGGCCCGACACGCAATTGGCCGGTTTTTATTTTAAAATACTTCACTATGTTTGTAATAATTGTATATACTTATACTTACCATGTTGATTCTGTGGTAAATAAACAAATTTAATTTGTGTTGATTTACATTCTATCATTAAAATCGTGTTATTTTTTTGTTTTGTATTGATTTTGTAATATTAATAAATAATTGTGTTACATAATTATATTTGTTTACACAAATATTTTACGTGTTAAATAGTTAATTGATTATGTTTTTTATGTTGATTCTTTGATATTAATAAATAAAAACCACATTTTGATACTTTTTTTATATTGTAACATCTAAGTTGTGTTTTTTTACCTGATATTTAAACCCAATTATGTAAATATAATATTTGTTCCATTAAATTTTCAAGCCCACACAACTTGAGAGAAACGTATGATAGATTTAAAATCATAAAGATTTTTATTTATGTAGTTATAGTTAAAAAACCTACCGTGAATTTTTTCGCTTTTAGGGGCGACCACTTAATATTTCACAAACGGATCTCGATCAAAAAGTTGTTTTCCCAAACCCACAATATTCTTTAAAGACCTTTCAGGGTTTTTATTCACCCCGTTTTAATACGTTTCCTTCTTCGTAAACTGGTATCCAGCACGTAAAAATATTGTGCCGCCCTTTCTGTTTATATATTTTAATTCATCTAGAAGAACCCGCCTGAAACGCTTGTGAACTTGTGAACTTAATTTAATTATTTATTTATTGTTGTTAACTATTGTAAGAAAACGGAAAATAATTAAATAATTAATGGTACAATAAATAAATAATTAAATTAAGTAATAATTAAGTAGGCACATCTATAGGTGAAAAAGTATATAATTTATTGGAACAAACACTATTTTTTTCACATCCTATGTGCCTGCTTGCATATTTTTGGTAGAAATCAAAAAATGTACTTATATGAGTATCATTAAAACTTTCACTAACATCACCATTACGTTCACATAACAACAATATAATTCCAGTCACTTGCTTTTATTATATAGCTATATAGCTATATTCTGGAATGGGATTTAAAATAAGCCAATGATAGCGTCACAAAAAATAATGTTACATGTGCTTTAGTTTTGTAGCTGCATCGCCCTGACGCCGCCGGCATTTTTTTATCATAGTAACGAGCTAACACCACTTTAGAGGAACATACGATACATTTAAAACCATAAAGATTTTTATTTCTGTAGTTATAGTTTAAAAACCATACTAAACATAAATTACTTTATGAAATTGATACTCTTAATGATATTTCACATTATTCAGATCACATTAAAAAAAGACGTCGACTCCTTTTGATTCTGCGAAGTACACACCGGGGACACCAGGCTTAAATTTATTTCAATTTTTCAACGGGGACAGAGACCGGGGACAACGAAACGTATTTTTAATTGTAAAAATGAATTCCCGTTGTCCCCGTTGACGGGGACACGGTCACCGGGGACAACGAAACTACACCGTAAAAACTTGTAAAATAAGCTTAATTTAACCTAAACTGTTCGTATGTTTGATTGTAAGTTGTTCGTAAAAAGCATTATTCGACCGTTCTAGTATCAATACAATAATATAGTGACAGAGGTCTGATCTGATGATGGAGCCAGGAGCTGTTCAACGGACACTCACAACGGAACTCCTTAGTATGTAGTTCGATCAAATAAAAACTATTCAAACTTGTCAAGTTCTAATGACAATGTCATATTTGCTGCTCTGATTTCTATCTTGAATGAGGGTTTTACGAAAGCTTGTCTTAGAAAAATATTTTTCATCAAAAAACCTCTGAGTAGTACTTTTAATTATTATTCTTGTTTGAGCCTTGTTCGATTGGCATCACACTGGAGCTCTACATAGCTTTAAGAAAAGGATCATTAAAAAAAAGGTCGACCCCAAGCCGTGTTTGTTGCCTGATTCTTCTAGGCTTGGTCGCGTGGAATCGGCGTAGCTTCACCTAGTTTCTAAGACGTTTCAAAGTGATCCTTGTGATTTTATTGAAATAAATGATTTTTGACTTGACTTGACTTGACTTGACTTTTTTTTTTTTTTTTTTTTTTGCTTTACGGGCGGTAAAAATCTGCAACCAGATACCTAGTTTGTCCAGGGGACGGCAAACTAGGTTATGTGAGGTTGTCGAGCACTCTGCACTCGACGACTCACTAAAAACGCCCGATGGCCAGCCTCGATGCATGTCGAGGGGCTCCGGGATCTCCATACGGAACGCACCGGTGCCCCTCTCGCATCGTTGCTAGGAGCATCGTCCCGGGAATGACACCCACTGCCACGCCCGGTCCCGCGCACTACGTACGCGGAGCTCACGACAGCACTAACTTAAGTGCCATCGCCCTCCCGGGGTCCACAAGCGAGCAGCCGAAGCCCCCACTTCAGCCACTCACGGACCCAAACAGCAGAGTCGGCAACGCCGAACTCCGCTCCACGACTGGTGGCAAGGCCAAAAGCCAGAACGGCCACCAGTCACCATCCCGTGTAGGGGCAGGCACCCGCTGTCGCCTCCCCTCCATCCCAGAGTGGGATCGAAAGGATCCCACTCGGCGGCCTCGCTCCCGGCAAATCGCATGATCGCCAGGAGGAGGAGAGTTGCGGAGACGGTGCGTACACCGTCCCATCACTCTCAGATCTCCTGCCGCTGGTAATTTTTTACTGAGGTTTTCTTCCTCTCCATTCCCGTCTTGCATCCATCACCTCACATTCCCATCCCTTACATTCTCCGCCGCAGAGATGACGACTCGTCGATCAAGTGGTGGGTTAACCACTCACTGATCGACGCATCGTCACCCTCGGCAGACCTTCCCACCTTCATCTACCATTCCCTTCCATACGGAGGCCTATAAGAGGCCTCACTACCTTCCTAATAACTGGCAGCTAGGCAAGTGCATCGACCAAAACCACGATGAAGTCACCAAGCCGCCAGTCTGTGCCCCGTCGCGGGGGCCCCTCCCTGGGTGGGATCAGCCGTGTTCTAATCCCACCCACTTGGTTGGCCTCACTCCCTACTAATCGGGCAATTGGCGTCAAGGCAAGTCAATCATGGCTCCCCGCCGCGATCAACAAGCCAAGACACCTACCCGACTTTCAGGAAGAGCACCCATCCCTCATCTCTATCATCCATCCTTCTAGGCAGGCACCCACTGTCGCCTCCCCTCCATCCTCTCCGCCCCCACGGGTCCAGATCGGCGTGGCGACACCGATCTCCCCCAGGAGGTGTTATTTTTTAAAGAGGTTTTCTTCCTGTGCCATTTTTTAAAGAGGTTTAGCGTCCTCTTCCTCACCCGCCCGGGGCCTGACCGGCGTGGCACTCCGGTCTCCCCGACGGGCAAGTCCGCCTCCTCTCTCTACCATCCCTCATCTCTATCATCCCTCATCTCTATCATCCATCATCTTGTCCTACCCTGGACGCTGGCAATAGAGCACCCCCTCTATTCCCTACTCGGTTGGCTGTTGCTCACCGAGCACGTCCTGCTTCATCCACTGCGCCCTTTGCTAATCAAAGGGACGCGCGGAGAAGCCTTCCCCACCCCCTACCTCCCTATCTTCGTGTTTTGTCCGCGCCGGTGTGCAACAACACACCGGTTACCGGTACCGAACTCGGTACCGGCTACCCCTATCCGCAGCCCGGGGACGCGCCACGTCGCAGTATCACCTCTGCGCCTGTAGGAACTCCATTCCTAGAGGTTCGTGGTGACTTGACTTGACTTGACTTGACTTGACTTGACTTGACTTGACTTGACTTGACTTGACGTGACTTGACTTGACTTGACTTGACTTGACTTGACTTGACTTGACTTGACTTGACTTGACTTGACTTGACTTGACTTGACTTGACTTGATTTGACTTGACTTGACTCTTGTTAGCATTCTTATAAGCGGCGATGAGCTTGCAACCTGTCAAGTATGGAATGCTTACTCCAAAATGTGGGAATGTGCCAAATGTAATGTTTGGACGTACCTTTGACAACCCCTTTAGTCATCTTCGATGATTTGAGAGGATGTCTACCGAACTTACACCTGGAGATCAGAGAGGATGTTTACTTGGGGATTATAGGAAGGCGTATTTTCCTGGACCAAATTGGTGATGTTTCGAAAAAAGGCCAGGTCAAGAAAGTTTGGAGGTGAGAAGAGCAAATGACGAATTGATGACTATGATAAAAATTCTTCAATTCTTCAGATGCTCCAATTCTCAAGCTGATGCGCCTCTATGTCCCTAACAATTACTGTCGCAGCAGGACGCATAGGTTATTCGCCGAGCTAAAGTGCCGAACGGTTTCGCGCACTCATTCTCCCATCCCGCGTTCCCTCTCTGCACTCAATGCCCTCCTGGATGCAAACCCTAGGTGTGATATGTTTGCGGATGTGATCATGTCTGAGTGTCTGAGGTTTTGCGAGATGAATGCGTGAAAATGGTCCGTTCTGTTGTCTTTGTTATTTGGGGTTAGTTTCGCTATGCTCGATTCCCGCTATGCTCGGATTCTAAAATACCTAAATAAAAGTGCCGGTATGCTATGAATTTCTCAGTTGCACCTTAAACAATGGAAGGTACAGTTCGATATAAAAGTGTTTCTGGAGTTTACTCTTAAAGCTAGCCTGGGCCTATTGATTTGTAATCATAGATTGATAATAATTGTTTTTATTACTATTTTTTGTTGGAAAAACCAGTTACATTGGACATGTTCATCAAAAAATCACCAAGAGTTATGCTATTTTTTTTTTTTTTTTCTAATTGTTCTTTTTTCAAAATTAATCGATTTAATTTAAAGCTAAGGATAGGTACAACACAAGAAAAAAAATCGACTGAAAATTTGCCTATTGCACAGCAGTATTTCTGTCAAAAAGCTGACATATCACACAGAGTAAACGACAGAACCGTAAGTTTATTGAATTTAACAATTTTTTCGTAGTATGGTGTTGGTGTTTTGGTTGAATGTTATATAGATAACTAGCGACCCGCCCCGGCCTCGCACGGGTAGCATGTTATTATACATATAAACCTTCCTCCTGAATCACTCTATCTATTAAAAAAAACCGCATCAAAATCCGTTGTGTACTTTTAAAGATATAAGCAAACATACATACAGACATACAGACGCGGGAAGCGGAAAGCGACTTTGCTTTATACTATGTAGTGATGAAGCAAACTAACGATATCAATCAAAATCTCGCATAAAAATACGTTTACTAATTCATGAAAAGTTTCATAACCTCAATGTTGCCTTAAAGCATCACTGCCAATGGCTCGACGAAGTAGTGCACGTAAAGTTTGTTGCCTTAAAGCATCATTGCCAAAGAAAGACCCGTCGAAATAGTGTACTACTCGTTTGTTGATCATGTCTCAGTAAACACAGTACGTTTTTGGTTCCGACGCTTTCGTTCTGGAAATTTTGACCTCCAGAACAAACCTCGTGGACAGCCGGAGACCCTAGTTGCCAATGAGGAATTAAAAGTGATCCTGGAAGCGGAACCATCTCAAACCACGTCAGAGTTAGCTGCAGGCTTCGGTGTTAGTGATAAAAATCATTTTGAATCATTTGAAACAAATGGGAAAAGTGAAAAAGCTAACTAAGTGAAGTATACCAAGAAACACTCGTCGACTGCTGCGTCATACTGTGTTCAGAAAAAGCTAAAAAAACCATTGAACTTGAAATAGTTCAGGAGTCAACAATTTCTGGTATTGTCATCGAAAAACTGGCTATTCTATGATGGCTTGCATAAAATGTAATTTCCGTTTGTGTTTGACGAGGAATCGTTACAGTTATTACGAGTTCCATGTTAAAAAATAAAATATATACAATAAAATACATCTTTCATTTTTTGCATACCCCAATTTGGTAATGTGGTAAAAAAGATACACTCTCAGAAGGTCATATTAATCTCAGTATTTGGCAATGTTGTAAAAAAGCAACATAGGTTTTTCGCGTAAATGCTGATGAATAAAAATTTCTTTCTTACTTTTTGGATTTTGTAAACATCAATAAAATAGTCTAGGTAGGTTTTCTAGATATAAAATTCTAGTAAAATTTTACTTGCCAAATTAAGGGTTAAGCTTCTCATGTGTTTCTCAAAAGTTTTCTGTACTTACTGATCTGAAATTCGTAGCTATTTCCTGTTTGCACTCGTCCATGGCTAGGGCACGCACTTATTACTGTGTTTATTTTCTTTACTATTGTTTGATTTTGAGAGTCTAAAATTACGCTTAAGTACATTATTTCTTTTATTAACACATTGCCAAACAACAGTTTTTTTTATTTTGTCTTAGTTTTTGGTAATTGTGTCCGGCATATAACAGGGTTTTTCCACCACTTCTGCTGTCAATTATTGTATAATTTTTAGCAGGACCGCGGGAAGAACGAAATAAGAAAAATAAGTTTTTATTCAATGTAAATAGAAATGTGGATCCCACAAACCTATCCTAATTACGCTTACCTATCAGTAAAATGAAGATGCACCAAAACCGCAATTCTACTCTCTTTCTATACAAGAACAAAACTTAATAGCCTAAAAAAACTGGTTGTTTTGGTTTTGAAGGTATGCCTAAGGTGCGAGTTAATTAAAACTAATACGGTTTACTAGTTAACAAATCGAACTAGTAAGAGATTATTTATTTTAATTATTATTATGGAATTTCATCAAGAAGCAGCAACACTATGTGTATCTGTAGTATATTTTAGAATTGTGATATTTTAACACAAGCATTTTCTTTTCGATAGTCCGGAAATATAATTCCGAGCATAGCGGGACTTTTATTTAGGTATTTTAAAATCCGTGCATAGCGGGAATCGAGCATAGCGGAACTAACCCGTTATTTGCATTGTGTTTGACATTTTGATATTTTGTACTTATTATTTTTTGATATTTTCACATTTCTTCCTATTTCATTTTATCTTATTCCTATTGTACATGTAAAAATGTATAATTATTTATGTAGGTATCTAATACGAGTAATTATTTTTAATTTAGTATTAAATGATTGGATATAATATAATGTGTAAATAGTTAGTGTAATTGGTCTTGTACCGTGCTAATTATGTATAAATAAATAAACAAATAAATAATAAATAAGAGTCCTCTAAGCCGACGAGCATGCATAAGGAATGGGATGAGAGTGAATGAAGCTAAAGAAGTATGTCAGGATCGTAGCAAGTGGAAAGCCGTGATCTCTGCCTACCTTTCTGGGAAACAGGCGTGATTTTATGTATGTATAGGAAAGCAGATTGTGCCATGTGGAGGCAAATAGTTCCCCGTCTCAGCATTGAGCCGCACAGCCCGAACCTAGCGAGTAGGCGAAGTGCAGTCGCTGGTTTTCAGTAGAACTCGTTACGGTATCTGTTTGGTTGTTACCCGGCTTTATAAGGAGGTAATAAATCATTGGGATTTAATTAAAGTGGCCAAAGGAGACATGCTAACAGAGGGTCAGGTTTATGAGTAAAGGTTACGATGTTTACACGCCTTTCCAAACATCCCGAGATTTCACTTACCTGCTGGTAAACTATTTGTCAGTTTTTATTGAAAATCCTATGTAACTAAAATCCGACTAGTTTGTTGAAGCAATAATTACGTTTAAAAATAAAACCAGCCAAGTGCACATAAATTTAATATACGGCAAAAAAATCGCGTTTGTTGTTGAGCCCTACTTAAATATTTATTTTGTTTTTAGTATTTGTTGTTATAGCGGCAACAGAAATACATCATCTGTGAAAATTTCAACTGTCTAGCTATCACGGTTCATGAGATACAGTCTTGTGACAGACAGACGGACAGCGGAGTCATAGTAATAGGGTCCCGTCTTTACCCTTTGGGTACGGAACCCGAAAATAAATCGAAAAGTCAAGGGACGATATTCGTTTTGTAAGTTTTATGAAGATAATATTAGTCCTACATGAATTAATATAAATGGAACCAACTCGGGACTATTCTCTACTACACAATATAAATAAAAACCGGCCAAGTGCGAGTCAGACTCGCGCACGAAGGGTCCCGTAGCATTATCTATAAATAACGGCAAAAATCACGTTTGTTGTATGGGAGCCCCCTTTAAATATTGATTTTATTCTGTTTTTAGTATTTGTTGTTATAGCAGCAACAGAAATACGTAATCTGTGAAAATTTCAACTGTCTAGCTATCACGGTTCATGAAATACAGCCCTGTGACAGACAGACGGACAGACACAGACAGAGACAGACAGACAGACGGACAGCGAATTCTTAGTAATAGGGTCCCGTTTTTACCCTTTGTGTACGGAACCCTAAAAACGAGGGGGACCTCTTCTTTTTCTCGTCGGTTAAAAATACTTACGTATCTTGACATAGTGGGGTCGAATCTGTTGGCACCGAGCTAATCCTAAAATAAAATTAAAACGATTTCGCTCCTATTCCTTTACGTTAAAGTCTAAATTAGAGTAGGTGGCGATTATATTGTGTCCATTTTACAATTTGGGAATAAGAGGATCGTGTTATAACATGATCCTCTTATTCCTATTACGTTAAAGTCTCAGTTCGCGTAACCTAAGGATGACAGTTTTAAAACGTAGGTTAGTTTTAAGTAATTTAACGGTTTTTTACGTAAATTTTGTCAGCATATAAAAAAATGCTGACTAACGTGAAATTTTTCTTAGCACATCCGAAATATACTACGAAAAAAACTACATTTTCAAAATATTCCAAATTTAGGAATTCTTCCATCTATAGGTTACTCTAATTTAGACTTTAACTTAAAGGAATAAGAGCGAAATTGTTTTAATTTTATTTTAGGAAATTTTAGGATTAGCTCGGTGACAACAGAATCGACCTAATTTTAGCTTTATATTTGCAAGATGCCACAAATAAAGATTTTTCTACTCTATTCTATTCTATTCTATTCTATTCAAATAAACGGTTTATATTGAAAAAAAAAAGCCGGCCAAGTGCGAGTAGGACTCGCGCACGAAGGGTTCTGTACCATTATCTATAAAAAATATATTTATTTTATTCGAACAGACGAACAGACAGACGGACAGCGAAGTTTTAGTAACAGGGTCCCGTTTTTACCCTTTAGATACGGAACCCTAATAAAAAAAACATCACGACAGTACCTAATCCCCAAGTACGGTAGACATCCTCTCAGATCCTTGAAGATGTCTAAAGGGGTTAGTCAGAGGCACGTTCAAACATTAAATTTGGCACATGCCCACATGTTACGGAACCATAGGTGCGCGAGTCCGACTTGCACTTGGCCTGTTTTTATTTTATTTTAAACAAGCTGACCCCGCGAACTTCGTATGGCTTTAGAATTAACAAATGTTGTCTTCCGTTCCCGTTCCCGTTCCCATTCCCGTTCCCGTTACAATTCCCGTTCAATAGTTTTTGTAGCGCACACGAAGAAAGCAAAATTTTTAGCAATTTTTTACACCTTGCTTCAAACTATCGTCATTCTTATAAAGAATTTATTACTTTTTCAAAATAAAAAATAGCCTATGTTATTCAGCGATAATGTAGCTTGGTAATGGTGAAAGAATTTTTGAAATCGGTTCAGTAGTTTTTGAGTTTATCCATTACAAACATACAAAAAAACAAAAAATACAAAAAAACAAAAAATCTAAACTTTTCTCTTTATAATATTAGTATAGATGTGGTATTCACGTTGATTTGAAAAATCTTTTTTTTAGAAAGAGGTTTTCCTATAAAAATCTTGTATTCTGCAGCTGTGGTTTAGGCACTGCTTCTGATCTCATATCAGCGACTTCGTTAGAAATCCCTTTGTATTTTGTTCAATTGATTTGTGATAGCCATTGATCGAAAAATACATCACAATATATTTTAAGGATTCATTAAACGAGCGATTGTCATCTAATTTGTAGTCATGTGTGTAAATAAAGTCTAACTTACTTAATTGTTATCTATTGTACTGTGTAATAATAACAAAGTTATTGTTCTAGTTGTAAAGAGCTCAATTTATTTTTATTTAATCAATATCTCAATGAATAGTATGTAATTGTACATTTTATAACTGACGCATTTTGTTTCGCCCAGTTTTTGGTATAAAAAGGCAAGGTTCTTTGGTATCGGCATCAGTTCGGTTCCAACTCTCAAAATGAGAGTCACAACCTTTGTGATCCTGTTCTGCGCTCTGCAGGTAAGCAACAATAAATTACTAAAGTTTGTTCAGTTTTAACACCACCCGGAAATCAGTGCTCTCCTAGTACCTGGAATTTCGTTCCACAAATTCCACGAATCGCAGTAATTCATTAATGGCATTTAATTAATAAGAGCACGTGCTCAAAATAAGGTTTTAATAAATAAGTTTTTTTTAAATATATTTTTAAAATCAAGCTTTTATAAATTCTAGGGCTCTAGCACTCGTCAATAAAAATCTAACGAGCCCAATTATGACGTGGTTACTGGTTATGTTGTGTAGTTAGGCAGTTCCTATAGCTACATTCGAGCTCCATCACCAGACCAGCTCGCTAGTACCATACATTTATAATTGTCATTGGAGTTTGATAGGTATGCAAAGTTTTATCTCAATTAGACTATTTACTGAGGAGTTCCGTTAAACAGCTTCTGACTTCATCAGATCAGCTCGCTGTCACCATATTATTGCATTGTCACCGAAGTTACATAAGTAGTTTTCTCTGCAAAATATAAAATCATCGAAATCACCAAGTAAATAAATACATAATAAAACGTTGTATTCCCATACAACGTTTTATTCCTCACTTAAATATTTATTTTACTTTATTTTTAGTATTTGTTGTTACAGCGGCAACATAAATACAAAATGGTTTTACAAAAGCTTGTTTTGAAAATATAATTTTGAACATGTAGTAGGAGGATTTGGCTTTCTTGTAATAATCCAGCAAAATATATAAAGTTCTATTAGCAAAATATATATGCGAAAGTTTGTGAAAAGATGTTTGTACCCTAATCAAACCTAAACGATCTAAAACCTAACCCTTTGTTTGTAATCAAACCTAAACGATCAAACTGATTAAGAAGAAATTTGCTGTAGTATGTAGATAGAAAATCAGATAAGCAGAAGGGAGAACCTATAATCCGAAAAACAATCCCTACATGATAAATAAATGCATACATGATGATTTTGGTATAGATGGCGCTAGTATGCAATAAATTAGACATCTCAGACCGATTACATTGAGTTGTCATAGCAACGCATTCTACCAAAAGGGTTGAATCGTACTAAAGTCGGTATTCGAAATTTATTTTGTCATAAAATCTAACATCAATTTGACTACCGAATGAATATGCATTCTATCAAAATTCGTAATTCATTTTATCAGGTAAATGCTTTATAGGAAAAAAAATGGAAGTCGTCTGAAAGTGCTTTTTTCCATGCGATTATTGAAATTTGGGTAGGACAAAGTCTGTCACGGCTCGCCTAGTTAGATCATAAACGAGGTACGAGTAGGTAGGTACTTCAGTGGTTTATACATTTCTCAAATTGTAATTTTTGTTCTCAGTATGTCTCCAGTTTTTCGTATGATGAAGATTATTCTCTTTTAAACCTTAGGGGTTTAAAAGAGAGAGTAATTAACGACACTGAATCACATGGATTCGACAAGGAGGGTAGAAGAATTACAAAAGAAAATATAGTCAAAAAATTCTCAGGACATACCGATCATCATGCCAAACATAATCAAAAGATTAAAAAATTCGTTGAAATCGAAATCGATGAAAACGGACAGGAATCAATAATAGAAAGAGAAGAAATCATTACGCTAGATGATTCTCCAACCACTTCTTCATCTAGTGGTGCGAGTGGAGCAGCGGCCTCGGCTGCAGCTGCATCTAGTCAGAACTATGGACCTGGACCAAGACCCTATGGATCTGGCTCATCAGCGTCTTCAGCAGCTGCTTCTGGAGCAAGCGGATTAGGAGGATCAAATAGGCAAGGATCTAGTGGTAATAGACCAACTGGGCGAAACGGACCAAGCAGTTCTTCTAGTAGCGCCAGTGAATCTGCCTCTACAACATCTAATCAAGGACCAAGTGGGCCATACGGATCAAGAACTTCTGGAAATAGCGCCAGTGCATCTGCCTCTGGATCAGGTGAACAAGATAACGGCGATTTATACGGACGTCGTGATAACGGATTCTATGGACCAAACGGATTGGGATCTTCTGGAAGTAGCTCTGCTGCTGCGGCTGCTGCTGGTTCAAGTGGACGAAACGGACCATATGGACGCTACGGGCCAAATGATTTATATGGTAACGGACCAAATGGTGAGCAAAACGGATCGCAGGGGTACGGACCAAAAAGATCAGGACCTTCTGAAAGTAGCGCTGCTGCTTCTGCATCAAGTGGACAAAACGGACCAAATGGGCCAAACGGATCAAGAACTTCTGAAAGTAGTGCTGGTGCGTCTGCCTTTGGATCAGGCGAACAAGATAACAGCGATTTATACGGACGTGATTACGGAGTCTATGGACCAAATGGATTGGGATCAACAGGAGATAGCGCTGCTGCTGCGGCTGCTTCTGCATCAAGTGGACGAAACGGACTAAATGGACCAAACAGATCAGGACCTTCTGCAAGTAGCGCTGCTGCGGCTGCTTCTGCATCAAGTGGACGAAATGGACCATATGGGCCATACGGGTCAAATGGACCAGACGGTAACGGACCAAATGATGGGCAAAACGGACCAGCGGGATACGGGCCAAATATATTAGGATCTTCTGGAAGTAGCGCTGCTGCTGCGGCTGCTTCTGCATCAAGTGGACCAAATGGACCATATGAGCCATACGGGTCAGATGGACCAGACGGTAACGGACCAAATGATGGGCAAAACGGACCAGCGGGATACGGACCAAAAAGATTAGGATCTTCTGGAAGTAGCGCTGCTGCTGCGGCTGCTTCTGCATCAAGTGGACCAAATGGACCATATGGGCCATACGGGTCAGATGGACCAGACGGTAACGGACCAAATGATGGGCAAAACGGACCAGCGGGATACCGGCCAAATAGATTAGGATCTTCTGGAAGTAGCGCTGCTAATGCGGCTGCTTCTGCATCAAGTAGACGAAATGGACCATATGGGCCATACGGGTCAGATGGACCAGACGGTAACGGACCAAATGATGGGCAAAACGGACCAGCGGGATACCGGCCAAATAGATTAGGATCTTCTGGAAGTAGCGCTGCTAATGCGGCTGCTTCTGCATCAAGTGGACCAAATGGACCATATTGGCCATACGGGTCAGATGGACCAGACGGTAACGGACCAAATGATAGGCAAAACGGACCAGCGGGATACCGGCCAAATAAATTAGGATCTTCTGGAAGTAGCGCTGCTGCTGCGGCTGCTTCTGCATCAAGTGGACCAAATGGACCATATGGGCCATACGGGTCAGATGGACCAGACGGTAACGGACCAAATGATGGGCAAAACGGACCAGCGGGATACCGGCCAAATAGATTAGGATCTTCTGGAAGTAGCGCTGCTAATGCGGCTGCTTCTGCATCAAGTGGACCAAATGGACCATATTGGCCATACGGGTCAGATGGACCAGACGGTAACGGACCAAATGATAGGCAAAACGGACCAGCGGGATACCGGCCAAATAAATTAGGATCTTCTGGAAGTAGCGCTGCTGCTGCGGCTGCTTCTGCATCAAGTGGACCAAATGGACCATATGGGCCATACGGGTCAGATGGACCAGACGGTAACGGACCAAATGATGGGCAAAACGGACCAGCGGGATACGGACCAAATATATTAGGATCTTCTGGAAGTAGCGCTGCTGCTGCGGCTGCTTCTGCATCAAGTGGACCAAATGGACCATATTGGCCATACGGGTCAGATGGACCAGACGGTAACGGACCAAATGATGGGCAAAACGGACCAGCGGGATACGGGCCAAATATAATAGGATCTTCTGGAAGTAGCGCTGCTGCTGCGGCTGCTTCTGCATCAAGTGGACCAAATGGACCATATGGGCCATACGGGTCAGATGGACTAGACGGTAACGGACCAAATGATGGGCAAAACGGACCAGCGGGATACCGGCCAAATAGATTAGGATCTTCTGGAAGTAGCGCTGCTAATGCGGCTGCTTCTGCATCAAGTGGACCAAATGGACCATATGGGCCATACGGGTCAGATGGATCAGACGGTAACGGACCAAATGATGGGCAAAACGGACCAGCGGGATACGGGCCAAATAGATCAGGATCTTCTGGAAGTAGCGCTGCTGCTGTGGCTGCTTCTGCATCAAGTGGACGAAACGGACCATATGGGCCATACGGGTCAGATGGACCAGACGGTAACGGACCAAATGATGGGCAAAACGGACCAGCGGGATACGGACCAAATATATTAGGATCTTCTGGAAGTAGCGCTGCTGCTGCGGCTGCTTCTGCATCAAGTGGACCAAATGGACCATATTGGCCATACGGGTCAGATGGACCAGACGGTAACGGACCAAATGATGGGCAAAACGGACCAGCGGGATACGGACCAAATATATTAGGATCTTCTGGAAGTAGCGCTGCTGCTGCGGCTGCTTCTGCATCAAGTGGACCAAATGGACCATATTGGCCATACGGGTCAGATGGACCAGACGGTAACGGACCAAATGATGGGCAAAACGGACCAGCGGGATACCGGCCAAATAGATTAGGATCTTCTGGAAGTAGCGCTGCTAATGCGGCTGCTTCTGCATCAAGTGGACCAAATGGACCATATGGGCCATACGGGTCAGATGGACCAGACGGTAACGGACCAAATGATGGGCAAAACGGACCAGCGGGATACCGGCCAAATAGATTAGGATCTTCTGGAAGTAGCGCTGCTAATGCGGCTGCTTCTGCATCAAGTGGACCAAATGGACCATATTGGCCATACGGGTCAGATGGACCAGACGGTAACGGACCAAATGATAGGCAAAACGGACCAGCGGGATACCGGCCAAATAAATTAGGATCTTCTGGAAGTAGCGCTGCTGCTGCGGCTGCTTCTGCATCAAGTGGACCAAATGGACCATATGGGCCATACGGGTCAGATGGACCAGACGGTAACGGACCAAATGATGGGCAAAACGGACCAGCGGGATACCGGCCAAATAGATTAGGATCTTCTGGAAGTAGCGCTGCTAATGCGGCTGCTTCTGCATCAAGTGGACCAAATGGACCATATTGGCCATACGGGTCAGATGGACCAGACGGTAACGGACCAAATGATAGGCAAAACGGACCAGCGGGATACCGGCCAAATAAATTAGGATCTTCTGGAAGTAGCGCTGCTTCTGCGGCTGCTTCTGCATCAAGTGGACCAAATGGACCATATGGGCCATACGGGTCAGATGGACCAGACGGTAACGGACCAAATGATGGGCAAAACGGACCAGCGGGATACCGGCCAAATAGATTAGGATCTTCTGGAAGTAGCGCTGCTAATGCGGCTGCTTCTGCATCAAGTGGACCAAATGGACCATATTGGCCATACGGGTCAGATGGACCAGACGGTAACGGACCAAATGATAGGCAAAACGGACCAGCGGGATACCGGCCAAATAAATTAGGATCTTCTGGAAGTAGCGCTGCTGCTGCGGCTGCTTCTGCATCAAGTGGACCAAATGGACCATATGGGCCATACGGGTCAGATGGACCAGACGGTAACGGACCAAATGATGGGCAAAACGGACCAGCGGGATACCGGCCAAATAGATTAGGATCTTCTGGAAGTAGCGCTGCTAATGCGGCTGCTTCTGCATCAAGTGGACCAAATGGACCATATTGGCCATACGGGTCAGATGGACCAGACGGTAACGGACCAAATGATAGGCAAAACGGACCAGCGGGATACCGGCCAAATAAATTAGGATCTTCTGGAAGTAGCGCTGCTGCTGCGGCTGCTTCTGCATCAAGTGGACCAAATGGACCATATGGGCCATACGGGTCAGATGGACCAGACGGTAACGGACCAAATGATGGGCAAAACGGACCAGCGGGATACGGACCAAATATATTAGGATCTTCTGGAAGTAGCGCTGCTGCTGCGGCTGCTTCTGCATCAAGTGGACCAAATGGACCATATTGGCCATACGGGTCAGATGGACCAGACGGTAACGGACCAAATGATGGGAAAAACGGACCAGCGGGATACCGGCCAACTAGATTAGGATCTTCTGGAAGTAGCGCTGCTGCTGCGGCTGCTTCTGCATCAAGTGGACCAAATGGACCATATGGGCCATACGGGTCAGATGGACCAGACGGTAACGGACCAAATGATGGGCAAAACGGACCAGCGGGATACCGGCCAAATAGATTAGGATCTTCTGGAAGTAGCGCTGCTAATGCGGCTGCTTCTGCATCAAGTGGACGAAATGGACCATATGGGCCAAACGGACTTAATGGGCCAAACGGACCTAAGGGGCCAAACGGACCCAATGGGCCAAACGGACCTAATAGGCCAAACGGACCTAATGGGCCAAACGGATCCAATGGGCCAAACGGACCAAATGGTGGACCAAACGGACAAAATGGATACGGACCAAATAGATCAGGATCTTCTGAAAGTAGCGCTGATGCGTCTGCTTATGCATCAAGTGGACCATCAGGGCCAAATGAAATAATTATCATCGAGGAAGGCCCATCTTCAACATCTACATCGAGCGCTACCGCCGCATCAAAGACAGCATACGGACCATATGGACCATATGGGCCAAACGGACTTAATGGGCCAAACGGACCTAATGGGCCAAACGGACCTAATGGGCCAAACGGATCCAATGGGCCAAACGGACCAAATGGTGGACCAAACGGACAAAATGGATACGGACCAAATAGATCAGGATCTTCTGGAAGTAGCGCTGATGCGTCTGCTTATGCATTGAGTGGATCAAACGGACCATATGGGCCATACGGGCCATACGAATCGGAGGGTTACGGACCAAATGGAATAAATGGTAACGGACCAAATGGTAGGCAAAACGGACCAGAAGTTTCTGGGCCAAATGGACCAAGATCTTCTAGTAGTACCGCGTCTGCGTCTGGCTCTGCATCAAGTAGTCAAAAATCTTATGGACCTAACGGATCAATAATAATCATCGATGAGAGGCCATATGGACCATATGGATCAGAGGGTTACGGACCAAATGATGGACAAAACGGACCAGCGGGATACGGGCCAAATAGATCAGGATCTTCTGGAAGTAGCGCTGCTGCTGCGGCTGCTTCTGCATCAAATAGACCCAATGGGCCAAACGGACCTAATGGGCCAAACGGACCTAATGGGCCCAACGGATCCAATGGGCCAAACGGACCAAATGGTGGACCAAACGGACAAAATGGATACGGACCAAATAGATCAGGATCTTCTGGAAGTAGCGCTGATGCGTCTGCTTATGCATCAAGTGGACCATCAGGGCCAAATGAAATAATTATCATCGAGGAAGGCCCATCTTCAACATCTACATCGAGCGCTACCGCCGCATCAAAGACAGCATACGGACCATATGGACCATATGGGCCAAACGGACTTAATGGGCCAAACGGACCCAATGGGCCAAACGGACCTAATGGGCCAAACGGACCTAATGGGCCAAACGGACCAAATGGTGGACCAAACGGACAAAATGTAATAATCATCGAGGAAGGCCCATCTTCAACATCTACATCGAGCGCTACCGCCGCATCAAAGACAGCATACGGACCATATGGACCATATGGGCCATACGGGTCAGATGGACCAGACGGTAACGGACCAAATGATGGGCAAAACGGACCAGCGGGATACGGGCCAAATAGATCAGGATCTTCTGGAAATAGCGCTGATGCGTCTGCTTATGCATCAAGTGGACCATCAGGGCCAAATGAAATAATAATCATCGAGGAAGGCCCATCTTCAACATCTACATCGAGCGCTACCGCCGCATCAAGGACAGCATATGGACCATATGGACCATATGGGCCAAACGGACTTAATGGGCCAAACGGACCTAAGGGGCCAAACGGACCCAATGGGCCAAACGGACCTAATGGGCCAAACGGACCTAATGGGCCAAACGGATCCAATGGGCCAAACGGACCAAATGGTGGACCAAACGGACAAAATGGATACGGACCAAATAGATCAGGATCTTCTGGAAGTAGCGCTGATGCGTCTGCTTATGCATCAAGTGGACCATCAGGGCCAAATGAAATAATTATCATCGAGGAAGGCCCATCTTCAACATCTACATCGAGCGCTACCGCCGCATCAAAGACAGCATACGGACCATATGGACCATATGGGCCAAACGGACTTAATGGGCCAAACGGACCTAATGGGCCAAACGGACCTAATGGGCCAAACGGATCCAATGGGCCAAACGGACCAAATGGTGGACCAAACGGACAAAATGGATACGGACCAAATAGATCAGGATCTTCTGGAAGTAGCGCTGATGCGTCTGCTTATGCATTGAGTGGATCAAACGGACCATATGGGCCATACGGGCCATACGAATCAGAGGGTTACGGACCAAATGGAATAAATGGTAACGGACCAAATGGTAGGCAAAACGGACCAGAAGTTTCTGGGCCAAATGGACCAGGATCTTCTAGTAGTACCGCGTCTGCGTCTGGCTCTGCATCAAGTAGTCAAAAATCTTATGGACCTAACGGATCAATAATAATCATCGATGAGAGGCCATATGGACCATATGGATCAGAGGGTTACGGACCAAATGATGGACAAAACGGACCAGCGGGATACGGGCCAAATAGATCAGGATCTTCTGGAAGTAGCGCTGCTGCTGCGGCTGCTTCTGCATCAAATAGACCCAATGGGCCAAACGGACCTAATGGGCCAAACGGACCTAATGGGCCAAACGGATCCAATGGGCCAAACGGACCAAATGATGGACCAAACGGACAAAATGGATACGGACCAAATAGATCAGGATCTTCTGGAAGTAGCGCTGATGCGTCTGCTTATGCATCAAGTGGACCATCAGGGCCAAATGAAATAATTATCATCGAGGAAGGCCCATCTTCAACATCTACATCGAGCGCTACCGCCGCATCAAAGACAGCATACGGACCATATGGACCATATGGGCCAAACGGACTTAATGGGCTAAACGGACCTAATGGGCCAAACGGATCCAATGGGCCAAACGGACCAAATGGTGGACCAAACGGACAAAATGGATACGGACCAAATAGATCAGGATCTTCTGGAAGTAGCGCTGATGCGTCTGCTTATGCATTGAGTGGATCAAACGGACCATATGGGCCATATGGGCCATACGAATCAGAGGGTTACGGACCAAATGGAATAAATGGTAACGGACCAAATGGTAGGCAAAACGGACCAGAAGTTTCTGGGCCAAATGGACCAGGATCTTCTAGTAGTACCGCGTCTGCGTCTGGCTCTGCATCAAGTAGTCAAAAATCTTATGGACCTAACGGATCAATAATAATCATCGATGAGAGGCCATATGGACCATATGGATCAGAGGGTTACGGACCAAATGATGGACAAAACGGACCAGCGGGATACGGGCCAAATAGATCAGGATCTTCTGGAAGTAGCGCTGCTGCTGCGGCTGCTTCTGCATCAAATAGACCCAATGGGCCAAACGGACCTAATGGGCCAAACGGACCTAATGGGCCAAACGGATCCAATGGGCCAAACGGACCAAATGGTGGACCAAACGGACAAAATGGATACGGACCAAATAGATCAGGATCTTCTGGAAGTAGCGCTGATGCGTCTGCTTATGCATCAAGTGGACCATCAGGGCCAAATGAAATAATTATCATCGAGGAAGGCCCATCTTCAACATCTACATCGAGCGCTACCGCCGCATCAAAGACAGCATACGGACCATATGGACCATATGGGCCAAACGGACTTAATGGGCCAAACGGACCTAATGGGCCAAACGGACCTAATGGGCCAAACGGATCCAATGGGCCAAACGGACCAAATGGTGGACCAAACGGACAAAATGGATACGGACCAAATAGATCAGGATCTTCTGGAAGTAGCGCTGATGCGTCTGCTTATGCATTGAGTGGATCAAACGGACCATATGGGCCATACGGGCCATACGAATCAGAGGGTTACGGACCAAATGGAATAAATGGTAACGGACCAAATGGTAGGCAAAACGGACCAGAAGTTTCTGGGCCAAATGGACCAGGATCTTCTAGTAGTACCGCGTCTGCGTCTGGCTCTGCATCAAGTAGTCAAAAATCTTATGGACCTAACGGATCAATAATAATCATCGATGAGAGGCCATATGGACCATATGGATCAGAGGGTTACGGACCAAATGATGGACAAAACGGACCAGCGGGATACGGGCCAAATAGATCAGGATCTTCTGGAAGTAGCGCTGCTGCTGCGGCTGCTTCTGCATCAAATAGACCCAATGGGCCAAACGGACCTAATGGGCCAAACGGACCTAATGGGCCAAACGGATCCAATGGGCCAAACGGACCAAATGATGGACCAAACGGACAAAATGGATACGGACCAAATAGATCAGGATCTTCTGGAAGTAGCGCTGATGCGTCTGCTTATGCATCAAGTGGACCATCAGGGCCAAATGAAATAATAATCATCGAGGAAGGCCCATCTTCAACATCTACATCGAGCGCTACCGCCGCATCAAGGACAGCATATGGACCATATGGACCATATGGGCCAAACGGACTTAATGGGCCAAACGGACCTAAGGGGCCAAACGGACCCAATGGGCCAAACGGACCTAATGGGCCAAACGGACCTAATGGGCCAAACGGATCCAATGGGCCAAACGGACCAAATGGTGGACCAAACGGACAAAATGGATACGGACCAAATAGATCAGGATCTTCTGGAAGTAGCGCTGATGCGTCTGCTTATGCATCAAGTGGACCATCAGGGCCAAATGAAATAATTATCATCGAGGAAGGCCCATCTTCAACATCTACATCGAGCGCTACCGCCGCATCAAAGACAGCATACGGACCATATGGACCATATGGGCCAAACGGACTTAATGGGCCAAACGGACCTAATGGGCCAAACGAACCTAATGGGCCAAACGGACCCAATGGGCCAAACGGACCTAATGGGCCAAACGGACCTAGTGGGCCAAACGGATCCAATGGGCCAAACGGACCAAATGGTGGACCAAACGGACAAAATGGATACGGACCAAATAGATCAGGATCTTCTGGAAGTAGCGCTGATGCGTCTGCTTATGCATCAAGTGGACCATCAGGGCCAAATGAAATAATTATCATCGAGGAAGGCCCATCTTCAACATCTACATCGAGCGCTACCGCCGCATCAAGGACAGCATACGGACCATATGGACCATATGGGCCAAACGGACCTAATGGGCCAAACGGACCTAATGGGCCAATCGGACCCAATGGGCCAATCGGACCCAATGGGCCAAACGGACCAAATGGGCCATACGGACCATACAGATCAGGGCCATCTGGTAGTAGCGCTGGTGCGTCTGCCTCTGCATCAAGTGGTTCAGGAAGTTCAGGAAGTTCCGGATGTTCTGGACGATCCCGAGGAAGAAACTGCTGCCTTAGTCGGAAACAACTTGTGGTTAGAGTTCTGAAGGAGTGCCCTACCTGTTAGGCTTATCATTTAAAATGTTTTATTTTTCTTATAACATGGATACATCTTTTTACTTCAGTTAATAAATATATAATATCTGGCATGATTTGTTTTTTCTTGATTACACTCGTAAATCTTAATCTTAATCCTAATAATCTAATCTTTCTCCTATTCTAATTTACAATTAGAATAGGATTCTATATTAATCTTATAATTATATGCAAAAGTTTCTGAAAATAGTAAAATGAGATTTTTGATATTTGGACAGGACAACGTCTGTCGCGAGTCGGCTAGCATCTTCTCTAAATATATGAAACAGAGTTGGGTTTGCTAGAACACTTATAACTCGAGAACTGCTGGACCGATTTTTATGATTTTTGATATGTTGGATTTGGCTTCGCCCCGAATAGCAGAATAACTAAAACGAAAACATCGGGAACGGGGACAGGAACTTATAGAACATTTGTCTATACTAGTCTATACTAATATTATAAAGAGGAAAGAATTGATTGTTTGTTTGTTTGTTTGTTTGCATCGAATAGACTCCGAAACTACTGGACCGATTTGAAAAAATATTTTACAATCCTACATTATCTTTGATGAACATAGGCTATAGAATATTTTTAAAAACGTTAGGGAATGTAACCCAACGAGTGAAAAAAAATCCATAACAAATCCTTATATCAGGTACGCTGCGGAAACTGTTGACAATAGAGAAAAGTAATGTACTACAGTTTTAAAGAGAACATCAATATCTACAAAAAAGTTTGTGATACTATATGTCTAACTATTAGGGATCCGTATGAAAACTTCGATAATGTAAACCAAGTTGTAAAAAAATATATTACACCCGTGCGACGCCGAGGCAGCAGTCCGCCCCGGTTATTCTAAAGCGGTACAAATTTCGCAGGGTGAGCTTGTAATAATATAAATGCGAAAGTTTCTGAGGATGTTTGTATGTTTGTGCCTCAATCAGGCCTAAACGACTGACGGGGTAAATAAGAAAATTTCTGTAAATGTGGATTGTATCCTCGGGTACTTTTTAATCCGAAATACATACCCAGAATTTAAAAAAAACCGGCCAAGTGCGATTCGGACTCGCTCACGAAGGGTTCCGTACTATTATCAAAACGGCAAAAAAATCACGTTTGTTGTACGGGAGTCCCACTTAAATATTTATTTTATGCTCTTTTTAGAGAAATACATCATCTGTGAAAATTTCAACTGTCTAGCTATCACGGTTCACGAGATACAGCCTGGTAACAGACAGACGGACAGCGGTGTCTTAGTAGTCCCGTTTTTTACCCTTTAGGTACGGAACCCTAGAAACATAAAAAATAATTCATAATATCTCGTAACCTACCTATTTACCTAACTACGTAGTTAGCATTCCACACGTGACAGGTTGCAAGGCCGTCGCCGCTTTCAAGAATACTAACAGGTTTCCTCACGATGTTTTCCTTCACAGTTATAAACACGTGTAACACGCATGTACATTTTTCGAACAGAAATATCCATTGATTCACGGCCAGGATTCAAACTCGAAATTAATTTGAAATTAATAATATCTACCTAGGTACCTATTTACCTAACTACATGAATTCAATAATTAAATTTCAAACTTTTTAGTCGATCATGTGAAGTACCATCTATTTACCGACTAACTTTACCGATAGTGGTAAAATAGCGCCACCTGCCAGCGGAATTGCAAACCTCTTTCATCTTACCTCTCAAACCCCGAGCGGTCGTATGAGATCGCGAAAAGTACTTATATTAACGTAGTAACATCACATGAAACTAGATGGCGCTGGAATGCAAAAATCAAGTTTGTTGTATGGGAGCCCCCCTTAAATATTTATTTTATTCTGTTTTTAGTATTTGTTGTTCGAGCAGCAATAGAAATACATAATCTGTGAAAATTTCAACTGTCTAGCTATCATGGTTCATGAGATACAGCCCTGTGACAGACAGACGGACAGACAGACGGACAGCGAAGTCTTAGTAATAGGGTTCCGATTTTACCGGGGTACCGGGTACGGAACCCTAAAAAGACGCAAATGTAATGATTTGGGTATAGATCACGCTGGTGTGCAAAAAAACTGACATACGAGTTATTGAGTTATTGAGCTTAATGTACTACGTAGTACATTAAGCTTAATGCATACGAGTAAGTATTTAACGACTGTATTATACGAATTGTACCAAAAATGCTGAACCTTCGAACAAGGTCAGTTCGGTTCGGTCAGTATTCCTAAATTATTTTACCAGGATACGGTTTATAGGGAAAAAAATGGGGAATAGCCTGAAAAATTGTAAAATTCGTAAAAAGAAAATATTTTTTATGCGATAATTGAAAGGACTGGACAATTATATAATTAAAATTATCGTGGTTGTTAATCCTCCTTCCTACTTATATATATTATATATTTATATAACTTCCTACTTCCTACTTCCTACTATCCTATAGTAATATTATAAACTAGCGACCCGCCCCGGCTTCGCACGGGTGCAAAGCTGATACCAAAATATATTACAGATTGTCTTTGTATACTCGTTAACAGCATTTAAAATTAAAAAAAAAAAAGACGTGTGGCACTCGGAGACTGCCGCGGTAAAGCTATTGCATAACATTTTTTATCAACTTATGTATTTATAATTATTTATTTTTATTTATTTATTTTATTTATCCTTTTTTCGAAGAGGGGGATTAGGCATGCGCAGTAACGCCGATACAACCAATGCCACCTATTGGCGAGTTGCTAAACTAAAGAGACAAGCGTGATATTTCAAAAAGTCATTAAAAGTTCTGCTATTCATCGATAGATGTCAAAATCTTTAACCTACCTATTTACCTAACTACGTAGTTAGCATTCCACACGTAACAGGTTGCAAGCCCGTCGTCGCTTTCAAGAATACTAAC
This sequence comes from Hydriomena furcata, assembly GCA_912999785.1. Classification (NCBI taxonomy): domain Eukaryota; kingdom Metazoa; phylum Arthropoda; class Insecta; order Lepidoptera; family Geometridae; genus Hydriomena; species Hydriomena furcata. Next base: position 9,422,404 of record OU538839.1, read on the forward strand.
AGGTTTCCTCACGATGTTTTCCTTCACCGTTATAAGCACGTGTAACGCGCATATACATTTTTCGAACAGAAATATCCATTGATGCACGGCCAGGATTCGATATTTACCTAACTACATGAATTCAATAATTCAATTTTAACTTTTTAGTCGATCATGTCTGTGAAGTACCACCTATTTACCGATAGTGGTAAAATAGCGCCACCTGCCAGCGGAATTGCGAACCTCTCAAACCCCGTGCTTTCGCATGAGACCGCGAAAAGCACCTATAATAACGTAGTATCATCAAATGAAACTAGATGGCGCTGGAATGCGAAAATCACTCTAAGCAGGCATGACATGAGTCATAGGGATGTAATATTGATTGAAAAAAATCTATTAATTAATAATCGATTTTTTGTCCCTACAAATAAATCGATTTTCCAAAAAATCTAATTATATGGTTCGGATCGCTTTCGGAGAGACGATCGATGGGTCGGTTCCCGTTTGTGAAGCGACTATTGGTCGGATCACGTTCGGAAAATCGATCAATGGTTCGGTTTGCGTTCGGAGACAAGACCGATGAGTCGGTTTCCGTTTGGGAGGCGACTATATGTAGGTTCACGTCCGGGAAAATGGCCAACGAACGATTCGGTTCGCGTTCGGAAAACTTAGTTTACAAAAATCGATTTATATGTGTAATTTATTTACATAATCGATTTTTTAAAAATCGATTTTTTGAAATCCAAAAAGAGAAATCTCTAACACTCACACTCACGCATATTGCGTGAGTGTGAGTGTCTCGTAAAATTTTCTTTACGAAATTTCTGGATTCGGTCTCCACGCTCAAGGCCCGCGATAGAAGCTATGCAATAGCTTAAAAGTCGCGGTTAAAAGTAAAGGATAGAAATTGATTATTGTGGGTTATCCCTAAGAGATAAACATATACCATCGCGGACTTTTTTGTAGACCTTTTTAAGGTATACAATATTTAGTACACTATTTTGATCTATCTCGTAGAGTTTGCAATGTAAGCGCATAAAAATGTGTAATGACTTCATATTAGAAATCTTAATATTATCAGTGGTTCTCTAATATATTAAGCATGTAATTATACATATAAACCTTTCTCCTGAATCACTCTATCTATTAAAAAAAACCGCATCAAAATCCGTTGTGTAGTTTTAAAGATATAAGCACGACTTTGTTTTATACTATGTGGTGATGCGAAAGTTTGTGAGTAGGTGTGTTGTGTGTGAGTGTGCGTTTGTTACTCTTTCACGCAAAAACTGCTGAATGGATTAAAATGAATACAATTTGAATCATCTACTCTCATTGCAGTAATTTTATTATCATGGTAAAAATTAAAAAAAAAAACATTTTATTGTATCCAAAGCTTACGAAACTAAAAATTACATATAATTGCTTGTGTTATGTTAAGCTACCTATCTACATGTTACTTAATAAATGATAAACAAACAATTTATAACTGTAAGAACACTAACTCCCACCCTAGGAATATCCTGTGTTGTGGGTAGTTATAGTTACTGAGTTAGTCTCTTTCGTCGATGTGATGCCGATTTGATGTGAACCGATTACCGCTTACGTTCGATAAGTGTGCGACAAGATCATAATCTAAATAGGTATATAAAACTCTTGCGTTACTGATCGACTGACTGATCTTACAACGCTCAGCCTAAACAACTGGTCCTAGAAACTTGAAATTTGGAGGGTGTATTTCCTTAGGGTGTGTAGGGAGGCACTAAGAAAGGAATTCTCGAAAATTTAGCCCCTATGGGGGCGCAGCGGGGTTTGATGTTTGAAAATAACTTCACATGATCAACATGATGTGAGGTCACCCGCTACCAGTGGCCAGTCTGAAAATCAGCGCTGCTGCATGCACTGTCATGTCACGACATGACAGTGTTTATGTTTATGCGGCTATTAAGCTGAGACTGCACCTTTTGATCTGCAAGGTTCTCTGGTAGAGATCAAAAAACAGGCCGAAAAATAATGAATATTTAAATGGGGCTCCCATACATCAAACTTTTTTTGCCGTTTTTCATAGATGGTACGGAACCGTTCGTGCGCAAGTCCGACTCGCACTTGGCTGGTTTTTAGTTTTTGTATCCGTGTGAACGCGTGGTAATCACTATAGTGTTATCTATCTATCTATCTTTTTGGCCCACGCAGGGGTTTTTCGCACTTCGTACACTCTACAGTAGATTTTTCCTCCTTTTGTTTTTAATTTCATTGTTATATTTTTTTTTGCATGTTTATTTGCTGTCTTCTGTCTTCTGTGTGTTTGTGTAAAAAAATTAATTTCATTTCATCATTTATAACAAAGCCGCGAGAGTATTCACTAATTATTAAAATAATCATAATAACAGCGCCATCTTAAGTCTTTTGTAAGTACCTATTCGTGTCTAAAAACTCCATCTATCGAAGGGCTAGTGAACTACATGTTCAAACTTCAAAAAATCCCGATTGCTTAATCGTTATAGATTTTCAACCCTTAGATGCATTATGTACCTAGATGTCGCTGCTAACCAAGCATAAACTTATAGTCTATATAAGTATTTAAGGCGATACTTTAAATTTTTGACTTTTTATATGGGCTGAATTTACCCTGATAAGACGGAAAAAGTGGTAAAACTGCAATATCTTGAAAACCATCAAATTTAAAAAGAAACCGTCTGTATTTTTTTAGCTAGTGTGATTATCTAACGAATTATATAAAAATGAACTGTTTAGCTATTCATAGTTTTGATTAAAAACGAAACTAGGGTTTTTGAAGAGTCAACTTTGGAAAATAAATCTATCGAGAAAAGTTTCACCAATCTTGCTTCTGACTGTAATTTATCTAGATTTAATCCTTAAGTTATCTTTGTCGTAAAAAACAAAACTGTATGTTTTGTGGTTAAAAAAAAAACGATTCTGCATTCTTCAAAAACATTTATTACTCCTCTTAAAGAAACTTCTTGGTTTTTTATATGAAACAGGCTGGAAACAGACGTTGTCTCGTCCAAAATTCAATAATCCCATGTAAAGGAAGTTCAGTTTTATTCCGAATTTCATTATTTTTCGGGCACTTTTCCATTTTTAGGGTTACATAGTCTACAAAAAACCCTTATAGTTTCGCCATGTCCGTCCGTCCGCCCGCAGCTTAGCTCAGAGAGTAGTTCTAGAAATCAGTAATTTGGCATGAATATTGGTAACGCCGACAAAGTAAAATAAATAAAAAAATAAATAGGATCACGACTGTAATCCCCAAGTACGGTAGACATTCTCGCAGATATCCAGACGCTTAGATCCTTTGAAGATGTCTAGTGGGGGTAGTCAGAGGCACGTTTAAACATTATATTTGGCACATGCCCACATTTTGCAGTAGTTAACATTCCATACTTGACAAAGTGGTTTAATAAAATCTTGAATAAGACAAACCCCATGGTGTGGGATGTCGTTGGATAGGTCTTTCAAAAGCATTATGGGTTTGTAAAGACAACTTTTCGATTAAGGGACCCGTTTGTGAAATATTGAGCTACCGGTACAGTACCTACTGGATCCCTAGATTATAAAAGCTTGTTGTTAAAAATATATATTTAGTTAAAAAAACTTTTGTTAAAAAAAGCACTTACAGAAATAAACAGACCATTTTTAGGGTTCCGTACCCAAAGGGTAAAATCGGAACCCTATTACTAAGACTTCGCTGTCCGTCTGTCTGTCCGTCTGTCCGTCTGTCCGTCTGTCCGTCTGTCCGTCTGTCCGTCTGTCCGTCTGTCCGTCTGTCCGTCTGTCCGTCTGTCCGTCTGTCCGTCTGTCTGTCTGTCACAGGGCTGTATCTCATGAACCATGATAGCTAGACAGTTGAAATTTTCACAGATTATGTATTTCTATTGCTGCTCGAACAACAAATACTAAAAACAGAATAAAATAAATATTTAAGGGGGGCTCCCATACAACAAACTTGATTTTTGCATTCCAGCGCCATCTAGTTTCATTTGATGTTACTACGTATTATAGGTACTTTTCGCGGTTTTCATGCGACCGCTCGGGGTTTGAGAGGTAAGATGAAAGAGGTTTGCGATTCCGCTGGCAGGTGGCGCTATTTTACCACTATCGGTAAAGTAAGTCGGTAAATAGGTGGTACTTCACATGATCGAATAAAAAGTTTGAAATTGAATTATTGAATTCATGTAGTTAGGTAAATAGGTACCTAGGTAGATATTATTAATTTCCAATTAATTTCGAGTTCGAATCCTGGCCGTGCATCAATGGATATTTCTGTTCGAAAAATGTACCTATATGCGCGTTACACGTGTTTATAACAGTGAAGGAAAACATCGTGAGGAAACCTGTTAGTATTCTTGAAAGCGGCGACGGGATTGCAACCTGTCACGTGTGGAATGCTAACTACGTACTTAGTTAGGTAAATAGGTAGGTTACGAGATATTATGAATTATTTTTTATGTTTCTAGGGTTCCGTATCTAAAGGGTAAAAAACGGGACTACTAAGACACCGCTGTCCGTCTGTCTGTTACCAGGCTGTATCTCGTGAACCGTGATAGCTAGACAGTTGAAATTTTCACAGATGATGTATTTCTCTAAAATCAGCATAAAATAAATATTTACTTAAGTGAGACTCCCGTACAACAAACGTGATTTTTTTGCCGTTTTGATAATAGTACGGAACCCTTCGTGCGCGAGTCCGACTCGCACTTGGCCGGTTTTTTTTTAATTTTGAGCTTAAGCAATTGGTTGGTTGGTAATTTAATAGGTACAAATTATGAAGTACCTAAGTATTAAATCAGTTTCTGAACGAACAATACAAAAAATTTACAAAATGATTATTTAAAAAACCGGCCAAGTGCGTGTCAGACTCACGCACGAAGGGTTCCGTACCATTATCTAAAAAAACGGCAAAAAAATCACGTTTGTTGTATGGGAGCCTCACTTAAATATTCATTTTATTCTGTTTTTAGTATTTGTTGTTAAAGCGGCAAAAGAAATACATCATCTGTGAAAACTTCAACTAGCTATCACGTTTGTATTATTCATGAGATACAGCCTGCTGACAGACAGACAGACGAACAGACGGACTGACAGCGAAGTCTTAGTAATAGGGTCCTGTTTTTAACCTTTGTGTACGGAACCCTAAAACAGGGAGGACATGCGATTCGAGAAATAGTATTGCGAGAGCATAAAGTCAGTGGAGTTTGTTAAGTTTTGTTATGCAGAAATATAATCGTATATAAGAGATGAACGTGTTAATAATGATTTTATTAAGATTTGGAGTAATCAAGACTACCATGAGTAACGAGTTACTAGTTCACATCTGTCGGAACAAAACCAGTTTGATCTAACTTAGGGATGAATTCAATGGTAATTTCATACAAATTTATGTGTGATATCTTACTGACCACTGCCCTGAGATGCCGACATTTCATATTTGACCGTTGACCTGTGCAATGTGCATGTTCTGATCTTAGTTTTGGTTCAGATCCTAATTTAAAAAAATAATAACCGAGCAATAATAATATATATTATTATATTCTAGATTCATATGGAAAAAAGTGAAAGTGTATCAAAGTGTTTTGTGGTTTTAGTGCTTTTAGGAATACTACTGTTTATTCATTGGTACGTATTTGAATAGAAAGAATTTGACTTTATACAATATACTGTACGCGGCTTTGCCCGCATGGTACACGGTCAAAAAGTAACTTGTATCCATCCGGAATAATGTACTATTGATAAGTTAAAGTAATTTTTAAATTGAAATGTATTTATCTGGTTAATTGCTAATTATTAGTGAGTTCTTTAAGTTTTACGCGAGTGAAACCGTGAGTCATAGCTTGTAATACATAATTATATTACATACCTACAGGTCGGCTATTTTGTCGAGTGAAAAAAGTTTGAGATTGAACTTTGACATTGACTTTTCTTGACATTACTTTGTATACAAAAAAATTGTGACATAATTTTATGAAATACATACATACATCCATAAAATCACGCCTGTTTCCCAGAGGGGTAGGCAGAGATCACGGCTTTCCACTTGCTACGATCCTGACATACTTCTTTAGCTTCATTCACTCTCATCACATTCCTCAATCCTCATGCATGCTCGTCGGTTTAGAGTACTCTTGACCCGGCCTTTTTTCAAATAATAAATATGAAATAATATCTACGTAAAACGATATGACATTAACTTTAGACATATTTCACTGATTGGGTCTTACTTTGATCTTAAAGTCATCTCTAGAGACATCTTTTTAAATATCCTGGTGCACAAACCCTTAAAAAATTTAAAAAGGTATTCAGAGGTACGTCCATACCTACCATATAATAATAATATATTTGGCACAAGCCCACATTTGCTTAGCGTTTCATACGTGACAAGTAATTTAGCATGTTGGAGAATATTTGTTATTAAACGTTGTTTTGGCGTTACTTATACCTACTTATCGACAACTAAAGAATAATAATATAAAAAAATAGGACTGTAATCCTCAAGTACGATACGAGATATCTAAAGGGGTTAATTAGGCTCCTCCACATTACACTTGGCACATGCCCACATTTTGCAGTAGTTAGGCATTCCATACGTGACAGGTTGCAAGCCCGTCATCGCTTACAAGAATACTAAGTAGTTTCCTCGCAATGTTTTCCTTTACCGTTATAGGTAAGCAAATAATTAAAGAATTTTTAATTAGCAAAAGTATACTGCAAAAAAAAAGAAAAATGGCGGCATGATCGTCAAGGGGTGGGCATTTTAAATGTTCCTAACACAGACGCAATAGTCAGCACGATGACGGGAGTCGGGGGCGGGCCCTGCACTATCAACTACTACTCTCACATGCATGAACGGCCAACTTATCTGGACACCCCGCTCCCCTTTGGCATTTGGGTGATGCATCGCCGTTTCGGAGTAACCCACCGCGCACGGGTGTCTCGCGAAACTGGGCGCAAACACGTCTGCAGCAAAAACTACACGCACACACGCATAGACTTATAGTGACGGGGTAGGCATAAAATTCAAAAATATACATAGCTACGTAGCCATTTGTTACTCCTCCAGGCCGCAAATGAGATGGTACACGAAGTAGAATGAATGCATGATTTCGCTTTATTTGACTTTTGTGTTTATGACATATTTGCATACCTAATAAGGACATTGTAAGATTATTTTTTAACCGAACAAAAAAGAGGAGGTTTCAATTCGACATGTATATTTATTTTTGTTGGGTTTTTCTTGTATGACCGTGCATATCTTTTTAAGGTGATCCGATTTCGATGATTTCTCTATTGTGTAGAGAATAGTCCCAAGTTGATCCCATATAAATTATATTCATGTAAGACTAATAGTTAATTCACAAAACTTAAAAAAAACCGGCCAAGTGCATGTTGGGTCACGCGCAATGTAGGGTTTCGTAGTTGACACAGCTAACAACGTTATAATAAGTAATATTCAATGGTCTTTACACAAAAAAATATGATTATTTCTTCTTCGAATACATTTTATAGGTTGGTTGACTATTACGTCTATAACTCGAAAACTTGGTACGCCTACTTAGCTGCGATAGTTTACCTTTTAAGTTCGTTATATGTACTACTAGCTGACCCGTGCCCGCTTCGCTGGGGGACAGATAGTTTTACGACTTCATATTAGAAATCTTAAAATTATCAGTGGTTCTCTAATATATTAAGCATGTTATTATAAATATAATCCTTCCTCCTGAATCACTCTATATATTAAAAAAAACCGCATCAAAATCCGTTGTGTAGTTTTAAAGATATAAGCATACATACAGACGCGGGAAGCGGGAAGCGACTTTGCTTTATACTATGTAGTGATTACCGTGATTTTTTTCACGTCTCCAAACCTAATAGTTTAGATTTTAAAGGGAAGGGGGAACCGTTTTTAACAAAAATTGGCATTTTAAAGCTTAATATTTTACAAATGGATTTTTTAATCGAAAAGTTGTTTTAACAAACCCTCCATACTTTTTGAATACCTATCTAACATTACTCCACACCATGAGGTACGCGAGAAAAATTTTTTCCCCCCAAAATATTTTATTCTACGACTTTGTTGACATTACTAATGTGTATTGTATATATACATGCCAAATTACAGCTTCCTAGCACTAAGCGTCTTTGAGCTAAGCTGCGGACGGACGGACGGACGGATGGACATGGCGAAACTATAAGGGTTTCTTGTAGACTCGAAACCCTAAAAACGAATATCGTCCCTTGACTTTTCGATTGAACGAAACATTTTCGTCGGTTTTCTTGTTATTTTTTTTTCATGTAAAATTATTAGATTTGTTGATCGGTAGTTATGGTACTCTTAGTAAGAATTGTTCGTCATTTCCTAGCTTTTTTACCTTGAATGCGATATTATTCTTCTTTTTAGGGTTCCGTACCCAAAGGGTAAAAACGGGACCCTATTACTAAGATTTCGCTGTCCGTCTGTCCGTCTGTCTGTCACAGCCCTGTGACAGACAGACGGACAGATGTATCTCATGAACCGTGATAGCTAGATAATTAAAATTTTCACAGATGATGTATTTTTGTTTTTGCTATAACAACAAATACTAAAAACAGAATAAAATAAATATTTAAGTGGGGTTCCCATACAACAAACGTGTTTTTTTGCCGTTTTTATTTAGATAATGGTACGGAATCCTTCATGCGTGAGTCCGACTCACACTTGGCCGGTTTTTTGACGATTTCGACTTTCTCGTCGTCTTTCGTAGAATGTATGTCAATTACGGTACCAAGTACGGTAGACATTCTCTCAGATCTCCAAACGCTCAGATCCTTTGAAGATGTCTAGTGGAGGTAGTCAGAGGCATGTACAAACATTATATTTGGCACATGCCACATTTTGCAGTAGTTAGTATTCCATAATGACAGGTTGCAAGCCCATCGTCGCCTATAAGAATACCTACTAACTGGTTTTCTCACGATGATTTCCTTCACAGTCGTAAGCAAGTGTTTTGAAAAATCCATTGATGCACGCCGGGATCCGATCCCACGAGCTTCAGTTTGAAAGTCGAAGTATCTCCCGCTCGACCAACACAATTGTGATAATAGTAAATAGCTAAATAAACAACACCTAACAGTAACCAGTATACTCTGTGTCTTGGGTATTGGAAACCACAATCTAGATCCAAATATTTGCAGATCATGCAAATATTTGATGCAAACCTGTCACGTGTGGAATGCTAACTACTGCAAAATGTGGGCATGTGCCAAATGTAGTTAGGAAGTGGACTAACCCTTCTTGATATCTTCAAGGATCTGAGCGCCTGGAGACCTGGGCAGTGCCAGTGGCGAATTTAATCAAGGCAAAACCCTTAACAATTGGCCAAATTTAGCTAGTGTTTGAGATGTTTGTGTAGAAGGAGGCATCTGTCCTGCAGTGGGACGATAATGCTAAAATGAATAAGATGTTTGAAAAAATTAACCCAAATTTGCCGCCCCTAAAATCTGCCGCCCTAGGCTCCAGCCTACTCAGCCTGGTGGTAAATCCTGGACCTGGGAGTGTCTCTACCGTACTTAAGGATTACAGTCGTGATCCTATTTCATTTTCATGCAAACATTTCTCCCGCCGCGAGGATCGAACCCGCGCCTCTTACGTATGTTTTACGGTCATAGTTGTAGGTGCTGCCTGCTTCTGCATTAGTGGGCGTTAACCTTTATTCCGATTTTTGGAGTTCTCAATATATCACGTCCAATGCAGAGTGTCACGCGTGGCACACACGCACGCGCGTCAGCACGCACACTAGCATACACATCATCAAGCTTTAGGGGGGTACGGTTAGAAAAAAAAAAAAAGTAATATCTACATCCTTTTTTTTAAAGAAATTGTATTGAGCTGTAGCGTCAATAAGAACTGTTCTTATTGACGCATTCATATATGTGTACCTAGTAACCTAAGGTTATAACTGTTAAACTATTATAAATATGCTCACGACTCAAACCCAACAGCAACAACAACCCACAGGGGCTAGTCAGAGGCACGACTTAATATTATATTTGGCACATTTTGCAGTAGTCAGCATTCCACTCATGACAGGTTGCAAGTCCAAGCTTCTATGAGAAAAATATTGATAAAAAAGTGTAGTTTTTTAGTTGTTTTGCATTCAGTACCCCCCAGCATTTTCCGAAGTGTGAGCGGAGAGCGTTATTAGTTCGCACACCGAGCCAGGATAGGTTTTCACAATTTTGAGTTCGTCCGTACAATGCCGGCCGACATTTCTATGATTAATAGTGGCCGCCGCCGTCAGACCGATTCTAAATATTGCGCTATGTCGAACGTTTTCACGATCGCGCATGTCGTCTTACCACACGCTCTTAAAGTAATATTAAAACAGTACTCGCGATCAGAAAGTGATAATGTTAAGCGAGTTCATAGAGCACTGGTAAAGCCCAGCTGGCTTACTTAGTAAAAACAGATTCTTTAATAGATACTATGAAATAGGTATTCTCTAAAATGTATGAAAATACCAATTTTATAGTACCTAGCTATTATAGAATCTATGCAGGTATAAGTACCTAAACTGCATTGAAAGCCTTATTATATAAAAAAATAAATTAATAGGCTCACGACTGTGATCCCCAAGTATGGTAGACATCCTCTCAGATCTCCAGACTCTTAGATCCTTTGAAGATGTCTAGTGGGGGTAGTCAGAGGTACGTCCAAACATTATAGTTGGCTCATGCCCACATTTTCCAGTAGTTAGCATTCCATACGTGACAGGTTGCAAGCCCATCGCCGCTTATAAGAATACTAACTGGTTTTCTCACGATGATTTTGATGCACATATAAACTTTTCGAACAGAAAAATCCATTGAGGCACGCCGGGATTCGAACCCACTGTGTCAATGTTAGACACCAAGCCGTGTTTATCGCCTGATTTTTCTTTCCCTGGTCGCGGGGAATAGGCGTAGCTTCACCTAGCTAAGACATTTCAACATAATCCTTGTGATTTTATTGAAATAATACCTTTGACTTTGACTAACTAAAACTACAGTACCAGGCCGTGAATATTGCATACCGAGCTTACATTTTGAGGCTATCTCGTTGCTATTTATTCAATGTAGGTAAACGTTCGGAATAAAATGCATATGTTTAATAATTATTAATATTTCAAACGGGTATTTATCGGTATTTATTTATTACCTTGTTATTTATCCCAACATTTTCCACAACGACCGTTGAAATATAAACTTTTATATGTAGCAAAGGTATGAAGTTTAAAAAACCTTTATTAGTCATTTGGATCGTGTTTTTCTCAATATTTGCCAAAGGATACTTCAAAGAAATTAAGTTATGGATTTAAAAAAATACTCAATTTGATTTTATGGCAAAGGACTAACTATAGGATTTTATTTATCCAAATTAAAGACACGATTGGTAGTTTTTAGGGTTTCGTACCCAAAGGGTTAAAACGGGACAATATTACTAAGACTCCGCTGTCCGTCCGTCTGTCTGTCTGTCACAAGGCTGTATCTCATGAACCGTGGTAGCTAGACAGTTGAAATTTTCACAGATGATGTATTTCTGTTGCCGATATAACAAGAAATACTAAAAATAAAATAAATATTTAAGTGGAGCTCCCATACGATAAACGTGTACGGAACCCTTGGACCCTTTGACTCGCACTTGGCCGGTTTTTTTTAGTGTAGGTACCTATATAAATGTCAACGTAGAGATATTAATACATAACTTTACCTACTCCAAAACACTGCTTATTATTCATGCAAAACTCCCAATCAACATGCTATACCTAATACAGTCTACGTAAACATAAAATAGCCATTGTTGCCGCCACAAAAGCATATGTGAATACTAAAAAGGTTGGATAGGCCTAAAAACGTGGATTTCGGCCGCCACCCCCTCCTTCCACCACTAGGTTAGGGTGGGGGAGGGAGGCTGCACTATCCCCCTGCGGCACTTGACGACCGCGACGCTAGAATATTAATGCCCATAATTAATTAAATATATTTGAGTTATCGATTTTTATAGGAATTTATGACGGCTTTGTCCGTAAGACTAGAATACGCTGAGAAGCTAAACATATTTAAATAGGTGGGCATTTCATACAGCGCCATCTAGCAACAAATTGAACCAAGCTTGTACTGTGGAAACCTTAAATTAGGTACATTAGATATTAGGAAATCCTAGAAGTTTTCGAAATGTGGTGCTGGAGAAGGATGGAAAGGATAAGCTGGACAGAAAAAATAACAAATATAGAGGTTTTACGTAGAATACAGGAAAAAAGGATCCTATTAACTACGATTGAGAACAGAAGAGGGAAGATGGTTGGCCACCTTATACGGCACGACAGTTTTATAAAGACTATAATGGAAGGGAAGAGAGGAAGAGGAAGTCCACGAATAAGCTACATGAGCCAGATAAAAGAGAAAATAGCTGTCGTGTCGTATAAGGAAGTTAAGGAGGCGGCGCTGGAGAGAAACATATGGAGAGTGCTGCATCAATTACACCGACAAGAGCACAGCTCTTAAGGCGAGTAATTAATGTGTTTGATGAATGCAGAATCGTTTTTTCTCAATAAACGTAAAACATACAGTTTTGTTTTTTATGACAAAGATAATTTAAGGATTTAATCTAGATAAATTACAGACTGGTGAATCACGATTGGTGAAACTTTTCTCGATAGATTTATTTTCCAAAGTTGGCTCTTCAAAAACACTAGTTTCGTTTTTAATCAAAACTATGAATAGCTAAACAGTTAATTTTTATATAATTCGTTAGATAATCATACTAGCTAAATAAATTACAGACAGTTTCTATTTAAATTGATGGTTTTCGAGATAATGCAGTTTTATCACTTTTTCCGTCTTATCCTGGTAGACTCAGCCCATACAAAATGTCAAAAATTTCACACATGAATGGAGCCACGGAGGATACGATTAGTCCTTCATAAAATGGTATTTAGTATTTAAGAAACAACGTTATGTATTTTTTTTCGAAGACATATTTTTAGTGGTGTAAGCGCTACGGCGAAGTGCGAACCAATTCCAAGGTTAATTTAACAAAGTTACAGATATGTTATATTTCACGCACTAAGGTGCTTATTTTCATATTCATATTCATATTCATTTATTTATTGCTCCAGTTGGTTACAATGGTCTTAAGGTATCACAGAGTTTCTCAACGTGGACCCCGCTAGGGCACTACAGTAATCTATTAATCTAATAATTATTTTACCAAAAATAATCTAATAATAACCTACTAATCTTAAAAATATATATAAACTAGCTGACCCGTGCCCGCTTCGCTGTGCGTAAGACATTTCTAATACCATCGTTGATTTTTTTGTAGACGTTTTTATGGTGTACAATACTGTAGTACATTATTTTGATATATCTCGTGGGGTTCAGCCAGCATTTGCAATGTAAGCGCAAAAAAAATGTGTTTATTTACGACATCACATTAGAAACCTCTAAAATTATCAGTGTTTCTCTACTATATTATGCATGTATTATACATATAAACCTTCCTCTTGAATCACTCTATTTATTAAAAAAAACCGCATCAAAATCCGTTGTGTAGTTTTAAAGATATAAGCAAACATACATACATACGCGGGAAGCGGAAAGCGACTTTGCTTTATACTATGTAGTGATATAATATAAATCTTTTGCTGGGCTTTGAGCTCACTTATTGTGTCTAAATAAAAAATCTAAATATTAAAACTCTTGCGTTACTGACTGACTGATTGACTGACTGACTGATCTATCAAAGCACAGCCTAACCTCTGGTTCTAGAAACTTGATATTTCGAGAGTATATTCTTTTTGGTGAGTGGTTCTTTAAAAAAGGCAGCGAGTGTGATTCTGAAAAAGAGGAAATATTACGTTAAATTTTTACTCGGTGATAATCGATCAAGATAAATGCTCTAAACATTAAGTTTCAGTTTTTCAGAGCAGGTCTCATACATCTTGTATGTGTTTGCGTTGAAATATTAGGCCGCTCCACTTTTAAATAAGGTACTGACGTAAATTATGGGAATTTATGTATTAATCTTATGAAACATTGTATGAGTATATTGCACCATTTGAACTAAGCACTCACTAAATAGTATTTCATTTAAATCGACCAAACAATATTAAACTCTGTGGTGAAATACCATTTCATCTGGCCAGTCGCAGACTAATTAGATACATTAATTAATTTCCTGATAAACTTCATCCAAACTCTGAATAATGTTATCTTAACAAATTGACACCACCCAGCTAGAGCGAGACAAAAGCGGGTAACTCCAAATTTTACAATTTTGCGCGCCAGTGTTTAGCGGTGTTTATGAGGGGGTGGCGGGCGCCGGGGGGCAGGGGGGCTCATAGTGCCGAAAAGGGGGAAAGGATAAGGAGAAACTGACCGAAACCCCCGACACTTAGATATATTTGTGCGATGCGGGCCCCAGAAGATACGGATCGCTGCGTCGGTGTGTGTAAAATGAAAGGCGAACTCCCCAGTGACAATGTTTAGAAAGCTTTGTTAAATAATGAGGGTAGAGTACTTAGTTTAGGTATAGTTGGGGATGGCGCAGCGTAGTTTTAATTATATTTGGATAACTAATTTATACCTACGTAGGTGAGCTGTTCGATAATATTTGCGATAACGGAAAGAATAGAACGCAAATGAATGTGACCTTGTTCTTCTATGAGCGCAATCAGTGACAGTCTGACAGATTTTGAACAACTGTTTAAATAGGTTCTCGTATTGTTGAATAGACATCCGCAAATAGGGTGCCCTAGACTACTGCGCTTAATTCGAAACGGCGACCTTCGATAGTTCAACTGGTAATTTTAAACTTAATCTACTCGTATCCCGCCATTGGTATCTGCTAAAAGATATAAAGGGCTTATGCTCTTTTAGACATCTTTAAGGATGAGAGATCTAAGATGGGAGTGCCTATGGTCCTTTAGACATCTTCAAAGATACAGAGATCTGATCAACTGGTCATTTTAAACTGAACTATCCAGCAATTGTATCAGCTAAAAGATATAATTGGCGTGCCTATGCTCCTTTAGAAATCTTCAAGGATCTTATCGTCTGAAGATCTGCGAGTATGTCTACCGTACTTGGGGATTACAGTCGTAATTCTATTTCATTTATTTTTCTACTCGTGGTAATACTAGGGCGCATCTGCTGGACATTTTGAGTGATAATTATAGAAGGTGCTCTTGGGTGTCGAACCGCGTTCATGAGAGATATTATAGCTCACTGAGACAGCTGGTCTAGCATGAATTCGATTATCCCAGGTACATATAACACACAAACTTTACAACGTCGACTGTATCAGCTGAAATATTATCTTTGAATTCATGCTGCTTTCTAGAACAATATCAATAAAGAAACTTTTTTGTAAAGTTTTAAAGTGCGTCAGATTACCCCCTAAAGTCGTCTGAATGGATCTGAGCGCTTGGAGATCTGAGTAGATGACTACTGTACTTGGGGATTACAGTGATTCTATTAAATTTTTACTTCACGATTTTCTATAACAAATTTGAAAAGATACTCTTCAATGCCAAGACCCTACGCTTTATGAGTTGTCAAAATGTGATGATATTGATGTAATAAATATTACATCAATATTGATTTTATTTTATTATATTTCTTTTAATTTTATTGAACTTGATATTTTGATGAACATTTATTGCTAACAAAGTTGAAACGAAATGTCAATGTGCGATAAGAAATAGTCTAAAAGACGCGCCGTTTGAACGTGGCTTTAAGTAAAGTTGAAAGTTTATTTATTTAGGAAGTAAAACGGTCACACATTACAATAATTATATAGTAATGACGTAGAAAGGCTTGCATAGGAGCATGTAACTTTTATTGGAAGACTCTAGAACTACAAAAAAAAATCTGGTTTACCCCCCAAAAGTGGCGCCCCTGTTTAAAATTCATTATTTTACTTCACGTGTTCATCTTTGGGTCAATAATTTACATATGTTTACCAAATTTCAACTCAATCGGTTTAGAAGTTTCGGAGCAAATCGGTTGTGACAGACGGACAGACGCACGAGTGATCCTATAAGGGTTCCGTTTTTTCCTTTTGAGGTACGGAACCCTAAATAATGAATAGAACAATTAAGAATCTTTTGTATCCACCGATTCTGCTATAAATGTGTATGGTCATAACTCTAGTAGGTAATTTTGATGATAATTATACCTCCCTACATTTATACATAACACAATACAAGCGCTGAGTAGCTAGACTTCCTATTTAGCCTAATACTGACCTGCAGTCTTAAGACGCTGCCAGTCGACGATTATTTTTGTTCGAAACGAAAAAAGAAATACTTGTGAACAAGCCACATCTCCTATTTTATAATGTATAGTATATGTGAATAAAGATGTACCCATCTTTAATCACTTCGATAAATAATCCTACCGACCGCTGCAATGATGACAAACACACGTCCGCGCGTGGTCCGCCTTAGCTTTTCGAATAAATTAATGATATAAATTATGTATAATTACTTATCAAAAATCTATTCTAATAGAAATCTAGATCTACATATTACCTATCTTTAACAATAAATCACAAGTTGATTTTAATAGTAGGTATATAAAATATTTCGTTCATAAATTCTAAAACGTATCATTTTGAAATAATATTTTTATCGTGAAAAGTTTCTGCTATTATGTTTTCAGCTTAATAGAAATCTAGGTAGGAACCTGAAGTAATATACTTATAAAAATAGGAGATGTGGCTTGTTCAGAAGTATTTCTTTTTTCGTATCGAAAAAGAGCAATCAGCGACTGGGAGCCTCTTAAGTAAGTTCACTGGTGATCTTAAATTACTGTCAAAAGCCAATGGGCTTAGGCTTTTGACGGCTTTTGACTTTTGAAGCCGATTACGAATCAGTGTGCTAAGTGACTGACTGACTTGCATATCATTTAAGTCAGTCAGTAACGCAATAGTTATAAATATGTATTTAGATTTGTTTGCTTAATTTATTCTTGTTTTGTCAATTACCGTTTAAATTTGGGGCTTGCAATCTGTCACGTATGGAATGCTAACTTCTGCAAAATGTGGGTATGTGCCAAATATAATGTTTGGACGTGTCTCTGACTCCCACTAGACATCTTCAGGATTTAAGCGTCTGAAGATCTGAGAGGATGTCTACTGTAATTGGGGATTACAGTCGTGATCCTATTTTTATTTATTTTTTAGGGTTCCGTGCCCAAAGGGTTAAAACGGGACCCTATTACTAAGACTTCGCTGTCCGTCTGTCCGTCTGTCTGTATCTCGTGAACTGTAGTAGCTAGACTGTTGAAATTTTCACTGATGATGTATTTCTTTTGCCGCTATAACAACAAATACTAAAAACAGAATAAAATTAATATTTAAGGGGCTCCCAGTCGCTGATTGCTCTTTTTCGAAACGAAAAAAGAAATACTTCTGAACAAGCCACATCTCCTATTTTTATAAGTATATTACTTCAGGTTCCTACCTAGATTTCTATTAAGCTGAAAACATAATAGCAGAAACTTTTCACGATAAAGATATTATTTCAAAATGATACGTTTTATAATTTATGATCGAAATATTTTATATACCTACTATTAAAATCAACTTGTGATTTATTGTTAAAGATAGGTAATATGTAGATCTAGATTTCTATTAGAATAGATTTTTGATAAGTAATTATACATAATTTATATCATTAATTTATTCGAAAAGCTAAGGCGGACCTCGCGCCGACGTGTGTTTGTCGTCATTGCAGCGGTCGGTAGGATTATTTATCGAAGTGATTAAAGATGGGTACATCTTTATTCACATATACTATACATTATGAAATAGGAGATCTGGCTTGTTCACAAGTATTTATTTTTTCGTTTCGAACAAAAACAATCGTCGACTGGGAGCGCCTTAAGTGGGGCTCCCATACAACAAATGTGTTTTTTGCCGTTTTTTATAGATAATAGTATGGAACCCTTCGTGCGCGAGTTCGACTCGCACTTGGCCGGTTTTTATTTTTTTATATTTTCATTTTTCATAATATATTCACTTTTTAACTCGGATTGAAAAGCTCCCATGTAAAGTGAACGCAGGCACACCCACATGGGAAAGCTACTCAGATTATGAGTACAGAAAACCGAACAATTATACGTATTCTTTGAATTCTTAGGTCGGCACGTTTAATCGAATGTGTTTATTCGTTGACCCATCGCGTTGTTTAGTACGGTCAGTCCGCCATTCGTCGGCGACACACCAATTTAATATTC
Organism: Hydriomena furcata; assembly: GCA_912999785.1. Classification (NCBI taxonomy): domain Eukaryota; kingdom Metazoa; phylum Arthropoda; class Insecta; order Lepidoptera; family Geometridae; genus Hydriomena; species Hydriomena furcata. Next base: position 9,440,656 of record OU538839.1, read on the forward strand.
TATTTTATTCCGACGATAAGATTAAAGTATGTAATTTCTTCTGTCCCGAATACGAGGGAGTTTTATGGTGCAGAAACGGTAGGGCTGCGTTTGACTGATTAGTTAAAGAAATTAAATTAAATAGGATCACAAATATAATGTACACATCCTCGGTAGTGTGGAAGACATCCTCTCAGACCACCAGGCGCTTATACCCTTGAAAATGTCAAAACATGACATCAACACATGCCCACATTTTGCAGTAGCTCATCTCATTTGAGTCTGTCAAATATAAACCCAAAACCAACTTCCTTTTTATTCTTTGATATTTGGATTCGTCGAAAAAGAAGTCTGTTGTTGAAAAACATAGGTGTATATTAAAATCAATAAAAACGTTACATGAAAAATAATATAAACAAAAACTCAGTAACTATGGACTGCATTTAGCTCGTATAAAATGTATTGTAAAATAAAAAATATTTATTTTATTTTGTTTTTAGTATTTATTGTTATAGCTGCAACAGAAATACATCATCTGTGAAATTTCAACTGTCTAGCTATCACGGTTCATGAGATACAGCCCTGTGATAGACAGACGGACAGACCGACAGCGAAGTCTTAGTAATAGGGTCCCGTTTTTACCCTTTGGGTACGGAACCTTAAAAAGACTACCGTAATATTACAGCATTTGCCAAATGTTCAGAAGCGCTTCTGAACATTTGGTTTTCTAATTAGTAGTAATTAGACGTCTCCAATAATCTCAGCCCCTGCTGGTTCAGTAGAATGTTAACCATACCTGGGAGAAACAGTCGTAATCCATTTTATTTTCATTTTAATTTCTTAGCTGAATTCCCAGAAATGAGTGGAATGATTCAAATGAAACTAGACAAAAGGCCAAAATGGCAGCCCTGGCGTCAATTGCTGTAAGAAGTACGCCCCCCGCGCGGGTCCTAGCCGCAAACCGCTCGGCGGACCTATAATAAAACCCTCCTTTGAATCTCCCCTGCCAACCCTCACTCCCCACCCACACTAAGATGACGACTGCGAGTATATTGGAACAAATTTTCGTACGTAGAGAATTCGTGACTCGCTTGCCAATTTAGCTATGAAGCAGGGAATGTTTTATTTAATTCGTTTATGAATGGTTTCAGAGAAGCGGTATTTTAGAAGTAAATTAATACTTGTGATAACATTTGCTTTTTAATTATATATTAATTCTGTCATAAACTAATTAAAGTATTCCATGAGTCTTCTTTGTTTATTGAGCTCAAGATTCTAACGCTTCCGTCGTTATATTATATATTTGAAATGGCATTATTTGTTAGTAAACATCTTTTCCCACGAAAATCTGATTTTGTAGTGCGAAATAGACTTGATAGCAGTAAACTCCAAAACCAAAACAGCTTTCCTACAAAACAGTATAGTCTGTATGACACGTAAAAAGTACAACAAAATACCTAAATCATTGAAAGATCTTGACGATAATATATAAGCTATTTTAATATTAAAGATTTTATGACAGATAAATTTTGACATCACCATATTTTACTATTGAGCCTGTTCCTATTACTTTTTAATTTTCTGACATTAATTATTATACAATATTGACTTTAACTTAATATAACATTTGCATGCTAATCTTAGTAGAGCATAATTGTATCTAAAATATTATTTATTATCTGTGTAACCTACATTGTGTTCAAGCAAATAAATGATCTTTGTCTTTATGATAAATCAAGAAAGAGCATTAAAAATCTGATGTCTTCGTTGTCATATTTATGATGCCAACAATTCTTGCTGGCTGTTATAGCCAGGACCGATATCCAAATCACGGAAGTGTTCAGCTGTTAATACCACTAGAGGTCACCCATCCAATTAGTGACCGCGCTGGAAGTTGCTTAACTTAACTTAACAGAAATTGAATTAAATCACGACTGTAATACCCGAATGTGATTGAAATCCTCTCAGATCTTTAGGCGCTCAGATCCTTATATATGTCTAAACAAGCTAACCCGGCGAACTTCGTATCGCTTTAGAATTAACTCCCGTTTCCGTTCCCGTTAAAAAATGAAAAAATACAGACAATAGTTGATTCAACCTTTTTAATAGTTTTCACAAAATACATTTCTGAACGCATGCATAAATGTCAATCATTACTTACAGTATTTGACAGGATGGACAACAAATGTTTGACATGTACTAAACCAATGAACATTAATTGAAAATGATTCATCTTTCTTAATTATGTATTCGTCCAGTTTTCATTGTTTTTAAGATGTATTCTGCTATTCGGGGCGGAGACAAATCCAACGAATCAAAAACCATAAAATTGGTCCAGCAGATCTCGAGTTATAAGTGTTGTAACAAACCCGACTTTCTTTTATATATATTTATATATATATATATAGATGAGGTAGGCAGAGGCGCGTCCAAAAACTACATTCGGCATCTGCCGGACATCCTCTCTCATCTCCAGGCGCTCAGATCCTCTAATATGCCTAAAGGGGTTAGTCAGTACGTCAAAACATAACATTTGGCACACGCCGACATTTTTGCTGTAGTTAGCATTACATACGTGAGTGACAGTTTGCTGGTCCATCGTCGCTTCTGGTTACTAACCGGTTTTCTAACGATGTTTTCCTACACCGTTTTGACCGCGTAATGCGCATATAAATTCACAGCTTCAGAATCAGAATAATTTATTCTAACATCTTGTACGAGTATGTTTGACCCTCTTAGTTCCCACGAACTCTTATTAGAATAACAATTCAATGATGACTATAGAATATATTTGTATTCAAAATGATGATCCGGTGTAACAACAAGAAATTTTAAAGACTGACCTCACAGGATCCAAATTGTCCGTGAAATTCTGAAATGTCCTATCAGAGACTGACAAATTTTAAAATAAAAAAAACCGGTCAAGTGCGAGTACGACTCGCGCACGAAGGGTTCCGTACCATCATCTATTAAAAACGGCAAAAAACACGTTCGTTGTATGGGAGCCCCACTTAAATATTTAGTTTATTTTGTTTTTAGTATTTGATGTTATAGCAGCAACAGAAATACATAATCTGTGAAAATTTCAACTGTCTAGCTATCACGGTTCATGAGATACAGCCCTGTGACAGACAGACGGACAGACGGACAGCGAAGTCTTAGGGTCCCGTTTTTACCCTTTGGGTACGGAAACCTAAAAAAGACAAAAAAGTGAGTGAGTCTACCTGAGCGTACGATAAGTATGTTTCTGATTCAACTGTTTTCATACAAATTCAAAAGTCTAGATGTCATAATGCGTTGCATACGTTGCATAAGTGGGCTGTCTACTTGAATTGTCAGTTCCGTACCCAAAGGGTAAAAACGGGACCCTATTACTAAGACTCCGCTGTCCGTCTGTCCTTCTATCAAGCTGTATCTCATGAACCGTGATAGCTAGACAGTTGAAATTTTCACAGATTATGTATTTCTGTTGCCGCTATAACAACAAATATTAAAAACAGAATAAAATAAATATTTAAGTGATTTTTTTGCCGTTTTTTTATAAATAATGGTACGGAACCCTTCATACGCGAGTCAGACTCGTTTTTTATGTAAGACTGCGCATATATTTTCACCTAGTGATCCGATTTCTGTAGGTACTAGTCCCAAATTAGTCCCATTTAACCTTTTTCATAAAAGTTAAAAAACTAATATCGTCTCCTTGACTGTTTGATTGGTCGGAACATTTTCTTTTTAATTTTTTAAGCGTAATTATGTGATCAGAAGATCACGAACGAAATATAGACCTAAACTTTACGTATCCTCGGAATTCGAGTTTTCATAATCGCGCTAATAAATTCGGCATCAAACCAAAAACGTGACGCGACAAAACTAACCCTTACGATTACCACCCCCAAAATCCCTCGCCCACACATTTTCTTTCATCCCCCCTTGGACGGGTCAAGTCACCCTACTTAAGATCGATGGCGGGGTAGCAGATTAGACTTTGCGATAAGGGTAGAAGGGTTCCGTGAATTAAGGCCACCCTTTGTGTTTCTCAGATGGGTCGCCCAAACTTTGTGCGTTGTTTTGACGTCCTTTATAATTAATTTGCTAGTTTTGGACCGTAGTAACAAGGGTAGGGGAAAATTAATTTCAGCGAAACACTGCTCGGTTATGTAAAATGGACATAATATGTTAGTTTGCATGCACCTCTTTTGGCTAGATATTATATTAAATGACCAGGTTAATATTATACTCGTACTGTACATTTAAAAATTCAATATTATCTTCATTTATTTAACTATATATAGGCCTAGGTATATTACACAGTGTTTTGAATAACACGAAAGGTTATTCCCAAACCTCATTGCTCTATACTAAATAATATTTGAATAAATAATATAGGTAATATTATAAGAACGTAAAGTTTGTGAGTTTGGATAAAGAAAAAAACCGGCCAAGTTCGAGTCGGACTCGCGCACGAAGGGTTCCGTACTATTATCAAAACGGCAAAAAAATCACGTTTGTTGTACGGGAGTCCCATTTAAATATTTATTGTATGCTGTTTTTAGATAAATACATCATCTGTGAAAATTTCAACTGTCTAGCTATCACGGTTCACGACTCACGAGATACAGCCTGGTAACAGACAGACGGACAGCGGTGTCTTAGTAGTCCCGTTTTTTACCCTTTAGGTACGGAACCCTAGAAACATAAAAAATAATTCATAATATCTCGTAACCTACTTATTTACCTAACTACGTAGTTAGCATTCCACACGTGACAGGTTGCAAGCCCGTCGCCGCTTTCAAGAATATTAACAGGTTTCCTCACGATGTTTTCCTTCACCGTTATAAACACGTGTAACGCGCATGTACATTTTTCGAACAGAAATATCCATTGATGCACATGCACATCCAGGATTCGAACTCGAAATTAATAATATCTACCTAGGTACCTATTTACCTAACTACATGAATTCAATAATTCAATTTCAAACTTTTTAGTCGATCATGTGAAGTACCACCTATTTACCGACTTACTTTACCGATAGTGGTAAAATAGCGCCACCTGCCAGCGGAATTGCAAACATCTTTCATCTTACCTCTCAAACCCCGAGCGGTCGCATGAGACCGCGAAAGTACCTATAATAACGTAGTAACATCAAATGAAACTAGAAGCCGCTAGAATGCGAAAATCACGTTTGTTGTATGGGAGCCCCCCTTAAATATTTATTTTATTCTGTTTTTAGTATTTGTTGTTAGAGCAGCAATAGAAATACATAATCTGTGAAAATTTCAACTATCTAGCTGTCACGGTTCATGAGATACAGCCCTGTGACAGACAGACGGACAGACAGACGGACAGCGAAGTCTTAATAATAGGGTCCCGTTTTCACCCTTTGAGTACGGAACCCTAATAAGCCGCACGGCCATACTTCGTTGTGGATAAAACTAGAAGCCCGAATTTTCAGTAACCAAGCAGGCATTGTATAAACACATTATATTTCATTTTTTTCTCTAATCCCGCATGCAACCTTACAAACTAAACGAGTACCTACCTCGTTAGGTACTTAAGAAAGTACAAGGTGTCTCAAAAGTAAGTTCACATTTGCTTATCTTATTACGCGAAAGCAACTATTCTGAGGGGCGCGGGGGGTATGTCAGTGTATGGAGCGTTTCTCTGGTGCGGACCGTGCGTTGTGCGTACGTGAGTTTTACAAAAACGGTAATTCGGCGACAGTAGCGCGTAGAAAATTCTGCAGTATTCGACATATTCGTCACTTAAATGATGCGCCTAGCACTCGACTCATTGCAAAATGGGTTGAGAAGTTTGAAGAGACTGGGTCAACTCTGGAGAAACCAAAATCTGGGCGGCCAAGAACATCAAGAACAGCCGAAAACGTGGACAGTGTTACTCAGTCTATTCGAGATGATCCAAACCTCTCGATTCGGAAGCGTGCTGTTGCTTTAAATGTGCACAGATCTTCATTATGCCGCATTTTACACAAAGATTTAAAGCTGCACCCGTACAAAATTCAGTTGGTGCAAGAACTGAAGCCTCAAGATGCTGGTCAGAGGCTTGACTTTGTAAATCAGATGATTGAGCGCTTTCCAACGTTAACCAACATCTTGTTTTCCGATGAAGCCCATTTTCACCTGAATGGGCATGTAAACAAGCAAAATTGTCGTTACTGGAGTGCAACCAATCCAAAACAAAAACATCAGAAACCGCTACATTCACCCAAAGTCACCGTATGGGCAGCGATGTCGGCGAGAGGAATTATCGGCCCTTACTTTTTTGAAGATGGAAGGGGACGCACGCTCACAGTGAATTCAGAGCGTTATGTGGAGATGTTAGACGAGTTTTTCGTGACCCAACTGCAAAACTTTCCTGGTTACAACCAAAGAACATGGTTCCAGCAGGATGGAGCAACTTCACACACGTCCAACAGATCTCTGCCTCGAGTTCGAGAAATTTTTCCGAACAAATTAATCTCCAGGCGAGGTGACATAAATTGGCCTCCACGGAGTCCCGATTTAACACCTATGGATTTTTTCCTGTGGGGTTATGTCAAATCAAAAGTTTACGCTAATAAACCGACTTCCCTGGCACAATTAAAAGAAAATATCCGTCATGAAATGGCAGCCATCACGGAGACTACCTGCCGAGCTGTCATAGGCAATTTTAGTGCCCGACTAAATGAATGCCGAGAGCGCAACGGTTTACATTTGGACGATGTTATTGGAACGAAGTTCCTTATCACGCGTTGTGAAAGTAGGCTAGACGGAAAAAATTCTTACGAAAAGTTGTCACGACACTTTTTTGCTATAGTATATGTATTAATATATATATCTATTAATTGTGTCGAGGTCGAGGTGGAAGTGGAGGTCGAGATGGAGGTGGAGGTCGAGGTCGAGGTCGAGGTCGAGGTCGAGGTCGAGGTCGAGGTCGAGGTGGAGGTCGAGTTCGAGGTCGAGGTCGAGGTTGAGGTGGAGGTCGAGGTCGAGGTGGAAGTGGAGGTCGAGATGGAGGTGGAGGTCGAGGTCGAGGTCGAGGTCGAGGTCGAGGTCGAGGTGGAGGACTTACCTATTTATTTGCTTTGCGTTTGTTTCTCATCTAACTAGCTAGATTAACAAAAATTGAGCCTACTGATTAAGTTTATATTACATTATATTTGATAATAATAAAAAACATATTATTTTAACTTAAAAGAAATAAAATTTTATTACAATTCCTTCACTAATTAATCGAAAAGAACTTCGTTCCATCCGGGTGTCCCTTGACACCTCTCAAGTTTTTTTTTTAAAATAAATTCCCAAACAGTGTACTTCAATATATAATAAACATTTTTTCAATAAAGCTAAGACGAAAAGTCTTTTAAAAAAAGATTTAAATGTGAACTTTCTTTTGAGACACCTTGTATAACACTCGTAAATACCTCTAAGTATAAAAAAACCAATAAAACATCATATATAAAATCACGCCTGTTTCCCAGCGGGGTAGGCAGAGATCACGACTTCGACATACTTCTTTAGTTTCATTCGCTCTCATCACATTCCTCATGATACTCGATTTAGAGTACCCTTGATCTGACCTTTTTTCAAAACGTGCCAAGTCAATCTATTTATTTAAAATATAAAATATTTTTAATATTGATATGGTCACTATAAGATGTTGTTAGGTTAGCTAATTACGTAATAACTTAAGACAGAAGGACCCTTAAGTAGGGACTGAATAAACTAACCGACTTGGTATTACATGTATTTCAAAACTTTTTACGGTAGAAGAACTGAGTTGCGAAGCTTTTTTTACAAGTTATGTTTTTCTGGCATTATTTGTTTCTCCCACAAGTACCTACAAAACAACACTATTAATATTAAAAATAATTATATTTGAATAACTCCAGTATTAATATGACACAAGTGCCACTGGGATATTTTATCAGCACAGAAACTGTTTACTATAAACATGTTAAACGTATATTTATGTAAATAGTTTAATAACTTGTTAGCTTTCCAAGTGTTTGTGTTTGTTTAAGAATAAATTAACGCTTGTTTCCAACTATCTTGTGAAAGTTAAACTGTAGAATTTGTATTTAAAATATAGGTAATCTTTCTAATATATAACACTAGCCGACCCGTGATAGACGTAGTCCTGTCAAATTTCAGTAATCGAATAGAAAAGACTGAATATTTTTAGTCTGTGATGTCAGATTTGTTGCACTCCAGCGCCATCTATACAGAAATCATCCCTTTTCAGTTTTTTGATCGTTTTGGGATGTTTTTAAATTTTTAAAGTAGTCTATTATTTATTCGGGCATTATATCTACATTTACAGCAAATTTCAACTTAATCCGTTTTATCGTTTAGGCCTGATTGAGGAACAAACATACATATATGATACAAAAGATATATGTTTGTACCTTAATCAAACCTAAAAGACCAAACTGATTAAGATGAAATTTGATGTCGTATGTACATAAAAAACAGATAAACAGAAGAGGGAACTTAAAATCCTAACTTATAAATGATAAAAACTCAAAATGAACGATTTTGGTATAGATGGTGTGCAAAAAAATTGACATCTCATACCGAAAACAATGAGTTGTCATAGCAACGCATTCTACCGTTTTTACCCTTTGGATGCGGAACCCTAAAAAGTAACCTTAATTTGAATACCTAGTCATCACATTGAAAAGCAAACTAAGCAAGCTACGAGAGGTAACGTTAGAGCGTTAGTTGTAGAGGGAGATAGCATTTAAGGCGCTCCCAGTCGACGATTATTTTTGTTCGAAACGAAAAAATAAATACTTGTGAACAAGCCACATCTCCTATTTTATAATGTATAGTATATGTGAATAAAGATGTACCCATCTTTAATCACTTCGATAAATAATCCTACCGACCGCTGCAATGATGACAAACACACGTCCGCGCGTGGTCAGCCTTAGCTTTTCGAATAAATTAATGATATAAATTAAGTATAATTACTTATCAAAAATCTATCCTAATAGAAATCTAGATCTACGTATTACCTATCTTTAACAATAAATCACAAGTTGATTTTAATAATAAGTATATAAAATATTTCGATCATAAATTCTAAAACGTATCATTTTGAAATAATATTTTTATCGTGAAAAGTTTCTGCTATTATGTTTTCAGCTTAATAGAAATCTAGGTAGGAACCTGAAGTAATATACTTATAAAAATAGGAGATGTGGCTTGTTCAGAAGTATTTCTTTTTTCGTTTCGAAAAAGAGCAATCAGCGACTGGCAGCCTCTTAATAGCTGGTTTAATTATGGCCACCATTCATATAAGGGCTTTGTCTTCGAGGCGACGTCTATTGGAGACTGGCCATTGTCTTAAGAGAAAGTTCGTTTATAATGTGTAAATGCTACACCCACTATCTGTGGCTTTGTTGTATCAGATACAATGGCCATTGTTGGGGTATGGCCAGTGATATCGTGGCTATAATGCTTCTTATGATCTTATCTTTTCTCTTGTATCCTATGGAGTGGAAATTGCTGCTTTAAGATACTCCTACACTTATCTACACTACTAGTATTAGAGAGGTTTATTTTTTATTTCTGCATGTAATGAATGGATAAACTAAAAACAAATAGTCCTATTTTATTCTATCACCTATCAAAAGAAACATTATTAATTATTTGCCGCGAAATTTGCAATGATATAGCCTGAGGTATAGAAAATTTGTCTATAATATTCATAAATATATTCCATAAGCCGGGATGGACAGTTAGTTTTATCATTTTAAATATAAATACGGCTAATTACCACGATTTTTTTTGTATTGCTAACGTTTCGAGACAATTCAGATGCTCTTCATCATGAGCATCGCCCGCGATCAACGGCAGATCGGCGAATACTATTAAATTAGTAAACAACTCACAAATTAAATTTAAAAAAGAAAACTGCATTATCAATTCGGTCACATCTTCTCTTTCAGTTAATTTAAACGAAGATATACTTTATACATAGTACTTTTAATAATAAATTAATAGTATTAAAAGTATGTAATACAATTTAGACTATTATTGAAGCTCATTAATTAATAGTTATATTTATCATATGTCTTTGCTAAAAAAATATCTTTTAAGAGGCATTTTAATGACCGTCAGACCCTTTTCTGTGTGAAATAAGTATGTATGATACCCTTAGGCCGTTAGTTTGCCTAAAATTATTCTCCATCCCTTCTGCAGTGCAATTAGATTTCCCTTGGTGGCCATATAAATTGGTGGGTGGTAATAGAAATACTCAAAAATTTCTACTTAAACTTTGTTCAAACCTATTATGAAACAATAATAATTTCAGAACTTTGTAATACAATGTAATGTATCATTAATATAACTCGATTTTTATTTTATTTATTTATACATAATTAGCACGGTACAAGACCAATTACACTAATTATTTACACATTACATTAAATTCGATCATCACTACATAGTATAAAGCAAAGTCGCTTTCCGCTTCCCGCGTCTGTATGTCTGTATGTATGTTTGCTTATATCTTTAAAACTACACAACGGATTTTGATGCGGTTTTTTTTAATAGATAGAGTAATTCAGGAGGAAGGTTTATATGTATAATAACATGCTACCCGTGCAAAGCCGGGGCGGGTCGCTAGTTTAATACTAAATTAAAAATAATTACACGTATTAGATACCTACTTATAATGTAATACATTTTTACATGTCAATAGGAATGTCATAGATAAAATGAAATAAAAAGAAATGTCAAAAAAAATACAAATATTTTTTATAGATTTGAGCCGGGTGGCCAATAATCTTAACCCTAAAAAATATTAAGTTGATAACTTTATTTTATCATGTTTGAACGTTACGAGTACTGACTACCCTCTTTTGACATATTCGAGGATTTGAAAGGAAGTCCACCGTGTTTAAATTACAATCTTTATCCTATTCAATTGTTTTTATTTTAATTACGCCACAGTCTTACCCTACGTAGAATTTTCGTAGACTTTGCTACGACGTAGCACATCAATGTTGTAGACAAATATGTTATGTCAAAACATATCCTAGGTTTTTCCTACCATAAATGCTAGTTTTATGTTATTTACAACTAAATTGTTAGAGTTGGTTACTGTCTATTTTGTTATTTGTTCAATAATCATTTCATAATTAACCTACAAAAAAGCGGAGGTTCTCAATGTGCATGACCGCACATATATTTTTACCTGTAGGGCTATTTTGTAAAAAACATGATTATGTTATGATGTTGAATGCAATACTTAATGTTAGAGAATACCTAATCTGTACACTTTTCATAGTAACTATTCACTGTTCATGCACCTAGGTATAGGTGCATGAACAGTGAATAGTTCATGCACCTATACCTACGCTTCTGCGTAGGTATTGTATTGGAAGCGTAGGTATAGGTGCCTAAACAGCATAAAAAGCGTAGGTATTATGATATTTAGTACCAATAAATATTGGTATGAATATCGTAACATGATAATCATGTTTTTACAAAATAGCCCTGCTGGTGGTGATCCAATTTCGATGGTTTTTAGGGTTCCATACCCAAAGGGTAAAATCGGAACCCTATTACTAAGACTTCGCTGTCCGTCTGTCCGTCTGTCCGTCTGTCCGTCTGTCTGTCTGTCACAGGGCTGTATCTCATGAACCATGATAGCTAGACAGTTGAAATTTTCACAGATTATGTATTTCTATTGCTGCTCGAACAACAAATACTAAAAACAGAATAAAATAAATATTTAAGGGGGGCTCCCATACAACAAACTTGATTTTTGCATTCCAGCGCCATCTAGTTTCATTTGATGTTACTACGTATTATAGGTACTTTTCGCGGTTTTCATGCGACCGCTCGGGGTTTGAGAGGTAAGATGAAAGAGGTTTGCGATTCCGCTGGCAGGTGGCGCTATTTTACCACTATCGGTAAAGTTAGTCGGTAAATAGATGGTACTTCACATGATCGACTAAAAAGTTTGAAATTGAATTATTGAATTCATGTAGTGTAGGTAAATAGGTACCTAGGTAGATATTATTAATTTCCAATTAATTTCGAGTTCGAATCCTGGCCGTGCATCAATGGATATTTCTGTTCGAAAAATGTACCTATATGCGCGTTACACGTGTTTATAACAGTGAAGGAAAACATCGTGAGGAAACCTGTTAGTATTCTTGAAAGCGGCGACGGGATTGCAACCTGTCACGTGTGGAATGCTAACTACGTAGTTAGGTAAATAGGTAGGTTACGAGATATTATGAATTATTTTTTATGTTTCTAGGGTTCCGTATCTAAAGGGTAAAAAACGGGACTACTAAGACACCGCTGTCCGTCTGTCTGTTACCAGGCTGTATCTCGTGAACCGTGATAGCTAGACAGTTGAAATTTTCACAGATGATGTATTTCTCTAAAATCAGCATAAAATAAATATTTAAGTGAGACTCCCGTACAACAAACGTGATTTTTTTGCCGTTTTGATAATAGTACGGAACCTTTCGTGCGCGAGTCCGACTCGCACTTGGCCGGTTTTTTTTTATTGTGTAGAGAATAGTGCCAATTTGATCTATTAATTTTTTATTAATAAAAAACATGATTATCATGTTACGATAAGGACTATTAGTTCCTTCATTATACTAGACTATTCGATTGGTCAAAACATTTTCGCCGGTTTTCTTTTTAGTTTTTTAAATGTAGTATGTATTCAAAAATAATATCATAATCTAAACTCTCATCGAATATATGACGCTACTATTTGGATGATTCTAAATAGTGCAGTTGATTACTAACTCGAAAGCAAGCAATTAAAACTTCTTTGTGCGGTCCACCCCCTTAGGGGGAGGGGTCACTTGACTCAGCATAATTGGAAAACTTTCCCTGTGGAGCGCCAGCTAGCTGTGATAAAGGTTACTTGTTTGGACGACATTTCTGCGTTTTGTCCCGTCTTTGAGGTTTCCAGGCTTTATATAGAGATATATTTAGGAGATACCTAATGGTTGGGTTTTACCGGACACTATATTGTTGTTGGTAGTTAGATACAATGATTAAACCTTCTTCGCTTATGGTAAACTTGCTTTTGGCGCGAGGTATAAATGAATAAATAATAAATAAATATATATTAGTGGTCATTTTTGCACAAGCTTTTTAGCTAAGCAAAGCTTGTACTTTTTAAATAGAAATACGGCTAATTACCACGATTTTCCTTGTATTGCTGACGTTTAGAGACAATTCAAATGCTCTTCATCATGAGCATCGCCCGCGACCGCGATCAACGGCAGATCGCCGATCTGTGAATTGTCTCGAAACGTCAGCAATACAAGAAAAAACGTGGTAATTAGCCGTATTTCTATTTAAAATGATTAACGACGTTTTAATTCTATAAAGCTTGTACTATGGGAACTAGATAACTGATAAAATACTTATATACTTTTTTTTTGTAAATACATATGATACATACTAACACTCAGACTCAGAAGTAGCCTATATGCTTTTCTAGAGCATAGGCATCATGTATATTCCAAGTTTCACTCAAATCCGTTCGATCGTTTAGGCGTGATCGAGCAACAAACATCCAAACATCCTTACAAACTTTTGGATTTATAATATTAGTAAAATCGTACTAATTGAATAACGAAAATCTTAGAAGGATGGCGGGAAAGGTTCTTACTAAGACACAAGGGTTATGGCAGAGACACACTTACGTACGCCACTAGCTAATCGCTTTCATACATTTAGTATGGTTAGAGACACATTTGGGTGTCGTGTCGTGTCGCAAACGCTGTCTTGCGATTGGCTAGTGGCGCGACACGCCGCGCCACGACACGTAAGTGTGCCGGCGCCATTAGATTTACGTTTTTGTTGCGGGTCTGTGTTCTGGAGTACTTAGGTAACTCATCATCTTCTTGCTCTTATCTCACGTAGAGTTGGCACAAAATGTATTATTTTTCCTTTTCCCTCTATCGGCCGTCATCTTATCACTCACTCCTTTCTTATCCATCTTATCTTGCACACAGTCCATCCATCTTTTCTTTGGTCTACTTCTATTTCGACATCCACAAAAACCGGAGTTCGCGAAAGAGTACGCATGTGAATGCGTTTATTTAGGAATGTTCTCAGTCACCAAGAAAGGCTTACTTTTCAGTTGCCAAAAAATAAGTATTCTGGTGTAAAATATTTTTCAAAGACAAGCTTTTGTAAAATCATTTAAACCATTGAGCACCAGCGCGGTATCACCTGTCACATCATATAACATTGTCATCGGAACTTGACAAGTATGCAAAGATTTTGCTCAATCGAAGTATTTACTAAGGAGTTCCATTGTGAGTGTCTGTTGAACAGCTCCTGACTCCATCATCAGATCAGCTTACTATCACCATATTATTGCACTGTCGTCGAAGCTACGAATGCGAAATTTCAGCTCAATCGGTTGAGGATAACTGCTTCAAAATTGAGTTGCAAGATTCCACCTTAACAAACATAGTTACATACAGAAATACATTGCAAATTAAATTAAAACAAAATTGTAAAAATGCATATAGTTTCTGCATATTTCTTTTACAAAATACATAGGTCTACTTTTACACAATAGATGAAACTTCCGCAACCATTTGCAAATACCATCAAGGACCGAGGGGGTCACAGATGGCCGCTAGGGGTCGTAGGGTTGTCTTAATTTTGCCGTATTAGTGAGTCTTGCACCCTTTCGATATTAATCGTGAGGGGCCGGGGTCACTGACACCAAATTAAGATGGGAAATGAGGGTCCAGCGTAATCTTTAGAATGTTTCCTCAAATCGTTTCTCCCAGATATAAATAAAATTTATACATTTACTAGCTAGTTAGTCACTTTCTCGACAGACTTGGTTCTGTCAAATTTCAATAATCACACACAAATAAACACTTCGTTTTTCCGAACTTTCGCCACTCATCTAAGTCTATTAAATAAATAAATATAAATATTGGCGGACTTTACACACAGCGCCATCTAGCCCCAAACTAAGCAAAGCTTGTACTATGGGAATCAGATAACTGATAGAATACTTATATACTTTTTTTTTGTAAATACATACTTATTATACATATTAACACCCAGACACAGAACAAACATCTTGACAAATATTTGCCCAAATATACACAAAAAAAATCTTAAAAATCGGTGAAGCCGTTTCGAAGGAGTTTGGTTACAAACACTGTGACACGAGAATTTTATATATAAGAAAGTTTGACTGCCTGTAGCTTGATTTTCCTGACAAGGAAAGCCCCAGGATTAAAATATTCCTGTTATAAGATTACATAAGATAAGATAGGATCATGACTGTAATTCCCAAGTACGGTATACATCAACTCAGAACTCCACGCGCTCAGATCTTAGTACCTGAATAAAAGGAGTAGTCAGAGGCACGTCCAAACATTACATTTGGCACATGTCCACATTTTACAGTAGTTAGATTTCCATATTAAAATAACCTTAAAAAGCAAACACCTACGATCCCACGTCACAATGCCGAGAATCGCAATAATACGGTGCGAAATACATAAAAACTAGTCGACAATACCTATTTTCATAGTTCTGAACATAAACTTCATGACGTACTACAGAGCTAGTAAATAATGTATGGAAGAGATATATAATGCACGCTCCTATCGTCGAGCTATCCAACTTTGTAAATTACTTTCTCAGATAGCCGAGCGTGTTCTATAGTGGATACAAAAGTTTGCCTGAATTACGTAATCATTTATGAAACTAGCTTAGAACACGACTTTGGTCGAACATAATCTATGCTTGAGTATCGATTTTTGTTCGAATTTGATTATAGAATGCTCCTTAGATTCAATAATTGATAATAAGTAGGTTATTACCTTTTTTTTTAATACCTACTAGTTAGATTGTATTTGAAATTATGATTGGACGTACCTCTGACCCTCATTAGACATCTCCAAGGATCTCAGCGCTTGGAAATCTGAGCACTGGAGCTTTCAAAGAATTTACGAAAAGGATCATCGAAAAAAATAATGGGCACCAAGCCGAGTTTGTTGCCTGATTCTTCTAGGCATGGTTGCGAGGAACAGGCGTAGCTTCTCCTAGCTCCTAATACTTGAAAAGTCTAGAAAGTCTTAAGAGTGATTCTTGTGATTTTATTGAAATAAAATACTTTTTGTCTCTGACTTTGACAGGGTGTCTTCCGTACTTAGTCATAATCCTCTAATCCTATTTCATGCTGTCAATGTTTGATAAAAGATAGAAAACTATTCAAAAAGTTAAAAGCACCTCATTATTAATGCGGCCACTGTGGATAGGGTCTGCGTGTGCCCACAAAGGCACACACAACTATCGTAGAACTTTGCTTCTCCCTGTGGCCTCCCTTGCACCATGTGGCAACGCTACTGTACCGCATCATGAAGCTCACCCAGACCGTGGCACCTCACGTTCGACTGTATCATCTAAAAGAGTCATAAAAACCAGTTTGGCCATGTTGGACGAATACAGTACCTAGACATTCAATACGAAGGTGAGCATCTCGGGCATGTATCAATGAGATTTTCTGTTTAAAAATCATTGACACGAAGCTGTGCGGAGCTGCGCTAAGCTGTGAGAAGCGGGCCAATGACATCGCTCAGATATTCGAGTTTGAAAATGTCGAGCGCTGTATTTGGTCCGCTCCGCAAAGCATCGCACAGCTACACGTAGGTGGAAACTTACCTTAAAAGGGTGAAGAGAAACATCGTAATGTTGGGTCGCAACGTGCCCAATGTAATGTTTGATCATTTTTCTGACTGTCCTCTTGAGTTATTTTCAAGAATATAAGAGCGTGAAGGTTTGAATGGATTCAACTCACAGTTTTTAAACTCTGATAACAGGACTTATAATTTCGAAGCTCGGGCGAACTCTGCGTTTGAGAAATATACTCTTGGCGACAATGCCATTTGGGCATTTGTTGCCTGGACGTCATGTTCTATAAAACAAATGGGACCTAATCACATTTGGCAATCCGAAAACTGGAATCCACGATTAAATATCTCAATCGGTAACTTGTACATTAATATTATATACCTGTAAATGCAGCATTCTAGCCGCCCATCGCCAGCACCAGTTGTTTTCTTACACCATCCGAGTTTTCCAACTCATTTGCATTCAAAAGCAGATAGTGTTGATTCGCTGATACCGTACCTTTGTGGGATCTATGTAGTCTAGAAAGTTGCACAACCCGTTCCGCCATCAGCGATGCCAGTGCTGCCAGGAACCAACTTTCGCGAAGTTGGCGTAATGTTGCGGCAAAAACGCTTACGGTGGGTTTAACAATTACCTAAGCAGGCTCCGCAAAGTTCCGAGTTTGTACGCTTTGAGCGTTTAGTTATATTGTTTAAATTATGTTTTAAATTGTAGGTATCGGGTGCGCTGTGACAGATACAGTTTGTTGGAAAACTGATCTTTGTGAAATTCGTTTCGTTTCGGCCACAGTGCAGACAGCAGTCGCAGTCGCAGTGGATTTGTACAATTATATTGTAGTACTGATAAATATCTATATATTGGATATCAAAAAATAAAATTTAATAATTTAGGCAGAAATTTTAATTAACTATGTAAACACACGGAGAAAAAAATTCACTTAACTACCAGAAACGACTTTTAAATAATAATCTAGTACAATGAAACAATATTAAGTCATGTTAATCGTAATTATTTCTAGGAATATTATAAAAACCTGGTAAAAAAGTTTAACATGTTATACAGTATAAATTATTGAAATCTGGAATCTGGACTACTTATCAATATTGTGTCGTACAGTATACACAATAAAATTGCCTTCAAATATAGTCTAACTCGGGTTACAACGACAACGATAAAGTCCTTCCAAAGTTTAGTGTACAGATACAGTTTTAGACTTACCCTCGTATTCAAGAACGACACTATGAGAACACGCACCCACAGTGGACGAAATCTTTTTTTAGGGTTCCGTACCCAAAGGGTAAAAACGGGACCCTATTACTAAGACTTCGCTGTCCGTCTGTCTGTCTGTCTGTCCGTCTGTCTGTCACAAGGCTGTATCTTATGAACCGTAATAGCTAGACAGTTGAAATTTTCACAGAATATGTATATATGTTGCTGCTATAACAACAAATACTAAAAACAGAATAAAATTAATATTTAAGGGGGGCTCCCATACAACAAACGTGATTTTTTTGCCGTTTTTATATATAATGGTACGGAACCCTCCGTGCGCGAGTCCGACTCGCACTTGTTATCATAAACATCACTTTATGTGTTGAGCGGCACTATGGCGCACGCTACCGTGTGCCTTTAGAGCTCAACTTTGGCTAGAGGCACACGACAATGTGCCTCTAGTCATACTATGCAGTGTCGCACAAAAGTGTTTTTTTAGAAAAAAGATTTCGTCCACTATGGGTGCGTGTTCTCATAGTGTCGTTCTTGAATACGAGGGTAAATTGTGCAACGATAAAGGTAGACAAATGTCGAGATGACGGACAGAGCGATGTCAAAATGACGTATTTTTTTCTAAAAACCTTCCAAAATTCGATATAACAGGTAGGAATGTGTGTGTAACAGTGAGTAATTGCAACAATCGCCTCTGTCCACTAGCTCTAGCATTAGGTAAGGACCATTAAAACTGTCGGGCTACACTATGTTTTCAATTACAGGAGGCTCGCGAGATATTTGCCCCGTGTAGGGCTGCCACGCACATGCATTGTTAATCAATATGAGATATTTTTGTACAACCCTATTTGTCTTTCATTTGTTTCTAAATCCTAATAAAATTGGGAGATTTACATTAGCCATTAGCTTAAAACGTTGATACTTACGTAATTTTGTAAGTTATTATTTATAGTACACACCTAACGACTTTCTAACGACTCGTTTCTATGTTGTTTTGAGTAAAATCATTTATTCTACTCGCCATTGTCATAAATTCATAATTTTATTAATATCTTCATATATTCTTACATTCTTATTATTATCAACAAAAAAAGTCACGACTTTAATCGTGATATATTACGAGCTAATTGAAATCCGTGACCTTCAGACTGAAAGTCGAAGTCCTTCCTACTCAATTATCACGGTTTGTACACAAAATATATTTAGGTATTATTAAAATATTGCTGCAAACTGTACTGAAAAATGTGGGTATTGTGCCTAACTTAATGTTTAAACGTGCCTCTGACTAATCTATTTAGACATCTTCAAGGATCTAAGCACCTGGAGATCTGAGTCATCTGACCATTCTATTAAAAATATATTAATAACGGTTGCGTAGCAGCCTTAGTGGTCGCCGACGGGGCGTTTGCGTGCCTTCGCCATTCCACTATTGCGCCATTCGAGCCATTCAGCGCCATTCACGATGCTATTTCCCACCTTTCGTTCCTCACCTTCGCAAGATGACGAATAGATCGTTTTACATTTCTCTTCTTCGTTTTGAATAGGCGAAGGCTTTTGTTCCTTCATTTGTTTGTAGAAACAGTGTGACATGGAACTGAAACTTACAATGATTAAAAGATTGGTAAACTTACCTACCGAATCAGACCCTTTTGATTCTGAAATGCATTATGAAGTTAAGTTTAGTCTTATGCCAATATTTTTTTTACCAGCTTTATTTGTATAAATAAATAGCAAATATTTACCTCAGAATATTTACAAAATATATATATCTTACCTAGATTATCTTCTCTAGCTATCTTAGAAGAACTCTTTAAGCTAAAAACTATTTAGACTTAGTCTAGAAGTGATTTTGCACTTTTTTGTATCATAGTCGAAGTTCGCTTTGATAACGAAGTAAAGAACTTCGTTATCAAAGCGAATCAGAAATTACCTAAAATTATTCATTCTACATATAAAATCTGTTCACATAACGCTAATTTCTATTCTAGTCAAACAAACGTTGACTTGTGGTATTCATTAGCTCGCTAATACGTGTTACTTTATCCTAATCTTCCTACAAAACGCTGCTAAGAATTTTCCGATAACAGCTTTAATCCCTACGAGTTAGAGTTCAAATTGCTTTGTAACAAAATAATAATTTAAAGTCGATTTGACAACTCGGAACCAAGTATTTCGCCACATTGTTTTGCATTCAGCATAATAAAAGGAATTTGTTAATTTCAAATACGGTTGTACTGTGGTTAAGTTTCTACAGATAATGACCTTCTACCTATGTTTCAATGAATATATTTTGGTTATAAGCCTATTCGCATTTTTTTTGAAGCTTTTAGTCGTGTTTTTTCGACAATAGCAGTATGTTTTGATGAAGATTTGTGTAGTTACTTACATTTATTCAATACCAACATAGCTGATACCTTTTTATTTAACCTACACTTATCTTTTCATGATGATCCGATTTTGATTAAAAAAATATTTTATTTTTTATTAATTAAAAATCTATTGTGTATAAAATAGTCAGAAGTTGATTCCATACAAATTGTTTTTATGTAGGATCAATAGCTCCTTCATAAAACTTAAGAAAACTATATCGTCCGACTTTTCGATTAGTCGAACGACATTTTCAACAGTTTTTCTCAGGATCATAGGCATAGATAATGCTTATTAGGGATCATAGAAAATGGCATAATGTGACATACAAGCATATTTTTTAATCTTACCGTTCATTATACAGGCTCTGTTCAATCGCCGGTTTAAATAGAAAGTCCAAAGATAAGAGAAAAGCGGGTCGAAAGGATCCGGCAGTAATGATTCCGGGAGTCACAATTATGAAGGGGAAGTGCGTGCGCCCGATCTTAGAGGAGCCAGGGAGGGACATTATTAATGCTTGTACAGATATGGTGAAATTAAAATTGTATTTTATTACATACTAGTAAAAAACCTCGCGACTTCGTTCTCGTGAAGTTATTTTCTAACAGAGTGTGCACCCCTTTTGGAGTAGAATTTTAGGCAATTCCTTTCTTAGTGCACCTCTACACACCAAAAGAATTATACCCTCCAAGTTTCATGTTTTTAAGTCCTTTATCTAATACAGAATAAGTCGTTGATCTAACCGTTGCGATGCTGTCTATGGATAGCTCATCTGATCCAGATCAACCAGTCAGAGACGTCTTCAAAATATTAGATACCAAAATTATTTACCTAAATACTATGAATAAAAAATAGGATCACGACTGTAATCCCCAAGTACGATAGACAATAGACATCCTCTCAGATCTCCAGACGCTTAGACCCTTTGAGGATGTCTAGTGGGGGTAGTCAGAGGCACGTCCAAACATTATATTTGGCACATGCCCACATTTTGCAGTAGTTAGTATTCCATACGTGACAGGTTGCAAGCACATCGCCGCTATGAATAACAAAACAAGCATATTGCGTATTGTGTGTAAACGAATCGCGAAAATATTTTATGATTTTTGTCCCCAAACTACTATTAAAACGGGATTCAAAGGATTGTTAAAGTAATGTATTTGATTATAATACATGATTGAGTACCAACCTGGGGTAAATGCCTCTTTAAGTTAGTAGTCTATTTTACTTTTTTTTTATGTCATAATCTTTGACGACTAAATTTAAGATTTAATATACGAACGTTGGTTTTCGAATCTGGATATTAATGTTTATATCTGTACATTAACATAGGGTAGCGTCGGTTGTCAGGGGGTTAGATAAAGCGTTATTATGCTAAAGGATCGCAATATCTTGAATAGACCGGGATTTTCAAGTTAAAGGGTCCAACCCGTGCGTACTTGTCTTGTTTTCGCGAATTAATTTCACTGTATATAGGGGTTACTTTGCTCTATCTCTTTCTGTTTATTTGCTATTTCGTATTATCGTGGATAGATCTAAGATTATGTAGGTAGTACACGGATGGATCGAATTGCAAAATGTACGTTTGTTATCCGATTGTATAAAGTCTATACATATAATAAAACTGTTCAGTTCAATTCTGTACATTGAATAAAAACTAAAAAAAAAACTCCGTGGGGCCTATATACAAGTAACATAAGCCAAAAAACACATTTTGAAATTTTTGTCTGTCTGTCTGTCTGTTGTCCGGCTTTCACACAAAAACTACTAGACGGATTTTAATGATACTTTTTTGTTATGTAGCTACTAGTTCTCGGCAACATATAGGCTATAATTTATTTTGAAGATTGGAATACCAGATGTGAAACTATCTGTCCTCCAGCGAAGCGGGCACGAGTTAGCTAGTACGAAATAAAATAGAAAAAGGCTTAGGAATGCCTATATTTGTTGTTAATCTTATATTAAAAATACAAAAGTTTATGAGGATGTCTATAGGTATGTGCCTCAATCACGCTCCAATTACCAAATACATTTGGACGCAACTTATAATATACATAGCCTATGTCCTAAAATAATATGCAAAGCCGCGAGTAGGTACTAGTATGTGCATTTTATTGATAGGGCGAATTTAAACATATTCAATTCAAGACTTTTTTGTCATCTAACCTGCGATAAGACCGCCCATTGTATTCCAAATTCCAATATCACTTAGTTCATTGTTTTTTTATTATTTCACAAGGTGGATAATAAAGCGTTTTTAAGGTTCCGTACCCTAAGGGTAAAAACGGGACCCTATTACTAAGACTTCGCTGTCCGTCTGTCCGTCTGCTGTATCTCATGAACCGTGATAGCTAGACAGATGATGTATTTCTCTTGCCGCTATAACAAGAATAAAATAAATATTTATGTGGGGCTCCCAACGGCTCTTGGCTGGTTTTTTATCTATCTTGTGAGCTATATCCCATTAGGAAGTGTCAGTCCCATTTCAAAACCTTAAAACTGTTGCCAGCATGTAAAGGGCCCGGTAACCCTTTAACAAATAAAGTTGCATATCAGCACGAATGCATTTGAATGTATAAACACGAGAGCATTCTGTTTAGCGACTCTACGGGCAGAATGGTGCATCTTTTGATCTCAGATCGTCGCGGCTCAGTGGCTGTGGCCATTCTGCAATGAACTGAACAGAATGCGATCGCTGTCTCTACCCTTGGCACCATCTGACGCTATCGTATTGCTGGAGAGTTTATCGCAAACGAAAATGTTATGTTACTACAAAAAACAACCAATTATAGCACAAATAACATCACAAATAATTTCAGAAACAAGTGCTGTGGGCACTGCGATTAAGGTGATAAGTGAAATTTCTGACGTTTTGTATGGGCTGAGTCTACCCGGATAAGACGAAAAAGGTGATAAAACTGCATTATCTTGAAAACAATCATATTGAAAAAAAATGACTTTAATTTAGGTAGCTTAGTATGACTAATTGATTATCTAACGAATTATATAAAAATTTACTATTCAGCTATTCATAGTTTTGATTAAAAGCGAAACTAGTGTTTTTGAAGAGCCAACTTTGGTAAATAAATCTATCGAGATAAGTTTCATCAATCGTGTTTCTGTCTTTAATTTATCTAGATTAAATCCTTAAGTTATCTTTGTCTTATAAAACAAAACTGTATGTTTTGCGGTTATTGAGAAAAAACGATTCTGCATTCATCAAAAACATTTATTACTCGTCTTAAGACTCTTTGGAATAATCTTATAAGCACCTACATAGGTTCATAGATTTAGTAATCATTCAAAAGTCAGCTTCCTTATTCAACAAGAAGGGCGTTGTCGATAACATTAACGACAAAAATGCGATGACATTGCGCTATAAATTACAATGGCTGGAAACAATCCCATCAATACTAGCTTCCGCCAGTGGATTCGTTCGCCCCCACATAAAGTGGGATAAGGACAAGAAGATAATGATGGTGTTAAAAAAAAATAAAAAAAATTGGATCACGACTGTAATCCCCAAGTACGGTAGACATTCTCTCAGATTTCGAGACGCTTAGAACCTTTGAAGATGTCTAGTGGGGGTAGTCAGAGGCATGTCCAAACATTATATTGGGCACATTCCCACATTTTGCAGTAGTTAGCATTCCATACGTGATAGGTTGCAAGCCCATCGCCGCTTATAAGAACACTAACTAGTTTCCTCACGATGTTTTCTAGAATTTTAGAATTATTCGAACAGAAAAATCTATTGATGCACGCCGGGATTCGAACCCACGACCTTCAGATTGAAAGTCGAGGTACATCCCACTCGGCCAACACGGCTAAAGTCCGCCAATATTTATTATTATCATTATTATTATGTTGCACCATGTTATCGCGTTTCTTGCACGGATTATTAGTGAATAAGGAGGAGGAGTTTGCCTACGATGCTCCAACGGAATATTAATTGATTCCATATTGCATGTGTCCTATTGCATCATTTCCTCTTAACTGAGATCCAATCGGTTTTCTCACCTGGTCACTTCAAGTGTGCAATTTGAAGTGAGCTTTATCGTTTTACATTTTTGATGCTAGTATTTTGAATTGATAACTACTGCAAATTCAAATTCAAAAATAATTTATTTCAATAAAATCACAAAGATCACTTTGAATCGTCTTAGGAACTAGGTGAAGCTACGCCGATTCCACGCAACCAAGCCTTGAAGAATTAGGCAACAAACACGGCTTGGGGTCTACCTTTTTTTTAATGATCCTTTCCTTAATGCTATGTAGAGCCCCAGTGTGGTGCCAATCGAACAAGGTGAAGGCTCAAACAAGAATAAATGTGAAAACAAGAAAAAATACAAAATGTGGGCATGTGCCAAATATAATGTTTGGACGTACCTCTGACTGCCCCCACTAGACATCAAAGGATCTAAGCGTCTGGAGATCTGAGAGAATGTCAACCGTACTTGGGGATTACAGTCGTGATCATATTTATTTTATTTACGGCTTTTTTAGACTTGAATCCAAAACTAGATCTCTCCGACCATACACACACAAAAACTTGTATTGTAGTTGGATGCTGTGACAGATATTCAGATAGACGCAAATTTCAAATCGAACAGCATAGCCAAAACCCAAAAATATCTAACACATTAATCTAAACTAACGAAAGCGTCGGATCAATACGTAGGGTGAAACTTAAATTTTGTCCCCCCAAGAAGCTGAGGACGGCTCCAAATTCGTATGTTAATACGAACCCCCCCTACCCACCCCTTCTTGCACCCTCGCGCCCGGGGAGGCCGAACTATTATAAAGGGTAGCACGAAAGTTAGATTAATGATGTTAGGAGCTGACCAGTGTATGGGTAAAAGCGGTGGTGGATTTTAGAATACATAAATAAATAAAAAAAATCGTGTTGGCCGAGTGGGAGGTACCTCGACTTTCAATCTGAAGGACGTGGTTTTGAATCCCGGCGTGCGTAGTATTCGTAAGCAGCGATGGGCTTGCGATGGAAGTATCTCTGCATTCTGTGCCGTAGGTTGTGGTTTCGATTCCCACATAGGGCAAATATTTGTGTGATGAAACGCTTAAGACAAGTATTATATGTATTCTATCAGTAATCCGATTCCAACAGTACAAGCTTTGCTAATATGGGGCTAGATGGCGATATGTGAAATGTCCATCAATATTTAATTCAAAAAAATTAACGATCACGACTGTAATCCCCAAGTACGGTTGACATCCTCTCAGATCTCCAGGCGCTTAGATCCTTTAAATATGTCTCGTGGGGATAGTCAGAGGCACGTCCAAACATTATATTTGACACATGCTCACATTTTGCAGTAGTTAGCATTCCATACGTGACAGATTGCAAGCAACGCTATTTTTTATTATAGTACAAAAGTAACTATTCATTATATTTTCATCTCACATCTATCTCCTGCGCCCGTACCGCTCCTATCGGAGGTCCGCGGTAAAGTGTGGACGATCTAACTTCGCCTTACACACACACGCGTGCGCACACAACCTCAAGCACATAATGTAACGTGACGCCGCGGGCGTGTGTGAAACTCACGGGATTAGATTCGTTAAGTTCACCCACTGCTTTCCATCATACACAATGCTGCCAACCTGACTTTTCATTCCAATAATCGTCTCACTGATTTTTAAATCGACGAAAAAAGGGAGATTCTCAATTCTACTACAAATACTGGCCTATCGATCCCTACTCAGTACAAAAATGTTCTTCGGTTATCTTTTTAGCTGTGAAGTGTGCTGTGATTAAATGGTAGTTCGGTGTTTTCATTTTCGCACCGCGAGTAGTTTTATTTTAATATTACTTTAATATCTTGTGGTTTGGCCTTTGCATTGTTAATGGTATGATGGCCCTGAAAAATAAGAAACGTTTGGTAAAAGAAACGGTAAGGTAAGAAGTTCTAAATACGCCTCGTAGCCGTCTTTAACACTAATGTTTTTCTCATTTTTGACCGACTTCAAAAAGGAGGAGGTTATCAATTCGCCTGTATGTTGTTTTTTTTGTGTGTATGTTACTCGATTACTCCTGCGTCAGAGGACGGATTTACAAAATTATTTTTTAATTGAAAGCTTATGCTTCCGTTGGTCACATTACCACCAAGTCAGCATCTGATGATGGGATCCCAGGGAAATCGAGAGAAACCTTCAAAATGTATGGGCATTGATAGTGGTTCTCAACTGTAAACCTTGCCTTTCTTTCATTGGCATACACCGAGTGGAGGGCTAGCCGGGGTAGGGTTCCTAGATCTCGCAGAGAAGAGAACCCCTACAATTTTTATTTATAAACATGAAGTCGGTTTTATTTTTAGTTTTTTAAACGTAATTAAAAATATATATATATAGTACTAGCGACTCGCCCCGGCTTTGCACGAGTTTGATACATATAAACCTTCCTCCAGAATCACTCTATCTATTAATAAAAACCGCATCAAAATCCATTTTGTAGTTTTAAAGATATAAGCAAACATACATACATACATACAGACGCGGGAAGCGGAAAGCGACTTTGCTTTATACTATACTAGCTGTCCCGTGCCCGCTTCGCTGGGCGACAGACATTTCTAATTGTGATCAATTTGGATGGATATGGCTCGAATGGAGATAGGTATCCTCGGAATATAAGCAAGTTGTCCCGTTGCTGACTCCGTGAAGATATAGATAGTGATAGTGATTTCGACTGTAATCCCCAAGTACGATAGACATCCTCTCAGATCTCCAGACGCTTAGATCCTTTGATGATGTCCAGTGGGATTCCAAACTTTATATGTATTTAGCACATGCTCACATTTTGCAGTAGTTAGATTCCATACGTGAGAGGTTGCAAGCCCATCGCTGCTTATAAGAATACTAACTGGTTTCCTTATGTTTACTAAAGTAATTATATGGTTTGAAAACATGCCGATTTCCTCACAGTTTCCCATCATCGCCAAAACTCAATGACTTTTCCTTCTAAGTATTAAATATTATATTTTCTACACTGTGTCGCATGCAGACTGGCATGTGGAAATGTAGTGGTGTTTCGAACATTAGAAACTCATAGTTTTAGGTAAATACATACTCCTCAGGGTGTTTCGTTATAAAGGATTTAATTGCAGGGTAGTTTAGTGGCGGTTTTCAGACTGTAATATGCACTGCTTTGTTCATGTAACATTCTCTTTGGAAATATTTCATTACTAGCCGACCCGTAACGTCTGTTACGGGTCGGCTAAATCCTAAATTTCAATAATTGCATATAAAAAAGCTATTTAGCATACGGACAGATGGACAGACGGACAGACGGACAGACGGACAGACGGACAGACGGACAGACGGACAGACGGACAGACGGACAGACGGACAGACGGACAGACGGACAGACGGACAGACGGACAGACGGACAGACGGACAGACGGACAGACGGACAGACGGACAGACGGACAGACGGACAGACGGACAGACGGACAGACGGACAGACGCACGAACGATTTCGATTTCGATTATAGATCTCGATACGAGATTTCAATAGGATAATTTTATGTTATTCGGGGAAATTTGCCAAAAAAGTTGCCACTTATACTTAATTATTGCCGGTTTTTACGGCGTTTTCCGTTTGTTCTGGGGTATAGCTCTTTGCTAGTGCCATTTCTGCAAACGCCGTAGTTAGACAATAGAAAAAAGCAAGTTTCTATATTTTGTCCATTACTGGAAAATGAGAAAATACAAGATCCAGTAATAAAAATCTTCTCTCACACGTAAAATTACGAACATAGAATTTAATTGAACACTAAACATACCGTAAACTCACCTACAATACCATTTAATAACGTATTTTTCATAAGAGCATATCAATTACGAGCAAATTCAAACATTCGGTACCTACTTTCTTAACGATGAATGCAATAAAAACAGATTTTTAAAGATGGCCCCCGCCCGAGTTTCTTGTTTTCTTCACCATTTGCAAACAAAAAGGCCGAATGAAATGAAAATTCGTATTATGAAAATCAGATAATTGTAGATTAGGATCAATTGTTAATAACGTGCGAAAAACTAATTATTAAACTTATTCATGTCATTTGTTTGTCTTTCTTTGCATCATTGGATCTCGGTCCAACACTGGTGCTTCTATATTTATTTGTTTTCAATTTATATTACATACAATTATACCTGTCGCACCAAACTATAACTTTATGCATATTTACAGTTAAACTACAGATAAATTTAAAGGAAATTTCTTAGTACTCCTAGAAGGTCAGCCAAAACAAGATAGCTAAGCTATTTTGAACTATTACTCGTAATTCTTGCACTTTAACGACCGACAGACACCCAAATCTCTCAAAATCCCAACATTCTAAAACAAGATATTCAAATCTAATACATAAACTGTAGTGTGTGTGAGTGGGACGCACACAAACAAGAGCATCCTCAAGTGGTCCGCCTTCACATCCACCATGATGTGAGTACAAGCAATACTTCGTAGTACACCCAAAAAATGTAATTACTTTTACTCAAAAAAGATTGTAGGTGGGGTTGCTCGGGTTTTAAAACATTAAAATAGCTATATTCTGATTTGGATGTTTTTTTTCTATTGTGTAGAGAATAATTCAAATTTAATCCCGTTTAAATTTATTTATATAGGACTAATAGTTTCTTAATAAAACTTAAAAAATAATAAATGTGTTTTCACTTTTTGATCGACCGAAAAAATTCCGCCCATTTTTTTCAACTAAAACTATTGTATTAAAACTAATTAATACTTTATTTTAAAGAACCACATATCCCAGGAATCATTAAAATCAGTTCAAAAAATAACATTATCTAGTACACTAACTTAATAGAGGCAAGAATATTAACCATTCAAAATAAATAAAACTTGTTTATTAATATTCCAAGATACCATAGTTCATCTGAGATGTTAAAAAAGTTCAACGGTCAAGTCAGCTTGCCCTGCGTGACCCAAGGTCGGCGCATGCGCATGCGTAATTATGGGAACGCAACCCTTATTGTAAGAATGATCTCTGACTGATCTCACGATGACCGGTTATAGTTCAAGCTTAAGATTAATTTATTCTTTTTATATTAAAATACTTTATGATTATTGTGGAAATTTAACGGAATTCGGTTCATATTGAGTTTCTCACGCTTTTTGAAATTATTGGGGTTAAGGTGTTTTGGTTTCATAGTTTTGTGAACTGTCGGGGTTGTACGTCGTGTTAATATACAGTGCACAGTTTTAAGTGATTAGTTTTATCAATCCACGAAGAGAAACTTAAATAACTATAAATTAAGTAAGTGTCGTTACAGACAGTTTAATACAAAATTAATTTCAAAAAACATTTTTTTTTATTATTTGTTTCAAAACCATCTAAATAGTTATTTAATAAATTTTTTTGAAAGTTAAACAAAGCTGAAAATATATTAATCCTACCTACTATTCGGTAAGTCTGTTTTTTTACGATCTCGTATTAGTTGAGCTGACTTGTTTATTATTTATTTATTTTGTTAACATGAGTAGGTACCTACGTAATATGACTTGTACCTATTTGATAATAATATCCGTTTTTATATATATAATGAATAATACATGAAAAAATATAATAAACAAACCTTAATATTATAAAAAAAACTATCTCAAAAAATGTTATTACAAAGCAACAAAAATAATCTGAATATTTTGCGTGTACTGAAGTGCGCGCCGCCCACATCTCGCGATTTCGAAACTACACTCACACTCTGATATTTCATCCCGAAGTTGTCGCTTCGAATCGCTAGCTTTCTACCCCTTTTCCAACACCCCTTTATGCAATAGCTGCCATGGCCGAATTATTTTGATATGCAAATAAAACCATTACTTTAATTACATAAATCTTAATATCCAATGGAAGATTTAACAAATTTTGATACTATAGAAAGTAACATAACAATTTCTTTTTACTCTTCTTGTTTCATATCAAGTGCTTCTATTTTTAGAGTTCCGTACCCAAAGGGTAAAAACGGGACCCTATTACATTAAGACTCTGCTGTCCGTCTGTCTGTCTGTCACCAGGCTGTATCTCATGTACCGTGATAGCTAGACAGTTGATCTTTTCACAAATGATGTATTTTGTTGCCGCTATAACAACAAATACTAAAACAGAATAAAAAAAACTGTTAGTTTAAAACAACCATAAAACAAACGTGATTTATTTGCCATTTTTTATAGTACGGAATTCTTCGTACGCGAGTCCGACTCGCTCTTGGCCGGTTTTTTATATGAAACGAACTTATTTTTGAATAATACTTTATTAATTTCGTTTAATATCAGTAAATAGCCAGGTAGATATGTACTGAAATTTAGTAGGTATTCGAGAATGTGACCGACTATGTTTCGTAAATTCGGGTACCTAAGGCAAGAATATTACAACATTGCGTTGCAAATTCCGTCTAACACTTTATGAGATGTTAATACAATTTTCGTCCTATGTCGCCGAGTGTCGACGAAAATATATCAAGCATACATCATACTTATTGCTTATGCGATAAGGTATAGAATCGCTTATCAAGCCACAGTTTTTTGCATCTAAGGGACTTAATTGAATTTATAGGTGGCGAATGCAAGATTTTTCCGAATCTGATCGGTGATTTGGGCCAATTAGGCCCGAGGATCGTTTTGATGCAATCTTGTTAGTGTACCCTTGTCAGATTGGAAATTAATGTTGGGGATCCCAGACGACGGGCTATCCGTATGACGGGATAATTAATTAATCTGTAAGGGGGTGTCTATTGGCAATTTTACAGGGCCTTGGGCTTAGTTTAGAGATAGATTGATATCCTATAATGAAACAAAGCAAACTACATATTAAAATCGACCAAGTGCGAGTAGGACTCGCGCACGAAGAGTTCCGTACCATTATCTATAAAAAACTGCATAAAAAAAACATGTTTGTTGTATGGGAGCCCCACTTTTTTGTTTTGTTAATTTGTTGTTATAGCGGTAACAGAAATACATAATCTGTGAAAAGTCCAACTGTCTAGCTATCACGGTTCATGAGATACAGCCCTGTGACAGACAGATGTTCAGACAGACGGACAGCGAAGTATTTTTACCCTATGGGTAAGGAACCCTAAAAAAGAGTAGAATGTTTGAACTTGTTAGAAATTGCATAGGGCAGATGATAATGTAGCTTTCCATTTGTGCTATCATGGTTCTTACAAAACTTATAACAGCAATTTACTGTAGAATTGGATCACGGCATGGTGTCATTGATAAAATGAAATGAAATGAAATTATTTATTTGACCCAAACACACACAGAAGACAGAGGGATACAATATATAAAAAGAATACAAAAAACATCCAAAACAAAAAATAAAATAAAGTAAAACAAAAAAATAGGAAGGAGTCTACTGTGCTGCGTGGGCCAAAAGGGTGCAGTCTCAGCATATAAGCCGCCACATAAACATGAACACTATCGTGTCATGTCTATGCAGCAGCGCTGGTTTTCAGACTGACCACTGGTAAGGGACAATATATAACTCATGTACAAGTATCACCGTAGGTTTTAACTATCATAAAATCTTACCTATTGTATCCGTATTAATATAGTTCCTAACCATCTCAAACCCATACAGGCAACTTCTTTGGTAGTCACTTCAGTAGAATAGAATTATTTTTATTTGCAACAACATACAACGTTTATATAAAGATACTTATCACCAACACAAAACTTAGCTTTTAAACCTTGTAATTTTTTTCAATAGAAATACTTTTATTTACCACATTTTTTCTTGTATTGCTCACGTTTCGAGACAATTCAGATGCTCTTCGTCATGAACATCGCTCGCGACCGCGATCAACGGTAGATCGGCGAATACACCTATTATATATACTTAGCTAATAAACTTTGTATATTTTTAAATATAAATACGGCTAATTACCACGTTTTTTCTTGTATTGCTGACGTTTTGAGACAATTCAGATGCTCTTCATCATGAACATCGCTCGCGACCGCGATCAACGGTAGATCGGCGAATACACCTTATAGATTTGTATTAAACACCTATAGTCGGGTGCAATCTAAAATTTACGAAATTCTCTTTGCGTTGTGTATGAACATGATACTCACACAACGATAATACCTAGACACTGGCGTACCATTCTAATATAATATTTCAGAAGCTACGGAAATAGTTCTAAATAATGTTGTGTTATTTATCTCTTTACTCTCAGCATGAGTTTTTGGCGTTACCACAGCAACTTACGAATAACATCATATCATTATTCGAAAAACGTAATGCCGTCAAAAACATAACTTGTGAAAAAAGCCAAGTCTCGCAACTCAGTTCTTCTACCGTAAAAAGTTGTGAGATCCATGTAATGCCAAATTGGTTAATTTGTTCAATACTGTATGAAGGAGTTGATTAGTATTAGATATTATCTGTATATATATAACGGGTTTATTGAATTGTTTTCTGTGTTTGACGAAGGGTTAAGGGTCCTTCTGTCTTAAGTTATTACGAAATTAGCTAACCTAACATCTTATAGTGACCATATCAATATTAAAAATATTTTATGTTTTAAATAAATATAGGTAGATGGATGACAAACATCTGTACGAGTTGTCATTCTCACAGGTTAATATTATTTTAATTGAAACCTATTTCATTATAAAGAATTCTACAAAGAAAATGTTATTACTACTTACGACAAACTCGATTACAATTTGTTTGTATCTTGTATCCCATAACCTGAGGAAATGAAATCAATACACCAAAAACAGAATAAATCAATAAACGTATATTGTTCAAAGTAAAACGGAGTTCTAGATGTAAGATGTGGAAGCGAACAGTAAATGTCACAGAGCGCCGGTTGGAGGCACTTGTTTTAAACTTTTTAAATGTAGGCTAGGGTCGTGTTTAACATTCTTCCAACAGTTTCGTCATTACTTCTGTATCAGTTTATTATTACAAAAAATATATGACCAATCAAATCAGATGTATATCAACACAAAATTAGAGGTACCTCGACAATCCACAGATCAAAGGTTTGAATCCAAAAAAGGTTTATGAAGGAAAATATCGTAAGGAACCAAACAGCGATGGGCTTGCAAAATATCACGTATGGAAAGCTAATGTTAAGACGTATCTCTGATAGATCTTTGAATATGGCAGGATGTAGTCAAAGCACGTCGTTACTTATTATTATTATAACTATATAAAAAACCCCATGTTTGGTAGACATCCTTTCAGCACTCAGATCCTTGAAAATGTATAAATGTCTTTGTCAGAGACACGTCCAAATATTAAATTTGGCACATTTTGCAGTAGCGTTCATGTGACAAGTTGCAAGCCCGTCGCCGCTTACCTACACTTTGTAAATGTCGTAGTATTTAGCATTCGCGTTCGAACTCATGCTAACCCTTAGTACAAGCGAAAGCTTCACAAAACTCTTCCTCTAAATAAACATTATAATTTCTAACGTGCATATCTACATTCAGTTCATCATTAAACACAATACCCGTTATGCTCTAAAAGTTGCTGCAATTAAAGCGCACTGGAGACCAATTAATTTGTTTATATCTCGCCGTCAAAGTTATCGTTAAAACTTGTAGTTTTGCACGCAGCGCGTTCGGTTTATGTCAAACTAGCTTTTGCAAATGGCTGCGCTCACAGTGCTTACAGGGTACCTAGCAAAATTTCCTATGACAATTTTTTTTTACTAAAAAGGAAATCTCATTGTTAATAATATTGTACATTAAAACATTTATTAGTACTAGCTATCTCGACAGAAGTTGTCTTGTCAAATTGCAATAATCCCATAGAAAAAAGTAGTTTCAGATTTTCCCGAACTTTACGCTACCCATATCACAGGGGGAAAAATACAAAAAAAAGCGTGTTAATACCCTACGACCTATTCTCATACCTACCGAATATACACAAAAAAAACATAAAAATTGGTCAAGCCGTTTTGTTACAAAAATGAGAATTTTATAGTTAAAGTCAATATATTAAAAGACGATTATTTA
This sequence comes from Hydriomena furcata, assembly GCA_912999785.1. Lineage (NCBI taxonomy): Eukaryota > Metazoa > Arthropoda > Insecta > Lepidoptera > Geometridae > Hydriomena > Hydriomena furcata. Next base: position 9,474,895 of record OU538839.1, read on the forward strand.
AACTTAGACATAGACTAGACATCAATGTATTTACTACTTTACATACACACAATATTAAGACGAGTAATAAATGTTTTTGATGAATGCAGAATCGTTTTTACTCAGTAACCGCATTACATACAGTTTTGTTTTATAAGACAAAGATAAAATAAGGATTTAATGTAGATAAATTATAGACAGAAACACGATTGGTGAAACTTTTCTCGATAGATTTATTTTCCAAACTTGGCTCATCCAAAACACTAATTTAGTTTTTACTCAAATCTATGAATAACTAAACAGTTCACTTTCGTTATTCGTTTCATACTAGCTACATAAATAAAAGACAGTTTATTTTAAAGTTTGATGGTTTTCATGATAATGCTGTTTTATCACTTTTTCAGTCTTAACCGGGTAGACTAACCCTCGTATTCAAGAACGACACTATGAGAACACGCACCCACAGTGGACGAAATCTTTTTTCATAAACATCACTTTATGTGTTGAGCGGCACTATGGCGCACGCTACCGTGTGCCTTTAGAGCTCAACTTTGGCTAGAGGCACACGACAATGTGCCTCTAGTCACACTTTGCAGTGGCGCACAACACATAAAGTGATTTTTATGAAAAAAGATTTCGTCCACTGTTGGTGCGTGTTCTCATAGTGTCGTTCTTGAATACGAGGGTCAGCCCGTACGAAAAAAAAAAATATTTAAGCATAACCTAGATAAATGTAGCCTTTTTTCTATTACAAAACATAGACTATTACGTAAACTTATTCTAAGTTTCATCCAAATCGGTTCAGTCGTTTGTGCGTGATTGAGCCACAAACATATAAATTTTATATAAATAGATTGTAAAGTGCTCCGTCCCATTTAAATTTTAATTATATAGGACTAACAGTTCGGAATTCCCGAAATCCAGTGCCTTCTCTGCAGCGGGAGTAGAATTTCGGGAGTTAGTGTTTGTAAATAACTTCACTTACATTTCAATAACATTAAATTCACTTACATTAACATTAACTTGTTTCAGATATAAATGGCGTTATACTACAGCTTGATGACTTCCAATTTCAATCCCACTCTGAAATTAAGCATTAGAATTTCTAGATTCTAGTGCCTCTAGGTTTCATCATGCACTATTCGCTGTACGAATAGTAAAGGTTTGTAAAATATTATTTACAAGTAAACTGTGTGTTGATGGATATTGAAAAAAGTATTTTTTTTTCAAATTACACAATGGTTGGATAATAAATGATGTAGACATATTTTTATGTTATAAAAATAAAGATTTTACAATATATTTAATCAATCAATTATTTTGTTTTAAATGGATTCGTAGTTTTTCGTAGTCAAGTAGTTATCGGATTATGTAAAAATAGGTCTCTGTTGATCGAAACTTTACCATCTGAAAATTTACATTACTCATGTACATTTTTTTATAATTTTCAGGAGCGACCGTGATCATCCTCGTTTACTTCTTCCTCCTGGCCAAATAATTTTTTTCGATTATATTAAGGTGAGCTTTTCAATCATTTTTATACTTACTGGATTTTAGCTTACCAGAGACACACTCAGAATTGTAAAAAAATATACAATACTAGCTTCCGCCCGAGGCTTTGCTCGCGTGGTACCTGAATAAATAGCCTATTTGTTATTCCAGAATATAGGCTAAGTATATTTCAAGTTTCATTCAAATTTGGTTGATTGTGGCACAAACATCTAAACAACACAAACTATCGGATTTATAATATTAGTAGTAGTAGATATTATACAGTAAAAACTGATAGATAGATACACATACATAAATGACAATTCTGTTGTCTGACTAAAATCTCGTAAACTCCAAACGATCCTATTCCTTTATATATTATACTAGCCGACCCGTGATAGACGTTGTCCTGTCAAATTTCAATAATTGATTGACAGCAATATCCCCATTTACAAAATGATCCGCCATTTATTGAATTCATTTCATACAAAAAATATGATAAATGAAGAACCGCTCTACCGATTTCGTGCAAACTTCACATAAACCATCTACTAAATAGTCCGAACAAAGCCTAAACATTTGGTTTGGATAGGTGAGCCCGTTCTTGAGTTATAAAATTACAACGAAAAATAGCATTGATTTTTATATAATACTAGCTGTCCCGACAGACGTTGTCCTGTCAAATGTCAATAATCCCACAGAAAAAAGCACTTTCCGTTTTTCCCGATCTTTACGCCACCCTTATCACTTAGGGGCATGAAAAATAGATGTTGGTCGATTCTCAGACCTACTCAATATGCTCACAAAATTTCATGAGAATCGGTCAAGCCGTTTCGGAGGAGTACGGTAACTAACATTGTGACATGGAAATTTTATATATTAGATAGATATAATGATATGGGTGAAAAAAATATCGCACAAACTAAAATTGTTTCTATTATGTGATTATTACAATTTTAATAGAACTACGTCTGTCGCGGGTCAGCTAGTTATGTTTAAACTATTTTTGTGTGGAAAAAAACACTAAATTATGCTATTTATTATTTCAGAAGCACCAGACACCAACTGCAATACCGGCTGCCTCAGAAAATGTGTAAGCATTTTCAGTTGATTGCTTCGCGGAGCTTCGCAACGCTTCTGCTTAACTCTATGCGCTTCAAACACAAAACATAAACATTAAACATAAATAATGTTTCCAACCATAATCTAAAATATGAAATGAAAAAAAAAAACAATGGAATAGGATCACGACTGTAATCCCCAAGTAAGATAGAAATTCTCTCAGATTATTGAATAAGCCTAAAGGGTAGTAAGAGTCACGACCAAACATTACATTTTGGTACATACCCATATTTTATCGTAGTTCATTACACACGTGACAGCTTGCAAGCCCATCGCCGCTTATTATACAAGAACTGTAGCGTAATTTTTAGAGAAAAAATAATATAAAAAACTATTTTTGCAATAGTGTTTTGTCTCTTTCAATAAAATAATAAATCAATAATGACTTAATATCCAGTAGACTTATCAAAGCACCAGGCTATAACCCTGAGGATAGGAGATAATCAGAGGTTAGTACAAACATTATATTGGCCACATGCTTATATTTTGCAGTTAGTATTCCATACGTGACAGCTTGCAAGCTCATCGCCGCATATAAGAATATAATTAGGTTCCTTATTTCCTTTCGATATAATTAAGAATACCTAAAATAGAGTAGTTTATTTACAGCTAGTTTATAGTGTTGCTATAATAAAGATTTTACAAGTATATGGGTTGTTTTATTATTTTAACTTAAAAAAGGTTATCTATTTAACAATGTATTGTAGCTTACGCTTTGCTTTGCTATTCCAAAAACATAAACTAAGCTGTAATTAAAATAATATCAAAAATATTTGTAGAATTTATTGATATAGACGTAAGAATGTTGACCGATTGGCCTTGAAGAATCTCTAGCTTTCCACCAGAGAAATAAAAACAGAATCGAATTTTACTGATTCGTACATTAACATTACCTACTAACTTTACCATAAATATATAATAATTTTAAAGAATAATTCAAGTTTCATAACTATTGTAAACCAATACAAAAAAATAACTAACTAGTTCTGATGTTAGACAATTTTGAACACAATGGATTTTGAATTGTAAGACCTTCTATCTTTTTTCCAAATAGTCTTTTATTAAATCTGATGCACGTAACATTCGAATATAGGAGCATAAATTAAAAGAGGAACTCAAAAAAATATAATTAATGTTATTGTAATAATCTGGAGCATGCTAAAATTTACTAAATTTATTGATTATGTTATCACTAGAATAGTATTGAATAATGTCCTACGTGAGACATCAAACGCTACCCCTAGGCGTGGGTGCACAAAAGCGCCACCGCGTATCTTTTTCCGAAACTAAAAGGCGCGTGGAAAAAAATGCGCGCCAGTAACGTCATCTCTTAGCCGCCGCCAGAATTTTTCCAAGCTCCGGTCATAACACTCTACCACGTGCATTTGTTTTGGTTGGTTTTTTTCTGAAAAAAGATCGCATACATAGCGGCTCACCTCGCCGGGCGTCGTCCTAGGTGCGCCAAGCAAAATGGTCGTCATTTTTTTCTTCTCTTTTCAGCCATCTGTCTGTCCTTTTCGGTCAAAAATGCGATCGTTATTTCTGTTCCGGTGCGACTGTGTGCGTCTAGCGGCCCGCGCGTAAGATATACGCCACGTTTTTGCCGTTTGATTCTCAATCCTATGTTTTTAGAGTTTAGGTTTATTTTTGGACGAACGGTAAACCTTCTTACGTCTAATGGCGGACGAAGAAAAAATAGAAATATAGGAGGCACGGCGTGTACGATAAAGAGAGCGGGAGTCGTTAACGATTCTGCGCCGGAAAGTTGCGCAGACTGCGTTTTTGGTGCTTTTTTTGGGGGCATCGCCTCACACCAGCGGGTGATTTTTATTTCTGTCTTTTTCTCGCACGCATTCTCTTTCCTTGACGGTCGCGTATGGACAGGGGGGTATTTGCATGTGTGCGTACCCGTCGGGGGCAAGCACCTAGTAGCGCTAGATTTTTGCGTGCAAACTTCCTAGATACGCCGGTATAGGTGGGTATGCATATGGTATATAATGAGATGTCACCGTTATATACGGATAAATAGAACTGTGGAACAAAGCGTATGTACGCTGTCGCTGATTAATCATGGTCTTTCATAATTTCGCGCCTATGCCCGGCAGGCGTACCTAAGTACGTTATAACTTATAACTACAATGTAGATGGGAAATCCATTTTGCTTACCTGACTCTGTGAGTATTTATGATCTGACTCTAATATGATGACTGACTTACCTACGCGTTTTATAATAATTAAAGATAGAGCCAAAAGGGTTTGTCAAAACCAATTTTTTTTTTATATTGTATCTAGAGCTTAGAACTAAAGATAGCTCAAGATAGAATAGTTTAGTGGTTTGAACGATTTTGAAGGGAACTGATGTCTAGAGGCCTATTATGTCTAGGTAAGTATTAGTAGGTTTAATATAAAACTATTTTACGTAGCTCTTACTAAAGATTTTTATAGAATTAGTTAGTATTTATGGCGATGCTCTTAGTGATAGTTTCATGCTAAATATTGTTTAAAAACAGCTGTTTTATTAATATTAATATTATTTGTTGTAATATTATGAAAAATAATATACCTACCTATATGTTTCACGACTAAGAAAGTCTTTCTACAGGTTTACAAACATAATAATTTAAATATCTAAAGATTTGGTCTCAAATTTATTCATTGACTGGCCTCACAGCACAGTTGGTAGTACCTCTGCCTTTTGTGCTGTAGGTTGTGGGTTCGAACCGCACCCAGGACAAATATTTTTGTGATGAACATAGATGTTTGTTCTATGTCTGGGTGTTATAATGTATCTTGTGTATGTATTTGCAAAAAAATATATTATATTTATTATATCAGTTATCTAGTTCCCATAATACAAGCTTTAGCTAGTTTGGGGATAAAGAGCGCTGTGTGAAATGTCCACCAATATTTATTTATTCATTTATTTTATTTATCTACAAAGTAGTAGGAATTAAAAACGGTATAACATTTTATATTCTCACTATTTCTCACGTATTAAAATCAGATTAGACGTAGCCGTAACCAAGAACGCTACGTTTGATCTACGAACGAAACCGTAGCGCTACAATGTCTACGAGGCGTAGGCAGCTGATTAACAGCGCCATCTAGTTACCACGGTATGAACTAATCATTTATTCGAAGGGAAAAATACATCGTTTATAACACATACTAAAAATTATACAAGTAGTACCTATCTAGTAAAAATATTAATAATTATTTAAGAGTTAAAACCTGATAAAATAATGTTTATTTAAACTTACAGACGTTTTGTACAGCGCCATCTATCATCGAGTAGCGTAAACGAATATCGCCGTAGACGAAGACTGGTTAGACGAGGCCATTCAAGTTGAAAGGGTATGGAGTGCAGTCGTGCTCATAAACGTATTCTGCTAACCAAAATATCTCAGCCACTACTTAACTACAGCGCAAAGGAAAAAATACTTTACCTCGCAGCAGTTCGTGTGTCGTTTTTAAACGACTTTTCGATTAGCTTTTTTTTTAATTTGTAAATGTAGGTAAGTATTTAGAATTCAAATATTTTTGCTGTAGGTACCTAGTAGCTGAGAAGCACTAATAAATTCATCGCTGTTTAAAAAAAATTACATCACGAAGTAAAAAAAAGAGGTAAAAGTAGGGTTCCGTAGTTTACACAGCTTCTACTAAATTTTTATTATTACTTCTAACTTCGTACATTAAATTGAAATAGGCATGGGAAGCGTACCGAAGCGTACCTAGTAAAGTACTTTTACCCATTTTTTACACTTGCTGAGGCTACTGGGAAAAGTTTGAAAAAATTAGGAAAATTTCCTCTAAAATGGGGTGAAGTTGGATTGGAAATGGTTTCTGAATATTCTGATTTTATGACTGTGTTTTCGGCCCAAACTATACAAAGGCCAGTAAGGTTCGGTGCGCAACTTGCACTTGTCCATATTGGATAGTATAGTGATCTATTTATAACTAGTGTTTAGTTTAGGGTTCCGTACCCAAAGGGTTAAAACGGGACCCTATTATTAAAACTGTGTCTCTCCGTCCGTATGTCTGTCCATCTGTATGTCCGTCTGTTTGTCACAGGGCTGTATCTCATGAACTGTGATAGCTAGACAGTTGAAATTTTCACAGATGATGTATTTCTGTTGCCGCTATAAAAGCAAATATGTACTAAAAACAGAATAAAATAAATATTTAATTGGGGCTCCCATTCAAAAACGCGTTTTTTTTTTGCCGTTTTTAAAAATAATGGTACGGAACCCGTCGTGCGCGAGTCCGACTCGCACTTGGCCGGTTTTTTCAACGGTGTTGACCTAGAGTGGTAAATGCTTCGACTTTTGATCCAAAGATCGATATAAAATTTATGACGAGAGGTTAGGTTTTTCTATTATGTGCTCATTGTCACTGTGAACTCTCACACTAGCTGTAAATGGCGAAGGAAAACATCACGATGCAACCTGTGGCATTTCGTGGGTGCTAGGCAAATATTACATAGTTATAGAAATCTATATGCCAAGAATAAATTGTGATCTGATTTTATAACAACTATTAAAGTTAGGTCTTTACTTATAGTTTTGTTTATGATATAGTTTTTTTTTACTTATGGTAACAACTAGCCGACCCGTGACAGATTGTTGTCCTGTCAAATTTCAATAATCGAATAGAAAAGACTGAATGTTTTTAGTCTGTGATGTCAAATTTGTTGCAAACCAGCGCAAAAAAATCATCCCTTTTGCATTTTTTTATCATTTTAGGGATGTTTTTCATATATTAAAGTAGTCTATGTTTTATTCTGGCATTATATCTACATCTACAGCAAATTTCAACTTTATCCGTTTTGTCATTTAGGCCTGATTGAGGAATAAACATACATACAAACTCACAAACTTTCACATTTATAATATTACTAGCTGACCCGTGCCCACTTCGCTGTGCGTAAGACATTTCTAATACCATCGTTTACTTTTTTGTAGACGTTTTTAAGGTGTACAATACTGTAGTACATTATTTTGATATATCTCGTGGGGTTCAGCCAGCATTTGCAATGTAAGCGCAAAAAAATGTGTTTATTTACGACATCACATTAGAAACCTCTAAAATTATCAGTGTTTCTCTACTATATTATGCATGTATTATACATATAAACCTTCCTCTTGAATCACTCTATTTATTAAAAAAAACCGCATCAAAATCCGTTGTGTAGTTTTAAAGATATAAGCAAACATACATACGCGGGAAGCGAAAAGCGACTTTGCTTTATACTATGTAGTGATGTAGTGATGTTCGTTCGCACGGCAACCTGTGTCCTGCGAATGCCGTGGTCGAATGTCCCGCAATGTCTGGTCACACCTTTAGTTTATCAAGACAATAGAATAACCACTATTGTGCAACGATCATACTTATTAATGAAGTGAAATTATGCGAGAACAGGGTACGGAGATAAACAAACAAGCAAATAACAAAACCGCATGAGACTTCAGTTTGTTTATTATGAAGTTAAACTGTTACATTAAAGCCTCCAATAAATCCTACTAATATTATAAGCCCGAAAATTTGTGTGAATGTTTGGAAGTTTTGCCTCAATCACGCCCAAACGACAAAATATATTTGAAAACAACTTGAAATATACATAACACATAGCCAATGCCCTGAAATAGTAACTTTTTATTCAGGAAAGCCGTGTTGACCGAGTGCGAGGTACCTTGACTTTCAATCGGAAGGTCGCGGATTCGAATCACGGCGTGCATCAATGTATTTTTCAGTTCTAAAAATGTATATGTCTAAATGTATATATCAAAAACACGTGCTCACAACGGTGAAGAAAAAACATCGGGAGGAAACGAGTTAGTATTCTTATAAGCGGCGATGGGCTTGCAACCTGTCACGTATGGAATGCTAACTACTGCAAAATGTGGGCATGTGCCTAATGTAATGTTTGGACGTGCCTTTGACTACCCCTACTAGATATCTTCAAAGGATCTAAGCATCTGAAGATCTGAGATATTATCTACCATACTTGGGGATTACAGTCGTGATCTTATTTATTATTTTTTTTAGTCAGTCACCACGCGAGCAAACTCGCGGGCGGTAGCTAGTCATTTATATAATCAACACATAACACCCTTCATAAAATAAAAGGAACAAACAACCAATGATATTACGTTTTTTTTGAATAAATTATACTATAAACAGGCATAATGCATATTTCTTCGTCCCCTTTGCTGTAAAATAGAGTCGCCCTATTCAACTATTCCTAGATGAGGGTATCTATGAGACACTTGATTTAAATTGACCCTTATTCCAAAGGAATAAGGTTTCTATATTAATACGAATGCAGTTACATGTTCGCATAATATAAGCGTGATGTATGTATAGTTAGACTATGTGTTATGACTATGTAGTAAGATAATAAATAAAATTAATATAATCACGACTGTAATTCCCAAGTACGGTAGATATCCGTTCAGATCTCCAGGCATTAAGATCCTTTGAATATGTCTAGTGGAGGTAGTCAGAGGCACATCCAAACATTATATTATACACATGCTGACATTTTTGCAGTAGTTAGTATTCCATACCTGACAGGTTGCAAGCCTTATAAGAATAATAACTGGTTTCCTCACGATGTTGTCCTTCACCGTTTTAAGCACGTGTTTTTGATGCGCATATAAATTTTTCGAACAGAAAAATCCATTGATGCACGCATTCGAACCCACGACCTTCAGATTGAAAGTCGAGGTACCTCCCACTTTGCTAACACGGTACCTTACACAAGGTAGGATAATAATACCCACAATAATGATATTCAATATTCCCCCAGCCGTGTTTGTTGCCTGACTTTTCTAGACTAGGCCCCGAGAAACCTAGCTTCACCTAGCTCCTCAAACATTCTAAAGTAATCCTTGTAAATTAAAATAAATACTTTTTGACTTTGGCCAAGCTTAGTTTCCAGAAACAGTAATGCGGAATATCGATTTTACTAATAAATTAAAAGATAACAAATCTAAAACCACTAATTTCCTATACAAAAGACTTCAACGCGTCATTATTCTATGACTATTTATGTTATGGAGCAATTGCTTAGTGTTTTTTTGCGATCAGAAACACAAGCATTATAGTCTTAGCAATAAATTTTACTTCCCTTTCATAATCATAGGACCATTCCACTGCACGCAGTCGGCAATAAACACGGTTTCCCTTCCAAAACTCGCCATTTTTCTCTACTCTACCCCTGGGATATTAATAATATATCACCCTGTAAGAAATCTCACCCTGCGAGGGTGGCTCCGCTAAATGTGCCTCGATCCCTACGCGCGAAAATAAATAAAAAAAGTAAGCTCGCACGCGACTTTGAGCTCTGTTCTTTGTGGGGTAGGGTGGAGATTGAACTGCGTTTTTGTCATCACTTAATCACCACTGTCTCCGGCATAACACTACGTATGCTTAGGTAGCGTGGTACTTAGGCCTTTTTTGTAAAACAAGTGGATGTGACGCCTCGCGAACCAAGATGGCGTCGCTCCGGTACCTACTTTTTTTTGCGTGTAATTATTTGCTCAGAGTTTTATAATCGGTTGTACATGTTGCGCGGATGAAACCATTCGGAATTAGAGTTTGATTGTTATTCGGTTTGCTTTGATACTGAGTTAAAAGGGACGCGGAAGGGGGAAATGTTGAATTCCAAATTAATTTTCTTGTTTATGCTCCAACAATCTAATCAGGACCCTCGAGTGTTTAGAATTTGGAACGCAGCGTATAGATATACAAGTAGGTATTCAAATTCTAAACATACTCGTAGACATAAAAGGAATAAAATGAAATAGGATCACGACTGTAATCTCCAAGCACGGTAGACATCTACTCAGATCTCCGGGCGTTCAGATACTTGAAGGTGGCTAAAGGGAGTAGTCGGAGGCACGTCTCAAACACAACATTACATTAGGCACATGCCCACATTTTGAGACACAAAAAGTGTGTTGTGCATAATTGAATTTCCTTCTTCATTTTATCTATCTATAATATAAAAATGAATCGCTAAATGTGTTGCTAAGGACAAATCTCGAGAGTAGCAGAACCGATTTCGCTAATTCTTTTTTTGTTGTATTCGTTATTATCAGAAGGGTCTTACGAAAAAAAATGAATTTGACAGGATACTGTCGGGACAGCTAGTTTATCATAATATCCCAAAATTATCATTTCCATAAATCAAAGCTCCTTGTACCTAAAGTACCTACCTTTTGCAAATAATGAGAAAAACACGTTCCAAATAAAAAAAACCCTCACCTTAAGACAATATTTGACCAGATGTACGAGTAAAAATCACGTCATTCATTCTTCAAATTGTATCAACACAAAACTACTGTGTAAACTAAAATCAGCTGCCTGTAACGACCGGTATTCATAAATCGATAATGATTCCATTGATAGTATATTGATTGCATTGGAATAGTAATCGATATCCATTGATTATTGGACTATTGGTAAAGGACAGCTGATAAAGCACCGAGTCCCGTTTATGAAATATCCCGTGAGAAAGTCCAACACTAAAACATTACCCTATTCAATTAAATCATTTATTTTACAGTTTACACCAATTTATAACTATCTTAAAAAAAGCAGTTTTGGCCGAGTGGGAGGTACTTACCTCGACATTGACATAAAGACAATATTATATTATAATTAATGTCAAAAAAATAAAAAGTAATAATAGTAACAGGCTCAATAGAAATATGGTAATGTCAAAATTTATCTGTCATAAAATCGTTAATATTATAATAGCATTTACGTGGTGAAGGTACCAGTTAGTATTCTTATAAGGCTTGCGACCTGTCCCGTTTTTTAAACGAAAACTGGGTAAAGTCCTAGTCCTACCTAGTCAGATAATTATTGTTGTTTCTAGACCACGCAGCGCAAATGCGCTAACAATTACCAAACCATACAGTCAATTCAACGAGTACCTACAAATATAACAAATCCGAAAGTTTGTATGTTTGTAATAATAAATAATAATAACAATGAAGCCGTGTTGGCCGAGTGAGATGTACCTAGACTTTCAATCTGAAGGTCGTGGGTTCGAATCTCGGCGTGCATCAATGAATTTTTCTGTTCGAAAATTTATATGCGCATCAAAAACACGTGCGTACAACGGTGAAGGAAAACATCGTGAGGAAACCAGTTAGTGTTCTTAAGCGGCGATGGGCTTGCAACCTGTCACGTATGGAATGCTAACTACTGCAAAACGTGGGCATATGCCAAATATAATGTTTGGATGTGCCTCTGACTACCCCTACTAGACATCTTCAAAGGATCTAAGAGTTTGGAGATCTGAGAGGATGTCTACCGTATGTCTACCGGATTACAGTCGTGATACTATTTATTTATTATTTATAATAACAATAAATGTTTTTATTGCGTTTCCAAAAGTAGGTTAATAAATTGAACATTGATAAAATCTCTATTGGTTTGTATGTTTGTGGCTAAATGATGCCTAAGTGGATTTAGATGAAACTTGGAATATACGTAGCCTATGCCCTAGCATATTGCCACTTTTTATTTAAGAGGAGTAATAAATGTTTTTTGAAGAATGCAGAATCGTTTTTTCTCAATAACCGCAAAACATACAGTTTTGTTTTTTATAACAAAGATAACTTAAGGATTTAATCTAGATAAATTACAGACAGAAACACGATTGGTGAAATTTTTCTCAATAGATTTATTTTCCAAAGTTGGCTCTTCAAAAACAGTAGTTTCGAATCCAAACTATGAATAGCTAAAAAGTTCATTTTTATGTAATTCGTTAGATAATCTTACTAGCTAAGTAAATTACAGACGGTTTCTTTATAAATTTGATGGTTTTCAAGATAATGCAGTTTTATCATTTTTTCCGTCTTATCCGGGTAGATTCAGCCCATACAAAAAGTCAAAAATTTCAAGTATCGCCTTAACTATAGATTTTAACACTGGTCTTTATCACAATTCTTCTCATAGTCATAGGCTTTATCGCTATTGTAACATAGCAGAAACGTCGGGAAAATAAATTAAAGGTAATTACGTGATAAAAACCCGTGTACTGCAAAATGTGGGTATGTGCCATATATAATGTTTTGACGTGCCTCTGACTACCTCAGACTATCCTCTCAGATCTCCAAGCATCCGAGATCTTAAAGGATGTCTACCTTACAAGGGGATTACAGTCGTCATCCTATTTTTTTTAAATCTATAGTTATGTCTACTTATTACAATTCTATATGATCCAAATGATTTCTATCCGTTTGTCCGTCTGTCTGTCCGTCTGTCTGCCAGTCTCACAGTCTGTCACAGGGCTGTATCTCATGAACTGTGATAGCTAGACAGTTGAAATTTTCCCAGATTCTGTATTTCTGTTGCTGCTATAACAAAAAGACTAAAAACAGAATAAAATAAATATTTACTGCTCTCATACAACAAACTTGTTTTTGTCATTTTTTTATAGATAATGGTACGGAAACCTTCGTGCGCGAGTCCGACTCGCACTTGGCTGGGTTTTTGACTTTGGAAAATAATTACTTTTTATTTAGTTACCACCCGAGCGATGCTACTGGCAATAGCTAGTACCAAATAATCTCACTGGCATATTCGATTGCGCGTTTCGATAGGAATTTCGGGTGAAGTGTCGAACAGCGCCGATGCGAGTAAATGTTGGCGCGCGTTTTCTTTTTGCGAGATCGCGCGCCCATGGCCGAGTTAGGGGTTATTGTTCTATTTTGCAAATTCACACCATTTTTTATGTGTAATTTCCATTGTACAGCGCTTCGCGTGGTGTGAACGTTCATTTTTTTACGAAATCTTCATTATAACTAAAACAATAGGAACTATATATAAGTATACGTTGAAATGCAATAAGATCACGACTTTGATTCCCAAGTACGGTATCCTTGGAGATGTCTAATGGTAGTAGTCAGAGGCACGTTCACACCATGCCCACATTTTGCAGTAGGTACAAATGTGACAGATTGCAAGCAAAAGAAACTGTCTGTAATTTACTTCGCTAGTATGATTATATCTAACGAATTAAATAAAAATGAACTATTTAGCTATTCAAAGTTTTGATTAAAAACGAAACTAGTGTTTTTGAAGAGCCAACTTTGGAAAATAAATCTATCGAGAAAAGTTTCACCAATCGTGTTTCTGTCTGTAATTTATCTAGATTATATCCATAAGTTATCTTTGTCATAAAAAACAAAACTGTATGTTTTGCGGTTATTGAGAAAAAACGATTCTGCATTCTTCAAAAATATTTATTACTCATCTTAAACGATACACTCCTCTGTGCAACAACAAAACTTCTCACCTGACATTTATTTCGTAACTAGCTAGTCCGCGTTAATTCGGGAAATCGATTTTTGACAACTTTATCGTTAAACATTGAAATTCCTAAAACCAATTTTTTTTTTGAAAAAAAATTAATCTATGATCGTCCTAAGACTTTAAACTATCTTTATACATATAAAGATAGTTTAAAGTCTTTTCATCACAATCGGTGCAGCGATTTGGCCGTGATAACGTCACAGACAGACAGAGTTACTTTAGCACAGATAAAGTCAATGCTAGATAGAGCAAGACAATACTCCAAAACAAAGAGCGATTTTAATAAACCATTAGTCATCTCCCGTCCGCTGCGTTGCATCACGACATAACTGAAAAAAGCTTAAAAATGCGCCAGATAGCGGCTTGAATACACAACAACAATTGTCCGATGTCAATGGTCGTCATTTTGCGTACGTCTCGTATTCACCATATGCCGTGCGTCTGCTCGAGTAAACAAACAAACAGAATTTTTACTTTGCGGTTTATACTCTTCCTGCGACGACTCTTCGATATGTTTTTATCTGTTTTTACGTTTATCGTCTGGGATTACTTAAGCTGTGTTGGCCGAGTGGGAGGTACCTTGACTTGCAATCTGAGGGTCGTGGGTTCGAATCCCGGCGTGCTTCAATGGATTTTTCTGTTCGAAAAGTTTATATGCGCATCAAAACACTTGCTCAAAACGGTGAAGGAAACCAGTTAGTATTCTTATAAGCGGCAATGAGCTAGCAACCTAGGTTAAAAATCCATTGATGCACGCCGGGATTTGAACCCACGACCTTCAGATTGAAAGTCATGATACTTCCCACTCGGCCAGCACGATTTTTTTTATGGAATAGATACCATTATCATGAGTAGATGGCAGAATAACAGACTTTTCTCAGCTTGCGATAAACAGGCGTAGCTTCCTCTAGCAACTAACTTGCGCCATAGAAAAGCGTGTATTAAGACGAGTAATAAATGTTTTTGATGAATGCAGAACTGTTTTTTCTCAATAACCGCAAAATATACAGTTTTGTTTTTTATGACAAAGATAACATAAGGATATAATCTAGATAAATTACAGACAGAAACACGATTGGTGAAACTTTTCTCAATAGATTTATTTTCCAAAGTTTGCTCTTTGGAAAAGTTTAGTTTTTAATCAAAACTATGAATAGCTAAACAGTTCATTTTTATATAATTCGTTAGATAATCATACTAGCTAAGTAAATTACAGACAGTTTCTTTTTAAATTTGATGGTTTTCCAGATAATGCAGTTTTATCACTTTTTCCGTCTTATCCGGGTAGACTCAGCCCATAGAAAAAGTAAAAAAATTCATTTATCACCTTAATAAGCTGGTTTGGGCATGTGTGCTTTAAGTAAAAATAAACTTTTATAATAATGCTGCAAAAACATTTTATCTCACGCCCTTGTGCATAAAGATTCGATGTTGAACGCGTTTTCGTTAGCATTTTGCTTTGTTAAAACTGGTTTTTGCAAAGTAAGCTTGGGTGCAATTTCTATATAGGGTGAAAAAAACTAAGCCTTAAAACTAATACCTACACGATAATCCATGATTTTCCGATAGACAATTTTTTTAAACTATAGGTAACTATAATCTTATGTACATAACGAGAAATAAAATTATTTTTTTCAACATTAGATTTATCATATTAACACAATTGTAAATAATGGAATCCTGAATAAAAATAATGATTTTGTATTATAATTTAAAGTTTTAACGAGTTTATATATTCAGTATATTAGTTTACATAAGCCTTAGACTTCTCATTATAAGTTTTCCTGTGTCGTGATGTCTAATTAATCCCCTTTATAATTTTTATTAATTTCTTAAAAGGGACTGCCAATGTGACACAAGACTTCATAATGATATGGTATTGGAATAGGTAGTTCAGATACAAAATCCAATTACAGGCAATCACATCATTGTTAGTATTACGAGCTAATAGTACGAGTTAATAGATAATAAATAAATATTTGACACAGAGCTATCTAGCCCAAACTAACTAACTAACTAGAAAACTGATAGAATACTTTTAATATTAAAAAATAATAATAATAAATAGGGTCACGACTGTAATTCCCAAGTACGGTAGACATCCTCTCAGATCTTCAGGCGTTTAGATCCTTCGAAGATGTCTAGTGGAGATAGTCAGAGGCACGTCCAAACATTATATTTGGCACATGCCCACATTTTGCATTAGTTAGCATTCTTTACGTGACAGGTTGCAAGCCCATCGCCGCTTATAAGAATACTAACTTCACTAGAATACTTTTTTTTTGTAAATACATCACTACATAGTATAAAGCAAAGTCGCTATCCGCTTCCGGCGTCTGTATGTAATATGTATGTATGTTTGCTTATATCTTTAAAACTACACAACGGATTTTGATGCGGTTTTTTTTAATAGATAGAGTGATTCAGGAGGAAGGTTTATATGTATAATAACTTGCTACCCGTGCGAAGCCGGGGCGGGTCGCTAGTATTTAATATAATTAACACCCAGACACAGAACAAACATCTATGTTCATCACACAAATGTTTATCCTGTTTGGGTCGGACACATAACCTACGGCGCAGAAGACAGAGCTACTCAGTTGGTGAGTTGTGAGATGTTGCAAACAGGTAGGTACATGTGCCCTTAATTCGCAAGCTGTCTTTTACACCCTGCACAGCTAGCTACATAGCTGCATCGGGCTGCAGAAATGAGCTCGGCGCGAAGGGTCCAACCCTTATCGTATGTACAAACATATCTTTATGTCGGTATTCTTTGGGGAATTGTACATAGTTCGCTTTGAAGCTTGGCTGTGTTTGGTTACTGTGCATAGAAAATAGTTTTAAGATAGTTGTGATGGTATATATGTATTTAAGTTAGGTTATTTACCGTGTTCTGTAGGTGCTACATAGTTTTGGCAGGTTTGAAGGCGAAAATATAAGGTATGTAAGTTCCCGTTCCCGTTACCGTATTATCAAACCTAATAAAGCTCAAATTGACTCTACGTTTTAGTTAGAAAACTTTTGTATGGGAAAAAGAAAAGGGCTGATTTTAAAGTTTTCCCGAAAATTATTCGAATTTTTCTCACCTTTTAAACCTTTCCTAGACATCCACGAACATTTCAAGACCAAGATAAGATAAATCCGTTCAGCCGTTCTCGAGTTTTAGCGAGACTAACGAACAGCAATTGATTTATATATATATGTATAGATACATCATGATATGGATAGAATCACTTTTTGTTCCAAACCATGTTTTAATTAACAAATTTCAACAACAAACGGTTATTTTACCTAATGTATAATATTGAGACATACCATCTTGCAGACTTTCTTGGTGCGCATTGATGAGGACATTCAATAATGTATCATATTTGTTTATAAATAAATAAATAAATAAAATAAAAATCATAGAATTAAAACTATCGTGGTTGTTAATCATTTTAAATAGAAATACGGCTAATTACCACGTTTTTACTTGTATTGCTGACGTTTCGAGACAATTCAGATGATCTGCCGATCTGCCGTTGATCGCGGTCGCGGGCGTTGCTCATGTTGAAGAGCATCTGAATTGTCTCGAAACGTCAGCAATACAAGTAAAAACGTGGTAATTAGCCGTATTTCTATTTAAAAAAAAAAAAAAAAGAATCATTTATTTCAGACAACAAGTAGGAGTCCATATAGGCTTTTTTAACACACATTAACACTACACAAAAAAATTATGTTTTGTGTTATTAGTTTATGTACAATCAATAGTTTTTGTAGCGCACACGAAGAAAGCAAAATTTTTGGCAATTTTTTACACCTTGCTTCAACGTATCGTCATTCTTATAAAGAATGTATTACTTTTAAAAAAATAATAGCCTATGTTACTCAGGGATAATGTAGCTTGGTAATGGTGAAAGAATTTTTGAAATCGGTTAAGTAGTTTTTGAGTTTATCCATTACAAACATACAAAAAAACAAAAAATCAAAACTTTTCTCTTTATAATATTAGTATAGATTAGGGAACAAACATATATAGCAGCCTTATTACAAACATTCGCATTTATAATAATACTTATCTAGATTATATCCTAAAACAAAACTGTATGTTTTGCGGTTATTGAGAAAAAACGATTCTGCGTTCATCAAAAAAATTGATTACTCCTCTTAATAAAAGACTATGAAAGGGCATTAGCACCCTAAAAGTACCGCAAAAACCAAACGTAACAATACTAGTCTAAATGCAAATGAAGCTTTTGCATTACTGGAGCAAAATTAACCTCATTGGCTTATCGTTCTTTTGGGAAACGCGGTTGGTCCTCGTTCAATTGACTAAAAATATAATAAAATAAATAGGATTACGAGTGTAATTCCTAAGAACGGTAGATATCCTCTAGTGGAGGTAGTCAGAGGCACGTCCAAACATTATATTTGGCACATGCCCACATTTTGCAGTAGTTAGCACATGTTTTTGATGCGCATATACATTTTTCTAACGTAAAAACCATTGATGCACGACGGGATTCGAATCCACGACCCTCAGATTGAAAGTCGAGGTACCTAATTCGGCCAACATGGCTTTTTTCAAAAATATTTTCTTTATTGAATTATATACAGGGCGTCCCACGGCTATGCCACATGGAGGGAAAGTACTCTTAATACTGTAGATGGAACATTTTACTGAAAGAAGACATTATTTGAAGTCATAAAACAATTTAAACTGCATTCATAGATAGATCTTTCAATAATTACATGGTTGAACCGGGAATCAAACCCGTTACACGAGAAAAATAATTATCCTGTAGCTTTATCATACCGATCGAAAGGCTTCATCATAAGGATTATTTTTTGCTAAATAACATAGTGTCAGAAATAAAAGGAAGACCATGAATTTTAACATTTTTAATGCAATATCAATCATTTATCAAATGCTCAAAATGAGTCCCTTCCTGTCCGTGTACCGGGTTCGATTCCCGGTTCAACATATAAATATTTAAAGATCTATGAATGCAGTTTAAATTGTTTTATAAATTCAAATAATGTCTTCTTTCAGTAAAATGTTCCATCTACAGTATTAAGAGTACTTTCCCTCTATATGGCATATCCGTGGGATGCCCTGTATATTTAAAACCTACTAAGCCACTAACTAAAATGCCTTCCACTGTTACTTTGCTCATTATTTTCCATCCTCAGCCAGCCTGGAAGAAATTACTTTTTAGCGATAAGGCCGCCAATTGTACGTAATTCGAAAATTATTTGTCTAAATAAAGTACAATAAAGTATTATCTATCGATCTATCTAACAAAACTATCTGTTCCGACAGACGTTGTCCTGTCACAATGCAATAATCCCATAGAAAAAAAGCAAGATTATTTTTTTCCGAATTTTAGTTTTCTTTACTTTTAAACCACCCCTGTATTAAAGTGGACATAACAAAAGAAAAATCAAATCGGTTAAGCCGTTTCTGAGTTTTAGCGAGACTAACAAACATCAAATCATGTTTATATCTAAAGAGAAGAAGATAAAGTTACAACTACACATTATTTATTTAACTAACAAAAATAGATAGATAGGTATCGTTTATTGTTAACTAGATTAAATGTTTTTGAATAATAGTGCCTTAAATCTTAAGATTAACCTAGACACTAGGGTTCTCAGTGAAGGAAAACATCGTGAGGAAACCAGTTAGTATTCTTATAAGCGGCGATGGGCTTGCAACCTGTCACGTATGGAATGCTAACTACTGCAAAATGTGGGCATGTGCCAAATATAATGTTTGGACGTGCCTCTGACTACCCTCACTAGACATCTTTAAAGGATCTAGGGAGATCTGTCTACCGTACTTGGGGATACAGTCGTATAGTCGTGATCCTATTTATTTTTATTCATTTTACAGGGTTCTCTAAAAGTAGCCATAAATAAAGATAAGTTGTAAATACGAGGCACGTTACTCACACAAAGTAGTAAGTAGTAAAGATTCCACACATGACAGCCCGTCGCCGCGTCTACCGTATAGTTTTTTAAAACCATTCACGTCATCACAATGTCACCAAAAAGTCCAGCATCTGCACCATCAATTAGAATCTGTTGTCCGATAATTGTAAAGGTATTTATTCTTCAATGTCAGTTCAATTGTCAATTGAACCCTTTTGAATCGAGCTCCGTGCAAACTCAGTAGCAATCTCTGCAAAACCTGTTTGCCTCACAATATCGTTTTAAACATTCGGTTAAACAAGTTTCCGTGAAAGGGTTTTGCAGTCCGCTGCCACAGTGCTCTGCAGACTTCAGCTCGGAGCAAGTTTCCGAACGCGGCTCCCATTCAATTGCCCTTAACCTGACAATGGTTTCCGAACGCAATTGTGCACTTATCTTTTTTTTTTTGCAACTCTCGTATTGTGTTACGGAAACAGGTTTTGAACGAAAATATTTTTAATACGAAGAGCATTTTGTCCAAATTATATTGAGTTACAATATTACAACAGTAAAAGTTTAGAATAATATATTAAATAAATATGAGTATTGGTGGAAAATTTACAAAGCTATTTTTTTAGACGCAAAGCTTTTATGTTTTTTTGTAAATCATACTTGTACATTTCTAACACCCAACTACAGAAAAAACATCGATGTTCGTCAAACAATCATTGTTTGTTCTGGGAACCGAACTCGCAACCTACAGCTGTTACCAACTAAGTTGTAATGCGAGTCAAAATATAGAATATAACAATTTAATTACTTTTCAAAAATAAACTATTGTAATACGATAAAATACTTCTAAGCTAAAATGAAACGCCGCTCTATGTTTCATGAGCTCCAACAGTCAAGAAAAGAAACGACAAAGGTGAAAAACATTAAAAAATAACAAATGTACAGAGAACGTTTTTAAAAACGTAATACTCACATTTCCTGCAAAGATAATGCTTCGTCGAGCAAAATATGAAAGGAGTTATCAAAACAATCTCGCGCGCACTAAATCACTGTACATAAGGGGAAGAGGAGTCCTATTTACTCAGAATCGGACAAAATAAATGTTTTTATTACATAATGCGAGTTTTCTCAAAGTCTCATTTGCAAAACCTCCACACAAAAACGATCTTTCGCACATACAACATAGGTCCGAGTTTCTATTGTAGGTTTACTAAACTGTTGAACTTTGAACCGCTTGTGAATGTAGACTTTGTTTATATAGTATTAAGGTTGACGTTTGTGTACTGAAAAAAGGGTAGAAAGCTTTGGGTTTTTATATAGGTAGATACAAAGGTATGGCGCAGAATGTTAAAAAGGATTTGGTCGTACGGCCTGCGTCAGCTTTTGACGCTTGGTTATAATTACCGTCTATACTGGTCTATATACTACTCCATACCTATCGACCAAACTGCGTTACATATTAAGGCAATACAATGAAATAGGATCACGACTGTAATCCCCAAGTACGGTAGACATCCTCTCAGATCTCGAAGCGCTTAAATCCTTGAATTATATTTGTCAGTAGTTAGCATTTTATATGAGACTAGCAGTCCGCCCTTGTGTCGCACGGTTGTAATAATGATTTTATGGCTATTTTTTTACACCTTGGGGTAAATTATTGAAGTTTTTGTAGTGATCCATATTTTTTTCTTGTAATAAATATAGCTTAAATTACTCAGAAATAATGTAGCATTCTAATAGTTAAGGAATTATTGAAATCGGCCCAGTAGTTTTTGAGTTTATCCATTACAAACATACAAACAACCAAAAATCAAAAGTTTCCTCTTTATATTATTAGTAAAGACAAGTTAAATTACATAGTCGGTGAATTGATCCTCTTTATTTGAACTTCAAATATTTTTAACTTGAAGAGAAGTATTTGAACTCATAATATTCTAAAATTCTATTCTGATATGTCTACGTACCGTGATTACAGTCGTGATCCTATTTATATATTTTTTTTATATACTAAAACTCTTTTATCCGGCGTTATGAATCATCAAGGTAGGTATATTTTTAAAAACAATGTCGTAAAAAATAGGTACAATAAGCTCTAAAAGTACCAGTACATAATAAAATATAAGCAATGAATATATAATACCTGGCAATAATAAAAGCGGGGCGAATTACCCAACGGCAATACACGCGGCTGCATCTCCATAGCGAGCCGGGGCCGGCCTATTCTAACCTCAACATAACTCTTCGTAAGCTCCAGAACAAAAAGCCACAGACAACGCTCCAATTACAAAAGGCAGACCCAAAAACCCTGGGCTTAAACAAAAAAAAAGCAAAAAGTTATTTAAATAAAACCCACGCCAGCGTTCTGTGTCGCATAAATTGCGTTCATTAATTTCCGGACCCTGCAAAATATTGTCTTGAAAGGATAATCAAATACAAAAAAACCGGCCAAGTGCGAGTCGGACTCGCGCACGAAGGGTTCCGTATCATTATCTATAAAAAACGGCGAAAAAATCACGTTTGTTGTTACCTTAAATATTTGTTTTATACTGTTTTCAGTATTTGTTGTTATAGCGGCAACAGAAATATATGATCTGTGAAAGTTTCAACTGTCTACCCATCACGGTTCATGAGATACAGCCTGTGACAGACACGCGGACAGACGGACAAACACAAAAAAAACATGTAATAATAAGCCAAAATTAAAAAAACAAATTGGAAATAAAAAAATGTATATTTTTATATATAGTGTAAAAAATAAGACAATGTACATAAATATTTTGTTAAAGTAGAATAAGTAGGATGCATCGCCGAAAGGCAACCCCCCAGTACCCAGGGGTAGTTACTTACCCCTGGAGTTGAGGTCAGGGCAAAACCGAAATGTGAGGCCCTCACCTAAACTAACCTAAATTAGTTTTTCATTTAGTTTTTAGAAGATTCGTGCGGACAGACAGACGGACAGCGAAGTCTTAGTAATAGGTTTTTACCCTTTGGGTACAGAACCCTAAAAACGGGGAAATGGCGGTGCGTCATTTCCATAACATTTCCCCCCTCCGTGCGCGTTTTTCTCCCCCCTTTCCGGTCCCTTCCGTCCCCTTTATGAGGCCTCCAATTACAAACGGTTGAGCTTAAGGCTAGCATTAGAGAGAGTCGTAATGGAGGCAATTATGCTCGTGCTTGGCCATTAAAATTTATATAATGGCAATTATTTGGGATGCGGAGTGGAGCGCTTTTCGCTGTGAAAAGGAGAGGTTTTATTTTTACTAAATTGCTGGTATTTTTTTTACTTAGGTATTGTTCAAGAGCTTGGTAGCTTTACTCGGTTCTAGTTTTTTTCCATTAAGAGGCTGTGAGTCGCTGATTGCTCTTTTTCGAAACGAAAAAGAAATACTTCTGAACAAGCCACATCTTCTATTTTTATAAGTATATTACTTCAGGTTCCTACCTAGATTTCTATTAGGCTGAAAACATAATAGCAGAAACTTTTCACGATAAAAATATTATTTCAAAATGATACGTTTTAGAATTTATGATCGAAATATTTTATATACCTACTATTAAAATCAACTTGTGATTTATTGTTAAAGATAGGTAATATGTAGATCTAGATTTCTATTAGGATAGATTTTTGATAAGTAATTATACATAATTTATTTCATTCATTTATTCGAAAAGCTAAAGCGGACCACGCGCGGACGTGTGTTTGTCATCATTGCAGCAGCGGTCGGTAGGATTATTTATCGAAGTGATTAAAGATGGGTACATCTTTATTCACATATACTATACATTATAAAATAGGAGATGTGGCTTGTTCACAAGTATTTCTTTTTTCGTTTCGAACAAAAATAATCGTCGACTGGCAGCGTCTTAAGCCATCAAGTAAGTTGCTGAAAATGGGATATCACTTGGAAAGAGAACATTGGATTCCAGAAGTTACTGCTTCCGTACCGACTAATGTTTTCATTGTTTTTAGTATGAGATATTGAGAATTCTCATCATCCTATTTTTAGCTTATTCAAATTTAATATCAGTCGGATTGTTAGTGTGAAAGGAGTAAATAAAAAATCATTATCAAAATCGGACTACTGTGTAAAAAGTTATGCGTGATCATACATTAAAAAAAATTATTTACTACGATTTGAGCCTCCGCCGTTTTTCGTCGGTTACACTTCACTTGTAATACGAGGACCAGAGTAAGACGTTTAAGACACTCATGTAGTTTTAAAAGTGTTCGATGATGAATGATAGTTAAAATTATATTGTAGATACAATTTATCGTCATCAGTCAATGGATAACTATAATACAGTTTACCGTCTTACTGATTCATCATTATCGTTGGTTAAAATAATATAGATTTGGATATAAGATCAGTACCTACAATATCAGGTCAGATGGCTATTTCTGTATAGTAGTTTGATAGATTATACAGGTTTTTATAGTTTTCTTTATCAAAATTATTGTTTAGTAAAATTGTTGGTGTCAGTCTGAACAAGAACTACAGATGAACATTACACGACGGACCCACTACGAACGTACTCAACAAGTATTTACTTAAATGTTTTGATTGAATTTGGCTTCTTATTATAAGTAATAGCTAGTATTAGGTATAAGTATAATATTTATGTATCAAGCGTCGCGTGGTTAGAGAGCTGGCTAATATTTGGCACAACGAATCATTCTTGTTTGAGCCTTCACCTTGTTCGATTGGCAACACACTGGAGCTCTACATAGCAGGAAAGGATCATAAAAAAAAAGGTAGACTCCAAGCCGTTGTTGCCTGATTCTTCTAGGCTTGTTCGCGTGGAATCAGCGTAGCTTCACCTAGTTCTTAAGACGTTTCAAAAAACAAGGATCACCCTTGTGATTTTATTAAAATAAATGATTTTTGAATTTGAATTTGAGCATTGCCAGCCAGCGTGGCAATGCCACCAGTAATAGTGATCTGAATTGAAAATTGAATGAAAATAGCTACCTACTATAGACTGTTTGCATCGGTCTTCAGATTAGTATTTTGTAAACACTTTACTATATTAAGTACTAGCTGACCCGTGCCCGCTTCGCTGTGCGTAAGACATTTCTAATACCATCGTTGACTTTTTTGTAGACGTTTTTAAGGTGTACAATACTGTAGTACATTATTTTGATATATCTCGTGGGGTTCAGCCAGCATTTGCAATGTAAGCGCAAAAAAATGTGTTTATTTACGACATCACATTAGAAACCTCTAAAATTATCAGTGTTTCTCTACTATATTATGCATGTATTATACATATAAACCTTCCTCCAGAATCACTCTATCTATTAAAAAAAACCGCATCAAAATCCGTTGTGTAGTTTTAAAGATATAAGCAAACATACATACAGACATACAGACGCGGGAAGCGGAAAGCGACTTTGCTTTATACTATGTAGTGATTAGATGCTATTTATTTATGTTTGTAAGGTATAGTAGGTATATTATATAAATTAATATAATATATAAAAACAAAAGTGCCCACACCAATTAACAAAAACAAACAATTTTAAATAGAACACATAAGGGAGTGTAAAAGGCAAACACCGAAGGGAAATCTTATGAAAACACGTCGGTAGGTAACCGCGGTTCGGAGCCTAAATAAACACACTGGCTCTGTTTGTCCCCCACTTAATTAATTTTCTCATTTCCTATTAGCCAGGAACAGCCGGAGGATTTGCCATTTGCCTCGTGTTTGGGACATGGCGATGGGAAACGGACGCAGTTAAATTAAATTTGTTATATTTACTTCACTGTATATAAATAAAAAAAAATATATATATTGGTGGACATTTCACACAGCGCCATCTAGCCATAAACTAAGCAAAGCTTGTACTATACCAGATAACTGATAAAATACTTATATATATATTTAAATATATATATTTTTAATATATACTTATTTTATTATACATATTGTACAGGTTGCTTGGGTATTAAATAAAACATCTCGAATGATACATATAATCAAACGTGTGCTTCGCTCGCAGGCTTTGCTTGGAGTGCTCCGATCAACGCTCGGTATTCATTCGTATTCACTCGGCTAGCCTCGGGAATCGAAGACGTTATCATCACTTTAATATTCCGTATACACTACATCTACCTTTTACAAAAAGAAAATGAAATAATAATTCTAGTAACAACCTGGTAACAATAATAATTAATTCTAGTTACATCAGATCATTTAAGTACAATATTTCAATCGTTAGGTAAGACTAATGTATATCATTAAATATGTAATTTTAATTAAATTAACTTTAACATATGATTTATTTAGTTGTTACATAAACATTTCTAAAATAGTATTTATTAATATCTGTGTAACCTACATTGTGTTCAAGCAAATAAACTATCTTTATCTCTATCAGACTTTCCACTTGCCTTCAACCCTTTTTTAATTAACTATATTTCTACATAGTGTTTTTCCATTAGCTTCATTTTCTAATACCACATCACTTCCTTCATCGCATCATTGCATGTTATTGCTAATTTATTTTCTTCAATTGCATCTTTGATGACTTTTCCGTCGTCACCTATCCTTCTTCTTTCTTTTAAATCTTCATCTCTGCATCCATATCCTTCGTTTCAAGATCTGCATGTGTGTCACTGCTCACTGTAGGCGTACTCGCAACGTTCAATTGATCAGAGTGAATGAAGCAAAAGAAGTGTCAGGATTGTAGCAAGTGGAAAGCCGTTGTCTCTGCCTACCTCTTTAGTAAACAGGCGTGATTTTATGAAAGTATGCATAATATTATAATAATAATATTACTATTATGTATTATATCAATAATATTATTTCTTTGTTTATTTCAAAGGCAAGCAAACATACCTTTAAAAATTTTCTAAAGTGATTTCATAACATGCATCTTATCATAGTTCTTTACTAATTGCAATTACCTCATCATGACTGTACTGTACAGACTCCATGATAATTCTTGCACGCGGTTTTTAATTAGGCCCAAATATTACCTCGAAAGGTTTATGATTACTTACCAAATTATTAGTAGCAAATATTATTATGCCATAGACGATTACATGAATGATAGAAATCTTGTAAATTCTAATTGTAATTAGTTATGTTTTATTATTTTAAATGTGCCTAATTATTTCCGTGTGTGACTGTTGTCTTTTTAAAAATATTATTATTATTTTTTGTAATTTTTATTAGGTATATCATTTAATTACATTTCATATTGCATGACTTCACATAGGCAGAGTACATTGGTTTCATAATTATCTAATACCTTTAAACGGGCAATTCTAATCTGAATCTCGGTTACGGCTCCAACGATGTTCGTGAAATTTAGTATGCGGGCGATACATCGATCTAGCTAGGTTTCATTTTTAGAAAACGTCCGTATTTCCGGGCAATGAAATATTGTCCTAGTCATCCAGGTAGATGTAATTAATTAACTTCTACACCTGTGTTTCAAGCAATGAATTCAAGCTTTGACTTTGACCTTTGACTTTGACTTTGACTTTGACTTTGACTTTGACTTTGACTTTGACTTTGACTTTGACTTTGACTTTGACTTTGACTTTGACTTTGACTTTGACTTTGACTTTGACTTTGACTTTGACTTTGACTTTGACTTTGACTTTGACTTTGACTTTGACTTTGACTTTGACTTTGACTTTGACTTTGACTTTGACTTTGACTTTGACTTTGACTTTGACTTTGACTTTGACTTTGACTTTGACTTTGACTTTGACTTTGACTTTGACTTTGACTTTGACTTTGACTTTGACTTTGACTTTGACTTTGACTTTGACTTTGACTTTGACTTTGACTTTGACTTTGACTTTGACTTTGACTTTGACTTTGACTTTGACTTTGACTTTGACTTTGACTTTGACTTTGACTTTGACTTTGACTTTGACTTTGACTTTGACTTTGACTTTGACTTTGACTTTGACTTTGACTTTGACTTTGACTTTGACTTTGACTTTGACTTTGACTTTGACTTTGACTTTGACTTTGACTTTGACTTTGACTTTGACTTTGACTTTGACTTTGACTTTGACTTTGACTTTGACTTTGACTTTGACTTTGACTTTGACTTTGACTTTGACTTTGACTTTGACTTTGACTTTGACTTTGACTTTGACTTTGACTTTGACTTTGACTTTGACTTTGACTTTGACTTTGACTTTGACTTTGACTTTGACTTTGACTTTGACTTTGACTTTGACTTTGACTTTGACTTTGACTTTGACTTTGACTTTGACTTTGACTTTGACTTTGACTTTGACTTTGACTTTGACTTTGACTTTGACTTTGACTTTGACTTTGACTTTGACTTTGACTTTGACTTTGACTTTGACTTTGACTTTGACTTTGACTTTGACTTTGACTTTGACTTTGACTTTGACTTTGACTTTGACTTTGACTTTGACTTTGACTTTGACTTTGACTTTGAATTTGACTTTGACTTTGACTTTGACTTTGACTTTGACTTTGACTTTGACTTTGACTTTGACTTTGACTTTGACTTTGACTTTGACTTTGACTTTGACTTTGACTTTGACTTTGACTTTGACTTTGACTTTGACTTTGACTTTGACTTTGACTTTGACTTTGACTTTGACTTTGACTTTGACTTTGACTTTGACTTTGACTTTGACTTTGACTTTGACTTTGACTTTGACTTTGACTTTGACTTTGACTTTGACTTTGACTTTGACTTTGACTTTGACTTTGACTTTGACTTTGACTTTGACTTTGACTTTGACTTTGACTTTGACTTTGACTTGGACTTGGACTTGGACTTGGACTTGGACTTGGACTTGGACTTGGACTTGGACTTGGACTTGGACTTGGACTTGGACTTGGACTTGGACTTGGCTTTGGCTTTGGCTTTGGCTTTGGCTTTGGCTTTGGCTTTGGCTTTGGCTTTGGCTTTGGCTTTGGCTTTGGCTTTGGCTTTGGCTTTGGCTTTGGCTTTGGCTTTGGCTTTGGCTTTGGCTTTGGCTTTGGCTTTGGCTTTGGCTTTGGCTTTGGCTTTGGCTTTGGCTTTGGCTTTGGCTTTGGCTTTGGCTTTGGCTTTGGCTTTGGCTTTGGCTTTGGCTTTGACTTTGACTTTGACTTTGACTTTGACTTTGACTTTGACTTTGACTTTGACTTTGACTTTGACTTTGACTTTGACTTTGACTTTGACTTTGACTTTGACTTTGACTTTGACTTTGACTTTGACTTTGACTTTGACTTTGACTTTGACTTTGACTTTGACTTTGACTTTGACTTTGACTTTGACTTTGCAGTCAAAACCAATTTCTTTTTCTGTTTAGCAATACCAATTTTCGCGATCAGAAGACTTTTATTACCATTATACAATAATTCTTGGCCCACGGGGCTACCCATTCTTGACAAGAACAGCCCCTAACCCGACAGGACTAGCATCAGCGTAAACTTGTGTCTTATCATTAGAATCATAGTATCCTAATGTCTTAAGAGCATTGCTGGGCAGGCATTTTCCTCGACGTTCCTCGTTTTTCCCTGTCTCCTCCCTGAATAATGATGTTTTTAATATTTCGTCCTTACAATCTATGCGGACCATTGTATGCCTCTATGTTATGTTTTTCTCCAAAAACTAATGTTAAACTAGTTTATGATTTAGAAGCCTTCTAAAATCACAAAATTTTACCAGTTTTATCGCCCTCTTCAGACGTCCATAAAACCAATTTGACGAATGTAAAATAATAAAAGAAAAACATACAGGCAAAGCAAAATCTTTCTCTTTATTATTCTTGAAAAAAATATTAAAATCGATTTAGTTTTGAAGGAGAAAACAGGAGAATACGAAATAGCGATTTCATCATTAAGAATTTAATTGGGTCCGAGGTGCCGTTGTCTCTATCACCATTCATACGTTTATACATGTCATATCGGGCACAGCGCAACAGCAATAGATTTTTTAAATACCTAAGTACCTTTTTTTTTCTATTTCAATTTTTTCTATATGTATACCTTTACGTGAAGCTCTCACGATGACCAAATAAGTTTATTTGTTTGACCCTACTATATAAGCATTTGCTCTTATTCGAAAGAACGGGTAATAACTACTAATACTTTTTTGATTCTCTCATCATGTTGGGCGTCGTCGCTTACATAAATAACGATGTCGTCAATAAAATTTACCATGTTTTCGCATGGCAACAAAATTAATTCCAATATTATTATTATTATTTTTTTAATAGTATTCTCGAGTCAACTAATAAACACCGAACACTGTCAAGCCTTTACTACAAATAAAGGTGATTATAATGTCTACCCTCACTAAGCCGATGAAATGCATTTTTTCCTTGGCTAATTTTTCCACCAACAAATCAAATCTTGATCTTCAAGCTCAAGATTTTTTGAACATGTTACATGTTCTTGTAACTATTTTTTTTTTAGGATTTTCTACACAGAACTTGGTACTCATAGATCTCATTTCTTTTGTCGATTTCGTTGACATAAGAAGAACATACATAAGTTATAATTAACTTGGCTATCATTTCACATTTATGTTTTTGATGGAATATCTGTATATTTTATTTTTTATTTTATTTTTGTTTTTCAGGTACATACTTACAGCTTTTTATCTTTATCAAATACCTTTATGGTCGCAATATGTACATAAACTTACATAACACGACGTAAATGGTTAAAAACACCAAATAAAATATTTTATTTAAATACAAGTTAGGTACCTTCACAGATACATAATATATGTGTAATGAAACGACTTTGTCGTTAATCCGACCCGTTGGATAGTAAGCCTTATTTGTTTATTTTGATCTCGACAGTCTAACATAGACGCGTACCTACACTTTGGCAACGTTTCAAATCTTTAAATGATGCCAGCTAATGAATAATTGCAGGTCTCATCAATAACTATCAGAACCACTGTTTATTACACCGCTCGTACTCGACGCGGGTCAAATAACGTTGGTCCTTAACTTATTAAGTTAACTTTTTGAACTTTTTCTTTTGTATACTCCCAATAACCTACCTTGATGCCAAATATCAGGTTTCTAGGTCATCTGGAAGTAAGTTAGGTTTTTGATCTATAAAAGTCAGTGAGTGTGCGAGTCAGTTGTAAAAATACGGATTTTTAAACGTTATTAAGTCAATAACTGTTTGAGCTACATTTAAGCACATCAAAGTCGACATTTTGATGGGGAAAACTATAATAATAGTAAATCCCCTTGTTCAGATTTCTCTAAACTATTTCATATTTAGATAGGTACCGTTTGACAATTTTATCAAACTATAATTTTACCTTTCGTTCAGATTTCTCTAAACTATACCATATTTAGATACCGTTTGACAATTTTATCAAACTATAATTTTACCTTTCGTTCAGATTTCTCTAAACTATACCATATTTAGATACCGTTTGACAATTTTATCAAACTATAATTTTACCTTTCGTTCAGATTTCTCTAAACTATACCATATTTACATACCTTTTGACAATTTTGTCAAATTATAATTTTACCTTTCGCTTAGATTTCTCTAAACCATACCGTTTGTCAATTTGTGAAACTTTAATATTACCTTCTGTTTAGATTTCTCTAAACCATACCATTAGATACCGTTTGTCAATTTGGCAAACTATCATTTCCATTCAGATTTATTTAAACCATACCATAAATGTATTTAGATACCGTTTGTCAATTATGTCAAACTATCATTTCTTATTTTCGGTTTTACAGGTACCGTTTGGTAATCCAAACTACCTCTTTTATCCAGTGATACCCCAATTAGTTTTTTGGAAACCGACAAATACAGGTGTTCGTTAAATGATTGTAACCAAAACAAATGCATAATGTATTATTTCACTTTGGATGGATGGATGGTCTATTTAAAGACAATGATAATAGTAATTATATTATATAAACGTTCCAATATTTTCTTAATATTGGGTTGAGTATTTCCAAATGAAATAAAATTAATCGTGACAAAACTATAAATAGTTTTGTTATATAACTTAAAAGTTATGGTTACAAATCGTTTAATATATTTTGTCGGAGACTCAAACCTGAGGTACCACTGTATCTATGTACATTGTACACATCTCGTTTTTCTATGCAGGCATAATAAAATGCCCACTCGTAGGTACCAACCAACGCGAAAACAGTAATTGCCTTCTTACAATATCAGACTAGGATACATACTTACTAAGTTTACTGCCTATCAAAGAAGGTAGGTGTGAATAAACGATATGAAATTCTAATGCAAAATGTATGATAACAAGTCGACCAGAAGGTAGTATGGAGGCGATAAATGCGCTCCTCTCACCTACTAGTCCGATAAGCTAGTAGAATCATTATAAAATGCACCTTAGAAAGATAATAATTAGGTACATTATCGTAGATTTTCGTTTTAGGTACATTAACTTTGATTTTTGTTCGTATTTTATTTGTAATAACAATCTAGTAAGTTTCCCATCTTTTATTTGTAAGACAAAACAGTTTCGACTCGTTGATCTACCTTTTTTTTTTGTGTTTTATTTTTTGTTTACTTACGTAAATAGTTGTAACCTGGCACGGTCGCCACTTGTACAGGTTGCTTGGGTATTAAATAAAACATCTCGAATGATACATATAATCAAACGTGTGCTTCGCTCGCAGGCTTTGCTTGGAGTGCTCCGATCAACGCTCGGTATTCATTCGTATTCACTCGGCTAGCCTCGGGAATCGAAGACGTTATCATCACTTTAATATTCCGTATACACTACACATATTAACACCCAGACACAGAACAAACATCTATGTTCATCACACAAATATTTACCCTGGGCAGGGATCGAACCCACAATCTACAGCGCAGAAGGCAGAGTTACTACCAACTGAGCTGTGAAGCCGGTCGGACTGTATCTACTTAATCTTCTCTTTTAGATAAAACTCTCGTGTCACAGTGTTTGTAACCAAACTTCTCCGAAACGGCTTGAGTTTTTTTGTGTATATTCGATAGGCGTTTTTTATAGATATTGGTACGGAACCCTTCGTGCGCGAGTTCGACTTGCACTTAGCCGGTTTTATATTTCTATGGAATTATTGGAAGAAAGAACTTCTGTCGGGACAGCTAGTTTTAAAATAGAATCACGATTCACGACTGTAATCCCCATGCACGGTAGACATACTCTCAGATCTCAAGACGCTTAGATCCATGAAGATGTATAAAGGTCGTCTAAATATTATGTTTAGCACAATACCTACATTTGGCAGTAGATTCGACTAATATTATAGATTAAGGATGTTTTGGTTTGTGGCCTAATCACGCCCTAACGACCAAACAAATTTTAGAATGGCACTTAGAATATTATCGTCTACGAGTATGTCCTGGAATAGCATAACAAACGCAAATTTTTATCCGGTACTGTGTACTACAATATTACTCGCTGATAATGTAGCTTTTGGTATATGAACGGTTAAAATTGGTCCAGTAGTTTTTAGGGTTCCGTACCCAAAGGGCAAAAACGGGACCCTATTACTAAGACTTCGCTGTCCGTCTGTCTGTCTATAGTGATAGCTAGATAGTTGAAATTTCTACAGATGATGTATTTCTTTTGCTACTATAACAACAAATACTAAAAACAGAATAAAATAAATATTTAAGTGGGGCTCCCATATAACAAACGGATGGTTACGGAACCCTTCGTGCGAGAGACTCGCACTTGGCCAGTTTTTTAGTTTACCTATCCATTACAAACAAATATAAATTTTACCTCATTGTAATATTTAGGAGTGTAGATCCGATTGTAGGTATTAGGTATATTGCTCCGAAAACTCTATGACAACGGATACGCTTCGGTTACAAATGGATAAAATAGAAACAATGAAACGAACTCAATAAAGTTTCGTACGCCACTAGCATAACAACTAATATATACCGCAGCGCCGCCATATTTCACACACACATACAACGTAAAAGCACCAATTTAGGCGCACGCACTTTTGGGGCAATTTGTCACAAAAAGTTGGCAACTTCGCCCCCGGGGTGGGCCGCGTCATTTATTATCCACCCTACCCCGCCTCCCCCTCAAGGGCCAGTAATTTTACCTTCAAAGCCTTCGCGGGAATGCGTAATGACTAACGACGTGACGTAAATCGCAGGGATTTACCCCTTGTCTGTTTGTATGCATATTTTATGTGCCTTCGTGTTTGGAA
Organism: Hydriomena furcata; assembly: GCA_912999785.1. NCBI lineage: Eukaryota > Metazoa > Arthropoda > Insecta > Lepidoptera > Geometridae > Hydriomena > Hydriomena furcata. The sequence continues at coordinate 9,508,893 of OU538839.1, forward strand.
TGAGTTTGGTCCTCAGGCCGCAGCTATAGGTACTTATTTACCTATGTATTCCGTAGCGTTAAATTTTAATTTACAGTTTTGGTTTCTGTTTTTGCGATCACTGGAGCTCTACATCGCATTTAAATTTTAAATCATCATAAAAAATAATATAGGCAAGTTTTTGCCTAATTCATCTATCCTCGGTCGCGAGGAATAGGCGTAGCTTCACTTAGCTCCTTAGACGTTTCATAGTGTTCCTTGTGATTTTATACAAATTCAATAATCATTTATTTTACTACTACCGTGAATTTTTTCACACCTCCAAAACCAATAAATTAGCTAGATTCTAACAAACATTAGTACTTCTAAGCTTAATATTTCACTAACGGATCCCTTAATTAAAAAGTTGTTTTTACAAACCCCCAATATTTTTTAAAGACCTTTCCAACGAAACTTTAGCTGTAGGGTAAAATAAAAAATATTCAAGATTTTACCCCTGTCAGTGATATTATAATTATTGTCAAATTACAGTTTTCTAGCCCTAAGAGTCTATGAGCTAAGCTGCGGACAGACAGAGGGATTCTTGTAGATTACGAAACCCCAAAAAACAACGTTTACTTTTTACGCAATATTTGTGACAATAGACAATATTTTTTTTTTATATTTATATATACGAAGATAGGTTGATACGTTTATGTACCTAGGTAGGTATACACAACAACACTAACATTATTCCGATCCGTGTCGCAGATCAACAGAAATTTGAAACAAATCTGCAATCTGTCGCAGCACCAAACGAAGATAAAGCCTTATTCCAACAGCTGAAGGGTGAAATTAGACCAACGATTTTCCTACAACCGTATTCGGCAAACTAAAGATCGCGTTCACATAGAAAGCTGGTGACAGCGTCAACTTCACTTTGACAGCGTAGGTATTTAGGAACGTCAACCTAATAAAAATTCGTGTTGACACTTGTCTTGTCTTGGAGGTATAAAATATGCAAAGTAAAAAAACAACGTCCTAAATTTAATTTCTCCTTATTTTAAGTCTGCTCTAAAGTATAAGTCTAAAAGAACTAATAATATGTATGAAAAGACATAATTATGTTTGTTTTTTGTTATTTTGTCGAGACAACAGAATTGCCAGATTACCACCAACAGGTAGGTATATTATAAAAACTTATAATTACTTAAAAATAGAAAAAAATACTCACGATTGTTACTCTAAAATAACCTTTAAGATATCCAGTTGTATGTCTAAGCGGAGTAGTCCGAGTCACATCAATTCATTTAGCACAGTCATGCCCACTTTCTATAGTAGCCAACATGCCACTTATAAAAAAACACGTTTTTTCAAGAAATATTCCTTAAGGGGCTCCCAGTCGCTGATTGCTCTTTTTCGAAACGAAAAAAGAAATACTTCTGAACAAGCCACATCTCCTATTTTTATAAGTATATTACTTCAGGTTCCTACCTAGATTTCTATTAAGCTGAAAACATAATAGCAGAAACTTTTCAACATAAAGATATTATTTCAAAATGATACGTTTTAGAATTTATGATCGAAACATTTTATATACCTACTATTAAAATCAACTTGTGATTTATTGTTAAAGATAGGTAATATGTAGATCTAGATTTCTATTATGATAGATTTTTGATAAGTAATTATACATAATTTATATCATTAATTTATTCGAAAAGCTAAAGCGGACCACGCACGGACGTGTGTTTGTCATCATTGCAGCAGCGGTCGGTAGGATTATTTATCGAAGTGATTAAAGATGGGTACATCTTTATTCACATATACTATACATTTTAAAATAGGAGATGTGGCTTGTTCACAAGTATTTATTTTTTCGTTTCGAACAAAAACAATCGTCGACTGGGAGCACCTTAACCGTCTATACCTATACCTAGCAATTTATCTTTAACTTGTTGTTGTCTAAAACCGGTGCTGGTGACCGGCGACCAGCTTTGCCATCGTGAAAGCAGTCTTATAGAGGCGTGACTGAACGGAAAACCCGTAGATTAGCATGGCCTTATCGTACTTCCATGTAAATTCTGCACCCGCCCTATGGCCCTGTAAGTTTAGTTAGTGGCCAACTCTAGTGACAGAGTTCTTAGACCTTATTATTTCCGGGTCCCATATCTTAAGAGGCTGCCAGTCGCTGATTGCTCTTTTTCGAAACGAAAAAATAAATACTTCTGAACAAGCCACATCTCCTATTTTTATAAATATATTACTTCAGGTTCCTACCTAGATTTCTATTAAGCTGAAAACATAATAGCAGAAACTTTTCACGATAAAAATATTATTTCAAAATGATACGTTTTAGAATTTATGATCGAAATATTTTATATACCTACTCTTAAAATCAACTTGTGATTTATTGTTAAAGATAGGTAATATGTAGATCTAGATTTCTATTAGGATAGATTTTTGATAAGTAATTATACATAATTTATATCATTAATTTATTCGAAAAGCTAAGGCGGACCACGCGCGGACGTGTGTTTGTCATCATTGCAGCGGTCGGTAGGATTATTTATCGAAGTGATTAAAGATGGGTACATCTTTATTCACATATACTATACATTATAAAATAGGAGATGTGGCTTGTTCACAAGTATTTCTTTTTTCGTTTCGAACAAAAATAATCGTCGACTGGCAGCGTCTTAAACCCAACATGCCATCCGAAGCACAGAAGCGCTCAGTAACACTCAATGCGCTGCCAATGGGGAAATCTGTTCAAAAAGTTCCGAAATCCCCATTGGCAGCGGATTGAGTGATACTGAGTGCTGATAATGGGAATTTCTGGACTAACCCATCTTAACATGCCATCCAACATGAAGTATAGAAGCGCTCAGTATCTATATAAATCTGACATCACAGACTAAAAACGTTTAGTTGTCATTGACTAATGAATGATACGCATTATACTAAAATTCGTAATTTATTTTATCAGTACAAGGTTTGTAGGAAAAAAATTGGAAGTTGGCTGAAATTGCTTTTTTTCTATGCGATTATTAAAATTTTACAGGACAACGTCTGTCATGGAGTCATGGGTCGGCTAGTACTTTATAAGACAGACACAGAATAAACATCTAAATGTATGTTCATCGCACAAATGTTTGTTTCGGGTGGGAATCGCATCCACAACCTACAGTGCAGGAAGCGAAGCTGCTACAAGTGGGAGAGGACAACATAGATTGTCATCTGTCACAGTAAATTATGTTGAGAATCATTGTATTAAAGTATTTTTGTATGAATAATGACGGTTCTTAAATTGACCGCCAAACTTCATACGAAAATTCGGTCACCATCCAAACTAACTCAATCACTCGGCCCTCAGTCCATCTACGAATACATCGCAATAAAATTCACATAGTCAAATGATATAATATCATTATTTTTGATTCATCATTACGCCATTCATTCTACCGTAATTATGCATTAAAACTCAAAAACAGCGCTCCGGTCATTAAAATTCTGACGTCGCCCTGAGTGTATAATATAAAGCCATTATGTAAATGTTACCAGCCTTTTTGGGTTCCGCGGCTAAAACCCCACAACCATTGATCGTTTTTTTTTTATTTCACTTGAAGACAGAAAGCAGATGACCGCGCTATATGTTGCATCTACCAACTTTTTTGAATAAGACTATTCACAAAAAGCTTTTTTATTCTTGTTAGTAAGATAATGTTAGTATGTATCATATGTATGTATTTACAAAAAAAAAGTATATAAGTATTCTATCAGTTATCTGGTTCCCATAGTACAAGCTTTGCTTAGTTTGGGGCTAGATGGCGATGTGTAAAATGTCCACCAATATTTATTATTATTATTATTATTATTATTATTATTATAATAGAGTTTTTTGTGCTGCTTTTTGCCTACCTCGTATTTCTAAATATATGAAACTCTCGTTACTGACTGAATGACTGACTGATCTATATCGCACAAACTAAACTAGAAATTTGGAAGAACCTAGCAAGAAAATCCTAAAATACAAGCCCTAATACAGAATAACGGGAACGTGATACGAGGAAAGGTTTAGGAGATGACTACGCCGAAGAGGCGACTACTACTAACAAAAAATAATTATATAGAGGTACACACAACATACTTAAACATACTAATCAAGAAACTTTTAAATAGTAGTAGAAATAAAGGGTATTTTTATTTAATACAGATTTTACCCATCAAAGTAACATAAACTCTATTATAAAGTATTTAATTAATTCATTAATCGATTCATATGCTCATTCATAAAACTTGTTAAATACTCATTAAATAAAGTCGTTCCAGTGAGTTGCCACTTTTTATAGAATCATTAGAAGAAAAATGATGTCTATGATACATATTAAGTGCTAGTATTTCACTCTACTAGTAAAATTAGTAGAAAGCATACTACGGAACCCTAACTGATACGAAAGCATGCACTTAACCAGTTTTTTTACAAGTTTAGGTGATTTGCGGAGAAAATGCGGCTTATATAAAAGTTAGATATTTATGTACAGCCTGTATCATTAAGGTTTTAATTGCTTCCGCGTCGCTGGCTATGGATACAGCTATAAAGTGCGGTCGGGAATGGTCGTGTTTTTTGCGCGATATAGGCATAGTTCCAGCTACCTACGCCTACCTAATGTTAAACACGGTCTATATTCGTCTAGTGATTTCAAAATAGGTATCTTTGACAGTACTTATGATGAAAGTGTATTGAAGCGAATGAAAAATACACTTCACTTGAAACTCGGAGAGCAGACTACACTATATCACTGTAAAATAATAAAAATACGTTCAAAAAATACATATGGAATATACTCACTTTTTAATCGACTCCAATAAAAGAAGGAGGTTCTCAAGTCAGTTGATTTTTTTATGTTGTTTGTTACCTCAGAACTCTGCTATTAACAGATTTTTTTATTATATTTTTAGTTGTTAGGTTATACTCGAAATAACCCTCTAAGGGTAAAAAATAGACTAAGAAACCATTAAATTGAATTTTTTTGGACTTATAACAACATGAAGTCGGTTTTGTTTTTGGGTTTTTGAAACGTAATTATTTCAGTATAGTTAAGTTACAAACCAGGGGAGCCTATGACAAGCAACCTAACACTTATGGTGCGTTAGGAACGATTATAATCCGCTTATTCAAACACTTATTTTGCACAGCAATTCGTTAATAATAAATGTTGCTCAGTTCCCCCCAATTTCTGAAAAGGGTTATAAATCACCAGTTTCTAATTAAGGAACCCACCAAACCCACTATATACTTTCCCCATTCGTAAACTTCTGATACATAGTCTCTGGCCATGGAGGAGCTTTGTACAGACATTAAAAGCGAAAACGAAAAAAAAACCGTGTTGGCCGAGTGGGAGGTACCTCTACTTTCAATCGTCGTGGGTTCAAATCCCGGCGTGCATCAATGGATTTTTCTTTTTTTATTTGACTATCCACATTCCAGCATATCTTAGGACAAAAAGATCTTAATATGTATTCTTCTGTCCGTTAATATATCCATAGGTAATAATAATAACACACTAGCCAGACGTTTTCCTGATTAAAATTAGGTCCATCCTCTCAATCTTGGCACCACGGAGCTAATGATTTCAGGGGGGTTAGCATCAACCACTATCGTATCGACAACGTATCGTCCAAATGCCAAAACTGACACTTTTACTATACAAAAAGAGTCAGTTCTGACATTTTTACCATACGTTGTCGATACGATAGTGGTTCGTGCTCAGGCCACAGGATGCAATTTAAGTCAGGAAAACTTCCAGAGGCGGTCTCTTAGTTCATCTGACTTTAATGGAATATTCATAAAACCACCCTTTACGACCTTGTAAAGGGCCGCATAAAAATTTAGAGGCAAAAAACGTACCTACCTACAACCCTTTAGGCGTGCTCCTGGGATGGCCCAAAGTTTGTAATTGAATTTTTGCCTGGAGCCGCAGAGGGCGTCCCTGCCTAATTTGCTGGACTCGGAAAAGGGTAATGCGTTGGTGCAAAGTACGAGCTGATGAGAGAAAGCTTTCGTATATTATTTTCATTAATGTTATTAGAAAATGTCATCATGTTCAAATGTTTTTTTATGCTAAAAGTTATGTAGGGAAAGAAGTGAAGTCTTTATTAAGGTGATAAGTGAAATTTTTAAAGTTTTCTATGGGCTGATTCTACCCGGATAAGACGGAAAAAATGATAAAACTGTCTAAAATTATCATGAAAACAATCAAATTTTTTTAAAAATTGTCTTTAATATATGTAGCTAGTACGATTATATAAAAATGAACTATTTAGCTATTCATAGTTTTTATTAAAAACGAAACTAGTATTTTTGAAGAGTCAACTTTGGAAAATAAATCTATCAAGAAAAGTTTCACCAATCGTGTTTCTGTCTTTAATTTATCTAGATTAAATCCTTAAGTTATCTTTGTCATAAAAAACAAAACTGTATGTTTTGCGGTTATTGAGAAAAAACGATTCTGCATTCATCAAAAACATTTATTACTCGTCTTAAATCACTCTCAGCTCAAAGCACTTTATTTTATTCCAATATCTGAATTCCAGGCATTAAAATTGGAATGTTTTCTCAGTTATTCATCGAAAAAGTTGTTTTACTTCGCTGAGATTCTCTAGCTTAAATCTCCAAGCCACGAATGCTCGTATATTGTTGTAATCAAAAAGAAATATTCAATTTTTTACGGAGCAAGGGCTATTTGGGTCTCCGAATTCTGCCTACTACGTGCTAAAATTTTATTCGGCCGATCCGGATTATATAAAAGTAAAGGTGTTATATTCTCTTTTTTTATTTTTTTGCCTTTTTCGATTAATGTTCCGCTTTGGGCGAAGGTACGTTTTTACCTACATGTGAAACATACCTACAGATATATTCATTCTAAGATGGAGTTGGGAATTTGAAAAATAATTAAATAGAGTCACGACTGTAGAAATCTACTCAGATCTCCAGTCTGATCCTTGAAGATATCTTGAATGAAATTCATACTCGACAGGTTGCAAGCCCGACGCAGCGCCCGCTTATAAGAGTACTAACTGGTTTCCTTATGAAGAATTCCTACATAGTTTTGGGCGCATAAATTATTTTTGAATATAAAAACCTTATATGCACGGCTTGAAGTCGAACCCACGATCTTTCAGGTTGGAAAACGAGGTACTCGAAAACATGGCTTAGCTAGATGGAACTAATTACTGGTTCTATTAGCTATATGTTTATATACATTAGATGTAGTATCCAATTAAATTATTGTATTTCCTTTCTCACAACTATCAAATACTACGTAATGGACGCTTTTCCTAATATGGTATTGGATTTAAACTTTCTAGTCAGTAACAGGGATAAAAGGCTCAGGATTTTAGAAACTAAGTTAGCGAAAGTTTCGCTGGAACTTTGGGACTTGCGAGAGGATTAGTCTTACTATATTACCTAGTTTGAATTCTCTTTGCAATGCTATTAAGAAATGGAATGAAATAAAATGAAAAACATTTATTTAGCGTGAAAAAAACAAATAATAAATAAATATTGGTGGACATTGTTACACATTGCCATCTAGCCCTAAACTAAGTAATGCTTGTACTATGGGAACTAGATACCTGATAGAATACTTATATACTTTTTTTGTAAATACATCTTACATACTAACACCCAGACACAGAACAAACATCTATGTTTATCACACAAATATTTGTCCAATGTGGGGATCGAACCCACAACCAGATATAAATGAGATGGTTGGAAGGGAAGACAATGAAATTAGTACAAAGTAGGTAAAAAACAATAAAAAAAAAGTTAAAACAAACAAGAAACAATTTTCTTCTTTTTCTATCAGTCAGGACTTGATTGTAATGTATTATATAATATGTATTTATAGATAGATTCATAGTTTATTTCTTTTTATGACAAAAATAACTTAAGGATAATATCTCTAGATAAGATCTTTTCTCGATAGATTTATTTTCCAACGTTGGCTCTTCAATAACACTAGTTTCGTTTTTAATCAAAACTATGAATAGCTAAACAGTTAATTTTTATATAATTCGTTAGATAATCATACTAGCTAATTAAATTATTATAGACAGTTTCTTTTTAAGTTTGATGGTTTTCAAGATAATGCAATTTCACTTATTCCGTCTTATCCGGGTACACTCAGTCCATACAAAAAACCAAACATTTCACACATCACCTTAAAGTAATGTATACAAAAGGTGTGAATTTCATTAAAATTAATCGCTAAAAAACCATTGACATTAATTTATCTCTACGTATTCAGGCCTTCCCTAAAAACGTCATTCACAATCTTATTTTACGCACAAACATGGCCCAACTCAAAATCTGTCCCACACTTCGCTTTTCCATTTTCATTTACCATTCTTACTTGGCCTCGCGTTTCCTCTAGTTCCTGAAAAACAGCATTGGTGAAAATGCCGCTGAATGGGCAGAGGAAGGTCTGGTTAAACTGGACCATTTCCCGTTCAACGTCGTATGACAGATGATTATCTACGGGCGACGTCAAAGTGAATAATTGGACTTTAGAATAGGGATTTGGAAGAGTCGACAATTGAAATTTGTCTAAATTAATAATGGGTTTGTGTACATTTTGAGAACATTTATTGTATTTTAATGAACCTCCTAATATTATCAGTATCTCACTTACGATATCCAATGATAAAACCATTATTATAAACCACGAACACCATTATAAACCAAGAACCACTCAATATATATATATATATAAATTAAACTAAATAATGTAGTTGTAACCAAACCAATCTTATTTTGCATATAAAAAAGCGACCTAAAAACGTATCGATATTTTTTATTAGAGTGTTGTGTGTGATTTAGTTTTTATTTTTTTATTGATACTATTCATCTCTCATAAACTAAACTTATATGGGACCACAGCGGAGTCATCTTCAAAAAGACAGCGTAAAACGAATATAAATTGTAATCTATTTATTTTGATGTCGGTTAAATATGGATTTTAAAAATATAGGAATCTCCAAAGTCGATACAGTTTGCTAGCTTTGGCTGTTGCCTAGTAATTTACTCGCCGATCAATATTTTAAACGATGCGGGTCAAATGACAAGAGAACAAATGAACGCCAAAAAAGTATATTATGTTTAGGTTTTACGTTGAACATTTGGAGGCATTGGGTTCATAAAGTTCATTGGCGGATATGTGCAGCGTTTTGTGTCTATTTTAGGTGGTGTTACGTATAACTAGTACAATATTTAGATACCTACATGTAGCTTTACTATTATGATATTTTTTTTATTTAACAATTTTGATTGGTTCTTTACCTAGTTACAACGTGATTGATAAACAAACATACAAACTTTTGAATTTACATGAATGGTATATATGTAGGTATGTAATTTAAATTGGTTTTATTAACTTTTTTACCAAATCAAATTATAATGGTGTCCAAAACACGCTTCTAAAAAAGTAAAAAAAAAAACATAGAAAAGCACCCTCTAATTAATTCTACAAACCATGACTCCCCCACTTTACCCTGAAATAATTCAAAGGGAAATAAATGCCTAAGGAAGATTGTTGAAAATATTATGCCTAGTACAAAGGCCCACCCACGCCTCGCGGGCCGCGGGTGGGTGATTTGGCCCGACCTCCCCCACACGCACATGCGTGGTGGCCCCACCTCACCTAAGCCGCGGTCTTCCATTTTGTTTTTGTGTCGTCATTTGTTTTTTTTTTTTCGGTTTTGTGCACGATTTTAGTTTTTGCTAGACCGTAAGGATACTAAAAGTCTTTCGGTAACTGCATGAAAGTCGGACACAGGATCCTATGATAACATGATTGTTGTCACACACGACGTGGGATTACACCATGATACGCTATGACTCCCTTGGCATAGTGCACAACCGCAACAGTAGCTGGCCGTCAAGGGTTATTGAGTATAATGTTTTTCCGATACCAATTTACAACTACTTAGATTAAACAGATTGTTAATACACTAGTAGTTTAGTACTTGATAAAATGGATATTCAGATTCATGATAGAATCATCGAAAAAAAATGTGATAAAGCTTAACTACATATTTTATTAGCGGGCATTACTGCCCCCTGCCAAAGTTGCGTATAGCGTAGATAGTATAGTAATATTACACCAATATTGGATGAATATAAACTAGTAGGTATAAGTAAGAATAAACAAACAACCGGCCAAGTGCGAGTCGGACTCGCGCACGAAGGGTTCCGTACCATTATCTATAAAAAACGGCAAAAAACACGTTTGTTGTATGGGGGAATGGGGGCCCCACTTAAATATTTATTTTATTCTGTTTTTAGTATTTGTTGTTATAACGGCAACAGAATCACATAATCTGTGAAAAATTCAACTGTTTAGCTATCACGGCTCATGAGCTACAGCCCTGTGACAGACAGACAGACAGACGGACAGCGAAGTCTTAGTAATAGGGTCTCGTTATTACCATTTGAGTTCGGAACCCTAAAAATACTGTTTCTCAAGTAAAGCACAACCGAATAGAATCCTATGCAAAAAGGAGAACTTTGAACTTTTATCGGTATCAGTAACACCTTGTTTTTGTTCAAAGCCAAAGTCATGTAAAATTAAACTGCAATTATTTTTCAAAAATCATACGGTCATTGTGTCAACCTAATATAAATTAAAATAGCCACACAAATGTAATCCTAAACACGGTATACCTACCAGGGGCTCATACCATTTAAGATAATAAAAATAAAATAAATAGGATCACGACTGTTATCCCCAAGTACGGTAAACATCCTTACAGATCTCCAGACGCTTAGATCCTTTCTAGATGTCTAGTGGGGGTAGTCAAAGGCACGCCCAAACATTATGTTTGGCACATGCCCACATTTTACAGTAGTTAGCATTCCATACGTGAAAGGTTGCAAGCCCATCGCCGCTTAAGACCATTAACTATTTAAGATGTCTAAGCTAATCAGAGGCAACATACAAACATTATACATACCGCATTGTATTATAGTAAATTAGTTAATTCCTGTTTATGACAAATTAATTGTTTTTTTTATGTCGGTAACATTCCACTCGTTTTTCATACTCACCCTTTATTTTCTTTCTTATACAAACACCTATGTATTTACTTACTGGTAGATAACGACACAGCCTTCAGAAACCACTTCATTTCCCTTACCAGTTCATGTTCAAGGAATTTTGAACCGTATTTTTATTATCATAAGGGTATTCATTTTGCGTGGGGTAGTAAATTAAGGTTGTCTATAGCCCCTCGGTGGTAATTCATCATAGTGACATTTCTATTTATCTTGATGAGGGCCTCACTTCCGATGGTAATGGAACTTTGTTTTTTCCCTGTTTGAGCAAGGAGGGACTACTCTTTTACATTTTATTAAAAATTATCGATTCACTGATAGAATTCAAACAAAGAAACTTTAGATATGATTGTTACAAAAAATACTTACATAATATGATACTCATCAAATGAAAGGGCATAAAAATAATAAGAAAACACAAAAAAAATATTTCATATCCAAGTTTCAAGATAATGATTACAGTAAACTTATGAATGGATAAAATAAAACCTATTTTAAAAATTATTTCTCCTGTAAAATTTATATTATCATCGAGTAAAGGTATGAAAAATATGGCTATAAATATTAATAGTTATTTGTTATACAAGAGTGCAAAGTTGCTTTTTAACCGCGTGTTCAATTTTGATGACCGAGCAAGCGAAGGATTCTAAAATTGAATCACTAGCGCAGCGAGTGATTCAAAATTAGAATCCTGAGCGTTAGCGAGGGAATCAAAAGAGCACGAGGTGAAAAATATTTGCACTCGAGTGCAACACATAACTTTTCATTCCACCTCAGCGAGGAAATGACTAAATGCAAAAAAAAACGTTTACAATCACAAGATAGGTATTTTTATTTCAGTTTAGGTATATAACTACTACATTATGACAGGTAAGTATTACAGAATAATCTAAATAATGACGTGAAAAAATGCCGCGTAAAGAACCGCGTACAAAGCAAATTGAAAAAAGAACACCAAGAAGGTTCCGAGTCTGAGTTTTTAACAAATTAAAAAAAAGTTGTATGATATATTCGGCACCATAGAGGTAGCAGTAAATAGGTTTAATGATTTTTTTAATTCACAAACTTAGTGCACACGATGTTCTAAATTCAATTTACTTTATCCTCTAGAGAATAAAAACGGCTTTTGCACTCAGATATTGAAGAGCTAAAATACTCTTTCCGAGAAGGTGGCATGAAAAAAAAACTACAGATCCCCAGTAGACAAAAATTGAAATAATGTAACCTAAGGTACCTACCAAAAATTGACCTTTAATCTTTATTTATACTCCCTAGTAGAGCAGCTAATAGAGGATGAAAATATTAGTTTTATGAGATTCTAAAATATATACCTACATAGATTTATTGATTACTATTTCTAAGTTCTATACCTTGTTATTACTATACTTTTAAAGCGAAATAATAGAGCATATACTCGTATGTTTTCGAACATATACAGGAATTTTATTATTTCATACATAGGTATCGAAATACCTATAGGTATACTAGCCGACCCGTGACAGACGTTGTCCTGTCAAATTTTAATAATCTAATAGAAAAGACAGAATGTTTTCAGTCTGTGATATAAGGTTTGTTGCACACCAGCGCCATCTATACAGAAGACGTTGTCCTGTCAAATTTTAATAATCGAATAGAAAAGACAGAATGTTTTAGTGTAGGTTTGTTGCACACCAGCGCCACCTATACAGAAATCATCCCTTTTGCGTTTTTTATCTTTTTCTGATGTTTTTCATATTTTAAAGAAGTCTATTATTTATTCTGACATTATATCTACATCTACAGCAAATTTCAACTTAATCCGTTTTGTCGTTTAGGCCTGATTGAGGAACAAACATATATACAAACTCACAAACTTTCACATTTATAATATTACTAGCAGACCCGCGACAGACGTTGTCCTATCCAAATTTCGATAATCGCATAGTATAGCATATGTATATACTGATGTCAACACGGATACTAAAATCATCCCTTATGTGTTTTTTTTATTATTTTGGGATGTTTTTCATATTTTAAAGTAGTCTATTATTTATCGGGTATTATATCAACATCTACAGCAAATTTCAACTTAATCCGTTTTGTCGTTTAGGCCTGATTGAGGAACAAACATACATACAAACTCACAAACTTTCGCATTTATAATATTATTATGATTAGAGACCGATACCACAAAAGAGTTTAATAAAGTGCTTTTGTAATCGGCTCACTAGTAAAGTCAGTCTGTTAATAACTTCTTTTCAGAATAGAAATCGATAAATCTGCATTGGACACTATGAATTGCTTACGAACATAATAGACTCCCACAAAATCAACCCTATTGTACGAATCAACCCCTTTAGACGAATCGCAAGTCCAGAAACCTTTCTAGAACATTCGGCGTCAGGACAATAGATTTTATTACCACACTATGACCAAGACAAATGAGAAATAGACCATATCTAAAGCTAGGTAAATAGCCTAGCTTTGTCTCTGTCATACCCGCAAAAGTGGCACCTTCTTTTATGCGACCGAAATCGAACGAAACTGATCCCTAATGCGCAAGAAACAAAGCGAATTTTTGAACTGAAAGACTGCAGCTTCAAAACTCCGAAGCATTTTCTTTTACATAGGCTATGTTTCACAGCTTGTCCCAAGCGAATATCAAGCTTAGATGTTAGAGTTAGAGTGTGATTTCGGTTGGCAGATGTAAGAGCAGTGACGCCATTTTAGCTGAACGTCGGCGGTCAAAATTTATTGCGCATAAATGTACCTCTGGCTAACCCGGGAGTTAGGGGGTGTTGGGAGTAGGCTTAAAAATCAGGGTAAGGGGCAAAAGGGGTGCGTTTTTAGCGTTCGCAGCGTCGCAGTCAGCCTATTTGGGGTGTTGATGGCAGGCAGGGCCGGACTGGGCACTTAAGAACTATAAGTCAACCCCTTCTTATTGACAGAAGAAATAACTATAGAAATAGTCTGCTTTGTCTCATTTGATAGGTTGACCTCATAGCTCAGTTGATAGTAGTTCTGCCCTCTGCACTGTAGGTTGTGGGTTCGATTCCAACGGTTATTTCTAGTAGTGGACGTTTTGCTGGTAGTAATTCTAACAATTTGTGTCTAAGAACATATATGTCATAGAAATTACATATTTTCAGATAAATAATGTTCATCTGCGCCAAACCTAATATTAATTTATTAGTATTAATTAGTTAAATCAATATAATTTTTATAAAAGAGATCACAAATAGTTTGATATTTTTTTTTGAATGCATGCTTATCTTATGGCGCACGTTTTTTTTGTTAGTATAGAAATATAATCGTTCAGTGTTTCTTAAAAGGTTAGGCATTTACTTATGGTAATAATGGCTTAATCTCTCTAACTGGTATAAAAAAGATACCTTTAAACTTACCATTTTATTGATTTTAATCAAAATATATATCTTACATTTCAGATGGCGCTGGCGGATTCAAGAAGTTTACAAAACGAAAAAGATGAGAATTTACGAAACTACTAGAAAAAAATCTACAATACTTACCCCCTTTTAAACGTATTCGGTCAGTAATTTATATTACTACAGGCTTACACTTACAAAATATGCCTTTAAACCTATATTGACTAAAACATTTGCTTTTACTTTTAACAGTAAAAAAGTAAAACTATCGTGGTTGTTAATCATTTTAAATAGAAATACGGCTAATTACTACGTTTTTTCTTGTATTGCTGACGTTTCGAAACAATTCAGATGCTCTTCATCATGAGCAACGCCTGCGACCGCGTTCAAAGGCAGATCGGTAATCGGTAATTAGCCGTATTTCTATTTAAAAAGTAAAAAAGTAATTCAAATCTCTCTTAATGCGTCCCTGGAACGCATTTAACCCTCACCCTCTCAACCCCCTACGCACGTCTCACTCGCACAAACTACAAAAAGAACTCTCCGTCGCTTTCCACCCATTGCTTAAATTATGTCCTACACCAAAGCGTTTGGCAGCTCCACAAAAAGCAACCTTATTACTATCTATATAAAGCTGAATTTAAAACCCGTAAATTAATTGTAAGAATAAGCTTTTCGGAAGAACGTGTACTCCAGGATCCTATAGTCCATTAGATACTGATCTTACTTGCCCTTCGTTCCCATTTAACTAAAGACCTTATTGTTTTGTGATATGGTTCATTTTCGCGTGCGTTTTTTTGTGTAAAATTCGTCTTTTAAGAATCAGTACTTGTAAAGGTGGTAGTAGAGGCACCCAGTGGGGTGGCGGGGTGGGTCACAGGGTGGGGATAGATGTAGTCTCAGAACGAGGGGAGCAAGGCGCATAGTGATGGGTCGTTGACAGATTTTTAGTTAACGAAATGAAACTGCTTTTTAGAATCGGTTAACCGGTTGATAAACCAGTTAACGTTATCAACTGGTTTGCGTTTGCGTCGTTGCGTCGTTGTACGTTAACGGATAGGTTGATGTTGATACATTGATACTACGCTAACTAAAAGTCGTTTTTTTATCAGTTGTTTGAGTGACCAGTTAAATGAATATGAATGTAATAAGTTTATGACATCGAATAAATTAAACTTCTTACACTTAACAATAACGGAACTTGACATTCGTATTACAAAATCAAAAAAGATTTTATTTATGTTATCACACAAATATGGTGAAAAACTTCCAAAAGAAACAAAAAAAGCGTTGACCTTGCACCTCAACGTGTCACTCGAACAACCTAATTTGAATTAATTAAAACAAACAAAATGCTTAGCTAAACAAACCTGTTTGTCTCGGTCAACGAGTTGCCATCGCCATCGGCCGAGCCGAAATCCGAAACGAGCAAATATACGCACATCTCTTTTACTCTCAAACAATTATTCATACTGGAAGCGACGGCGTCTCGCTCGTTCGTACGAGCGACGTTGGCGCATGGCGCAAGCGTTACGTTAAATGCAATGCATACTGGCGTTGAATAAACCAGTTGATAGATTTAACTGGATTTGGTGTGAAAGAGAAACGGTTAACTAGTTATGCGTAATAAAACGGTTAAAAAAAGCTGTTCGTTAAATCAACGCTCATCACTAAAGGCGCAATGTTCAGGTGACTTTTGGGATGAAGAGACGCGTTGGTTTACAAATATACTAGTACAATGATGAAAGTTTTAACAAAAAAAATTGTATGCAAGAAACATTGGAGATGAAGAGATACGTCGGTTGACGAGTTGTTTTTTTTTTTTTTTGAAAAATAGTCTAATGCAAAAAAACAACAGTTTTCAAAATATAAAGTAAAGTTGAATGGTTTTACGTACTTAGAGATAGAGACAACGTATAAGTGCGTATCATGTAGAAGCAATTTTCAGAAGCGAGCGATTATGTACGATTGTATGCGTATACCATAGTAAATATGCCACAGTACAACATCACAAATAAAGAAAATATTAACCAAAATAAGTAAATAAGTTTATTTCACAATTAAAGGGCATTACAATGAAAAAAAAACGTAAATTAATAAATTCATGAGATATGTAGATAGATAATTAACATTCAACCTTGCAGAAAAAATTAAGTAGAAGTAAAAAAAATAAAACATTTATTTGACACTCACATTTGAGTGTAGGTAGAGGTACACAAGAAGAAGAAAGATATGTACGTAAAAAACAGAGTACCTACTGCGTGGGACAAACAGGCCACATCTCAGCTTTATGCTGCATCACATACCTACATGAATCAGACAGAGCCAGTTGAGTATATTAATGATGATAATTCAGTAATTTCTGAGATAACTATTTAAGTAATTTTTTTTCAGTCATTATAAAAATGTACTTAAATTAAGTACTTATAAAAATGTACTTAAATTAAGTACTTATAAAAATGTACTTAAATTAAGTATTCATAAAAATGTCCTTAAATAATTATCTCAGAAATTGATGAATCATCATCAGGCACATGTTGTAGAAGTATTTTAGAAATTTCTGAATCATCCATTATCCCCTCTGATTTATAGACGGTTAAAAAAAATAAGATTTTTAAAAGATTTTACAAAAAGCCCTAAAAAGCACAAGTAAAAAAAAATGTTGTAGATGGATTTTAGAAATTACTAAATCATACATTACCTTATGATTTTAAGACAATGATCGGTTACAGAAAAAAAAAAATCTAAAAGATTTTACAAAAAGCCTAAATCGGTTCAAAAAAAATAAGATTTTTAAATGATTTACAAAAAGCCTTATGTAAAAAAAAATGTTGTAGTCGGATTTTGGACATTACTAAATCATACATTATTCCTTATGAATTACGACGGTGAGAAGTTACAAAAAAAATTAATTTCAAAAAAAAATATACAAAAAGCCTAAATCGATAACTAAAAAAAATGTAGTTTTGTCGTTTTTCCGCGGAACGATACCGCGTTGATGGATACGAGTTTGTAACGAACTGGTCAAAGGGTAGTTCTGGCAAATTTCCTTCCCACATTGGCTTTTGCAGTGAAACTCGCGAAGGTACTTCCAAAATAGACGTCCATTTGAAAAATCCGAATATTTGATTGCCATCCCGGAATGATCTTTTAAGAATTTTATTATTGACTGGCCTCACAGCTAGTAATAGCTCTGTCTTCTGCGCTGTAGATTGTGGTTCGATCCCGACCCAGAACAAATATTTGTAAGATGAACAATGTTTGTTCTTATTTTGAGGCTACATGGCACTGTGTAATTAATGTCCACTTATATTTTTATTTATTTAGCAGTGAAACTCTTTTAAAATAGACGTTAATTTGAAAAATCCGAATATTTGATTGCCATCAAAGAATGATATTTTAAGAATTTTATCATTGACTGGCCTCACAGCTCAGTTGGTAGTAGCTCTGTCTTCAGCGCTGTAGGTACATTGTAGATTCGACCCCCACCCAGGACAAATATTTGTGAGATGAACAATGTTTGTTCTGTCTGGGTGTTATTTATCTTGTGTATTTATAAAAAAAATGTATAAAAGTATTCTATCAAATATCTAGTTCCTGGTACAAGCTTTGCTTAGTTTAGGGGTAGACGGCACTGTGTGAAATGTCCACCAATATTTTTATATATTTATTTATTTTGCAGTGAAACTCTTTGAAAATAGACGTCAAATCGAAAAATCCGAATATTTTATTGCCATCCCGGAATGATCTTTTAAGAATTTTATAATTCAACGTTTGCAAGTCTGTTGTCTCGGCCAAAGCACTAAATAAAATAAAATAAATGAATATACTAGTAATTAGGCCTGGCTTAATGTACCTAATGTGTGAACGTGACTCTAACTACTTTTAGGCATATTCAAGGATTTTTACCTAGATATCTGAAAGGATGTTTACCAACTTTGGAAAGTTCTGTTTTTTTTTAAAATTAACCCTTAACCAGTGGTTGGTTTGGTTAGTCTAGCTAGGAAGATCCGCATGAACATTGCAATAATATAACCTTAGAATTAAAATTATGTCTATAATTTTGATTATAGGGTATACACCCATGCGAAGCTAGGGCGACAAGTTTACCCATAAAATGTTATACAACCGGGTTCTCATATACATTAGGAACAAAAGCTCAAAGAAAGCGCGGTATCGGACGCGCGTAATTTTTCATTACATTACTCTCCATGTAGGTACCTCCCTAATAGCCGCGCGAGCGTGAAGATAATACCGTCCCCTGCCCCTTACCAAGTTGTAACGATGCGAAAACGACTGTTTTTAGTACGTTTTTTAGCAAAAGTTTTTTTTTTTTTTTTTATGTGTTGAAAGTGCTGTAGTATTTTGAATTACTAATTAATAAATCGGTATCCACACTTTATAACATTATAATAGTCCGGAAAAAAAATATAAAAAAAAAGTTTTTGCGGGGAATAACGGCGCAGTCAAGTTAATTTAAATTTACGTGAATAATGATTAAAAAATTGCAAAAACAAAGTTTCTGCAAACTTTTTATTATATAGTAATTAAATATACTTTTAATTTTATACAATTTATACAAAATCGAGCTTTCTTGGTAGAATTTAAAGTAAAATATGTATTGAGACTGATTATAGTTTAATATTTTACAAACGTCATACACCTGTACTCCGTCAGGAATAGAGCCTTAGAAATTATTTCCTTAAGGGGCTCCCAGTCGCTGATTGCTCTTTTTCGAAACGAAAAAAGAAATACTTCTGAACAAGCCACATCTCCTATTTTTATAAGTATATTACTTCAGGTTCCTACCTAGATTTCTATTAAGCTGAAAACATAATAGCAGAAACTTTTCACGATAAAAATATTATTTCAAAATGATACGTTTTAGAATTTATGATCGAAATATTTTATATACCTACTATTAAAATCAACTTGTGATTTATTGTTAAAGATAGGTAATATGTAGATCTAGATTTCTATTAGAATAGATTTTTGATAAGTAATTATACATAATTTATATCATTAATTTATTCGAAAAGCTAAGGCGACCACGCGCCGACGTGTGTTTGCCGTCATTGCAGCGGTCGATAGGATTATTTATCGAAGTGATTAAAGATGGGTACATCTTTATTCACATATACTATACATTATAAAATAGTATTTATTTTTTCGTTTCGAACAAAAACAATCGTCGACTGGGAGCGCCTTAATGCACCCCTAGACTATAGGATAGACTAGAACCAAAGATCTAGGTGTTGCTCATCAGTCAGTCACCCGTGCAACTATTTTATATTAAGTATTTAAATATACCTAGATTAGATTTTTTGAACTAATTTTAAAAGCTTACATAATTGATTTCTTTTTGTGTTATTTCACCAAGATGGTTTTAAAAAAATAAGTAATTCCTTACGACTCAACACGGGGTCATCATGGGTCAATGACATAGGTAGTTACTTACAGTTTTCATAAATTTAAAACATTTTTTTTTATTTATTTGGAATCATGAACAAAAGTAGTACATTATAAGTAAGAAATCGATGACATTTGCAAAAGTTATAAAACTGCCAAAATAAAATAAAATAAAAACAAATCAAATCTATACACGTTGTTTTCGTCTATCGCTAAGTTTCGTGGTACGGGGTGACGGGTGTGGAGTTCCCTTAGGAAATTAATAGCTAAGTCGGCGGGACCCTTCGCCGGGTCCACCGCAAAGTTCAGCCCCTAGCCGATAGATGGCGTCACTTTAACCATACCTACTCACTTTAGGTGAAGGAAAAAATCGTGAGGAAACCAGTTAGTATTCTTATAGGAGGCGATAGGCTTGCAACCTGTCACGTATGGAATGCTCACTATTGCAAAATGTGGTATTGTGCCAAACGTAGTATATGGACGTGTCTCTGATTACCCCTTCTAGACATCTTCAAGGATCTAAGTGCCTTGAGATCTGAGAGTGTGTCTACAGTCCTTGGGAATTACAGTCATGATCCGATTTATTTATTTTCACTCACTTTACGATCTTTTGACGTGACAGAAATAGTATGATGTATTGTAGGTAATTTTATGATCTCACCCTTTTGTAGCCTAAAATTTCTCAGGTATTTGCGGTTCGTGCTTTTTAATTTTTCGCCTTGAAAAGAAAAAAACAACTAAGTAGTTTATTTATTACAATACAAGATTGAAGGTTTTTTTAGTTAAATGACATAAAAACTATGCACAATTCGGTCTTAGATCTATCATAACACATAATTTATTTTAATAAAATTATCATAATAATCTTCTATTAAATCTTATAAGCCAAAATCGTTATATTCAGAATGCATCGCTTTATTTCATATGAAGTAGGTATACTGATTGACATTTCACACAGCACCAACTAGCCTCAAATGTACCTAAACTAAGCAAAGCTAGTAAACAAAGCTTGTGCTTATGTACTATGGAATACATACATTTTAGAACATCACTATTAATCTCACACACGCTCTTTTTATTTAATTCTCACATACACAGTCTTATTAGGACTGTTTTTGAAAACAGATCCACAACTTATTAGAATACTATTTAAAACCACATAATAGAGAATTAATTTGAGTTTTGAAACACTGAAAATTTCAGCTTACAGCGAAATATTTAACTAAAACATTAGTGAACTAACGCTGGCGTTGTGTTAACATGGCAGACTGAACAGCTTGGTTCTCAAAAGGAGTGGTTTTCATGATTACGACCGTAATATAACGGCAACGTGGAAAACTATATTGTACTAAAGAGTTACCTAATAGAACTCGTAGTTAGTAGTGCGTTATACGCATATACTCAAATAAGATCTTAGTAAGATATACTAAGTAAGATATACTTAGTAAGATATACTAGTAAGATAACTAAGAACGAAGTAAATGGTTTGATTAAGTTAAAATTTTACATACCTGTCACGTTCACGTGACAATGTAATATTATGGTGACAATGACCTTTTTGGAGTCATGTTGGCATAGTTGACGTACCATGACTTTCATTCCAAATGTTTGAACTCCAGCCGTGCATTTAAAATTATGTGTATGTCAATGCTTTTCTTTGTATGTTCCCACAAATCCTGTCTATGTGGTCACCATAGTAACATATATATAACGACACCCACAAAGCAATAACTATGCAATCTGGTTATTATCCAAGAAGTTGAAAAGGTTACTACAAACTATCCCCTCAACTAACAAACAACAAACTCCGAATCGAAACCAATCTAGATTGAGGAAATCGCCCACAATCAAATTTCCTTGCTCGTAGTAGTGGGGCTGTACGAATAACTACAGGATGTTTCAAGAATAAACGGAAATATTTCTGTGTAAAAAAAAAACAAATAAAAATGATATCAAAAATGACGAGCAGATTGTGGAATGAAGTAGAGTAGTTTTTTTAAATTTTAAGTATAAACTACTATTTCCTCATAATGTATAAATTGTCCATTTTTGGTCACTAAAAGATACTTTTTTTGTGGTAATTTACATGAAAAAACCTACCGTTCAGAGGGATACAGTTATCGTTCTTATGAACATAGAAATCTTAATTTTTCTTTAAAAAACATATTAAAAAAATAGGTAACTGATTCAATTGTATGTTTTGAAGTCGAATCTATATCCAAATGTTTTTTATTACGTGCACAAGATCCCTGCTATGTTAATAGGTACCTAACAAAATTATGTATTGATTCTGGAACACCCTGTGTAACACACAAGATAAACTATTTCTAGTAACGCACTCTCAATTAGCGAGTTGCCAGAATACCCGGAAAGTTTCCCCATATATATATCCATTTGTATAAAATACGGGCAAAGTGCGAAGTTAGACCCAACTCCTATCCTTTGGTGGCTGTAATTTATGTGTGTGCAACTTCTAGATGTACAGACAGCAGAAAAATAAAAAAAATCTTAAGATATCAGTCAAAGTGTAAATAAATAATTATTGGTGGATTTTTCTCACAGCCCATCTAACCTGAGATTAAAAAACCTTGTATTATGGAAACAAGATATCTGATTTTTTTTGTAATTATGTACTTAAGTTACATCATCACACAAATATTTGACCTGGGTGGGGTTGAACTTACAACCTACAGCTCAGAAGACAGAGCACAAACTGAGCTGTGAGGCCAGTCAAGTATGGCCTTCTTGATGGTATTCTTAGCGTTAGGTGTATTTTTTTGCTTACTACGAGATGCTGTAATCCCTAAAACATGTTTTAAATAAAAATGTATACCAAACTATCCACGAAAGCTAAAGAAAAGACATAAAAGCTAATGAGTCAAACGCAAGAATAATTATCTTAAGCAATACAAGGTTTTACAACCTTGTATTGCTTAAGATAATTATTCTTTACTTAATTTGCGACTCTACGAGTACCTATGTAGGTATCTATAAATGTATAACTAGCTGTTTCATACCAAAGACAATAAAATATAACCAATATTTTATTTGACACAATATTTTATTGCGTTTTTGTGACCAGTTCAAACTCTTAATAAAAAAATCCATAACAAATCACAAAAATACATGTAATAAATTCAAAATCAATTGTTTTTAACTAGCAAGTAGGCACGTGTATTGCGAAATACACAACAAATTATGCAAACCATTATCCCCTTTCGTTCGATAGCAAAAGTCCGACAAAAGCGGTAATGCCCACCCCTTTCAAGTTTCTCCGTGTAATTGGCTTAATGAACAACGGAAAGACTTTTGTAAATAGCAAAACGATGTTTGCGAATAAAAGAACGGCACCGGTATAATCCGTTATCGATCGGATAAAGGTGAATTACATATATCACAAGCGGAAGTAAACTCAGAAGATAGGTATAACATGTGATATTGGTAGCCTTGACTTCAACTGTCATTTTAGAAGAGATTTTTATTGAAAAGTTGTATCTAAAAACAAACTATTAAGCAGATAACATTACATCCTACTAACTACATATCTACTTTCATAAAGTTTGAAGTGTTATACAGGATAGGATGAACCACTATCGTATCGACAACGTATCGTCCAAATGCAAAAACGGACACTTTTACTTTATAAAATATATCAGTTTTGACATTTGGACGATACGTTGTTGATACGATAGTGGATCGTGCTCAAGCCACAGGTTTTTATTAAAAAAAAATTTTTTTTTTTGAATATGCTAGTTTTTCCGCAACTATGACTATTGTCAGTCGAAACACCGGTAAATAAAATAAAGATGATATAGACAATAATATGAAAAAAAAATCTTTATGGTACAAGGACAAGTTTCTTCACTACATAGTATAAAGCAAAGTCGCTTTCCGCTTCCCGCGTCTGTATGTATGTATGTTTGCTTATATCTTTAAAACTACACAACGGATTGCGGTTTTTTTTAATAGATAGAGTGATTCAGGAGGAAGGTTTATATGTATAATAATATGCTACCCGTGCGAAGCCGGGGCGGGTCGCTAGTTCTACATAAAATTATTGACCTAGTTATACTACGAGTACACTGTACATTTTAATCATGGCCCTAGAAGGCATTGGTCATTACTTAAATTGATAGCTAATTTTAATAAGATGTTGAATCGGTGATGTGAATTCATAAATTTGTGTAATTGTGTAACATATTTGTTTAGTGTGATATAATATTTTCGAAAATATTTTGGAAACACCTTAAGATTTTTAAAAGCGTGGTTTTGCAGACAGTACACTGGCGCTAGGCGGGCGGCTGTGGCCTCGCGGTAATTGTACAAAAGTTACCATCCTCAGCGAATGGTGAATTTGTTCATGCTTCCTTACTCAGGCGGAGCGGATGGGAGGGATAACGCCGCAGCATTTACGCCTGTAGACCTATTATGATATTTCCAAACTACAGTCGCTATCGAGTATAATAACTCTTTGTCTTGTCTAGGTTTATTACGATGTCAATTATAATTAAAATAAATTATAAATTATTGACTGGCCTCACAGCTTAGTTGGTAGTAACTCTGCCTTCTACGCTGTAGGTTGTGGGCTCGATCCCCACCCAGGGCAAACATTTGTGTGATGAACATAGATGTTTGTTCTGTGTCTGGGTGTTACTATGTATATTATGTATGTATTTACAAAAAAAAAGTAAAATAAGTATTCTATCAGTTATCTGGTTCCCATAGTACAAGCTTTGTTTAGTTTGGGGCTAGATGGTGTTGTGTGTAAAGTCCACCAATATTTATTTATTTTATTATTTGTTTATATACCAAAAATAGACACGACTCGCTCGGTTATTACGGCCTAGGATCACAACTCGTAGTAACCGCACGACTGTAATCCCCCAGCTCTCAGATCTCAAGGCGCTTAGATCCTTGAATATGTCTAAATTGGGTCGTCAGAGGCACGTCCAAACATTTGGCACATGGCCACATTTTGCAGGAGTTAGAATTCTATACGTGATAGGTTGCAAGCCCATCTGTCTGGGAACTTTTCTTATTTGCAATCTTCATTCTTGAAGCTGTAGAAATAACTACCGATTCTATAAAAATATCCTCAAATAGGATTTTAGTCTTCCTTTACAAGGTACCTAAATATATTTTTCGTATGATGGTATCGTTGTCCAAAACCCTGCAGGATGTTAAAATTGTAAGCACTTGTTTATCATTTCCTCTCGTATTTCGTCAACTCCACCCCTACCCGAAAAGAATTTCGTTAATGAGTGCGAGCCTTATTTATACGTTTTATTTACAAAGTACCCTACCTTTGGGACACTGTACAAATACTGGCCCTCTTATTTATGCAGCGTACATTTTAATCATGACCCTAGAAGGGGCATGGGTCATTACTTAAATTGGTTAGGTAGCGGAAGCGGATGGCAGGTACTAAAACGATTTTTTCACTATTGGGGCTAAATTAAAATGCTCAATCATTGCCTATGGTGTTTTTTTCTAAACGAATCCAAAATATATTGAAAGTTTTTCCTTGAAAATAAAATTTAAATAGGATCACGACTGTAATCCCCAAGTACGATAGATCTTCCCAGATCTTCAGACTTTGATCCTTTGACGTGTTTAGTGGGGGTAGTCAGAGGCACGTCCAAACATTATAATTGACACATGCCCACATTTTGCAGTAGTTAGCATTCCATACGTGACAGGTTGCAAGCCCATCGCCGCTTATAATAACACTAACTGGTTTCCTCACGATGTTTTCCTTGACCGTTGTAAGTACGTGTTTTTGATGCACATATAAATTTCCAAACAGAAAAATCCATTGATGCACGCCGGGATTCGAACCCACGACCTTCAGATTGAAAGTTGAGGTACATCCCACTCGGCCAACACGGCTTAGCTTATTTGTTCTGCAATAAATATGACAGCTAAGACTTTGATACATAGGTAACTACTGCCTGAGAAATTCACTCAATTTTTCAAGCAACAGACATCATGAACTAAAGTTTCAATGTTCAAATTTGACAGCAATAAAAAATACACCAACAAAAACCCGGGTAAGTTTTTATTTCTCTTATGACCTCAATGTAACATTAAAATTAAGCTACAAAATCGTCCAGAAAATTAGAAAAAGCAAACCCAACAAAACGATCCTTATCGTCGACACTTGAAACAACAAAAAACAATTCCTACACAAAAAATAAAAGGTTAAAAGTTGTCCTTATTTGAATTTTCATTAAAACTTTCTCCCGTCAGGAACAAAGAACATTTATATTAAAAAAGTCCGGCCACGGCCAGATAAATATCTGTAGTCTCGAGAGCGGAGCCGAATTTTAACTTTCGGACATAGAGTGCGAAGAAAAATGTAGATGGGACAACACTTCGGTACAAAACCTCTCTTTGCCCAGACTCTAAAGAGAGTGGATTCCAGGAGAATCAACACACTCACTCTGAAACTCACACAGAGTATATAGTAACCACTAATAGAAGTTCCAATCTTGTTAATGAATTGTAATATTTGGTTTATTTTGATAAACTAAATCCTCAAAATTATCTATGCCTTAATTTCAAAGTTGTAATTTATATAAATTACTAGCGATCCGCCCCGGCTTTGCACGGGTTTAATACATATAAACCTTCCTCCTGAATCACTCTATCTATTAAAAAAAACCGCATCAAAATCCGTTGTGTAGTTTTAAAGATATAAGCAAACATACATACATACATACATATTACATACAGACGCGGGAAGCGGAAAGCGACTTTGCTTTATACTATGTAGTGATGAACGAAACCCGATATAAATAAAAAAAACCTTATCTTCATGAGACTTTTTATTATTTATCAAACAAAATCTATAGTTATGTCTACTAATCACGATTAGTAGACATAACTATAGATTTTGACACGAGTCTTTATCACGTAATTACCTTTAATTTACTTTCCCGACGTTTCGGCTATGTTACAATAGCCATGGTCGACCATGGCTATTGTAAGTAAATTAAAGGTATTTATGTGATAAAGACCCGTCTCAAAATCTATAGCTAAGACTTTTTATTGTCCTTTCTATAAGTAGCAATACCTATGTATGAGTCTAACGGTAACCTCGCATTCAAACTTCGGCTTACCCAGGTATATAACACAGTCCAATAAGCACTCTACAAACTTTGAAACTACTCAGCAGCCCAATACTGCCCACTCCATTAGAAAGTTCCTGGCCCATCTGCGCTAACTCCTCGCCTCAGCTCATTACCGCCCGCCCTGCCGCAAGACCCGCCCAGTCCACCGCTTGCCTAACTTCCACAACCAGGGCTGGCAGGCAATAAAAAAGTTTGCTACCTAAAAACTGGGTTTTTTTTGTTTGACACCTATTTGCTCGCTTTCATTTAGGGAAAGCCTTGTAAGATGAACAGGGGCGAAACATGGGGTAAGAAACCCTTGTTTCCATACATACTGATATTACACAGCTTGTATTCTAACCCCCGTGTTTTAGGGGAGTTTATTTTTTTAGGTATTTTCCTCCATTGCAATTACAAAACTAAATATTGATGACAAAGTTATGTCAAATTTTATCAATGATTCTAGATTATTTTCTAGGCTATTTATTTATTACAGTCAAAACACATCTTCAACAAATCTTTGAATATTTTACATTTAATCAATAAAATTATATATTAGTTAAAATATCGCATTGAAAACTGAATTTTACAACGATTTTGAAATGTTCTCTTCAATTCAAATCCTTAGATTTTAATGATACTTTTGTAATTATGGAAGCGACATAAAAATTAATTAAAAAACCACCCATCCCTATCTCCAATGAAGCGGGTAGCGTGCAAGCGTGTCAACTTTAACCGTCCCCACTTGGGCTATAAGAGAAACTTTGTTAACACAATCTCTAGATGGAAAATACTAATGCAGAATTTTTCTAGATTAAAACGATGATTACGCTTTGACCAATCCGACCGCGAGAGAGATTCGGTAGGTACTGTTAGAAAGTGCTTTCAAACTCTGCTTTTTTTAACAAAAGCCACGAATACACTAGCCGATATTTTGTCCCGCAGCATGACGTGCAACGCTCAATCTACTTGACGCTGCAATGTTGCACAGTGTCCCGCAACTTACCCTGCAACATTTGACGTGACGTGGGACACCTCCTCCGGCGACATTTATACACAGTAGTGTAGCCAGTAAAAAGTTCCACAACTTTATATTATCCCGAGACATTCCACGTAGTTGTTGAGCGACATATTGCGTGAATGGGAGACAATGTTGTGGAACTTTTTCCGGGCAACACTACCCAGTGTTTATGGAAATGTAGCCCGTGGAGGTATCCTGCGTCACGTAAAATGTTGCGGGACATTAAGCAACGTAGAATGAGCGTTGCGTGTAATGCTGCGGGACAAAATGACGTCTAATGTATTTGTGGCTTAATACGCTTGTATGGAGAGGTGGTAAGGAGGATATCCAATAGTTTGTCCACTCTTTGTTCAATTAATGTAAAAGGTTCGGAATAAAATGCATGTGGTATTGACATTTTGTTATTTTGGTTTGTTTTGTCCAACTGATCTAGCGTAGATCGTATGTCATAGCTACTGGGTAAAAAAATGTTCCAAAGCTAACCTGTTTTTGATTGATTCACCTGCCGACAATAAATTTGAAGGTTTTTTACTGCAAAAAGTGGGCATGTGCCAAATATAATGTTTGGACGTGCCTCTGACTAGACATTTTCAAAGGATCTAAGCGTTTGGAGATCTGAGAGGAGGTCTACCGTACTAGGGGATTACAGTCGTGACAATTTTTTTTTTTTTTAATATAGCGACTTTATCGCTTTATTCTCAACAGTGGTAAAACCGTGGGATATGCGATTGAAATCCAGTTCGATGAGAGCGTACAGCCCTAATCACTTGCAATTTGTAAGGGCCGGTAATGAGATTTCAGGCTTCGATGGGCGTTAGGCGTTTATCAAAGAAAAGTCGCGATTCCATTCAGGAAATGGAATCATAATGCGATCGACTACGCTTATTTGGACAGATGAAGATCCAATTATCCCATCCCTTGATGAGAGCATTTTGAATCGCAAACCAATATGCGAAGATTTGTAAGTCGAACTCAGGAGGCAATGGGTGTGCAACTTGTTATGTATGGACCGAGAACTGCGGCAAAATGACATCGTAGAACCTTTTGATTAATATAGATAGAATAATAGAATAGAATATAATTTTGTCTCCACTACATAGCACAGAAAATATATATAGGTACAGTAGGTAGTAAAGATTTATATATGACAGGAAATAAGGCAACCCCTCAAAATATTTTAGACAATTTTAAGATATATTGAGTTCCTGGTGATCTGAGAGGATGTCTACCATACTTGGGGATGATAAAAGTGTAAAAATCAATAGTTTTGGAGATGGTCGTATGTATACCGTCGAATAAAGTATGTAGGTTTGTAATATTTCTATTCATGAGAACCTTTTCCTCTTATCTAGATTTATCCTAATGCCCAAAGTTATAGTGATGCCAGCAACAAAGAGAGGTAGGTATCGAAATATTATTTTAAAGGTGTGTCCAAGCACAGAGCGCCGCGAGGGTGCCGCGTGAATAGTTTAGATATAAAAGTAAATGTTTGCGCGGCAGTACTGCACGGCATGTCCCAGATACGCCGCGCTCTTTTTGTATTTTGTATTCAAATCAATATAATAAACTAAATAGATAAAATACCGTCAACACACAATCGCTGTCAATTGAACAATAACACCGTTTGCGCGCGGCTGCCGCTCTTAAATGCCGCGCTATGTTTGGTCACACCTTTGATCATAACTATTACGATTCTGATAATTATTTAAAGTGTTTGTTGCTTTGTATTTCTTTTACACGACAATGGCGTAACGGGTCGACGTGATTTTATGGATAAAGATATCGTAGTTCATGGGCCGTAGAGTGACATAGTCAATATTTTATCCGGGCAAAGCCGCGGGCAGAAGCTAGTATCTAATAAAACGCTCCATAAAATATCGTCATGGAATAATTCTTTGCCAAATCGATTTCCAACACATTAAGCTAAAAAACGACCCGTTTCGAGTGAAACCGCGGACCAACGCTATGTTAACTTCGACCTTTTCCCGCGCAAAATTAAAATTCTCAAACAATCCACACTTTGAAAAAGATATATGAGGGTGTTCTTTCATCTTGTACAGCGGCAGGGTGTATTATGTAACACACGATTGCAATTACCTCTGCTAAAACTTAACGTGGGATCCACATTCCTATGTAATTGAATAAAAACTTATTACATTTTAAGTATCAAAAACTCTTTACGCTTGAAGCAGAAAAAAATGTAATGTCAGTGAGAAAAAAACAATTGAAGAAAAATGGTTGTTGGTTTTTGATACAGAGAAAAAATATATACTTTAAAATCGTTTTGTGTGATATTTTTTTTATTATTGTGGGGTGCTCACAATAATGAAAATATCACACATAGTAATCGCTTGCACGAATTGCACTAACATGTTATTTTATCCGGGTGTCAAGGGCGGAAACCAGTAACTTAAATTTGTATAGATTAATTAGTAACAATTAAGGTAAAGATACTACACTTAAAACATGCCTATTAAAAATGTAGACTACAATTTTCAGGCGCTTAGAACCTTGAAGATGTTTAAAGGGCTTAATCAGAGGCACATATAAATATTACATTTGGCGCATGCCCACATTTATTTATTGAATGTAACACATGTTATGTCACTAGACAGCAATTGTCTTTTCTGTTGCTTGTTTTTGCGTACCGTAGAACGACCGATTGCTATTACAACTTAAACAATCACCCCTCCCGTAACCTTAGTCGTTTGCGGGTTTGGCTGAGGGGGTGGCCGGGTCCTAAAGGGGTTGTGGGGGGTTTCGGGTAAAAGTTGGGGGTCCAGACCTCTGCGGGGGTTATTTATGGGCCTCTCGGGTCCGGTGAAGTGCCCACTGAATATAAATCCTG
Organism: Hydriomena furcata; assembly: GCA_912999785.1. Taxonomy (NCBI): domain Eukaryota; kingdom Metazoa; phylum Arthropoda; class Insecta; order Lepidoptera; family Geometridae; genus Hydriomena; species Hydriomena furcata. The sequence goes on from OU538839.1 coordinate 9,539,725, forward strand.
GGAAAGACGTAAAAGTACTCATGTGAAATAGGTCGGGTAGTGGTTGGCGGTCGGACCTTTTTGTTTTAGACGTAGATAACTTATTTACTTTGATGCGATCTTTTAAATGGAAAGATATATTTTTAGGGTAAAAACGGATGAAAAATCAAAATGTTAGATTTTTTTGTTGTAAAAGGCCAAAACCTTGGTTAGCTAATTGGCAAAAAAAAAAGAAATTGGTTCGTCGAGTTTAGAAGACATAACAATTTATTGTAAGTTATCCTCCCTGCACAGGAGTGTTTTTATATAGTTGTATTTTTTTTTGAATTTTTTTTTATAGGATCACGACTGTTATTCCCACGTACGATAGACACCCTCTCAGATCTACATGTGCTCAGAACCTTAAATATGCTTATATGAGGTAGTCAGAGGCCCGTACAAACATTATATTAGCCACATGTAACTTTTTGCAACTTTTTTATTTTATTTAAAAAAATATATGTAGCTAGGTAAGTTGTAATTTTGACGACACATAATATTTAGTTAGGTCTCCTTTCGTCAGCCATATTTCAGTACAGGCAAGTCCATAATGTGCTGAGTTGTAATCTCCGAAAAACAGACTCGTATTTGAACTGCTCGCAAGCATGGCAAAGTACGCACACTTCACAGGTACTTTGGCGATGGTGTATGTCATAAGAGAAGCGAGAATAGATTAAAGTTTATAAAAATTGTGCTAAATATTCAAGGTTTATCTTTACTTCTAAAAATACAATTTTTAGAAACAGTAACTTGAACTACGAGTACCTACTACAAGAAAACAAGCACTCTTAACTCATTTTTAGCTACTTAATTTGTCCGTGATAAACGGTTGGTACCATATTTATTAGTCATAATACATAATTATGCAAACTACTGCAAAATGTGGGCATGTGCCAAATATAATATTTGGACGTGCCTCTGACTACCCCCACTAGACATCTTCAAAGGATCTAAGCGTCTAGAGATCTGAGAGGATGTTCCTATTTATTTTTATTTTTTATTTTAATACATAATTACTACTCTAGTATGTTACTATGTTTTATCAAATTAATAAATTAAAAATAACAAATCCCTTTACATTATCAATCAGAGCGGACCTTTACTAAATTAAACATTTGAATAATTAAACAATCCTGACTCTATTGTTTACTGGATTATTTCCCACATCCATTGTCAGCTCATCTTTGGTAGGTTCAGGGTCTCCTTCAAGTTCTTAGCACCAATCCATTTCGTCAGAACGTATCCTCACCGTGTTGCTTTGAATTTTCCTAAAACAAAAAAAACCAGTCAGTCTCTTACGCTCGTATTAAAAAATCATTCTTGAAAGAGTCGTGTAATTTTTTAACAGTTCTTACAGAAATACATTATCATAAAATCTGTAGATCCGGTCCAAGTGTGAAGTTTCTGTATATAATTGTATATAATACAACCCTATAACGTCAGTTCTCTTGTAACTTGGACCGTATCACGCGTCGTGATGTTGCACACAATTCCTCATTAAAACGACACAGGCGTTTACGTATTACGGTACCTACATAATTTGCGCGCGACTGTACCGAACATGAGAGTCCTTTCAGACTGTAACTATTGGAGCGCTGACACGAAGTTTTTGGTGCGATATAAACAAAGTTGTCGACAGAACTGTACCTGGCTTTTGGAAGTGCTTATTTTAGATGCAATGCAAGCTGGCATGTTTTATTTAGCACGTTTTAGTGAAACAGTAATGATTATATTAATTTATGTTGTTCATGTTAAAATAGTACTTATGTAATGTTTCTGATATCATAAAGTGTGGCTCGACAATTTTAGTTTATGGAAATAGATTTAAAATTATATAATAAATAGGATCACGACTGTAATACCCAAGTACGGTAGACATCCTCTCAGATCTCCAGACGTTTAGATCCTTTGAAGATGTCTAGTGGGGGTAGTTAGAGGCACGTCAAAACATTATATTTGGCACATGCCCCCATTTTGCAGTACATTTAACAGAAAAATCCATTGATGCACGCCAGGATTCGAACCCACGACCTTCAGATTGAAAGTCGAGGTACCTCCCACTCGGCTAACACTGTTATTCATTTTAACTATTAATACGGCTAATTACGCTATTTCTTGTATAACTGACGTCTCAACACCATTCAGATGTTCTTCATCATGAGCATTCTTTGCGACCATCGACGAATACGTGGTAATAAGCCGTATTTACAGTTAATGGTGGCGATTCTGTTGTGTCCACGCTAAAGTTAAAATTCCTAAAAACTATCGATCTTATTTCTTTTACGTTAAAGTTTAAAAAAGCGTAACCTCAAAGTGACAGTTCAGACAACAGACAACTTAGAATAGTTTTTAATAAATTTACGATTTTCGTAATCGATTTAGAAACGTCAAGCTAAATTTAATCAACATGTAAATTGGTGTTGACTAAGATGTCAATATGTGTGTGTAATTGACACTTGTTTGTGTCAAATAAGCGAAATAAAATAGAGAAACGGCTAAAATAACCTAAGTTTTAGGACTGTCATTTTGATGTCATTTTAATTTGGACTTTAACATGAAAGGAATAAGATCGATCGTTTTTACGAAATTTTAGGTTTAGCTTGGACACAACAGAATCGCCACCAATATGGAAATAGAGTTTAGAGTTTACAACAATATAAATTGTGGAAGTTCTAGCGGTATTGCTCGCTTCAAGAATTTTTCAATTTAAACTTTCCAGGACAACGAGAATATAATGTAATTATTCCATTAAATTCCTGTTGTCTCCACTTATGGACTGAAGTTTGCAATCATTTATGGATTAAAATTCGTAAATTTATTTCTTAGTTAGCTTTTAGGCTACAAGAAACCTATCTCAGTTCCTACGTCTTACGATTTAGTCAGCCACGCAACCATTTTATAACGTCTTAAAAAATCACTCATTAATTAATTAATACGAGTAATAAATGTTTTGGGTGAATGCAAAATCGTTTTTTCTCAATAACCGCAAAACATTCAGTTTTGTTTTTTTTATTTCAAAAATAACTTAAGGATATAATCTAGATAAATTATAGACAGAAACACGATTGGTGAAACTTTTCTTGATAGATTTATTTTCTAAAGTTGGCTCTTTAAAATCACTAATTTCGTTATTAATCAAAACTATGAATACTAAACAGTTCATTTATATATAATTCGTTAGATAAACATACTGGCTAAGTAAATTATAGACAGTTTTTTTTAAGTATGATGGTTTTCAAGATAATGCAGTTTTATCACTATTTCCATCTTATCCTAATCCTAATTAAAAGTGAACCTTATCTTCAGTGTACAGATGAGTGTAAAACAAATAAGTAACTAGGTATCATTATAGCATGAACTAGTAAACAAAAGAAGAGTCGTTTTCTACATAATGTAACGCCACAATTTTCAATCTACAATTTTCACGCCGCGTCAGCATAATTTTATCCTTTCCTCGCTGACGTAAACCTCGCATGAATATATCTTATGAAAGAATTTATAATGAGCACGTTGAAAAGGGATAAATTGATATGAATTTGCCGGCCGAAGGCTTTGTGTGGGACAAAAGGAATTATAAACAAGTACCCGAGGATAATAAGGGTTTGGGACGTAGGTATGTACGACGTTATGTAATGGAATGGGTTTTCAAAAGTAAGTTGTGTGTTTTTCGAGTTTATGAAAATAATTATTTGGATTTAACAAGCTGATAAGCTTCAGCCTGGATGAATTGAGCTTATCAGCGTGTTTTAAATAGGTAATCCTAATATATAATATTATAAATAAGAAAGTTTGTGAGTTTGTATATATGTTTGTCCCTAATCAAACCTAAACGACAAACGCTCATCAAAAAGGTTTAATCAATAAGGTCGGTATTGGAAATTTATTTTGTCAAAAAAATCTGACATTAGTTTTGACTACTGAATGATACGCATTCTACCAAAATTCGTAATATATTTTATCAGGACAAAATTATATGTTAATGCATACTAGTGGATAATTCGTTGATATGATTGAATACCAATCAAAATATTATAAAGAAGAGACCTATAGTCAAAAGGATATAAGTATTTGTATTATATCATTATCTGGATCCTATATTACAAGCTTTGCTTAGTTTGGGGTTAAATGGCGCTGTGTGTAAAGTCCACCAATATTTATTAATCTTATCCTGGGTAAGTCTCATCGTCGATAAGCGATAGTTGTAAGCGATAACTCGAGGAACGACAATTTACACCTAAATGACTGGGCTTTGGAATATTTTAAATAAAAAAGAAAAATACAAAGAATTTATGGTGAAATAACTATAGGAAGCAAAGAAATTACAAAAAAACTAATAACAATTGTAAATAATAATATAAAATATACATGTACGGAATTAAACAAAAAGTGGTGTATATGTGCTGCGAGTGATTACTTGAAATGTTAATGATTTTCTCATGCTACTAATGATTGTTAGTATGATTGTTAGATGAAATGGCATAACTATTTTATTCAACTTAATTAGCTTACAAGATAAAGTATTTATTAAAGTACAAAAAAGCTGACGCTTTAGTGAGGTCACGAAACCCACGCGACCGCGTCAGCATTTTCTCTGCAAAGAGAATTGAAAAGAATCGGTCCATTGTTTTAATTCAATTCATTATTTGCAATCTTCCGTTTAATTCTCATAGTGGATGTACCTACGATAGTTTTACATTCTCATCCAATTTTACTCAAGTCTTACAAGTATCCTAATCACTACATAGTATAAAGCAAAGTCGCTTTCCGCTTCCCGCGTCTGTATGTCTGTATGTATGTTTGCTTATATGTTTAAAACTACACAACGGATTTTGATGCGGTTTTTTTTAATAAACAGAGTGATTCAAGAGGAAGGTTTATATGTATAATACATGCATAATATAGTAGAGAAACACTGATAATTTTAGAGGTTTCTAATGTGATGTCGTAAATAAACACATTTTTTTGCGCTTACATTGCAAATGCTGGCTGAACCCCACGAGATATATCAAAATAATGTACTACAGTATTGTACACCTTAAAAACGTCTACAATAAAGTCAACGATGGTATTAGAAATGTCTTACGCACAGCGAAGCGGGCACGGGTCAGCTAGTAATATTATAAATGCGAAAGTTTGTGAGTTTGTATGTATGTTTGTTCCTCAATCAGGCCTAAACGACAAAACGGATTAAGTTGAAATTTGCTGTAGAAATTTGTATGTAGATATAATGCCCGAATAAATAATAGACTACTTTAAAATATGAAAAACATCCCCAAAACGATAAAAAACGCAAAAGGGATGATTTCTGTATAGATGGCGCTGCTGTGCAATAAATTTGACATCACAGACTAAAAACATTCAGTCTTTTCTATACGATTATTGAAATTTGACAGGACAACGTCTGTCACGGGTCGGCTAGTTTTTCATAAAACATCTAAGTACTTACAATATTTAAGTGTAAATCAAATTACGTAATCGTCACGCGGTGGGTGCTATCGAGAAAAGTTTCACCAATCGTGTTTCTGTCTATAATTTATCTAGATTATATCCTTAGTTATCTTTGTCATAAAAAATAAAACTGTTTGTTTTGCGGTTATTGAGTAAAAACGATTCTGCATTCATCAAACACATTTGTTACTCGTCTTAAGTACACTACATAGTGCTCCTACTCGGGCAACTGAAATTGCTTCAATCATAGAATTATTATTGGAGTAACGCCAAAAAAATGTATTACCTCTAAAAGTCATGACATTCAAAGTCTTATAAATTATAGTTCGTGTACGATAGGTGTGACCGTTTGAGCGCGGCAGGTAGCTCGCGACGGCCGCGCGCGGTTGTCGTTCAAACATAGCGCGGCTTACTGCGCGCGGCTGCCGCGCTCTATTGCCGCGCAATGTATGTCTTTAACCGACAACAGTAAAGTCTAATAATGTTAAGTCTAGATCTAGTCCATAATTATCTACTTTAGTGTCTGGTCTAGTCTTTTTTCACCCTGTATAGGTTACCCCAACGTTCTTTTGCATTTAATTCCTTGTCCAGCATGTGGTCAGACGGCGCCTAATGAGAGGGATTTCAATTTGTTCGCCAGCTGCAAGCAAGCTTTTTGCAATGGATTTTTCACCCCCGGGGGGCTGATTGTGTTCGATTGTTTAATTTATTTCTTACATAGTCTTGTGTGTTTCTGGTGATTTTGGTCACCAGACTCAGCAGCTACAGCTTAAGGGACTCCCAGTCGCTGATTGCTCTTTTTCGAAACGAAAAAAGAAATACTTCTGAACAAGCCACATCTCCTATTTTTATAAGTATATTACTTCAGGTTCCTACCTAGATTTCTATTAAGCTGAAAACATAATAGCTGAAAACATAATAGTTGAAACTTTTCACGATAAAGATATTATTTCAAAATGATACGTTTTAGAATTTATGATCGAAATATTTTATATACCTACTATTAAAATCAACTTGTGATTTATTGTTAAAGATAGGTAATATGTAGATCTAGATTTCTATTAGAATAGATTTTTGATAAGTAATTATACATAATTTATATCATTAATTTATTCGAAAAGCTAAGGCGGACCACGTGTGTTTGTCGTCATTGCAGCGGTCGGTAGGATTATTTATCGAAGTGATTAAAGATGGGTACATCTTTATTCACATATACTATACATTATAAAATAGGAGATGTGGCTTGTTCAGAAGTATTTCTTTTTTCGTTTCGAACAAAAACAATCGTCGACTGGGAGCGCCTTAATGCGACAGAGACCCATTTGTCCCATACAACACAATATTATATGTAGGTACATTAGTTTATTCGTTCATATTCGTAAATAATCTTTTAGGGGTAAGGTAGCCTAATGTATTACCAATAAGTGTCAAATTGGTGTGTATCTGTGTGAAACTACCTACTCTTATTTATTGTTTTATTTACATGTGTGTTACTTATGTGTATTGTCTTTATTATAATTGATTATTGTGTTGTACTTATATGACAAATAAATGTTTTTTGTATCATTCTTTCATTCCTTCTCTCAAGGTAAATAAGCTATTTGACAAGATTTAAAAAAAACATTTTAGATTATTTAGTAATGACGGTGGAACCCATGAATATATTATTTTCAATGCTGTATTGGCCCTAAAAAATAAAAATAAATATTGACAATTTAAACAACCCGCAAAAACGCATCTTTATGCAAATGACGTCGCACTAGTTTCTGTGACGTCACATGTTTGTCAACAAGTTATAAACGTCAAATTTTTCAAGGCAGGCGAAGACATATTGACATGTTCACCACCATTCTGACAGTTTTGTGTCACGTGTTTGGCGTTTAAAAATATATATTTTTAATTAGGGGTTGTTTAATAAATTATTGTTTATTTTTAAATTATTTTACTCCATAACGCTTTTTGAAGGCATAATTTACATAGATTACTATCAACAACACTTTATTTTGTATACTGTCAAACAGGCCTATTGCAATTAGGATTTCCAATCATATTTATTCAAGAACATGCGTTAGCATATATTCTGCGCACTGTCTTCATTTCTACATACTGTACCTATCTAGGATAGAGCGAGAGTATTCTCGCTCTACATCTCTGAATGCCCTGTAAAAACTAGGTATAAGCAAGTACAACATCCAATAAACAATTCATTTACTGCAATGTACGAACCGTACGAGCAATAGACACAAATAAATTCGTCCTATTTGTCGGCGTGTTCAATTAAAGCCATCTCATTTAGATGGCGTAGCGCAGCGCATCTGAGCCACGACAAGACAGACGGCCAGCCATCTGCAAGGCTTTTGTTTACGAAATGTTATTAACCGACTTAAAAACAGAAGGTTCACAATTTTTTTAACTTATTCGATAGGCACCAAAATTGAACTCTCTTTGCGAAACGGATCATTGAATAGAATAGAGGCTATAAGGCGTGTTTCTTGCCTGATAAATAAATAAATATTGGCAAACTTTACACACAGCACTATCTAGCCCCAAACTAAGCAAAGCTTGTACTATGGGAACCAGATAACTGATAGAATACATAATATACTTTTTTTTGTAAATACATATTAACACCCAGACACAGAACAAACATTTATGTTCATCACACAAATGTTTGCCTTGGGTGGGGATCGAACCCATAACCTACAGCGTAGAAGGCAGAGTTACTACCAACTGAGCAGGAATAACTTCAGCTTCACCTTGCTCATAAGGCATTTTTAAGTGATCTTTGTGATTTTATTAAATTCACCTTGATCATAAGGCATTTCAAAGTGATCCTTATGATTTTATTAAAATAAATACCTTTTGAATTTGACTTAATGTTTTTTATTTAACTTAATGTTTTTTTTAACCAATTTGAAAAAAAAAAACTTTCAAAAGAATAGTATATCTATTTCCAACCCATTGCTATTTCAAAATTAGTGAGCCTTATAGTTTCGATTGGTCAAGCCAGACTCAGACACATTGATCGTGCCTACTTGTCTATGAATAATTTCATAAGATTCATATCCGAGTAGACTGACGATGTCTGAAATCATTTCCAATTAGGGTTCGAATCATCCGTTATTAAATTAGTAGAGATAGAAGGATTTTAAATTAAGCCATATAACACGTAAAAGTACTTTGTGGTGGGTAATTTTAGAATAGTTTTTAATCCTTCAAAGTGGGAAAATTTGCAATTAAATAATCTATGGTACTCATGTTTTTTTTACACAAATTATCTTCCTTCTGCAGTTATTCGCTGTTCCCTAACCCCCTTTATTCGCCCTCAAAATCCCCCCATGTCGGCTAAAAATAGGGCCTAGCGCTTATTTGAAAGATTCTTTCACCGTTTGAACCTAATTATGCCGGATAAACATGGGCTAATTTTTATCCGGGTACCACGCGGGCGAACTGCCTACTAAAGATATATTATAATATAGCTATCCCGACAGACGTTGTCCTGTCTAATTCATAAGAACCTTCTGATAATAACGAATACAACAAAAAAAGAATTAGCGAAATCGGTTCAGCTGTTCTCGAGATTTGCGCTTAGCAACACATTCAGCGATTCATTTTTAGGGTTCCGTACCCAAAGGGTAAAAACGGGACCCTATTACTAAGACTTCGCTGTCCGTCTGTCTGTCCGTCTGTCTGTCACAGGGCTGTATCTCATGAACCGTGATAGCTAGATAGTTGAAATTTTCACCGAATATGTGCTTCTCTAGCTGATATAGCAACAAATACTAAAAACAGAATAAAACCAATATTTAAGAGGGGCTCCGATACAACAAACGCGATTTTTTGCCGACTCGCACTTGCCCGGTTTTTATATATAAAAAGAAGATAAGGCGGAAATTCAAAATATTTGTCAAAAAGCTACATAACATAAGTTTATGTAACATTTAAAACCATTGCCCATTAAAATTCACGATGAAATATCGCCCAACCTTCTTATTTCACTCGTATAAATCTTTGTAATCCTCTTAAAATTTCCCCATCGCATTCTGGCTAAGCCGAGTCTTCCAGCATCTGCTTTTATAAAACCTCAAGATAAAACAAACACACTGTGTTCCGATCCGTACGCCTACTTCCTCCTTATTGTCTACACAATAAGGTCTAAAATACAAGACTCTAGACGCTTAGGTTTTATGCTAGGCTCTAGACAACGAAACGGTTTACTCCAAGTCTTTGCTTTGCAGTTTAAAGGATTTGCTTTTCGAGGAAGCGTAATAAATTCTTACAAGCCCATTTTTCTTTATTTTCTCCGCTGTGTTTGAGCGGTTGTTTGTGCGGACGAGAAACATTTTTCGAATAATATATAGCTGAAAATATCGAAATATAAAAAAAACTATTGCAATTCTGACTGACTGAATGATCTATCAGCGCACAGCCTATAGATATAATGCCCGAATAAAACATAGACTACTTTAAATATGAAAAACATCCCCAAAATGATAATAAAACGCAAAACGGATGATTTTGGTACAGATGGCACTGGTGTGCAACAAATCTGACATCACAGACTAAAGACATTCAGTCTTTTCTATTTGATTATTGAAATTTGACAGGACAACGTCTGTCACGGGTCGGCGTTGAAGTGCACTTATAGATAACTATAAGTGCACATCAACGCGTCAACTCAAAATAGATTTTCCAAAGTACGCCTGCTCCAATATTGATATGTTTTATCCAAATGGCCAGTTCGTTGGCAAGTGTTCCCACACCTGTGGGGAATTTTACCCGCATTGGGTATGGTTAGCACAACAGTTATTTGTATCACGTGTATTTGGCAACACAACACACTTAGCTACTTCATTTTAAAAACAGTGCTAAAACAAACAAAATAGCATCACGATTGTAATCACCAAGTACGGTAGACAACATCCTCTCAGATCTCCAGACACTTAGATCCTTTGAACATGTCTAGTCAGAGGCACTTCCAAACATTATATTTGGAACATGCCCACATTTTGCGGTAGTTAGCATGCCATACGTAACTGGTTGTAAGCACCTCGCCGCTTTTAAGAATACTAACTGGTTTCCTCACGATGTTTTCCTTCACCGTTTTGAGCACGTGTTTTTGATGCGCATATATATATCTAGGTTACCTTATTTTTTTACTAAACTGATAACTTTTAGTTGTAATACGCCATTTTTTTATCCAGGTACCACGCAGGTGTAGCCGCGAGCAGATGCTTGTATATTATTAATCTAGAAAAACTTTTATGTTCTATTATTCCTGAGCGCAATCACATACAAACTTATCCACGTTTAGACTGTGACAGCCCGCGGTCGCACTCTATTATGTTTTGCTGTCTCTACCGACAGACCACCTAAGCCGTAGAAGGGATACTAATATATGACAAAATATTAAATTTGACAATTAAATATTGCAAAAATTTGATTTCAAAAACCTTTTTAAGTTAGCCGTGTTGGCTAAGTGGGAGGTACCTCGCCTTTCATTTCGAAGTCGGGTTCGAATCCTGGCTTGCATAAATAGATTTTTCTGTTCGAAAAATTTACATGCACATCAAAACAAGTGCTCAAAACAGTGAAGGAAACCAGTTAGTATTCTTTTAAGCGACGATGGGCTTGCAACCTGTCACGTATGGAATGCTTACTACTGCAAAGTGTGGGCATGTGCCAAATATAATGTTTGGATGTTTCTCTGACTACCCCTACTAGACATCTTCGAAGGATCTAAGCGCCTGGAGATCTGAGAGGATGTCTACCGTACTTGGGGATTACATTCGTTATCCTATTTATTTATTTTTTATTTTTTTAGGTTGACAAGAAAACAGATAATATATTTTGAGTGGTGAGTCTTATTAGAGTTTTATCAGAATAGTTTTGTTAATGGTAATTCAAGCACAAAGATTAGTAGCCTGCAAGAGTAGGTGAAGGTGTAAATGCTAAGGGGTAGCTTTATTTCTATCACATGTTTATCTTATCTTATCCTATACGTTATTGTCTTCTTCTGTATTTTGTGGACGAAATATTTTTTTCTATTCTGTTCTATTCTATTCTAAACAATACTAAATGGAAAACTAAAAAAATTCTGGCACATGCCCGCATTTATCAGTAGTTAGCATTCCAAACGTAACAGGTTGCAAGCCAATCGCCGCTGATAACTACATTCTATCACATAAATATTCATCCTGGTTGGGAATCGAGCCCACAACCTACAGCGCAGAAGGCAGAGCTACTACCAACTGAGCTGTGAGGCAAGTCAATAACTCAGCGTGAAGGTGCCGCCTCTATCCGTTGGTAAGCCGGAGCGACCCAAGCTTCTAGACTTGCGCAGCCAGCTTCTAAACTTTAAGCTCCACTCATATATAATTCTAACCCAGCTTTTGTACTCCCGGGAAATAGCCGAGAGTTCCGAGTTAAATAATTTATCCACTGCCTCTAGTTAACTGTAGACGAAGTTAAATACGGCCCCGCCATATTATTTAATGAGTTCAACAAGAATTTTGAGTATTAGGATTATGCTTTTGTGGAGCTATGTTTTGTTTCAACAGAAATGTTCATTTTGGGTAATGAGGAAAGGCGAGAGACGCGTTGTGGCTTAGAAACAGGATTTTATCTATATATATTCACAAAAAACCCCTATTTTGATTGGTCACGGCATCGCGCATGAACAGCCGATTTTGCTAATTATTTTAAAAATTCGGGAAAAACAGATAATTTTTTAGGGTTCCGTACCCAAAGGGTAAAAACGGGACCCTATTACTAAGACTTCGCTGTCCGTCTGTCTGTCTGTCTGCCTGTCCGTCTGTCTGTCACAAGGCTGTATCTCATGAACCATGATAGCTAGACAGTTGAAATTTTCACAGATTATGTATTACTGTTGCCGCTATAACAACAAAACTAAACACAGAATAAAATAAATGTACAAGTGGGGCTCCCATACAACAAACGTGTTTTTATGCCGTTTATTATAGATAATGGTACGGAACCCTTCGTGCGCGAGTCCGACTTGCACTTGGCCGTTTTTTTATTCTACGAGATTATTCAAAATTGACAGGACAACGTCGGACAGCTAGTCTTCAATATTTGTATTTACTTCAGATAACAAATTGAATTGTAACTCTTTGAAAGTCGGTTTGTTCGACACAAATTGATATCATGTTTAATCAAATGAACATACAAAGCTAGTTTTGGAAAGTAAAACATTGATTCCATACATTTTATTTGTGTAGGACTTGTTATTTGAAACTGGTGTAAGTTAAATCTGGGTTTCGAAAAAGCGACACGATTTGATGGTCTTAATTTAGCATTATAATATTAGAACCTAAAGTCGAGTTATATAAATAGGTAAGTACGTAATTTACTTTGAACACAAAACACGGTTTTGAACTTTTTAAACGATGTTTGTCAAACATTAATCCTAATATGTATGTTTCTCATGTAAGTGACTGCAATGTCTTTTGAAAATAAATTTTAATTCCAAATATCTTCGAGTTACTTGCTTATTGATAAATCAAAATATCTTGTTAATATAATAGGTACATTTTTTTTTTCAATTTTTACATACTTATAATTATGACAACATGTAAAACTTTCCATACAACAAAAACAAGGATGATGAAAATAGGCATTTTACACTTGCCAAACCCCTGATCGTTTTGTCGAAAGCTAACAATGATCGATGCATCAAGATGCAGCTGCGTCCTTAACTGTATAATCTTGCAAAGTGCAACGTGAATTCGATCATTCTTTTTAGAAACCAATATTACAAATAACCAATCTATGAAGTCTTGACCAAAAGACGGCTGTCGGCAGCTCCCGGCCGTCATGTGAGACGTCTCGGTGGCAGTGTCATCCATCATGTTCCGGCCGTCAGTATTTAACTAGGAAACCTAGGTGATTTGCATAATTATCTTATTCGCAAAATAAATCTGGATGGATTATTTTGCTTATTATTATGATTACTTTCTTTGTCTGATGTAAAGCAATTTAAGTATATAAAATAGATAAACCAATTTCAATTCTCCATCGTCTAATTGGCAATCTACATTAAGGCGAGTAATAAATGTTTTTGATGAGTGCAGAATCGTTTTTTCTCAATAACCGCAAAACATACAGTTTTGTTTTTCATGACAAAGATAACTTAAGGATATAATATACATAAATTACAGACAGAAACACGATTGGTGAAACTTTTCTCGATAGATTTATTTTCCAAAGTTGGCTCTTCAAAAACACGAGTTTAGTTTTTAATCAAAGCTATGAATAGGTAAACAGTTTATTTTTATATAATTCGTAAGATAATCATACTAGCTAAATAAATTACAGACAGTTTCATTTTAAATTTGATGGTTTTCGAGATAATGCAGTTTTATCACTTTTTCCGTCTTATCCGGGTAGACTCAGCCCATACAAAACGTCAAAAATTTCACTTATCACCTTAAGGCGGACTTCTGTAGACCGCGTCAGTTGCGACAGAAGCGACTGACACGCCACGGCAGATGTGTCAGTGAAAATGTATGACGCCGCTTGCTACAGACGCCGACAATACTCAAAAGTGATGCATTTTATAGACCGACAATGCAACCAGTATTGTCACTCAATGACGCGGTCCACGGAAGTTCGCTTTAAAAGAGTTCATTACGGACCGGAATCCGCTGATCAAGTGACACGTGATCGTCCTAATTAATTCCTTGTCCAATAAACCTAACCATAAAAGGAAAAACGACAAACCGGAAGTCTCTCGTGCGAAACATCGCGACTTGATAGAACTCTGAATCTCATCTGAAGTACGTGGCCGGAGTAGCAATAATGCAGAGCTTGTATATATGAACCATAGGTATGAACTGCTTAAGCTTCAATAGTTTGGTATAGACCAACACAAGGATTAAAAACAGATACAAACTTAGAATAAGAACATGCGATTAACGTCGCTTTATTTAGAGAAATCTTTATGAAATTTTGACGTCACGACCCCTTAGCAACTCGAAAAGCGGCTTGAATAAATTACGTAAATAAAAACATCTTAATATTAGTAAAATTAAATACTGCGCAGTATTAATATCACACGCAAAGAAACCAAGAAATGCATCACAAGTTCAAAATTAAAAATGTAAATTCGATTGATGATCTAGAATGTCAAACTAATACTTGTCACATTTAAGATACTGACAATCGACATAATATCGAAAAAGTAGGTAAAAACATTGCGCTCTATTACGTAGGTATACTTTCTCTGTGGGCCCGAGAGTACGTCCCTAATTATGCCTGCGAAAGGATCGAGCACAAAAGAGCCAAAATCACCCCTGCAGCTGCGAAAATATTCGCTCAAACCAATCTATTCCTTATTGCATTAAAAATAAGTGTGGCTATCGCAAAAAATATATTTCCACAGTTGTAATAGTAAGTTGATTCTTGCAATCGTCTGTTTCAGGCAGAGGGTGGATAAGGGTTCCAAAATGGCGGCGTAAGATTCCGTTCGGTAATATTAATTCAATCTTCATAATTTACGAGCGGTGTAGCATCTGTGCGTGATTTATTGTTTTTGCAAAATTAATCCTAAATTATGCTCGGTTTTAGACATTACTTTCTACTTATGTAAGGTTTATGTGGGTACATAGTTGTGTAAGGTTGGTAAATTGATTGCCACATAGCTCGGTTGATGAGCTGTCTTCAGGGCTATAGGTTCGATTCCTACCCAGGACAAACATTTGTGTGATGAACAGGCATGTTTGGTGTTATAATGTACCTTCTCGTATCAGAAGTATGTATTTAAGAAAAAAGTATTTACCTATGTAAGCAATTTATCAGTTAAAATAATTTCAGAAAAGCCGGCGTCATATCAAAAAAGTCACATTTATAAAGTTTCCCTATTTATATCAAAAAAGTTTTCAAAATCACGTTTTTTTGATATCATGGCACAAAAAACTCAACAAGATACAATAGAATAGCGGCCAAAATGAAAAGCTATTTTTATTGTCCAAGATCGGCCATAGATAACGCCATCACAAAACCCAACCTCTTTTGAAACCTCAGAGGGTTCCACGTGAAAAATTAGGGCAACCCTCCCCCTCCCACCCATTCCGACCCGCGATAACTCACCCACCATGAGCGGCCCTTGAGAAAAATAGCTCGAAAAACAGACAAGATTTAAATTCGGTCCAATTTTTTTGGTACTAATTCTGAGTGACGGCATAGAAATTCACATTTGTTTGTTGGTGTATCCATTATTTTTTGTTTTACATATGAATATATTTTTAATAGAAATATGGCTCATTACCCAATTATATCTGGACAATTCAAATGATCTTCATCATGAGCATCACTCGAGACCACGTTTAACGGTAGATACCGATCTACCGTTAAGCGTGCATACTGCGAATACAGTTAAACTTCTATTCAAAATTATTGACAACCAATAATTGTTACATGTATATTTTTATGTTGCTTTTTAAAAGCCTTTATCAAATCTGATTATAGAGAACTAGATGAATGAACAAAACTGAGAACCACCATCGACCAATTGCATTATTTTCCTTTTAACTTCACGTCTGTAAAGCGATTCAAGTGGTTAATGCTTAAATCGTTTATAAATTTACTCTGGGGGAACGTTAGTGTACTACTGCCAAGTCGAGCAAAAAAGCGGCATCGTATTGACAGAGTAGGAAACGAGTGCGTCGATATAGAAACAGTACGGGTTACGAGTTCAAACCGTATCGTTTCTGTATCGTTCCTCTGCATAAGGGTCAAAAGGCCGGGCCCTTAGTGGGCCTTTAATCAAGGCAAATGTAGCGATTCCGACCCGCCTAAGCTGTTTGATGTTTTTACTCACCGGATTTTGGGAAAAACTTTGTTTATTTAATCCCGGGACGCTCTACATAACCTCTTGTATATTGTACCTATATGTATGTTTGTGTAGGCCTAGGCAATTTAAACGTCTGAAAACTTTGCTAATACCGTTCTTTTTTAGGTGGGATTACGTGATTTTATTGTAAAGTTCAAATTAAGTATTTCAATTGACAATTTATGTTGAAATAAAGTATGTACGAGTATTAAATATATCCCAATGCGCTACGTTTAATAAATTTTCATCCTGCAAATCCTGGTTCCCATGTTTTGCATTTTTGTTATTGAATACTCCAATTGTACATAATATTTTATAATGTTTGGATTGCACGTTTCTCTGACTACCCCCTTTATCTCATTTTCTACAAGGATCTTACAGCCCGAAGATCTGAGAGTATGTCCACCGTACTTGGGGATTACAGTCCTGATTTATTTCTATTTATTATTTTTCTCAAACTTTCAATCCTTAGAACGTATGTAGCAAGTTATTACAGGAGAATGTATTAATAAATTTATAAATATATAGTGTTTAACACAAGCTGTACAATTTCCAGTTTGTTTTTGGTTATACCAATAATTGTATTTCTCGCTCCGGACTTTTGGACAGCAGGAATGGTCTGCCGACAGTATAGAGAAGCGCCGCTGAAGAAGAAAGAATCCTGACTTTTTTGTGTTTTTATTATGTATTAGTTATTTATTTATATGAGCCTAGTTGTCTAAAATAAAGATTATATTATTAATAACCTTTTACACCTTGCCTCTAATCATTGTAGTGGTAATTGGTAGGCCCGTCAGCAAGGTGAGGGTTATCGAAGATATCAGGTGTCTCACGCACGCAGCCCTCAAGTGGTGGGGTCTCGTCGACCCCATGTCCGCCGATTAATTAATATTGTTTTGCACCTGTGTGCGTGCTCGTTACGCGGTTTGGGCCGTTAGGGCTGTCAAAACATTTAATCGAATTGTCGCTTGAAGATCGGGCCACGACCAACTTTATTGTAAACAAAAACAGGGTTACGATCTTTTACATTTAAAATCTTTGATGATATTTTAGTAGTAGTAAGAGACATGTCCAAGCATTTAGCTAGTACCTAAAGTAGCTAGCGCGTACAACCAGTACGTCTACACTATATTAAGACAAAATTTATATTTTTGTTTATATCGGATAAACAAACAAATACAAAATCAATTTGGAAAATTCTTTCACATATCCGAAGCTAAATTATCAGCGAGTAGTAGGCTATATTTCATTTTCAAAAAATTAGAGTTCCCCATGAAATTTGCAATAATGTAGCCTAAGGCATCATAAACTTGCCTATTATCTTCATAATGTACACCCATGCAAAGCCAGAGCGGGTTTTTATAAAAGATCACTGTGATCAAAAGATTTGGTAAGATTCATAAAGGTAAAAAAGCCGTGTTGGCCGAGTGGTAGGTACCTCGACTTTAAACTTGAAGGTCGTGTGTTCAAATCCCGGCGTGCATCAATGTATTTTTCTGTTCGAAAAATTTATATGCGCATCAAAAACACGTGCTCAAAACGGTGAAGGAAAACATCGTGAGGAAATCAGTAAGTATTCTTATAAGCGGCGATGGGCTTGCAACCTGTCACGTATAGAAAGCTAACTACTGCAAAATTGGGGCATGTGCCAAATTTAATGTTTGGACGTGTCTCCGACTACCCCCGACATCTTCAAAGGATCTAAGCGTCTGGAGATCTGAGGGAATGTCTACCGTACTTACAGTCGTGATCCTATTTTTTTTTCATAAAGTTCGATCACAACACTAAACAATTCACATACAATAAGCACGCTTCAGTATTGGGGTGATTAAAACACCGGTACCAATTTTAATCCCCTTTTAGATCTGATACCGGTTTTTCCATTGAAACAGCTATAAAGCAGAGGTCATCCACAATCGATCTCATGGTCAAGAAAGAGTATAAAAAGATATCACTCGACTCATGCGGGACCCTATTACTAAGACTTCGCTGTTTGTCTGTCTGCCACAGGACTGTATCTGAGATACAGTCCTCATGAAGTCTCATGAACTAGATAGCTAGACAGTTGAAATTCACAGATTATGTATTTCTGTTGCTGCTATAACAACAAACGTGTTTTTTTGGCCGTTTTTGTACGGAACCCTTCGTGCGCGACTCCGACTTGCACTTAGCCGGTTTTTAACTATAATGTTATGACCTCGTATTCCTTATATTACAAGTTTTACATAAACTTGCACTGTTCGTATGTTTGTTTGTTTGTAACTTTCAAAATGTAACCATTTTTCGACCATTATCCGATTTTGCATACACCATTAGTTCTAGTGACAATACAACACTATGGTGAAAATTGTATGTACAGTTCGTATCAAAAACGAAAAGCACTGACACTTCAACAGCAAGTTCAATCTGCTACAATTCTCTCTCAAAACATTTTCCACCTATTTCTTCCTATTTCAGTCCATCAACTCGGTCAATAAACTGGCTGTGTTGCAGCTCAAAAAGGAAGAGATGAACCAAAAAGGTTGAAGTTCAAATAGTAGTGGAGGTCAGCGCGCTCTTGAACTCGCTGTGTGCTGGTTTGAGGAAAAAAGTTCGGTCGATTACCCATACTACGGGTTCTCGATCACAGTTACAAAGTATTTTATTTATGTAATATAATAGAAGGGTGTTTATCGGGAAGATATTTAAGGATTATATATAAAAATATAAAAATACATGACTATTATAGTAACAATAGTGGAAGCGTCTGGAGAATAAAATAAGGTACCAATAAATACTGCCAATTTAAAATAGCAATAAATATGTGTTGTGTCTGAAGGCATTTATTAAAATTGTTGTAACACAGTTCTAATATGTGTTTATAACGCGAAAAAAGTCAATATAATAATCATCTTCCAAACTATGTATTAGATTTTGTATCTGTATTATTCTCTGTTACATACCCATATATCGCAATAAATAATTTGAGTTTGAGTTTGAGTTTTAAAAAGACAAAATGGCTTGGAGTAAAAATAGCAACTACTTTAAAACAATGAAGGTACTGTAGCAACGCCTACGCGTCTACGGCGTAGCAAGATATTCGTAGCTTCGTAGACTACTATCTTTGCCATCGAATATTTAGTTTTTTAAATAAATAGAAAGAAATAAGATTCCGACTGTAACCCCAAGTAAGGTAGTCATCCTCTCAGATCTCCAGGCACTCAGTTCCCTAAAGATGTCTTAAAGGGGCAGTCAGTGGTACTTCCAAAAATCATATTAAAAATAATACCCTCATTGTAGGCTTCGTAAGCAACAAACTAGTAGCAATGCGAGTGCAAATCGAATTGCTTCTAAACAAAACGGAACCCTAAAATCGTATCGAGCGCTCGGAAGTAGACCACTCGCCGACCCATAACACTTAGCGCTTTCTGTTTCCAATATCACTTCAAATGAAACCTTTCTACTTTGGCGTCAGCTCGTTGATTTAGTTAGTTAGACGGTAACCAAAAATAAGTTGTTTTCACTTGCTTTCTTAAGCTTCGCTTTGTTAAGTGTGCCCTGAGACGGTAAATTAAAATCTTATATATAAAAATAAATCCCTATTTCTCTCGGTCATAGCATAGCATCACGCGTAAACGGCTAGACCAATTTTGTTAATTCTTGTTTTGTTCAGCGTGAATTTGCAAGTTTGACATGATGTCTGTCGGGACGGATAGTTAGCAATAAATACGTGATTCATCACTACTATTATGAAGAAAAAATTGTGCCATCCTTATGACGAAGACTGGCATTATAAAGGGTGAAACGTCTGGAGATCTGAGAGGATGTCTACCGTACATGGCGATTACAGTCGTGATCCTATTTTTAATACAAATGTCAAAATTCTGATAAGCAAGTTGAAAATACAACATGACAACATGATAACCTACTTTTTGAGCCAAACAAAGAGTATTTAATCTGAGAGCGGCTTCCGTAAAATCAGACCTTTATTACTGCTAACGAAATCGGCCCAACCCACATCCAAATAAGGACCAGCATCCACCAGAGCGGAGCACAAAAAAAATTGATTATAACCGAAATTCCCCGACCATACCCTTTTGTTATTGTCAAATTAGGCAATCCTCAAGATAACAAAAACATCCCTTTATTCGCAAGGACAAAAGCCCTTTATTGACGAGCGGAATTTATTCAGGGTGGATTTAACTATCTTCTACATATCCCGGGAGGGATGCGGTCTTCCCCCTTACCCCTTGCCTCTGAGGGGGTTCTGAAGTTGAAATTAACGGGAGGTTTGGGGGATGTTATAATATTTCTGTTGTCTTTAATTTGGTCTGTGGGTCCGAAGGGGATTTACCTAGCTACTGTGGTAAGCGTGTGGAAAATGTGCTTCAGCTTTGCGGAAACTCGAGTGATATTTATATATTTTATTTTATTTCTGTATTATAAAAACAGCCATATTTAAGAATACATTTGTATGTACTCGTACATAAAGGACTAGGGCTATAACATTACTAACTACTATTC
Source organism: Hydriomena furcata (assembly GCA_912999785.1). Taxonomy (NCBI): domain Eukaryota; kingdom Metazoa; phylum Arthropoda; class Insecta; order Lepidoptera; family Geometridae; genus Hydriomena; species Hydriomena furcata. Next base: position 9,560,546 of record OU538839.1, read on the forward strand.
CAAATTGGAGACCCGATCGATGTACCGTTAAAATTAAATAAACCTCTGCTAAAAACAAAAGAAAGTAGTCTTAAGTTGCACTTAAACATGTTACTAACTTAAGCTTTGTGACACGATGAAACTAATTTAGCCGTTATGCCAGTAGTACCATTGATGGCACAAATGACACTACTTTGTATCCTTAATATGGTCATAGACCCGGTTGTGGTTCCTACACCGGTATTGGACATTTTAAATTTTGGCAATCAATAACTACGCATAGCAAACAAACTTGTTTAAAATCTATAGTTAATAGAATGATTTGTCTATGGTCTGTTTTGATTAGTGACAGTTGTGATGCGTTATACCTCTAGTTTGACCACAATTAATGACTTCCTGTTTTGTCTATTTAAATACAAATAATTAATTAATAAATATCGCCTGTTACCAAACCTTTGCCTAACCTATGAGATAGATAAATACTCTATTCTATGTTGTTTAAAAATCATCGTTTTTTTTTTTTTTCAATATAAACAATATATTTGAAAATTAAAATGTTATTAAAATGCGCTCTCATTAAAGAAAATTATAGATATTCCCCAATAATTGTTTGTGTTTAATTTTTTTTGACAATACATCTAAAATTACCACTGCTCTCATAGGCGCGCTTAAACTCGTAAACCAGTGAGTTACGCACTAAAATTTAAGTACCTACCATACAAGCCCCGTTTTATTAAAGATATAAAACCTTGCAATTCGACGCGGGGGAGAGTGGGGTAATTTTAACTATCCTTGTATGTAATGAGGGTGGGGATCATGAGGGTGCGTCTTGCAAACGGCTCTGCGTGCCGGCTCGCGCCCGCTAGCGATTTGTCCCAAACATCCCCTGCTCACCCTGGTGTTATTCTCAATGTTTGCAGTTTATTTTTTGATGATTCGTTTAGTTTTATGATTGTCTGACGAGTACACTGCATTACACACTACACTACAATCTTATAAGCCATACAGATCTCAGTATTTTTATATTTAAGATGGTGGAAGACAAAGTTGTTAGAATCTTACCTTTTAACACAGCCAAAGTGTTACCAGTTGAGCTATTTGTAGACAGTTTTCATCGGTTTTAAAATAGCTAATATAAAATAAAAAATATTTTTATAAAAACCAATGTTGGGAACCACAGTGAATGAGTGTTTACGTCGTAAAAGGCGGTCGATAGAGGAAACCCTTGTGAGGGCTCGGGTTGGCCTTCTCGGCCCTACCTCCTCGGGGCCCAACAGTATACGAGAAAATGAATGTGGATAATGCGGACACGTGCTGTGACCAACTCATATCTGTGAATTTTGTAGTGAATTATATTGTTTTAAACTTTTAATGGCTTGGATACGTGATTTTTTTTTGTTGAAACTTAGGCACATACTCGAACGCTAGATAAAAAAAAACTACGGTTTAGTACATGTACATACATATATACATTTGGACAAATACTTGTGTGATGAACATCGAAGTTTGTTCTGTGTATGGGTGTTTTAATGTAGATATTATAAGTATGTACTTATATGGCCATATAACATATTCAACGAGTGCCTACTTACCAGTTTGCACTTAATTGTTTATTTATATACTTTTATTTGCTTGAAAAAAGACGATGTTATTATATGATATAGATCCATAAATCTATAAACAACTATGTCACTCACTTTCGAACTAAAAACAATATTTTGTCATCAATATTTATCACAAACTAAGTAGCACGGTTTCTACGCTAAAAATAGATTAACCCTTAAACGTCAGCGCGTGTCACAAGTGACTGAACCGGTCACAACGGTCAGGGATCTAAGCTCAAACACGACCAGAGCCCGACCTTTTGACCTCTCACCCTGCCCTTATCCTTACTACTTTTAAGACAGGTTTTTTAAAGATATGCAAATGAAACGCGACTCACCGCTAAAGTCAACGCAGTTTGGTACGCGTCACAACAACATACGCACATAACACAAAATAAAAAGCGCGTTAAAATGTAGTGGAAAAAGTGGAACATTTACAATCATGAGTGAGCTCATTGTGAAAGTGATAATGACATTGAAAATTAAAATCCGATGCAGCGTCCCATTGACCGGCGACCGTTCGAAAAAAAGCAGCACGCAGCCCAATAAAAACGTAAAATGCCCAGCACTGACATTATCCTATTACGTCATCATTCCATTCATGAAACGATGAGCGAAAAAACAATCGCTACGAATCGTGTTAAACGAGCCCATTAAACGGCGGTCGTCGAAAAATATTAATTATTAATTAGCGCGCGTTGTGTCAATTTAAAATATTTTTATTGGCGCCAAAAGGCAAAAAGTCGGGAGTTAATTCTGTGGGCGCTATAGCATTGTTTGCGGGCCGCTTGCATGGAACCTCCAACGAGTTCGCGGAAAAAAATACAGACGGCACGGCGGGAAATAAAAAGCGTGGCCGCGTGGAGCACGGCCGTGATTTAAAAATAAAAAACTTCGGACGTCCGTAATGAAATCGAAAGGCGCTTCGTCGATACCCATTGGAAAAAGGTAAAAGAAGTACGGCACTTTCACGCGTGAGAATTTTGGCTTTTTTGGCTTTGCTCCGGGTTTTCATGACCGCACTTTTGTAATCGATTTAGAAGAGTTATCAATAAATTGGATACACTTCAAAACATATCAATTTTTTTTCGCTACGTCTCTTATACAAATAGTATTTTCAAGTTATTATTTACAAAAAAAGGTATATAAGTATTCTATCAGTTATCTGGTTTCCATAGCACTTAGTTTTTGGCTAGATGGCGTGTAAAAATATCCACTAATATTTAGTTACTATTTAAATCACTTAGTAGGTATATTTTATTTCACAAAATATTCATTGTAGTTACAAAGGCACCTACAGTTAACTAGCTTCCTCCCGCGGCTTTGCTCGCGTGGTACCTGGATAAAAAGTTGCTTATATGCTATTCCAGGGTGAGGCTATATATATTCCAAGTTTCATCCGAATCCGTTCGATCGTTTGGGCGTGTTTGTGACACGAATATCTTAGCGTCCTCACAAACTTTCGGTTATGTAATATTAGTAGGAATATACATTTATTATATTTATATTGACGGACATTTCACACAACGCCATCGAGTCCCAAACTAAGTAATGCTTGTACTATGAACAGATAACTGATAGAATACTTATATACTCTTTTACTTATGATACATGTGTTGTAATCAAATGTATCTATCTCCTCCTATTTTTAAGTCGTTATAAAAGTCCTACCTTTATTCAAACATCTACATTATCTACCTACTGGTTGGCAATGTAAATTCCGGAGCACAGCTAAATTTTTATCTTCTTGAAAATTGGAATAATCGCCTATTAATTTTAATTAAAATCCTAATTAACACGGGTGCGACAGCCTAAATTACCCAGCTTCGTCTCTCTGTGGCCGCACCCAGCTTGGGATGATGTTGCCAACAATGCCAGTTTTAGTTAAAAGTCGCCAGTTTTACGTCTATAAAATGTGAGCATGTGCCAAATTTAATGTTTGAACGTGCCTCTTTCTAACCCCTTTAGACATGTTCAAGAATGTGAGTGCCTGTAGATCTGAAGGAAAGAAAAAACATTTATTTGCTCCAAAGGCACAACACAATTATTAAACAAAAGAGAACAAAAAACAATCAACAGCAGATTGTGTCTCAGCATTGAGCCTCACAGCTGAGATCTGAGAGGATGTCTATTATATTTGTGAATTACAGTTGTGATCCTATTTCTATGTCAAATTTCACCAGTTTTTTGAGAGTTCAGTAGAACGCTCTCTTATTTTCCTGAATTTAACAAATATTCTGAATTAGTTGTTACCTGAATAACATCGTGACTTACACCTTAAATAACTTACGAGTAAGTACATTAAGTATGGGATGTCATCATTTTTTTTTAAACAAGTTTAATGCGGCTAATTACCACGTTTTTACTTGTATTGCTGACGTTTCGAGACATCAGATCAACGGCAGATCGGCGAATACATTCTGCCGATCTGCCGTTGATCGCGGTCGCGGGCGTTGCTCATGATGAAGAGCATCTGAATTGTCTCGAAACGTCAGCAATACAAGTAAAAACGTGGTAATTAGCCGTATTTCTATTTAAAATGATTAACAACCACGATAGTTTTAATTCTATAAGTTTAATGCGCATAATTTTTTAATTGCTACAATCTTTAAAGTGTAATTTGAGTTGTGTCTAAATAGAAAAAGTATTGCACGAATAAATAAGCAGAATTGTTAAACACATACATTTCTAAGATAATATTTTTCATAAAAAAACTGGCCAAGTTCGAGTCGGACTCGCGCACGAAGGGATCCGTACCATTATATATAAAAAACGGCAGATACATCACGTTTGTTGTATTTACCCACTTAAATATTTATTTTATTTTGTTTTATATATTTGTTGTTATAGCGGCAACAGAAATACATAATTTGTGAAAATTTCAACTGTCTAGCTATCACGGTTCATGAGATACAGCCCTGTGACAGACAGACGGACAGCGAAGTATCAGTAATAGGGTTCCGTTTTTACCCTTTGGGTACGGAACCCTAAAAAAGAAGTAAAACTATTTTTATTTTTATCTGAAAAATAAATACTTAGAATAATTCAATTTGTTAAAACCTGCAACTTAATCCACCAGCAGCTGGCAACATTGGCTTAGGACGGTCTCCGCCAAAAAATATTCTTTGCCCACTCCATCAATTAAAATTTTTGAAACGACTCTTGCCACTTAATTTTTTAAACGAAAAATTGGGCCGACTTAATGTAAGTAGATTTATTTGTTAGCGCGGTTTAAAACTGTATAATTACTGAAGTTTTATTTACCTATACTTCTTGGTAAAGTATCTCTTGAAATTAAAAAAAAACAATATTCAAAACGTTTATTCCCCAAGATTCTTGTATCCAAGATTACATAAATTTATCACTAGGTTTGGGCCTTCTTTTAATAAATACTTATGTAAGAAGACCTCGATGTTCCGTATCGAGATTAGTTACAGACAAGGCACTTTAAATAATTTAAGTTATATAGTTCAGAATATGCGTAGGTACCTACTCATTTGCAAAAAAAATATATAAACCTTAAGCCCGTGGCTTTGCGCATGAATTGGATAAAATTTAGCCTATGTCACTCTTCTGCCTATGAACTACCTTTATGCAAATCATTTCGATCCGTTGTTCCTTTGCTGGGTAAGAGAAGGACAAATCAACAAACGCACAAATATACTTCACTACATAGTATAAAGCAAAGTCGCTTTCCGCTTCCCGCGTCTGTATGTAATATGTAATATGTATGTATGTATGTTTGCTTATATCTTTAAAACTACACAACGGATTTTGATGCGGTTTTTTTTATAAATAGAGTGATTCAAGAGGAAGGTTTATATGTATAATACATGCATAATATAGTAGAGAAACACTGATAATTTTAGAGGTTTCTGATGTGATGTCGTAAATAAACACATTTTTTTGCGCTTACATTGCAAATGCTGGCTGAACCCCACGAGATATATCAAAATAATGTACTACAGTATTGTATACCTTAAAAACGTCTACAAAAAAGTCCATGATGGTATTAGAAATGTCTTACGCACAGCGAAGCGGGCACGGGTCAGCTAGTTAGCATATAAAGTAAGGATTAAAGTGTAGGTAACAGAGCTTTATACTTACTTATGTGATTTCATTCAGAAAAAAACCCTTTTCTTTTTTTCTCAACTCGATTTTGTCCGTTAAAAAAAATAAAGATTTTTACATAATAAAGGTTTGGCCGCCACCCAAAATTACCACTTATACGAAAACATAAAAGGAACTCATTATACTTTAGCGGCGTCAGCTACCTATCCCTTCACCACCCTCTAACATAATAACCCTCCCACGCCCGAGGTCATAAAATCCGTCCCTTCAAATATTCTTTCAACAGAATTTTCGGTCCCTTTAGGATAAAAAGGAAAACGCTGCATCACGGTCATTTTTAATTTTAACCCTAACGACGCCATTGAAGGCATTTACGGCCGGCCATTACGAGGCTATCTCGCGCGTGCATCTTCCTGCCAAATGTACGGGAAGGGGTCTGGAAAGCCAGATAGCGTTTACCGGTTAACGTTTTTAGCTTCTTATTTTTGTGTGTAATCGTTTAGGTCCTGCATGTGACGTGTTTCAAAACGACACTCAATCATCCGACAATACTCTTAACATCAGTTTAAGGCAATCAAGCCGCCACAAATGTAAAACAGAGGCCAGTGATGGAATATTTGACACTGTATAATAAGTATGTATTTGCAAAAAAATAAAGTATATAAGTATTATATCAGTTATCTGGTTCCCATAGTACAAGCTTTGCTTAGTTTGGGGCTAGATAGCGTTGTGTGTAAAGTCCGCCAATATTTATTATTTATTATTTTATTAACTTCTGCCCTACGTAATGTGATATATGGACGTTCCTCTGACTACCTGCTTTAGAAATCTGCACGAATTTAAGCACCTGAAGGTCTGAGAGGGTATCTACCATACTTGGAGGACAGGCAGGGAGATTATGACGACTAAAGGAATGTTAAGGACTTAAAAGTAGTATTTGACAGTAAAGTTGATATAAAATAATGTCAGTTTGCTGTCAATTTGTGGACACTAACCCTCGTATTCAAGAACTACACTATGAGAACACGCACCCACAGTGGACGAAATCTTTTTTCATAAACATCACTTTGTGTGTTACGTCACTTCACTTCACACATTGTCGTGTGCCTCTAGCCAAAGTTGACCTCTAAAGGCACACGGTAGCGTGCACCATAGTGCCGCTCAACACATAAAGTGATGTTTATGAAAAAAGATTTCGTCCACTGTGGGTGCGTGTTCTCATAGTGTCGTTCTTGAATACGAGGGTTAAACACTTGAATAAAAATAGGTGGTAAAGTAAAGGACGCATACAATTTATTAAGAGAAATCAGACGATGAATATCACGAAGGCATCGCCATGCATTTTAAACATAAACCCGGCTTCGCATGGGTGGGTAAAAAGTAGCCTATGTGTTATTCTGATGTATAAGCTATATTATTGTAACGTTTCATTTTAATCTGTTCAGTAGATTTTGCGTAAAAGAGTAACAAAAACACTCACCTACTCACTCACAAACTTTCGCATTTATAATATTAGTAGGATAGGATTGTTTTGATATTACTTTAAGACCTTGTGGTATGCCCCCTTGTGTTTAAAGTACGTTTCCATACACCATGTTAATAATACATCGTGATTTGCATATCACCCTTCCGCGGAACGGAAAAAATCTCAAAAATGACGAAGCCGGGTAAATGGCGCGAAAACAAACCGCCTGTCGTGACCACGCGCGGAAATTAAGAGCGTAACTTTTGCACAGCATTCTTGGGTTAATGCGTTTTACGTTCTCGAAAGTTCTCATTTTGAAAATGTCACGGAAATATTCTGCTACATTCAGGAGTTCCGTTGTCCATCTGTCCGGACTTATTCGTCGCATTTTTGGCTACAGCTATGAGGTATTTTTACCCGACGATAAGAGGTTCTCAATTCGACGCATATTTACATTTTTTACATATTTTTTTTATGTATGACCACATATGGAATAGTTCGAAATTGGTCCCATTTAAATCACATTTATGTATGACTAAATATGTAGTTTCTTCATAAAACTTAACAAACTAATATCGTCTTATGTCTTTTTTAATGGTCAAAACGTGATCCGATCCCAAGACCAGATCGAAAATCGGGGTACCCACTCAGCCAACTCGACTAACGAGGTATAAGTACGAGTATTTTGTTTATAAACGAAATATTAAGCTTGCATTCATTTACTTTTATTTTTGGGCATCTAAGTATCTTCGTGGCTAATGACTAGCAAACACTGGATCGGGATCGGCCGTAAATGAGAGCCAATTATTTGAGTAGGCCTGTTTGCCCAGCCAGGGCCTGCACTAATTGATGGCACCCCGGCAATTCGGCCCAAGAACTAGTAAAAGCTCTTCCTTTCAAATGTTGCCCTTATTAAATTAAGTCAGACATACAGAGATCCATTTTTTGTTAGTATTTTTGTATTATAATTTATGTAAATATTTATAAAATGTGCACAAATATAGGTACGAAAACCGTTCAACCGATATTTTAAATTGTCTTAAATTTAACCAGATTTAAGATGAAAATTATTATTGTGATATCAATGAATAAAAACAGTTTGAATTTAAGTTATAAGGAAAATTTTATTTTAAGTGTTGCCCTTAACGAATTGCAAAAAACCGTTCAGCGGTCATTTTGTCAGATTTAACTAGATTTAAGATGATTCAAAATGGTAAACAACAATCATTCAATAAACATAAACAGTTTTATTTGAAGTTTGAGGTCGATTGTAACAGTTGCATCAGCTGTTAAATAACAGCAAGAGATTGACAGTTTTTCTTAAATTTTATTATTGGATCTTATCGTGTGTTTTATTTTTTCAGTAATGTATAGAAGATGAAGTTTATAATGTAACTCCCCATAAAATGACGTAAATAAATGTTTCCTTATATCTGAGATTTGTTTGTTCTACTCTTTTTTAAATCAACCTAAATCATCATTTCATAAAGAGAAGTATTTTTCATGCCTACAAAAACTCTTTTTGAGCTATCAAATTCTCGAGTTTTTATATCAGTTAGGAAGCATTTTAAAGCGACAGCTTCCTTTAGTCGCACCCAAGACCTGGTAGGTACCTAATGGTATATTGGCAGTGAAATATCTTTTTCGGGTTTGGTAACGCGGAACCCCCATTTGGAGTTTCGGGTTAATGTTTACAGAAGGCCTAGTCGACCGTACAAATTGTGTTATAGAATATCGTTCCTTTTACCGTGAATCAACTTAAGCGTAAGTTAATAGGTACTCGTATGTACGAGTATATTGTAGGTAGGTGGTAATGGTACATACATACATAAAATGTGGATGGATGTAGTAATAGAGGTAGGAAAAAGAAAAGATGGTGTAAAAGAAGATATGGGTAAAAAAGGAGGGAGTGATGAGATGATAGAGGGAAATGAAAGCAGAACACATCATGTTGTGCCGACCCCACTTTAGTGGGATAAGGGCAGGAAGATGATGATAATATATATATAAAATCAAGTCTGTTTCGCAGAGAGTTAGGCAGAAACCACGTCTTTCCACTTGCTACTATTCTGATATACTTCTTTTGCTTCATTCACTCTCATCACATTCCTCATGCATACTCGTCGGTTTAGAGTACACTTGACCTGGCCTTTTTTTTCAAAACGTCACCAATTGTGTCCAAGAAAATACGCCGAGGTCTTCTTCTTCCAACACTTGCCTTATATATCTGTTTTGTCAATCTTTCTTCGTTCATTAAAGATATTAGTACGGATTCAAAAATAATCAGGTAATTCACTGCAGGCAGATTAATTTAGGGCAAGAGCGCTGGTTGTGGGCACTTTAACAACATTTTAATTTTCAAATAAACTGTTTATATTGAAAAAAAATATGAAAGTGACGATTTTTAAACAACATAGAATAGAGTATTTATATATCTCTTAGATTTAGCAAAGGTTTTGTAACAGGCGATATTTATTTATTCATTATTCATATTTAAATAGGCAAAACGCGAAATCATTGGTTGTGGGCAAAACAATCTAGAGGAACAACACACCACAAATGTCACTAATCGAAACGGACCATAGACAAATAATTGTATTAACTATTGACTTTCAACAAGTTTGTTTGCTATGCTTAGTTATTGACTGCCAAAATTGATAATGCCCAAGGCCAGGGTAGGCGCCACAATACGGTCTATAATCCTACCTACTGCAAAAAAAAAGTATATACTCATAAATTAGTACGGGCTTAGATGGACCTGTGTGATATGTCCACCATTTTTGTTTATTCATTAGTTAACGACTTTTTTAAGCCGAATGACAATACAAAAACAGATGTAGTTACAAAAAATGTCGCTTGAAATTGGCTGTCTGTCTATTTTAATCCCTTTCAGGTCATTCGTTTATTCGTCGATTATCCTAGTCGTGCATCGGACATGAGCACAAAGTGTAATATAAAATAATAAAATGAAATACTTCTCTCGCTACATAACATGCACGAAGCTACGATATTTATTGAGCCTGGTGACTGTAGGTAGCCTCTAGCCAGTAGGACTGTGACCCTCGTATTCAAGAACGACACTATGAGAACACGCACCCACAGTGGACGAAATCTTTTTTCATAAACATCACTTTATGTGTTGAGCGACACTGCATAATGTCACTAGAGGCACATTGTCGTGTGCCTCTAGCCAAAGTTGACCTCTAAAGGCACACGGTAGCGTGCGCCATAGTGCCGCACAACACATAAAGTGATGTTTATGAAAAAATATTTCGTCCACTGTGGGTGCGTGTTCTCATAGTGTCGTTCTTGAATACGAGGGTAAGTCTCTTTTGCCCAAAAATATTTTGCCTTAGTGTTTATTGCCTTACGGAGAAAATAATCATGAATACCTTGTCTTAGAGTGTTTCTTGCCTTAGGGAGAAAATAATCACTGTACCTATATTTTCTTCTGGTACAAAATACGGTTTCCGGATAGTAGTTACAATTCCTGATTCGTGCAATAAATAAATAAATAAATATTGGTGGACATTATCACACAGCGCCATCCAGCCCCAAACTAAGCAAAGCTTGTACTATGAGAACTTGATAACTGATAGAATACTTATATACTTTTTTTTATAAATACATACATAATATGATACATAATAACACCCAGACTCAGAACAAACATCTATGTTCATCACACAAATATTTGTCATGAGTGGGGATCGAACCCACAACCTACAGCGCAGAAGGCAGAGCTACTACCAACTGAGCTGTGAGGCCAGTCAACTGAAATTCAAATTTATTTCTTTTTATTTATTTTTCAATAAATGAATAATTACAATTAACACAATACCTAGGCATTAAGTCCCACTTTGTATTGTTTTTTTTTATATAAATCAATAAAGGCCTTGACCTTATTTTTCTATATACAACGTGTTACACGTAACACGTTATATTATTTATTCTTATATTTATCTTACTTTATTTGATAAATGTAAGAAAAAAATGTCTGCGAATAAGATATAGCTGAACGATTTCAATATGATATTTAATTAAATCTTTATCATAAGTATTGGACCAGTGGTAACATCCTAAAGTACTTAATTATATATTTATCCGTCATTGCTTTCATTCATTTTTGTTTTTTTACGTCTGAAAGTGTATTTCCTTATTTCTTTATCCCTTAGTGTCTTTATTTTTTTCCCCCCCATTTGTTTCAAATTAACAAACAAGAAAACACTTATTAAGTATAGTATAGTAGTATATGTTATATATGTATAGTTACGTATAACGCAAAGCCTACCCTTTTCGCCCAGTTTTAAAACAAATTTGTTTAGATGGGCCCTTCCTGCCTTCCGTATAATTTGCGCTGGAAATTTACATGTGTCGACTTAACTCCCCCTGTGATTGATGATCCATTGGAAAATTATATTAGCAGTTGAAAATAGATCCTTTTGGGTACCCTGGCACCCCTTTTAGGGCGTACCCGTCATTAAGCGGGATCTTGTAGAGACGTGTACATAATTAATAGCGTGTTTGTACATTAATACCTAATTATAATTCTAATTCAAAAAACATTTATTTCAATAAAATCACAAGGATCACTTTGAAACGTCTTAGGAACTAGGTGAAGCTACGCCGATTCCTCGCGACCAAGCCTAGAAAAATCAGGCAACAAACACGGCTTGGGGTCTACCTTTTTTTTCAATGATCCTTTCCTTAATGTATTACTAATTATATACCTGTGCTTATACGTAGAATTTTTACCTTATCTATATTATTCGTATATTTCGAACTGCTTTTTGGGAAATCCAGTGAAAGGTAGAAAAAACTAAAAGCGCTTTTTACTGTGGAATTATTGAAATTTTACAGGACAATGTCCGATAAGGACAGGCAGATAGGCAGACTGATATTAATATTTTTTTGTAGTGTGCGATGCAATATAAGATTTTCATAAATATTAAGATCATGTACCTTCATATCTGGGACTTATCAATTGATTTTATGTACTGGTTAAACTCGTAAATTACTATTTTTAGAAGGTATTTCGAAATCGAAATAGTCTGAAGTAGACCATTTTGTAATAACATTAACTGTTGATCTGATAACAGTTAATTAATTGGTTTATCATAGCGTTACAATTGGAATCATTCAAAGCATATTTAGATATATTCCTAAATTCCATTCCATAATTACGTTAGCTAGTAAATTGGTCCGTTTATGTGCGAAACATATTATTGGTAACGGGTTGGGGTTGGCAATCGATGCGAGGGGCATTGCTACCGGCCCGGGCCGATGCCTTGGATGTACCGACAGCAGAAACCATACCGGAAGTAAAGAAGTGTTGTAGCTAAGCCAAAAGTGTAGGCCAAAGGGTGTGGGTCCTGGGTCCAAATCCCGCATTTAAATTAATGGAAAATACGATAATAAGTCTAATTTTTGTTTTCTTGTATGAAAAAGAGGATGTAATACAACATGTACCTATATTTTTTTCTGACTTTAACTGATGATTTGATTTCGATGATTTTTCTCGAAGAAGAACTTTTCTCGATAGATTTATTTTCCACAGTTCATTTTTATATAATTCGTTAGATAATCATACTAGCTAAGTAAATAACAGAAAATTTCTTTTTAAATTTAATGGTTTTCATGATAATTCAGTTTTATCACTTTTTCCGTCTTATCCTACATACTCTAGTAGTCTACCCACTCAGCCCATACAAAAAGTCAAAAATTTCACGTATCACCGTTTAAGTAAAAACTTTTATTATTGTGAAACATTGTTATGCTCTGGATGAGGGCGTTGACACTGCTACTCAGTTTTTACTTTCGCCGTTGTCATCGTTTTTCACTTGTTTTTTGTATACCAATGTTATTTAGTTCCAAATTTATTAGTTCAATTTTATTTTTTTGAATTTAGAACGTCAATTTTTCCCATAGAGCCAAGTTCTAACCCCGCTGTTTCTACAATCAGTACCGACTGCATAGTTACCCAGCTAATGTTCTAATCACCAACCTATGACGTCATGTTCGACCACTTTCACCTGACATACAACAGGTAATTGTATTAGATATATATTTGTGGTCTATTAGTTTGTGGTTCATGTTGATTCTAGCGGTGAAATGGTCTTATGTCCGTCTTAATTATGCATTAAGTTCATGTCTAACTCTCTCGGACGAACTTAGCATTGACATGGTATATGAATAGACATCTCTAAGTGTATCTTAGACAGCTATGCAATATTGAAAAACCGACCAAGCGCGAGTCGGACTCGCGTAGGAACGGTTCCGTATCATTAACAGCAAAAAAAAAACACGTTTGTTGTATGTTATAGCTTCAACAGAAATACATCATCTGTGAAAATTTCAACTGTCTAGCTATCACGGTTCATGGGATACAACCTTGTGACAGACACACAGACGGACAGACAGATGAACAGGCAGACAGACGGATAGCGAAGTCTTTTTAATAGCGTCCCGTTTTTATCCTATAGGTACGGAACCCTAAATAAAATGTATATATATTTTTTTATATTAAATTGAATAAAAATATGAGGATGATACATTTAATTATGTTTTAGTATGCTATTCATTTAAAATAATATATTTGTAATATTCTTTTAATAGTTCAATCCAGTTGCCATCCATGGTTTAGTGCCAAAAAAATAGGATCACGATTAAAATCCCCAAGTACGGTAGACGAGATCTGGAAATGCTCAGATCTTTGAAATTGTTTAAATATGGAAGTCAATTGTGAATTCAAATAGGGGGAGCGCAGTACAGCCTATCTTAGTCTAGTTTAGGCACGAGGCTTCAATACATTAATTTCATTAATTATTTACATTTAAAATCAGTGCATAATTTATTAGTTTTAATAATGTATAAATGCAATGTTTTATGTTTCGAGCTCAAATAAATCAATTATTATTATTATTATTAGTCAGAGACACGGCCAAATATAACATTTGCGCTATTAATATAACCACAATACAATTTACACGTCTGATGGACACACGTTCATAATAATAATAGAGCTGGGAACGTTGCGTTATACAGGGTGAAATCGTAAACACACGTCAAATTGATATGGGTGGTTCAGTATACGTAATAGTTTGGTTTCATGAAAAAATAATACACATTTAAAAAAAAACAACAACTGATGTAATCAATTTAAACGATGCAGACAAAGTCAATGTATTCAGATAAGTTCATAATATCAGTGTTTTTTTTTGTTAAAATATTTAAAAAATAATATTCGGATAAAAAACATTTAAAGTATCAAGTTAATTTAGTTGAACTAAGTACACAAAACTTTGCGAGTGTAATAAGATGCCTTTGCAGTTGTTGTTTTTTTTTTTTTAATGTGTATTATTTTTTCATGAAACCAAACTATTACGTATACTGAACCACCCATATCAATTTGACGTGTGTTTACGATTTCACCCTGTATACTCTCGCTATCAATGAACTTTGACCTTACGTCATAGCTATATCTTAGGTACATAACTTGCATTCACGCGTGTGTAGTGATGTGAACCATATCGATGTATTTCTTATCGATAACATGTGTCATTCATATGTGTAACAAGTAAACAGTGTATTATTATTTGCCATAGTTCGAAAAGTAAAAATACATTTTTTTTTCTAAATGCTATTAACAAATTTTGACTAAGAGTCTAATAAAGTTATACTGTTAGTACCTTAGTACCTTTTCAACTAACCAATTTACTAATTAAACAACAATGACATGGATTATATATATAACTATTCCGCCCTTGCTTCTCCGGTATACTAGAGAAGATGAAGGCATATTTTTGATAGCATAGGTTATAATTGCAATTTTCGTAGTGTTTTTGAATAAAATATAGCCAAGTTACTCGTTGACAATGTAGCTTTTGATATGTGAAAGAATTTTTAAAATAATTTTAATATAAATAATACTTTTTAGGGTTCCGTACCCAAAGGGTAAACACGGTACCCTATTACTAAGACTTCGCTGTCCGTCTGTCCGTCTGTCCGTCTGTCAATCACAGGTCTGTATCTCATGAACCGTAATAGCTAGACAGTTGAAACTTTCACAGATGATGTATTTCTGTTGCCGCTATAACAACAAATACTAAAAACAGAATAAAATAAACGTTTAATAGTGGGGCACACACAACAAACGTGTTTTTTGCCGTTTTTTTACAGATAATGGTACGGAACCTTTCGTGAACCTTTTCGCCAAGTGCGAGTCGGACACGCGACTCGCACTTGGCCCGTTTTTATATTATTAATAGTAATTAGACTAAAGACGGTCAGACGAAGAAATCAAACCCAAGTTAAACGATTAATCAAACCAGGAAACCACCATTTGAAACCATTATTGACGGAATTTGATTGATAAAATATTCGGCTAGCCAACCCAAAATCTAATTCAATGTGGTAACAGCCTAATTTATTATAACTAAACACATCCCCGTCCACCGCAGACCGACGTAATCACCCTAACACTGCTCTATAACAGCACTCTCCCTTTCGTCTATATACCTACGTGTTTACATAATGTGTGGGTCAAGGCATCGCTTTCACTGTCTTTGATGTGTCCGACATTATGTGCTTACACGCATACAAATAAACAGACTATTAGAATACCAGGCTGTGTTTTGATAGATTTAAATGCTTAAAAACTTGATATATACCTACAACTTTATATAAAAAGTATTCTATACGCTATTCCAGGGCATAAGCTAAGTTCAAATCTATTTGAAGCTACAAACATCCTTACAATCTTCTGATTTTTAAAGATTAAAAAAAATGTCATTAAATACTCGTACCTAGGTACTCATTTCTTCTTTCTTGTTACTTTCTTCTTTGTTACTTTCGACTGGGTGAACCAATTTTGATTATTCTATTATTATTTGAAAGCTGGTGCTTCCCGTATCCCATTTAAACTTGAGGAAAAAATACCACTTTTAAGGGTGAAAAATAGGGGATGAAATTTTGTATTGGACTTATTCAAATTAACTTATTACATGCATTAAGTCGGTTTTGAATTAGTTTTTTAAACGTTTTAAGCGGCGATGGGCTTGCAACCTGTCACCTCTCTTCTCTCTCTTCTATTATTATATTTGTATAATTTACTAGCTGTCCCGACAGACGTAGTCCTGTCAAAAAAATTATTTTATAAAAACCTTCACCAGATAATAACGAATACAACAAAAAAAATAATTAACAAAATCGGTCCAGCTTTTATGCCGTGACCAAGGGAAATAGGGATTCATTTTTATACATATATATGACTAGTTTTATCGAATTTTTATCGTCATTCAATAAAGTAAAAAAACAGTTTTTTTTTTGAAGTTTATTCAGACGTAAATAAATTAAGTTTGAGTATCTAGCTAGATAAAAATAATAACGTCTAGCATAGAAAAAAATAAAAAAACTTTCAGACTTTAATCGCCATATATTCTACTTAAAAAACCAATCACCCAAAAGCAATTGAAGCGTTCAAAACAAAGATATCTAAAGCAGAACTGGCTGTCCCTCCCCGCACCTACTGCGATTAAAGAAAATTATGACGCGAGTATTATCGACCACCCCGAAGCAAGCGTCGCCTAGCAACCAGGGCCTACCTTCTAACCCTTCAGATGCCGTGCTTACGAGCTTACTTTCCGGGGGCGGCTGGGGCCACTGTCCCCTGTTTTTCGGCATTGATCCGTACCGCAGCGCGCCTGCGTGCTTAACGAAAAACGACCCGAGGAAAGGCAAGGTCACATCACTAAAACTTCTTTTTTCAAATTCAAATATTGAATGGAGAATTATTGCGTTCGGAAATGTTGCAACGTACGTTCAGTGGGACAGTGTGATGTTTGCATCCAGTGGGGATGCACGTTTCATTCAAACTTTCTAATCAAGTTGTTGTTAGAAATAATATTTGTATCTAAAATGAACCTACTTAGATTCCAAGTCAAGACTCTTTACAGGGAAAACGACGATAAATAAATAAAAATAAATAAATATTGGTGGACATTTCACACTGCGCCATCTAGCCCCAAACTAAGCAAAGTAGAACCAGATAACTGATAGAATACTTATATACGTTTTTTGTTGTAAATACAAACTTATAAACATATCAATACCCAGACACAGAACAAACAACTGTGTTCATCACACAAATGTTTATCACGGGTGGGGATCGAACCCACAACCTACAGCGCAGAAGGCAGAGCTACTACCAACTGAGCTGTGAGGCCAGTCAAATCACATCTTCAAACTTTTTTTTCTCGTCAATAATAACGAATTAAGAATCCTACAGCTTCTATTTTTGTTACAGACCCTAATATCATTTCGGAAATTCTTCCAAAGCCAATTTTTTCTAAGTACTAGAACATGAAATGAAAGTTTGAAATAAAATTTCTCAGAATCCGAGACCAAACGCCATGCAATGCAAAGTCCAAGCTAATATAAAACTCTGCTCATTGGTACATTGATTAAGCATCCAATATAAAATCTAATTACCGACGACGCGAACCAATCGGAAATGAAATTATCTAATAAATTACCGACTCCATTATACGCCGATCGAAAAGGCAGAGAAACGACTAAATAATCGTTTTGTAACAATTAGTGGTGAATGAGGAATTAATCTGATATGTATTTATGCAATTGCAAATTGTTTTGATGTTCCGTCAATATATTCAGTCAGACATCAGGCAATATTGAGTAGAATTTTAAATGATTCTATCGTATACCAATGACAATAATACAAAAAAAAACATATTTGAGTGATCTAAAATGGATCACGACTGTATATTTGAAGATATCTTAGATCTGTACGTCCAAACATCACGTTTGGTACAATACCCACATTTAGCAGTAGTTAGCATTCCATACGTGACAGGTTGCAAGCCCATCCCGCTTATAAGAATACCACATGATCTATAAAAGTTCATAATTTTATAAGTTACACACACATACAGAAACTATAGAATGCGTCTGTGTCCACGTCTGTTTGTATCTTATCTGATGCAAAGCGAACACCATTCAAAATTCATTTCATTGAAACGGTAGCCGAAGTCGCATGCGAAGCTATTAGCGAAATGAATGAGGCAGGCGTGCGTTCACATTCTCACGCTGAATTATTTATTACGCCGTCTATCGATTTAAACAGCAGCTATCCTGATAATTATCATCTTGGTTCCTCCAAACTGTATCGTTCCGTACTATAAACCGTACCACGACAATTCCTTCCAACCGTTCCACCCAACAGCGTGATCGGAACGAACCAGCGGGCTTAGACAAAGTTACTTTTTAAATCGTCATCGCTGTAGTATTACCGAAGATCGATTGCGATCGTCTAGTCTATTCAACTGTTCGATAAAATCTTTTGTCTATGATCTTTCCCTACCAAATGTCAAAGTCACTGTCAATGCATCTGACGGCGCTGGCGATACGAAACGCTACCGCCACAAAATGTTCTTGTAGGCAGTATAGTAATGTTTCGTCCACATAGTCATGGTATATTGCGTTGGATTTGGCAAACTTCACTCATAGCATTTGAAGTTTAGTCATTCATTTATTTGTTGTTAATATTGTATAATAAGTACCTATATATTTACCAATTATTATATAAGCATTCTATTAGTTATCTGGCTCCCATAGTGCAAGCTTGGATAGATAGCGATGTGCAGTGGCCACCAATATATATATATTATTTTTTATTTTATGGAACGATGCAGTCTGGTGATTTTCCAGCTTACACCGAGATACAATGGAATTATTCTAGCAAGGATATAATTACACCACACAATATATTAATTACTCACATACAGTAATCAGGTAATAAAAGTAGCTTTGAGAATTTTACCAATGTTTGGCGTGCGGAAATGTATATCTGCTCAAGTTTTGGAAAACTTTAAAAAAAATTGATTTCGTCATCTAAAAATGTATAAAGGTAGTTATGGAGGAATAATAGAAGCTCTCCTTTCATACGCCTTCAAAAAAATCATCCGTAAAAAAAATCTTTTTTGACAAAAAAAAATGTTGTACAAGCTTTTTAATGTTCAAGCCTCTAGAGTGCAGTGTCACTTTGTTATAACGATTTAACTGGAGCTCTTAGACGACTGAGTAACCTACCTGTAAAACATGCTTTGTTATACAAGAATCCAAAAATTCAATTGAGCTCTCCATCCATACACGCGGAAATATGGGATATTTTAATCAGCTGAAGCTAGTTCATGTAGCTCGCTGTTTGAACGCGCTTCACATAGATTTTACACGTGAGTTAAGAGAGTATTACAGAGGATGCGTTTTGCATGAATCTCGCTTTGCTTTTATTGTCTTCGCGATTGCCTTCCCGTAGATAATAATCAGATAAGTATCAGCATAGTAATCACTACATAGTATAAAGCAAAGTCGCTTCCCGCTTCCCGCGTCTGTATGTATGCTTATATTTTTAAAACTACACAACGGATTTTGATGCGGTTTTTTTTAATAGATAGAGTGATTCAGGAGGAAGGTTTATATGTATTAAACCCGTGCGAAGCCGAGGCGGGTCGCTAGTTAAGTAATATGAAAGGGAAGTTGATGGTTTGTTCGTAGAAAAGGGGCTTGTTGATGCATCGAGGTTTTATTTAATTAAAGTGTGTTTTAATCAAACTTTATTACGGAAATAAATAACGTCTATTACTAATATAAGGTCATAGACCGGGTTGTGGTGCCTACCACGGCTTTGGGCATTTTCAATTTTGACAGTCAATAACAAGCAAACAAACTTGTTTAAAATCTATAGTTATAACAATTATTTGTCTATGGTCCGTTTTGATAAGTGACAGTTGTGATGCGTTTTAGTATATATTTGATCGACCACAACTAATGATTTCTCGTTTTGCCTACTTAAATATGAATAATTAATAAATAAATATCGCTTGTAAAACCATTGCTTAAACCTAAAAGATGAATAAATACTATATTCAACGCTGTTTACAAATCGTCGTTTTAATCGTTTATTTTTCAATACAAATCGTTTATTTTAATATTAAAATGTTGTTAAAGTGCCTACAACCAGCGCTCTCACCCTATTACATAATATTTACGAAATACACAACAACCATTTGAGCCATCTGAAGACCGTTGCAAACCGTCTTTAGGTAGACAACATTACAATTTATATGTGTATGTAGTTTTTTGACCCTAGACTAGACCCTAGACTCTATGTTTTTATTAATAAATATTCTTAGTTAGTATTCTTACCCTCGTATTCAAGTACGACACTATGAGAACACGCAACCCACAGTGGACGAAAACTTTTTTCTAAAAAATCACTTTTGTGCGACATTGCATAGTATGACTAGAGGCACATTGTCGTGTGCCTCTAGCCAAAGTTGAGCTCTAAAGGCACACGGTAGCGTGCGCCATATTGCCGCTCAACACATAAAGTGATGTTTATGAAAAAAGATTTCGTCCACTGTGGGTGCGTGTTCTCATAGTGTCGTCCTTGAATACGAGGGTTAGAAGCGATGATGTTGTAATAACCGTCAAATATATATTTTTATTAAGCCTATATAGAAATAATGTTAATGCAGTATGTATCATGGTTTGGTCGTCGTTAATTAATCATAATTCAAAATGATATAAACTAAACTACCAATAAACATAAATTGTCTAATGGGGTAAGACAGATGCACGTCTTAACTGCATTATGCGCATGCCCACATTTGTATTCCTGGAGATCCTTATCTTATTTAATGTTTTTATTTTTTTTTATTTTTAAACATTCTAAAAGTAAACTACCCAATAATATTATTCCGAACATACAACAAACTAATAAAGCGACCCTTAGATTTTACGACATCTTTGAATTAAAAACTCCGCAAACTCACCCTTTCGAAAATCGTTAAAAATAACCGAACAAAACCTGCAGCATCAGACATCCAGCGAAAATTAAAAGACAACATTATCATGTTAATTTCATGAGAAAAAGTAGCATTTTGAACAACTTGTGTTAAAAAAACCGGCCAAGTGCGAGTCGGACTCGCACGAAGAGTTCCGTACCATCTATAAAAAACGACAAAAAAAAACACGTTTGTCGTATAGCCTTACTTAAATATTATTTTATTCTGTTTTTAATATTTGTTGTTATAGCGGCAACAGAAATACATCTGTGAAAATTTCAACTTATCACGGTTCATGAGATATAGCCTTGTGACAGACATACAGACAGACAAACTAACGGATAGCGAAGTCTTAGTAATAGGATCCCGTTTTAACCCTTTGGGTGCGGAATCCTAAAAACTCCGAATTAATTCTGTAGGAACAGGTGGGGTCAAGCAAAGGGGTCGAGACATTTCGCCAGTACAAAGCAATTACAATTGTAGATATGCCAGTTTTGGGCATATTCACACGACCAGTTTTAAATGTGTGAGATTTGCAGCCGTGATGCAGTTTAGATTTATCTCGTTCTTCATTGAGATTCTGTTTAAAATTAGTTTTAATTATGTGAGAACTGTTTTGCGATGTATAAAATGCGTTTTTTTGTTCAGATATTTTTAAGTGAATTATTGAAGTGTAATTTTTTTAATTTATTCGTAAACTGACCTAAAATAGATAGTTGATAGAATTCATGAGATAATAGTTGTATTAAAAGTAGATCAGCGTTTAAATTCACATTAAGTATCTTTTTATATGTGGACATTGCTACCTAGCCTCAAACTAAGCAAAACTTGTAAGTATGAAAATCAGTTAACTTAAAGAATACCTTAGGTAGGTATAGATACTATTACCTTTTTTATAAATATACATAACACACAGACACAGAGTAAACTTTAATGTTCATCGCACAAATATTTTTACTAATTGGAAATCGAACCAACCTACAACGCAGAAGACAGACAGTGACTAAAATAAAAAAAATCTATCTCTTTTAGGGTTCCGTACCCAAAGGGTAAAAACGGGACCCTATTACTAAGACTTCGCTGTCCGTCTGTCCGTCTGTCTGTCACAGGGCTGTATCTCATGAACCGTGATAGCTAGATAGTTGAAATTTTCACAGATTATTATGTATTTCTGTTGCCGCTCTAACAACAAATACTAAAAATAAGATAAAATAAATATTTAAGTGGGGCTCCTATACAACAAACGTGTTTTTTTGGCGTTTTTTATAAATAATGGTACGGAACCCTTCGTTCGCGAGTCCGACTCGCACTTGGCCGGTTTTTCTTGGTAGGTAAGGTACTTACGTTAACATTTGGCTCTCACGAATTTCTCGCTGACCTTAAAAAAAAACACCGTTAAACGTCCCCGCGCATATTAATTCGCTATTCATTCTGCAGAATCTTTGCTTTATGCAAATGAAAAAATAAAAAAAATCTTAGCTTTATGCAAATAAACTGACACAAAAGTCTTTATGTTAATATGGGCTCATCTTATAATAGGCACAAGTAGGGTCAGAGGTCTTGACCTCTTCTCACGTCTTATGAATATTCGGACCAACTGACCCTAACAGAAGAGGTAATAGTTACTACGTAGTTTTTTTATCTTGTGGACAGTTCCCACGAGACCCCCTTTGTTGGCAATCTAACCTTTTAATTGGAGCAAGGTGAACTATTAAGATGATTTTCATAACTGGTTGGCTTATGCAAAAGAAAAAATAAAAGATGGAATGGAAGGTTATCAACTGCTTTTGACCAGTAAATATCGCGAGCGGTTTACTTCAAGTTTGTTTTTAGTTGTTTTAACTAAACAAAGTGTTCAGAAATAATTTATTTATTTATTTATTTATTTGCATCATTTACAATAGTAGGTATAGGTCTTATGAATAGGGTAAGTTGTACATAGCAAAATAAAATATCATAGTAAAAAAAATATAATTAGTATTAATATATTTATATATCTATAGTATATCAACGTGAGGAAACCAGTTAGCATTCTTATAAGCGGCGATGGGCTTGCAACCTGTCACGTATGGAATGCTAACTACTGCAAAATGTGGGTATCTGCCAAATATAATGTTTAAACTTGCCTCTGACTACCCCCACTAGACATCTTCGAAGGATCTAAGCGTCTAGAGGTCTGAGAGGACATCTACCGTACTTGGGGATTACAGTCGTGATCCTATTTTTTATTTATTTTACAAGTCGCGGCCAGAAGCAATTTTAAATAGGAAATAATTATGACAGAACAATTGGGTTTTTAAAATCAATTACATACAAACTATGCATCAAACGGTTTGTAAACTGATCAAATTACGAAACTAGCAACCCTTGACAGCTAGATTATAAGATCAAAACCATAAACTCATCACATTTTCCATATTAATTTCCATAAAAGAGAATTTTCAAACATGCCTGTTTGGCGGTTTTACAAAACTAAAATGTAAATTTTACACGCATTATATATTAATTAGAATGCAAGCCTTGTGGAAGTGGCCAGGTATCGAGTACGCGGATCCATCATTTCCATCAGCAAAATTTGAAAATCATTTTTGCCTGTAATTATCTCATATTTCTATAGCGTTTCAGTTAAGTACTCGGAAACCGTGATTAAACATCCTACACCACTATTCATTATCTGCGCTATACTATAGCTACGTTCACCACCCCTAAAACATTGCACGCAGCGCGGTCGTTACTCGCCCACACCCCGCCACCCCAAACGCACCGTTTTTCTCCCCGCAAGATAAAGACCAAATAAAAAAAGAAAACGCGAAAAATCTCTCTGTCACTTTCTGGCGCGCGCGAAATGCATTGGTGCGAGCGGCGCGTCATCTAAGCTATGTGAACGACTCACGAAAACTTGCGCCCCGCCCGAGACGCCCGCCTCTATCCGTCTCTCTCACTTTTTCACACTTTTCATATCAACATTTTGGGTGCGAAGGGTTGAATCTGCCACAGTCGCTGCATTCAAAAATCAACTTTGTTTCCAAGTGTTGTAGCATAGTTTGCGTTGACAAAAAGTGAGCTTTGAAAATATTTTAGAATGCAAAACGCTAGGGAGTGTAGGTCTCTCTCGCTCGCAAAAAAGCAAGCCCTCGAGGGGGTCGGGGGGGGTTTAGATAGCGGGGGAGGGGTAGGATAGTGGCTGCCATGATGCCCGACGGCGTACGAAGACTGCGTATTAATTTTGGGATATTCACGCGCTGATTTCGCGTATTTTATTGCTGTTTTGAAATAGAAAACCAGTAAAAATAGAAGCGCATTTAAATAATACCTACGAGTAGTATCAATATCAATCTTTCATCGTTCAAATACAATCAATCTTTCATCATCAATCAAATCGTTGTTTGGTTGTGATACTAAAATTGATGATGAGCTGAATAATTCGTATTATGCTAATCATTATTGGTCATAATCATTGTAGGTATTGTGCCAAACATAATTTTTGGACGTGACTCTGATTAAAAGGAGTTAGTCAGAGTCACGTCCAAAAATTATGTTTGGCACAATCAAGACATCTTCAAGGATCTAAGCGCCTTATGATCTGAGAGTATGTCTACCGTACCTACTTGAGGATTAAAGTCGTGGTCCTTTTTATTTATTTTATATTTATTATTTGTCTTTGAAACTCATGGATGTGTTGATGTTAAGTAAGGTGAGTAAGTAGGTAAAGTGGATTGTTAGGTTCATAGGTATAAACCTAAAATTAACAGACATGGATATGGCAAATAATTAAAAAACTAAAAAGAAAACCGACGAAAGTGTTTCAACCAATCAAAAAGTAAAGGAATTTTATGAACTTTTAGTCCTAGGTACATGAATATATTTTAAATTGGACTTACTTGGAACTATTCTTTACACAATATAAAAAAAACATTTTATTGTACACTAGAAATAAAAAAGTAAAACATTTAAAAAAATATTTTTGAATTACATACAACGGGCGGCATTATCGCTTAAAGGCGATTTCCTCTAGGCAACCTCTAGGTTCTGATTGAAGTAAAAAAATATTGTGTGCAATTCGGTTAATTTGAAATAAACCGAATTGCACACAATATTTGAAACATTATGTTCGCGATCAAAATTTTTATTTGACCATATCTAAATTTTCGGTTTTGGCAGAATCTACCTGGACAAGACGGAAAATGTGATAAAAACGCATATTACCTATTTTTTTTAACAGTTAAGTAATTTTATCATCATTTAGTAAATAATCACCTATAGAGTAGGTAATATTTTGTAGTTATTTTTTTATTTAAAGCTAAAAAGCATTTTATAAAAAAATGTATGTTGGAAATTTTAGCAGTCATATTTATGTTTTAAATTTGCCTAAAGTTATAGGTACATGTTATAAAATCAAAGTTGTACTTTTTGCAAATATAGAAAAAACTACAACAAAAAACCGGCCAAGTGCGAGTCGGACTCGCGCACAAAGGGTTCCGTACCATTATCTATAAAAACCGACAAAAAAACACGTTTGTTGTATGGAATCCTAATTAAATATTTATTTTATTATGTTTTTAGTATTTGTTATAGCAGCAACAGAAATACATCATCTGTGAAAATGTCAACTGTCTAGCTATCACGGTTCATGAGATACAGCCCTGTGACAGACAGACAGATAGACGGACAGCGTAGTCTTAGTAATAGGGTCCCGTTTTTACCCTTTGGATACGGAACCCGAAAAATGGTCAAACAAAATGTTACATATTCATAACAAATAACTTTATAAATATGTAAATAATTCAATTAAATTGAACCACGAGTACCTATGTTATCTATGTTAGTTAGACACTACGAATCCCTAAAAATACGAACCGAATTTGAATAAGTAATTAGGTCATACCTAATATGTAGCCAACTTTTGAATTTATTATACCTACAAATAAAATATACCAGCAGTCCGCCCCGGCGTCGCACTGCATCCGTGCTATTGATTTTATGGCTAATTTTTGGTTACATTATTGTAGTTTTAGTAAGGATCCCTATTTTATTCTCAATATAGCCTATGTTACTCAGAGATAATGTAGAATTCTAATGGAGAAATAATTTTTGAAATCGGTCGGGTAGTTTTTGAGTTCATTTGTTACAAACAAAAATGCAAAACTTTTATTTTTATAATATTAGTATGCGTTAATATTATATATGCGAAAATGCTTTTTTTTATATATTTGTCGAGCAAAGGATTATCGCAAGTTATCAAGCCGTGAATTTGTTTGTGCTATTTTTTAGGCTTCATCGCTATGCGTTAATGTGTTAATTAACATTTTTATCGACGATAAATATTAACTTAAATAAAATTTGGTTACTTTTTAAATTTGAGATTTAATTTCTAGCCATCACTACATAGTATAAAGCAAAGTCGCTTTCCGCTTCCCGCGTATGTATGTATGTTTGCTTATATCTTTAAAACTACACAACGGATTTTGATGCGGTTTTTTTTAATAGATAGAGTGATTCAGGAGGAAGGTTTATATGTATAATAATAACATGCTACCCGTGCGAAGCTGGGGCGGGTCGCTAGTTAATGAATAAATCAATAAATATTGGTTGAAGTTTCACACAGCGCCACCTATCCATAACTATGAATAGCTCAACAGTTATTTTTTATATAATTCGTTAGATAATCATAATAGCTACATAATTGAAAGACAGTTTCTTTTTAAGTTTTGATTTTCCTTAGTCAATAATCAACATGATGAATACAGTCACGAAGGTTCTGCATCACCGATGGTTTTACAGCGCGACAAGGCTAGCTACGGCACGAGTGCTCCAACTTTATTGCCTTTATGATACTCGTAAAATCTAATTGTATATAAATCTCTTACGTTTCTCACTGATGACTGACTGACTGACTAAAAATCTAGGCACAGTATAAACCATTGTATCATGCAACCAAGTCCTAAACGCATACAATTGTATCTCCTTACCTACCTATATAGGTACCTATAAAATAAGGGTGTACGAAGAAATGAATCTCTAATTCAGGGTGTTGAGGGTATTGAAGTTATTATGACAATAACATCACTTGATGACTTGATGACTTCGGCAGAATAACAGTGCGACTTATCCTCGTATAGGAAAGCATAATGCTGAGCCGGGACCAAAGAGTAAATACATAATTGTCTATGTCTACTTGATCGCGAGGATTTTCACAAGTATTCATATAATTCGTATAGATTGACAATTTTAGCGACCTGTGGAAGGCATTTAGGCGATTCGCGCACTCTAAATGAGTGGGCGGAGCAATTTTTTATTTTTATTCTTTAATTTTTGTAGTTACCCTTTTATAGTTTACCAAGTCTTCCCTACAAACCATCTCAATCTGTGTTTGTTGTCATGCTAAAAATGATTTTAATTTTTCATTTCAGATATCACTACACAACTTGCAAATTTGAACACGGTCCGAATAAACTCTGACACACTATGGAACCGACAAAAAAAGTTTTTATTTGGAAC
Organism: Hydriomena furcata; assembly: GCA_912999785.1. NCBI lineage: Eukaryota > Metazoa > Arthropoda > Insecta > Lepidoptera > Geometridae > Hydriomena > Hydriomena furcata. Next base: position 9,588,025 of record OU538839.1, read on the forward strand.
AAAAACATATAAAGACAGTAAAAATTAAAAACAATGATAACTCTACGCCCTCCTCCGAATTTATATAACAATGTTACATAAAACTGTAAGCTTATATAGAAAAAAGAAAACAAACTTGAAACTTGCAAAAAATAAATAAAAATCAAATGAGAATGTCAGTCAGTGTAAATGACAGTGTCGGTGTGGTTACTTAAAATTTATAATAAAAACTTTCAAAATGTCAGAAAAAAACCGTGAGAATACGCTCCAATTCACCTGTTTCTATGCTATTTCTTCGCTTTGAGTAATCATCAGACTGATATGTATAAGTATTCTATCAGTTATCTGGTTCCCATAGTACAAGCTTTGCTTAGTTTGGGGCTAGATGGCGATGTGTAAAATGTCCACCAATATTTATTATTTATTATTATTTAGTATGTCTAATAGAAAAAAAAACAACAATAAGCATTACGCTACCTACACTTCATTTAAAACTAACAAAAGTATACAGAAATAGAATTAAGAAAACATTTAATGAACACCATACACAAAATTTTAAGTTATATTTTAGAAAAATAATTATAGCTTCTTACTTAGTAAGCTATTGTTTTACAACTAATTATAAATAATTATATTGACTCTGTAGAAATGAACGAACACTTTAATATAAATATTATTTACCCATGATACAACGAAATGTGAAAAATATGGTATAGGTAACGCCATCTATCGTCTAGTAGATTTGATGTAACAGCTATGACAAAATATTTTTGAATATTGTAATAAAAATAAAAAATATGCTACTTTAGCAATATAAATATACATCGTTTGTTATTATTTTTATACCTATACTTTTAATAATAATAAACTGGAATGAGTAAATAGTTTAATAATTCAATTTTATCTCTACCGTTTAATACAAGATTTTTTAGAGGGCAGCACCATCGCTAACAGTCGCTATAAAAAGTATTATTATGTTATTTATATACAAGAAGTAAAAAAATAAAACAGTAAAAAAGATTTAAGTTGAAGTCTTGTTTTTTTATGCATAATAATTTTAATCGCATTAAGCAATGCGTTACACTTTTTCATTTATTCATGTTAGTAAGTACTGCTACTCCACAACAGATGGCAGGGTAAGTCTAAAATTCTTTATTCTACTCTATTTCTTATTAGAACTTATAAGATTAATAATTTTACTTAAAAAATCATACCAACTCACATTTACAAAATTTATAGATGATAAGAATATTATTATTTTACTGATAATTGTAAATATAAATACCTACATAAATGTTTTATTTAACTAAAGCTTTTATTTAAATATTTGAATGTGATAAAAAGTAACAAATGATTATTATCAGAATGATCGCGATATATATCCAAAATAAATTGCTATAACATTTTTGCCAATTTTCCTTTAGATAGATCACGCCTCAAGTCTAAAAATATCTGCAAATTGCGAAAATAAGATTATTTTGTAAAACCTGTTAAAAGCGGGAGATAATTAGACCAAAACCAATCGAATTACGAAAACGTCACATGAGTGAAGACGCGTTTGTAAAGACGGGACTACATTGTGGATTGTTTTATATAAAATCACGCCTGTTTCCCAGAGGGGTAGGCAGAAACCACGGCTTTCCATTTGCTACGATCCTGACATACTTATTTTGCTTGATTCACTCTCATCTCCTTCCCATGCATTTAGAGTACTCTTGATCTGGCCTTTTTTCAAAACGTCACCAATTTGGTCCAAGAAAATACGCCGAGGTCTTTCTCTTCCAACGTTTCCATTCACACTCGCCTTATATAACTGTTTTGTCAATCTTTCCTGACCTTTTAATATTATGTTTAGTATTAATTATACATAATTATATTTTCTTGGGAACGCTTCCGACTATTAGCGATCTAGATCAGTTGACCCATAGGCAGTTTGCATCGGTTTTTTTGATAGATCAACTGGTTTTTGTTTTTTAAATATTCTGTAATTAGTATTAATTTAGTATTAGATGTTATAAACCTAATTCTTACAAACTTATAGTTTAATTAATAATTATTATGTTTAGCTAGGCTTAGAGAATTAAAAGGTTTTTAAACCGTTAATCGTTTATATTAGGATCACGACTGTAATCCCCAATTACGGTAGACATACTCTCAGATCTCAAGGCGCTTGGATCCTTGAAGATGTCTAAAAGGGTTTGCAGTAGTTAGCATTCCATACGTGATAATTTGTAAGTCCATCGCCATTCATAAGAATACTAACTGGTTTCCTCACGATGTTTTCCTTTATCGTTTTAAGCACGTGTTTTAATGCGCATATAAATTTTTCAAACAGAAAAACTGATTGATTGATTGAAAGTCGAGATACCAACTCGGCCAACACGGCTCTTTTTAATAATATAAACTAAAAATAAACTCGCAATACTAGTCTCATTGTACTGTAACAGTGTTATAAATCTGTAAACAACTTATTCGATTCGCTAGAACTCATCCCGTGTGATGGCACCTTAAAGCGTGATGTCCTCCAGGGGGGAGGGCGCAGAGGGCCCGGGAGGGTTGCCCGCACAATTTGCCAAATCATCTTCACCCCGCATTTTCACTGATGAAGATATGCTAATGCCAGCAGATAGTTGTCCGGGGATGAAACCTTAGTTTAGTTTAATGGGATATCTTATACTCATACGTGTGTAGTGTGTAGGATGCTTTAGTTTTGTAGGTTTTGGTAGGTACAGTAGTTGTTCTCACGAAGTTATTAATTTTATTTACACTAATATAAAACATGCGAAAGTAACTATGTCTGTCTGTGACGTTAACCTGGCCAAACCGCGGGACCGATTGTGATGAAATTTCATATACGATAGTTTAAAGTCTTGGGACGGACATAGGCCTAAATTTTCTTATGATTTTAGAAATTTCAATGTTTTTGATAAAGTTACAAATCGATTTCCTGGAACTACTAACTACTAACTAAGCTAGTAATATATCTATATAATACCCGCAGTCACATACATAGTCTTTATTCCTATTGCATTTTGAACATTTTTGCATTGAAAGAAGTGTAAAAACATGTCAAGAACGTGGTAAGATTCGTAGCACCGTAGATGCTCTACGAGTGTCGTAGGTGCGTCGTAGCTAGGGCGTAGGCTATGTATATTTCAAGTTTCATCCAAATCCGTTCATCGTTTAGGCGTGTTTGAGGCACAATCATCCAAATATCCTCACAAACATTATGACACAAAGGGACATACTCACGTTAAGACGAGTAATAAATGTTTTTGATGAATGCAGAATCGTTTTTGCTCAATAACCTCTCTCTGTTTTTTATGAGAAATATCTTTCTCATAAAAAAACAAAAGAATATAATCTAGGTAAATTATAGACAGAAGCACGATTGATGAACTTTTTTGGCTCTTCAAAAACACTAGTTTCGTTTTTAATCAAAACTATAAATAGCTAGTATTCTTATAAGTGGCGATGGGCTTGCAATCTGTCACTTATAGAATGCTAACTAATGTAAAATATGGGCATGTGCCAAATATAATGTTTGGACATGCCTCTGACTACCCCCACTAGACATCTTCAAAGGATCTAAGCGTCTGAAGATCTGAGAGGATGTCTACCATACTTGGGGATTACAGTCGTGATCCTATTTATTTATTTTTATTTTTGCAAACTTTTGGATTTGTAATATTACTATATTATATGACATTGCTAAAATTACAAAATACAAAAATTACTTTAACGTAAAAAAAATACGAACTACTATTTTTATGAAATTTTAGCATTACACAACAGAATCGCCACCATTGTGTAAAGACAGAACGAGCTCGATACGAAACACATTTCATCCGTTATTTTCTCAATCTAGTTTCTCAGTATTTTATTGCGAACTTTGCGAAGCACGTAATAAGCAAAACGTTTTGTTTCTCTCGCCATTGTTGATAGTGGTCTCCTATTTTGTGAGAACTTTGTTTTAATATTCGGGAGAACTGTTGCATACATAATTGCTATTTTTTTTTTCATCCTAATTCTTGCAAAACGTATTTAACTTTGATTTTAGGGCATAGATTTTAGGATTTGGATTTATTCAAGCTAAATATCTTACGACTGTCATCCCCAAGTACGGTAGATATCCTCTCAGGTCTCCAGACGCTTAGATCCTTTGAAGATGTCTAGTGGGGGTCAGAAGCACGTCCAAACATTATATTTGGCACATGCCCACATTTAGTAGTTAGCATTCCATACGCATATAAATTTTTCGAACAGAAAATTCCATTGATGCACGCCGGTATTCGAACCTACGACATTCGAAATAAAAGTCAAGGTATCTCCCACTCTACCAACACGGCTCTTTTGATTTTATAGCATAAGCTAAATAGATAATTACTACTACTAGTACCTACTTTTAATTTTTTTTCTTGTTTGAGCCCTCACCTTGTTTGATCAGTACCACACTGGAGCTCTACATAGCTTAATTAAGGAAAAGATCATTAGAAAAATCTAAAGGAAAGCCGTGTTTGTTGCCTTATTATTTTAGGCTTGGCCGCGACGAACTACACTTAACTTAACTACACCAATCTCCTAAAACGTTTCAAAGTGGATCACTTAGTGATTTTATTGAAATAAATACCTTTGACTATGAAACTTTTCTAGATAGATTTAATATCCGAAAATGCCTCCTAAAAACCTTAAATCACCTAAATTCAAGATTGAGTCTTTGTTATGACTGACTACGATATTTTTGGTTAAATTTCAATGAATGTGAGATTTTTATAAGCTTCACAGAATATCATAATAAAGATACGAGTTTTACTTTCTACCACAGTTTGGTAGATAAAAATAAACTGGATAAAGCGAGCAGCGTAAATAGGAGACCTTAAGCGATGTTACAGATTGGTCGTATATTTGGTATCCTAAGCTCTATTTGTGCGCACTCGTATAAAAGCGAAACCGATTTTAAATAGCTAAGCGCATTGCGCGTGTTTTAATTTCTAATTGCGTCTTCTGCTAGCTGTCAAATTCCCACTGTAACAAAAGTCAAAAGACAATGAGTTAGATAGATAGATAGATAGAAAATTCCTTATTGCACAATACAAGAACACGTCTTAATCCTAACATGAACTTAATCCTAGTTAGCATTTTCTTTCAGCTAACCTTCGTGCTATTTGGAAAGGGAATTTGTGTAATGGCTTAGTGACAGTTAAAGCCGATTAAGATTTCTAGTGACCAAATAAATAAAATAAAATAATAATATAAATATAAAGATAAGATAAGCAATAAGTCAAAATCAATATTTTTCGTCATAAGGCTGTGTTTTGCATTAAAACTATATAAGCTATGCACATATATTCCAAGTTTCATCAATATTTGTTCGGTCCTTTGGGCGTGATAGAGGCACAAATATACAACTTACGGATTAATAATACTATATTAGTAAATAGTAATGTTGTTTATCTAGAATAATTTTTAGTCTGTTTTTTTTTATTAAAAAAAATCCCCACCATATATTCAAATACATGTGACTTTCTTGGACTCTTAAGTGGACACAATTAATCTTTTAAAACCAATTTCGCTTACTAGATTCTTACGCGCTGAAAAAGCGCTCAATCTGCAACAGCGCCAACCCAAGCACCCACGTAGCGAAGATCATTATCTACGAGTAGCACGAGAAAGTTACGAGGAATCTAGTTAGCCCCCCCACCCCTCCCCCCGGCCTTAACTTGTTATAACCAGTTTAAGCCAGTTCAGTTTAGTTGGGCACCTGCGATACAAGGAGAAGTTAACTGCTTTTGATTTGTCTTGTCTGTTCGTGTGTTTTATTGTTCGTACATGGGTTTGATATTAATGAGAGTTACTGACTTGAGGCCGAATCTCTTTTGAGGAAAATTATATAGTGGATTCTTGTGGATCAAACTCTATAATAATAAGTAGTCACAAATTTTAAAAACTAGATAGCGTTGTACAAATATCATCTCTGTATTTATTGGTTTATAAATCAATTGCTGTGCGTTTGTCTCGCAAAAACTTAAAAATAGCTCTACTCTAAACTGAAGTGTTTATTATATAAGATTACTAGCTGACCCGTGCCCGCTTCGCTGTGCGTAAGACATTTCTAATACCATCGTGGACTTTTTTGTAGACGTTTTTAAGGTGTACAATACTGTAGTACATTATTTTGATATATCTCGTGGGGTTCAGCCAGCATTTGCAATGTAAGCGCAAAAAAATGTGTTTATTTACGACATCACATTAGAAACCTCTAAAATTATCAGTGTTTCTCTACTATATTATGCATGTATTATACATATAAACCTTTCTCCTGAATCACTCTATTTATTAAAAAAAACCGCATCAAAATCCGTTGTGTAGTTTTAGAGATATAAGCAAACATACATACAGACGCGGGAAGCGGGAAGCGGAAAGCGACTTTGCTTTATACTATGTAGTGATAGTGATTGAAAATTGACAGAACAGCGTCTGTCAGGTCACCTAGTCTATAATTAAGATTTCTTTGAAATATATTTTATCATTTTTCAAACTATCGTGATTAGTAGACATAACTATAGATTTTAAACGGGTCTTTATCACGTAATTACCTTTAATTTATTTTCCCGACGTTTCGGCTATGTTACAATAGCCATGGTCGCGGGCAGGCGGTTATATTTTACCATTATTGCTATCCGGTAATGGTTAAAAATAATATTCTTGAAGTTGAACGGCAGGGGCACGCAAGTGCGTACGTGCGGATGGTCGCTTCGACCCCGATACTGGTTAAGCATGAAATCTGCGAGGGGTTAAAAGGTGTCTTACTGTATTTTTAAACCCAGTTTAAAATAAGTAAGAGTTTACGCGTAGTGGCTATGTAGGTCTACGCAATAAAGGGTGGAAGTGACGCTTTAAGGCATCGAAAGAGTTCCTTATTTTATTTTAACCTCTTTCAATAATAAAAAAAGAAGTAAAAGTTAAAAAAAAATAGTTTGACGTTTCCAAATAACATTAATTAGAAGACTGGTACAATAAAGTTTACGCTAATTTAAAACATGTACAGAATAAAATAGGTCATATTTCACTAACTATATTTAGATTGTGACAACTGAATTGCCACTAATATCGATCAAAGTCAAATCATAATTGTATTTATTAGACAGACATCATCAAATGGTAATTTTGATGTAAATTATGGATCTGAGAGAGTAGTGATTGCTTTTTTGAGCCTAAAGGTATGATGGTCAGGAGTGTCTGACATTTATCTAAATAAAAAACTTGCGTTAGTGACTGACTGATTTATCAACGCACAGTCTAAACCAAATTCAAATTCAAAAGGCTTTGATTTAAATAAAATCACAAGGATCACTTTGAAACATCTTAGGAGCTAGGTGAAGCTACGGCTGTTCCTTGCGACCATGCCTAGAAGAATAAGGCAACAAACACGGCTTGGAGCCTATAATTTTTTTCAATGATCCTTTCCATAATGCTATGTAGAGCTCCAGCGTGGTGCCTATCGAACAAGGTGAAGGCTCAAAAAAGAATAATAAATAAAAGTACTAAACCACTGGTCCAAGAAACTTGAAATTTGAGGTGTCCTTTTGGTATGTAGGAATGCACTAAGAAAAGAATTCCCGAGAATTCAAACTCTGAGGGTACAGCGACGTTTGGAGACTGTTGAATAAATTCTTGTGAACAAAGTCGCGAGGGTTTTCTAGGGTCTAGGCTTTATATCTGTCGTAATATTACGATCGCCGTATTTTATAAAACCATAGATTTGCTATATGTTATACAAGCTAGCCCGGCAAACTTCGTATCGCTTTAGAATTAACATAACAAATGTTGTTTTAAGTTCCCGTTCCCGTCCCTGTTTTAAAAAGTATCCTATGTCTGTCTCCTGGTTCTAAGCCGTTTTTGAGTTATAAATAGTGTAACTAACACGATTTTTTTTTATATATTATATATATATATATATATATAGATGTTAGGGGATGTCTAAAAGCTTGAAGATGCATTGCAAAAGATAAGGGAACCAACATGTCACCGAGCGAACACATTATCGTAAAAATAACTCAAAGGGTTCCACGATTATGCAAATACACAACACTTTAATCCTAATCCTAGAACTAAATATGGCTAGACAGATTGTGATTATAAGATTTTACGAGGCAAACGTACTAAGTGCCTTAGGATTTTGTTTCGGGTTGGTTAAAATTAAGCTTGTCCATCAGAAAGGATATTTACATCGACCTCTCTTGGTTACCCGGCGTTAGGCAAAGGCTAGACGTTCAATAAATATTGTGGGCCGCAGATATTTATCAAATAGGGTATTTATTGCTCGTGTAATTGAGTGTGCTGGCAACCTACTGGCGGATATTAGTAATAATCACGTATTTCTTAATTATTTAATCCTGGACTGTCAGTTTGTGAGAAATGACATCAGTCACGATCAATAAATAACACGATATTGATCGCGTCAGTATTTTTATCTAATGTTTCTCTCTGTTGTAGCCAAAATGTTGTGCATTGCATTATTTTAAAACCAATTATTTATTTATTTTATTTCACCTCTGAATTGTATAAAACAAATTACAATACTGGCAAAATGTATACTGAACGTCTACGTCTAGCCTTGCTTATTTTGTTCCATCAATGGAACGTAGTCCATCAGTATGAGACATACCACACTTACTGAACGTCTAAGCGAAGGCAAAGGGCCTTAGGTGACCTAAGCCATTTTAAATACTGTTCATCGGCTATCGACTCGTCGAATGATCAATAAATCGAACGTTTAGACAAATCAGAGACCACAGTGTGACTCTGTATGGTCCTAGTTTGTGCAGTGAAAGAAGCCAGTAGGCATAGTAATCCACTCCTGAACGATAAACGACATATGTCGAGACAAACGTCACATCGATTGCTATTATATTTTGAAGAATGGAACGACCGACATTACTTTTGATAACTTATTTCGATAGTAAAGACATTACTTCGTCTGTCACTGTCACTGTCGTTGTTTGTCGAAATCTTTTTACAGAGTTGGACCCAGGCCACTAGGCATGGGTGATATTGACTATTTTGGCTAACGGTTGGGTATCCGATATTTAGTTTCTTTACCGGTATCGTCAACCATTACTCAATATCGGTACTTAATTACAAAAAAAAAAAAAAAAAAAAAAACTTGACTTTCAATCTGAAGGTCGTGGGTTCGAATCCGGGCGTGCATCAATGGATTTTTCGGTTCGAATAATTTATATGCGCATCAAAAACACGTGCTCAAAACGGTGAAGGAAAACATCGTGAGGAAACCAGTTAGTATTCTTATAAGCGGCGATGAGCTTGCAACCTAGCACGTATGGAATGCTAACTACTACAAAATATAATGTTTGGACGTGCCTCTGACCACCCCCACTAGTTATTTTCAAAGGATCTAAGCGTCTGGAGATCTGAGAGGATGTCTTACGTAGGTACTTGGGGAATACAGTCGTAATCCTATTTTTTTTCTATTTATAAGTATTTGATTTTCCTTCATGCTTTACAAGGCTTAGGAGTTTAGGACTAGCACATTTTATATTCGCAAGTGGTAGGTAAATATTTCGATTTGCTTAAATAAAAAGTGGCGCATTAAAAAATCACCACATAGCTAACTAAAAAATTTACCTACAAACGTCTTAAATTTAATATTCAAATTAGGAACCTACCTACATTGCGCGCAATCACTCAACCACTACAAGTAGGTACAATTCGAATTTAAAAATACAAACAATAACAAGTAGGTTTGCATAGTTGCACACGCCACCATGAGCCGGCCGGGCGCCGGCGCGTCAGTTTAATATCTCATAAAGCTTCTCATCAAAACTCGACCTCATTAGCCTACGAATAAGGTTTATTTGAAACTCTTGGTAGCGATAGCCAAAATGTATGATTTTGGCTCTCAATCAATCACACCAACAACCAGTGTAACTTAATACATTTCTTAAATTGTGCAGGCGAAACTCAACCTTATTTCTCTAACATTAAGGTGTTCGAAACTTGCTTTCATAGGTCAAAGTATAATGAACAATATTTCAGCTATTCGCTAGTCATATCTTCATCTCGCTTACGCGCTTGAAAGTTAGCGCGATAGAGAGGGATACCATAATTATTTTGGGTGCCAACTGAAACAACCTTACAACTTACCAACTTAATGGTCTGACTAGCTGACATGGCTGTTGGTTGTTTCAGTTGATTAGTTGGCACCCAAAATAATTATGGTATCCCTCTCTATCGCGCTAACTTTCAAGCGCGTAAGCGAGATGAAGATATGATCATCTCGCTATGAATCTTATCTGCATCTCGCTTACGCGCTTGAAAGTTAGCGCGGTAGAGAGGGATACCATAATTATTTTGGGTGCCAACTGATCAACTGAAACAACCAACAGCCATGTCAGCTAGTGTTGGGTGACAGATATTTCACCCAACTTTCGTGACTTGCGCAGTTCGCTCGCGCGTTTTCTACAGATATTCGACAACGGTGGTTGGACTTGATTCCACCGGTACGCTACGCTACGAGCATGCCAACGGATATCAGTTACGTTTGGCTATAGCCGACACATGTCTACAGGCCACTGTTGTTCTACCTTACGAAGGCGGGTGAGCGGTACTTGTAGTTATGATGTGTATATACTCTAATGTGTGCGTGACTAATACTGAGCGCACACAGAAATAATGTGCCACGTGCTTCTACATACACAATCAAGAATAACCCACCTTCGTGAAATAGATTAACTGGGGGGCTAGGACAAAACAATATCGTATCGACATCGTATCGTCCAAATGTCAAAACTAACATTTCCAATACAAAAAGTGTGTATAAAATTTGAACGATACGATGTGAATACGATAGTGATTCGTGCTCAGGACATCTACTCCGCAAAACGATATTGATAATATGACAGAGCTCCGATATATTTGGCCAATCCGTACTCATAAAGTACGCGTCACCAAGTGCGTCCACTGATCCGCATTGTACGCAGTACGAAGTGGACGCACTTGTGTTACTTTCTATATAAAGAACTAGCTGACCCGTGACAGACATTATCCTGTCAATTTTTAATAATCGCATAAGAAAAATCAATTTCAGGCAATTTCCAATTTTTTCCCTACAAACCTAGTACTGATAAAATTAATTACGAACTTTGGTAGAATGCGTATCATTCATTAGTCAAAACTGCGTTGCAATGACGACTAAATGTTTTAGTCTGTGATGTCAGATTTTGTGCACGCCATCTATACATACTACAGAAAGTTTCATCTTAATCCGTTTTGTCATTTATTTTTGTCATTTATTGACTTTACTACAAGCTGGTTAGTAGCTCCTGAATGGTGAGATCCCTAATACAGCTCAGGCAGGACTTCACTAATTGCATTCCGTCCGTCACCCTGAGATGTAAGCAAATACCCGGCTTCTAAAAGCCAAATGAAGAGACATCCTTACTCCTTGTATAGAATATCCACAAATGGTGATATTAATAATCGTTTATTTCTGGCAATATCATAGAATATAACTAGTATACAATAATGTCTACACTATAAATTATAGAATACTAGCCGACCCGTGACAGACCTTGTCCTGTCAAATTTCAATAATCGAATAGAAAAGACTGAATGATTTTCGGCTGTGATGTGTTGCACACCAGCGCCAGCTATACAGAAATCATCCCTTTTGCGTTTTTTATCGTTTTGGGGATTTTTTTCATATATTAAAGTAGTCTATTACTTATTCGGGCATTATATCTACATCTACAGCAAATTTCAACTTAATCCGTTTTGTCGTTTAGGCCTGATTGAGGAACAAACATACATACAAACTCACAAACTTTCACATTTATAATATTATTAGGACTAGCTGACCCGTGACAGACTGTTCTGACCTGTGTAGTCAAAACTGATTTCAGGTTTGTTTTTTGTTTTGATATTACTGAGATTGTGGTATGGCCCCTGTAATTCTTCCCATAGTACACGCTTTGATACAGCGCCATCTACCCTCAAACCCATGCAGTTATGATAGTCGCCTACGGTCGCTATAAAACCGTTTTCATGACCCAAATCGTTATTTCGTCGAGTGGAGATTAAGCTCGGCTGCGAAACTAGCCAACGCTTCCCCTTAAGACGCTGCCAGTCGACGATTATTTTTGTTCGAAACGAAAAAAGAAATACTTGTGAACAAGCCACATCTCCTATTTTATAATGTATAGTATATGTGAATAAAGATGTACCCATCTTTAATCACTTCGATAAATAATCCTACCGACCGCTGCAATGATGACAAACACACGTCCGCGCGTGGTCCGCCTTAGCTTTTCGAATAAATTAATGATATAAATTATGTATAATTACTTATCAAAAATCTATCCTAATAGAAATCTAGATCTACATATTACCTATCTTTAACAATAAATCACAAGTTGATTTTAATAGTAGGTATATAAAATATTTCGATCATAAATTCTAAAACGTATCCTTTTGAAATAATATTTTTATCGTGAAAAGTTTCTGCTATTATGTTTTCAGCTTAAGGCCCTGTATGTCGACGATTGCTCTTTTTCCAAACGAAAAATAAAATACTTCTGAACAAGCCACATCTCCTATTTTTATAAGTATATTACTTCAGGTTCCTACCTACATTTCTATTAAGCTGAAAACATAATAGCAGAAACTTTTCACGATAAAAATATTATTTCTAAATGATACGTTTTAGAATTTATGATCGAAATATTTTATATACCTACTATTAAAATCAACTTGTGATTTATTGTTAAAGATAGGTAATATGTAGATCTACAATTCTATTAGAATAGATTTTTGATAAGTAATTATACATAATTTATATCATTAATTTATTCGAAAAGCTAAGGCGGAGCACGCATCGCCCATGGCTTAGTCAGTAGTCAGTACCCCTGTGACTACTGTCAGAGACAGACGTGTGTTTGACGTCATTGCAGCGGTCGGAAAGATTATTTACGAATTAAAAAAAGATGGGTAATATTTCAAAAAAAAAAAAAACAAAAAGAGATAATGGTTACGTACCCTAAGAAAACATGCTAAAAATATAAGAGAAATAAAACAGTAAGTAAACCTTCCTATTTTATCAATTTTACCTATCTACGTTATCTTTGATAATCTTGTGAAAAATATTAGGCAAAGAAAACAGTAAGTACTTACATAACTACATACTTTATCATACATACATACATTTATACAAAAAATCACGCCTGTTTCCCAAAGGGGTAGGCAGAGATCACGGCTTTACACTTGCTACGATCCTGACATACTTCTTTAGCATTCACTCTCATCACATTCCTCATGCATGCTCGTCGGTTTAGAGTACTCTTGACCCGGCTTTTTTTCAAAACGTTTCCAATATGGTCCAGGAAAATACGCCGAGGTCTTCCTCTTCCAACGCTCCCTTTCACACTCGCCTTATATACCTGTTTTGTCAATATCTTTCTTCATTCATTCTCTCCACATGCCCAAACCATCTAATCATCCCTTTCTCAATCCTCTTTCACTTCACAACGTTTTCTTGGATAAATTGTAGGGAAAAATTCTGGAAAAAATCTGGAACGACCAGTCGGATTTGCGTATAACTTTCTCGAAGGATGATAGTTCAGCATCATCACTAACACTTCTAACCATAGCAAAACCCGCAGTTGAACAAAATAGGTACGTATGAATAATAATATATTCAGCGGGTTATATAAATCCCAAGATTTTAGTAAGAATCGGTTCAATGATCCTGTCATTTTTGTTACATAATGTTCAAAGAACATGGCGCATACATAACAGACTACGTTTTGGTGGCTGATTGTGTTCTAATAGGTATATTACCTATTACCCGCCACTCTGTGACACAGAGCATAGTCCCGCCAACCGCCGAACACGCAAGTTTTTTAAAAAAATTACTTTGACAGACAAAGAGTTTTTACTTCCTATTCTACCAAGGAGTATTAATGCCACCTGCTTTATTACGTAGGGATAGTTCATCACTACATAGTACCTATAAAACAAAGTCGCTTTCTCTGTCCCTATATCCCTATGTATGCTTAAATCTTTAAAACTACGCAAAGGATTTTGATGCGGTTTTTTTTTATTGATAGAGTGATTCATGAGGAAGGTTTTTATGTATAATACATGCTTAATATAGTAGAGAAATACTGATAATTTTAGAGGTTTCTAATGTGATGTCGTAAATAAACACATTTTTTGCGCTTACATTGCAAACGCTGGCTGAACCCCGCGAGATATATCAAAATAATGTACCTACACAGTCGCTGCTTAAATACTAAACGGTCATATTTCAAAATTTCTGTTTTTTCAGAAGAGCCAATCAAAGTTTTAAAAAAATATTTTTTTAATTTCTGAGAAATTTTTATTTTTATTAGTTATGAGTTTTGGATCACTAGAAGCGTAATTTTAAGCTGTATCTATCTATATTTTTCGTTTTGCTGTAACTTTAACCTATTGGCGTAAAATACCACATGTGTCCCTTTTGCATATAAAAAAATATTTAAACGTAAATTAAAGTTATCGATAAAAGGCCACATATTATACAAAAATAAGAGTTTTCTTTAGATTTTTCCTTCACTTCTTCGTCTGATGTAAAAAACCTATTAATAAAATAAATATTATACAATATCGAAAGCATGCTAATATTTTTTTTTGATAATACTAAAAATAATTCGCTATTTATTTAAAAAACCAAAAACTATTTTTATACAAAGTTATTGGGGCAAAATAAGAGGTAATTTAATGTTGATCTCTAAACTGAGTTCAACATTATTACTAGCTACACAAAAATAATAATAAAGTCACTATAAAGGCTTCATAAATCTATTTAACTACAAGTATATAAGTGTTTAATAATTAATAAAACTATATATTTTCTGCTAAATCTGTCTTTCTAAAAATCAATGAGTACCTAAATCACAACCCAGTTGTTATTAACTCAAACATATTAATCACTTCGTCATCTTTATAATTTCAGCCATAGAACATTCCATTGCTAAACATTAGCCTTCTTCGTAAAATCAATTCTAATGATCTATTTCGTGCAGTGTGCACCCAATGCCTCCCAGCAACCTTTATCAGGTCATCTTTCCATTCATTCTACCCAACGACCATCAGTTCTTTAAGCCATGTACCTACCCCGCTCACAGCCGCGTCAACTAGCTACTCCTCTTGGGTATGTCGGTGACTTTAGTTCGTATACGGATATAATAACATCTCCGTCTAACGCTTCTCTTCAAAGAAATCGCTTTCGTACACTGCTCCTGCACCCGGACTGACACGGTGGCGTTGTTGTACAAGCATTTCAACACTACAATGTATTGGTAGTCAATACGGCACCGCTGGAATAACCATAGCTTTACACAGGTTTCCACTGAATTAAATTATTTTTCGTAGTCTACAAACGCTAAACATAACGACCGATTATTAGATAGATTATTATCTCTATTAATAAGCTTATAAATTTAGCGTATTACATCGCTTTAAATTATGTTAATATTTTCTTAATAAGTTCTTTGATTATTTCAAATTTGTTTTATCTTGAATAGTAGGTACAGTAATTTCCAACAGTAAGAGATTCCAAGTCAAAAATGTCGCCATGTTTAATTTTTTTGACATAATAACCAAGAAATGGCATTTATGTCTTATAAATTATATTAGAATTCACGTAAAAATAATATTCTACGCAAACGCATTTCGAAATGTGGTACTTATGTATAAAAAGCAATATTTTAACGAACTAAAATTATTATTCAAAACAAACGCATTTGAAATGTGTATAGAAAACAATATTGTACTAATATACATTTTATATTCAAAGCCGACGCATTCTAAAATGTGGCACCTTTGTTTAATAAATAGTATTATACATACGTTTATTTTATACTCGATACGGACACATTCTAAAAAATGGCACTTTTGAATATAAATTTTAATTAAAAAACCGGTAGTTTTTTGAAATGTGGCCCTTTTGCATATAAGCTATGCGCGCTTCTGTCAAAAATCAAGTCGCAATTGATAAAATGGCAGTTTAGCTCTGAAGTTTGCCTGCAAAGTGCAAAAATGCTAAACAGACACTTGTATGTTTTAGTTATTTATAGTGCTATAATTAAAAGGATCAAATTTTTATTATATAAAATGACCATTTTAGATCACGTTTTTGCACTAAAAACGATTTTCACATTTTTTGATTTGTGACACTTTAGTATTTAAGCAGCGACCTGTACTACAATTGTAAACGTCTACAAAAACGTCTGACTTCATCATCAGAACAGCTCGCTGTCACCATATTATTGTATTGTGACCAGAACTAAAAGATGCAAAATCTCAGCTCAATCGGAAATGGTCGAAAAATAACTTGCAATTATTGAAAGTTACAAAAAAACAAACAAACATTATACTAACAGTGCTAGTCGATAATAAAACTTGTACAAAAGGACAGTTTTTATTCTGGGAAAAATAAGTTGTGGATTTTTACCATCATATTAAAAATTATTCAAACGCTAGAGCTTGGGCTGCGACACAGATTGGAAAATAGTTATTACGAGCGGTGGACTACATGTTTCAAAGCGGCGTTGCCGCTCTGTGCTTTTGCGTCACGCGGCTACAGGCGACGTTGCCAGCTCTCCAAGCGGGAGAGAGCTTATGACAGTTATTGGGATTTCTGGATATATGCAATTTTCGTAAAATTGACTTCCCTTGACTTTTCGATTGGTCGATACATTTTTGTCGGTTTTTTTTTTAGTTTTTAACGTAGGGTGAGAGCGATGGTTGTGGGCACTATAACAACATTTTGAATTTCAAATAAACGGTTTATATTGAAAAACTGATTATAACGACGATTTTTAAACAACATAGAATAGCAAGGGTTTTTTAACAGCGATATTTATTTATTAATTATTCATATTTAAGTAAATAGACAAAACGGGAAATATTTAGTTGTGATCAATCAAATCTAGAGGTATAACGCATCACAACTATCACTAATCAAAACAAGCCATATACAAAGAATTGTATTAACTATAGATTTACTATATATATATATATATATACTACTATATACTATAGAGCCTACCCGGGCTGCGAGCGCCCGCACTGCGCCTGCGACAGTTACAGCCGCACCTTCAGCACCTGCATCTTTTCGCATGGACATTGGCCAAGAATACGATAACGTCACGCAACGCGCGAAGCCCCGAAGCCAATGCCACTGCCTCTCTGCTGACATTATCCGTGAAATTATAAGGGAGGAACTAGACAGGAAATTCACTTCAGTTTTGTTTCGATCGTAATATCTTCTGAATGGAATGTCCGATTAATAAAAAAGCTGACCAATATCAGACATGATAACCATACCTTCGTATAAATCCTTATCCAAATAAATCATTTCATATTGAAAACTGTTTCAATACCAATATACCTATAACTTTTTGAATTACTCAAATCGGACATTCCATTCAGAAGATATTACGATCGACACAAAACTAAGCGCCGTGACCCGCGTCGCGGTCGCGGTCGTGACGATGTGACGTCATAGTGTAAGCGCTAATCTTAGAAATTCAAAAACCGGCCAAGTGCGAATCGGACTCGCGCACGAAGGGTTCCGTACCATTATCTATAAAAAACAGCAAATAAACACGTTTGTTGTATGGGAGCCCCATTTAGATATTTATTTTATTCTGTTTTTAGTATTTGTTGTTATAGCGGCAACCGAAATACATAATCTGTGAAAATTTCAACTGTCTAGCTATCACGGTTCATGAGATACAGCCCTGTGACAGACAGACGGACAGACGGACAGCGAAGTCTTAGTAATAGGGTCCCGTTTTTACCCTTTGGGTACGGAACCCTAAAAAAGGGCTTCAACTTCTCGTCGTTATAAGTATAGGTACCGCCTATCATGTTTTACAATTCATTTTTGTTTGAGTTCCGGTGTAAAAACATGAAGATATGGTTTTGTTTAGGAAACAATCTAAAATAAATTTAAAACCAATATAGCATTGAATACTGACCATTAATTAAAAATTTTTAGGAGTGACTACAATATTCACTTCATTCTGGGATGTTCCCAAAGATTCTTAGGAGAAAGCTGTGTTACTTATAAGGAAAACTGAAATTATTCAATGAAAACAAGCCTGGTGGAACAGCTGGATAATAGAAATTAGTTTGTAAACATGAAAATAAACCAGAATATTGATTATTAACACTTTATTACTTCATTTCCTTTCTAATCACATAAAGTTATCATCGCTTCTCATGTTTTTTTACAGCCAGCTAAGTAGGTAGGTATACCGGATTGAGACAATGTAGGTTGTAGGGTTTTTTTTATCCAATCTAAGTTATGTTTCAGAGTATAATAGAAGCACAATAATATAACAATATCATACATATTATAAAAACACAAAAAGTCAGAGCTCTTTTTTCTTGGTGCTTCCCTATGTAGACTATTTTTGTTCAAAAGCCCGATGAATACATCCATAAACTTTCTATAGACACGGAGCACATAATATGACTTGAAGTTTGTATGATTATAAATCGCAATAAAGTAAATTCCACTGCCTGCAAAGTGAACCCAGAAGACAGTGGAGCAGTACCACGCTGATTACGAGTTTCTTCTCCGCGACAGTGAATCCTTCGTCGACCTTCTGCAAGCCACGGGCTGCCCTCGACCGGCAGACAGTTGAGGCTGGCGGGACACCCAGCGCGTAACTCTTCTTCTGCTCGCTTGGCTTGTGAAACGGTCTCAATATTCGCGTCATTTATTTATGCTGACCGGTGTTGTATGTATGGCATTGGTTGACTCCGCCGCGCCAAGGATTTGCGTTTTGCACTGACTTTGACATAGGTACATATAAAATGCCGGCTCTGTTTACATAAACATTTGTTCTACTTTTTTTTTTATGGAGTCTGTAGTCAGTGTTACCATATTTACCGTTCCGACTTGGCAAATAGAAAATAGAGTTGGACGAGATGCCCAGACAACATTTATTTGCTGTATTTATTTGGTTATTTCATTGATTGCATGTACACAAAGTTTTTGTCTTTGAAAACCCATAAAAAAACATCCTGATTTGCCGCGGCGCGCACCTGATTAACTGACATTGACATAACACATTCCAAGTTTTTATAGTTCATCTGTCAAATCGGCATGTACCTAGCGTACTGACCTCTATTGTATAATAGAGGTCAGTGACCTAGCGAGTTGAGTAGTCACGTATGGAATGCGTAACTACTGCAAAATGTGGGCATGTGCCAAATATAATGTTTGGCCGTGCCTCTAACTACCCCCACCAGATAGTAAAGCCTATTACCAGCCTACGTAGGTACCAGAAACGCGATCTCATAAAAACTGTCGATAATATTTACGATAAGCATACGCCATCTAGAGCTTGCCGTTGTCAACTGTCAGTGTCGTTTCGGCCGCGGTTTTCAGAACTTACCGCGCCTTAATAGAAATCTAGGTAGGAACCTAAAGTAATATACTTATAAAAATAGAAGATGTGGCTTGTTCAGAAGTATTACTTTTTTCGTTCCGAAAAAGAGCAATCAGCGACTGGCAGCCTCTTAAGGGAAGGTGTAACTTCAAATCCCACTCAAGCAATAATATTTAGGGATTATAAAACCTTGAGGATCATTTTTAGGGTTCCGTACCCAAAGGGTAAAAACGGGACCCTATTACTAAGACTTCGCTGTCCGTCTGTCTGTCTGTCGGTCTGTCTGTCCGTCTGTCTGTCACAGGGCTGTATCTAATGAACCGTGATAGCTAGACAGTTGAAATTTTCACAGATTATGCATTTCTGTTGCTGCTCTAACAGCATATAGCTATCGCTAATAATATCTATCAATTTTTTCTAAGTCATCCAATAGTGAATTCAACACAAACTTATTGGATTAGTAGCCGGGTATGCTAGTTTGATTATATTCGACTAGGATTTCTAACACAAAGTGAGGCTAAAAGGCAATAAAATGTAGCTTAGCTATCGAGGATCGCGATAGTCGAACTACGCATATAAAGGACCTGCACGCACATAAACTGTTTATCTGCCCGCCTTAGGCGAAGGGCGGAGGTGTGGTCCAGTTTACAGGAGATTAGCTGTGTCACACATAAAAAAACTCTACAGACTATCCTAAACCATTTATCTTACGATGAAACTGAGGAGTTATTAACTGTTGTAAAGTAATTTCTAAATGTTGCATTTCTTCACTACATAGTATAAAGCAAAGTCGCTTTCCGCTTCTCGCGTCTGTATGTATGTATGTATGTTTGCTTATATCTTTAAAACTACACAACGGATTTTGATGCGGTTTTTTTTAATAGATAGAGTGATTCAGGAGGAAGGTTTATATGTATAATAACATGCTACCCGTGCGAAGCCGGGGCGGGTCGCTAGTATTTATATAAAACATATCCCTAATTAGTATTTATTTATTTACATCATATAGGTTTTAACATTTTATGTTAATTAATTTGACTAAGTACCTACTTATTCATATGCTTCACGCAGTTTCACGCATTTCCTTTTTTCGCCTGAGATACAGGTTCATCCTAGTTCAGGCATAGTGTGAATTGTTACTTATAATTAGGTACTATTCCGTTATGTTTATATTAGCACTAAATTAATGAATAAAGATTTTATTTATTTATTTTATTTTACACGTGAACGCTCCTCCGAAACATAGTGTAGTATTTTCCGGATAAGTGGGCCAATGTCGTAACTTGTTGGCCCAATGAAGATGGAAAACGACGCTATAGCAGGCTAAAAAGCGCTGGCAAGATGACCTGGATAACTTCTATCAGGATTGGCAAGAGATGTCGCTATCGAAAAAGGTGAAAGGTGACGGGAGGCCTTTGCCCAGTGGTTAAATTAATAGGCGAACCAAAAAAATTACAGTTTTTTTTTTTTGGACATTTTACACTTCGCCATTTAGCCCCAAACTAAGCAAAGCTTGTACTATCGGAACTAGATAGCTGATAGAATACTTATTATACTTTTTTTTATACAAAAGATACATACTAACACCCAGACACAGAGCAAACATAGATGTTCATCACACAAATATTTGCTCTGGGTGGGGATCGAACCCACAACCTACAGCACTGAAGGCAGAGTTACTACCAACTGAGCTTGATTTGCTATACTAGCTGCGTTCTGCTGTTTTCGTTAGCTAATAGCACTATGAGCAGTAAATGACAAATATAATGTTTCCTTCCTTTTACCAACCTATTTAGACATCTTCAAGCATCTGAAAGCCTGAAGATCTGAGAGGCAGTACGGCAGCAGACATTGGTGTCAATTCGGTTGTGTCCATGCTAAAGCATTCTTAAAAAACTATCGCTCTTATTCCTGTCCGTTAAAGTCTTAATTAGCGTAACCTCAAAATGGAAGTTCCTAAATTTATAATATATTAGACATATCGTTTTTTGCAAAAAAAAAAGTTTATATATAATTTTAGTCAACACCATTTTATATGCTATGCTATGCTATAAAAAGTACCCTAAATTTTAGAACTTTTATTTTGAGCAATTAGGAGCGATATTTTTTTAGGAATTCTAAATTTTTGCGAGGACACAACAGAATCGCCGCTAGTGATTACAGTCGTGACTATTATAAAATCAATCAAACGGATTTATTATTTTAGTCTTTAAACAGTTTATATTCAGTGCCAGAAATGTAGGCTCTAGCTAGGATCAGCCTGGTATATAACTATATTATCTTTGGTTCTTTCAATCGCTTAATCCTGTGCCTTGAGTCTCGTAAGAAGTAATTTGCACGGAGCGATAGTAAAGTATCGTTATGGTGATTACATTGTTGTTCCTAATTTGTGCTGTACCAAGTTACAGTTCAGCTCGGGGCGTGTGCAAGACAATGTCCTTAGTGGGATTGGTGGGTATATCGGCATTTGGCTTGTTGGAATTTGCATGTCAAAATGTTGTATGTAGTTGGTATTGTGTTGTTGGTATTGGTGGCGATTCTGTTGTGTCCAAAATTTTGTAAAAATGATATCTCTTATAGTCTTAATTAGCACATCAAAATGACTGTCCTAAAATTTTGCAAAAAAAAATCGAGATAAAGCAATCGTTTTTTTACGACTGTATTTATATTTTTGTTTTTTTTTTTCAGAGGTCGTGGGTTCAAATCCCGCTGTGCATCAATTATTTTGTCTGTTCGAAAAATGTATATGCGCATCAAAAACACGTGCTCAAACCGGTGAAGGAAAGCATCGTGTCACGTGTGGAATGCTAACTACTGCAAAATGTAGGCATGTGCCAAACATAATGTTTGGACGGGCCTCTGACTACACCCACTAGACATCTTTAAAGGTATCTTTCTAAGCGTCTGATGATCCGAGAAGATGTCTACCGTACTTGGGGATTACAGTTGTTATTCTATATATATATATATATATATATATATATTTTTTATGTCTTCGCTTTTATGTGTTTCATAATACCTTATAGGTATTCAAATGCTGCTTGAATTGTAGAAAAAAACCCTTAAACTTGCTTCCTTATTTGATTTCTCAAAATTGCTTAAACCTACATAATTATACTTTCGACTAAAGAGCTATTCTAAGGTACTATATTTTCAGATACATCTCACAGATTCTACGTAAATATAGGTGCTTCAAATCATACCGTATCTCGACCACTCCTACCTCTGTTCAGGTTCATTTCCTGCTGCAAATCGTCTTGCCAGTTACGTTGCACACCCAGCCTAATCGAACTGTTGATTACCGTAGTGTGAACACAATTTCTTACATTTGTCGAGTAGAAATAGCGTCGCAAATACTTTATTTGTATTATACTATACCGAACTACCCTACGTGTGCAAAAAGTGAGTTGAATGAGCTTCATTAGATTAAAAAAAATATTTTTTTACTTTTCCCACGTTTCGACTATGTTACAATACCTATGGTCGCGGGCAGACTGCCTGAAAATTAGTAAATCAGTAAATAAAGGTAATTACGTGATAAAGACCTAAGAAATCTATATTCATTAGATTTAATAGGATTAAAAAAAAATAGGATTACGACTGTAATCCCCAAGTACGGTAGACATCCTCTCAGATCTCACGACGCTTAAATCCTTTGAAGAAGTTTAGAGGGATTAGGATTTAATATAAAATGATTAACATAGGTACATTTAGAGCAGTTGTCTTGACTTAGTTATCGTCGGTTTATGTATTAGTGAAAATGTACGAGTAATACAGTGTAATAGTATTTACTAATAAATCGATAATTTTGATTATTATCTTGCGGAGGTGTATTTATTTATGTTATTTATTTAAGAAGATAAAAAGTCACACATTACAATGATTGTAAAAAATCCAAGATAATTTATAAGTTAGTATTTGTTGCAATATACATACTGTGTGTGTGTATACTATTCAATACTCTCTAGAAGCTAATGTTTTTAAATATAGAACATTGTATCAAAATTTATATGTAAATAATTCTTCTGAAGTAGTCACTCAATATAAAATATTCTAATCCTACAACATATATTTTATTTAATTTACAACAGCTTTAGGCCCACAATATCAACTACACTAGAGGTACATGTGAATAACAAAGTGTTCGCACCTTTCATAAATTATAGTTTAGTCTTCAAGTTCAAAGCATCGTCCTAACCCTCGTATTCAAGAACGACGCTATGAGAACACGCACCCACAGTGGACGAAATCTTTTTTCATAAACATCACTTTATGTGATGAGCGGCACTATGGCGCACGCTACCGTGTGCCTTTATAGCTCAACTTTGGCTAGAGGCACACGACAATGTGCCTATAATCACACTATGCAGTGTCGCACAACACATAAAGTGATTTTTATGAAAAAAGATTTCGTCCACTGTGGGTGCGTGTTCTCATAGTGTCGTTCTTGAATACGAGGGTTAGACTCCTCACCATCAAAGGATATAAAATTCCCACGGAATTCCATCGCAGTAAGAATCTCACGACTCCAACACTAAAACTCAGGGTCAAACTGGCCATGGGTCAAATCTGCCCAAACGAGGGATGCTGCACTATCTTATTTATATGCACACACCTTTTCACATCACCAACTTACCACACACAATCGAACTACAAAAAAACATTGGAATTTCAACCCTATTTTAAAGGTATTAGAAGTTATATTGATAGCCCATAGAGTTGGTTATCGATGGTCACTTACTCAGCACCCTTAATTTGTCCGGATAACCGGTTTGTATACAAAAGCTAGGCTTATTAACATAACTCCTTGACCGAAAACCTATTTAATATTTATGAAAAAACGATTTTTAGAGGTAACAATTCAGTATCTAGAGTGATGGTGAAGTAGTGACATCAGTGAGCAATGACAGTGAAATGATGCTGTGTCTAGAGTTTTAACTTACCAATTAAAAAAAACTGGGTAAGATTTTCTGTTATTTTTTCATTCATTCATTCATGTATACAAATAACTAGCAGTCTAGCAGACCGCCCCCGCTTCGCACAGATATACTACAGAAAGATTTTTTAGCAATAGGCTAATTTTTGATACGATAAGTTACATTACTGACATTTTCATAAGGATCTTTAGTACGTAGGTATATTTGAAATTAAAATGTAACTAGGTATGTAACTCGCTGATAATGTAACTTTAGAGTGAATGATAGTGAATGATAGTCGATTTTTAGTTTACGTAAAAAAATAAAAGTACATAAAAGAATATCGCTTTTTAGCGACAAGACCGCCCATTGTACAGTGTTTTTTCTAGTTTAAGTTTCTCTCTTTATTATTTTGTTTTAATGGTGTACAATAAAGCATATTCATTCATTCATAAAAATTAAATATAAAAAATTTTTGCTCTTTAACATACTCTTAACATACATATGTAGTAGTATATAAAACTCATTGCCGTATGTATGATAGTTTTGTTGTCAGGAATAGAATGACTGTCGTATGAATGAAAATATAAAAAAAAACATGTTACACTATCCACCGTGACTTAAGAATAGTCTTGAGTAGTAGGTATAATAGTTTCATGGAAAACGATAATGTAGTTCAATCTACTGTGAATACATACAACTACTATGTATACAAGCAATATTATTCTACTAATTTCAATCTAAATAGACCTACAGTTTCATATAGTTTCAACAGTGCGCTTAAATATGTCAGCATCATCAAATCTTTGACTCATCTCTGCAAACTATCAATAAATCGATAGGGTCGTGGCTCGCCGGCTCATCACTAATTTACAATTTTATGGGCAGGGGGGGGGTCCCGGTACTCCATTAGTGCCGACCCCCCCGCGGCACGGTTAACCCTATAGGACGGTTCGCAAAAAAAGGAAACTGTGCTTTTAAAAATACAATTTAGTAAAATTAGTATGAGAATACTCCTGTTCTGTATGAATGTCTTTAGAAATTAGAGAAACACCTTTTTCAGAAGTACCAAAATAAGTGACAAGTGAATCAATAAAGACGGGAAATTTCAGTAATACTTCTATTAAAATGAGTACACTAAAATGAACCTCAGTTTTTGAACCTTTTTAGACTACTGGAAAAAGCTTAAAATTATCGGTCGATGTAGTTAGATAAAATCTAATATGGAGCAAAATAAAATGATAAAATAAAATTATAAATTACTCTAAAAACACACTTGCTATTAACCATTGAGGAGTTCCCCCGTGAAGAGCTAATCCTCGCTGCATCTTCATGTTGATATATTATTATTGTATCGTCATCAGAAATACACACAACCGCCAAAAAAATCGCGAATCCTACCATTTCCATTTCCAAGATTTTCCTACATAGTTTGATACAAGTGAAACTAATAAGTGTTAATTTTTTGTTAGCCTTTACTGTTCCACTGCTGGGTAAAGGCCTTCCCCGTCACCTTCCAGCTTTCTCGGTACCAATCATGATGGAAGTTATCAATTTTTAAAATAGTTATGTAATTTAAATAAACTGATTTGCAAACGCTACATTTTCACGCCTCCCGACAAGAAACGTGTGCAAAGGAGAAAGGAGAAAACTGAGACGGCAGAGAGGGAGATCTTTAAGATACGTCACCATGGCAACCGTGGCCCACACACACACGCAAGCCATCGCTAGTTTAATGATAGTTGGATAGGGATGTCCACAACCCACGACTCAGAAACAAGCCTCGGATAAAGTAGGTAATTTATATTGCAGCAAGACTGAGGTTAGTTTTAACGCTGGTAAGCTGAATCCTTGTATCAATATTGATTGATTCTTATTCTTGTGATTAAATAAAACAGATTAAATTGTGACAATAGAGCGTGCCTTAAAATGTGACTATTTTCAAATTTATACGAATTTAATTGCATAATTTGGTTCTCTTTTTAACGACGAAAGTTTTATTAAAACATTTTGTAAAACTCCTGGTTTTAGATGTATGTCACCTATGTCATTGAATAGAGGCTATGATATGAGCTAAGCATGCATAAAAAAAACTGTGTGCTTTTTGTTATTTTGCGGAGACAATTTTCCTTTGCTTTGCATACTTACATGATTAGTAAAATCGCTTAAAGTTTTTCATCAAGCCATTCTGTATTATAAAACACAGTAAAAAATATCCACAGACCGGTATAATCTTGATTGAATTTCAAGTTCACATGGTCCATCGCAGTCTTGCCTTGTCCCCGCCCTACGAACCCACACTAGCGTCAACAACACTAGGCATTAGGAGAATTCGACCCCCGCCCCCGAAGTTTCAGTTATTAAGCAAATGCTTTGTAAACATTTTGGGTGGCCACCTTTAGTTTCGCTATAAATAGGTAGGGTTGAGTTAAGCTTCAATTAGGTAAATGTAGTGTACATAGCTGGGTATATAGTGGGTTAAAAGGTAGAAGAATTTTGTAAGGATTCAGGGTAATTTGAGAAGCTGTAAAGGTTGCAATGTTTGCCGAAACCTTCAGGCGTAACTATTATCATGTTTCTACTCAGCTATCCTAGGCTCGAGTTCACCAACATAACGGGCCGTTTCACGAATTTTGGCTTGATGTATTTCTGTTACCGCTATAACAACAAAAACTAAAAACAGAATAAAATAAATATTTAAGAGGGGCTACACATCAAGCGTGAATTTTTTGCCGTTTTTCAAACAATTTATTTCAAGCTTTTATTTAACCTTTATTATGTACTAGCTGACCCGTGACAGACTTAGTCCTGTCCTGCCCTTTCAGTAATTACAAAGAAAGAAATACTAACACTAATTTATTTATTTTTTCCCTATAAAAATTATCCTGCTAAAATAAATTACGAATTTTGGTAGAATGCGTATAATTCGATAGTCAAATCGATGTCAGTTTTTTTTGACGAATTAAAATTCCAATACCGACCTTAGTAGGATTCAACCTTTTTGGTAGAATGCGTTGCTATGACAACTCAATGTTTTCGGTCTGAGATGTCAAATTTTTTGCACATCAGCGCCGAATCTATACCAAAATCATCCTTTACAATTTTTTTTTGTATTATATTCTGACCGAGTTAAAACTTTACATACCTACCTATTCCGAGTTGAACCTCAAGTTTGCTAAAGTATTGACTCAAAAATTATGGCCTCGGATTTATTTTTATGTATTTTTAAGAGTTAGTTCTCCATTTTCGTAGTTTTACAGTTCAGTTTGTAGTAGTTCTGACTTCTGCGTAGGTTGTAGGTTCCCCCCAAGACAAACATTTGCGTTATGTTTGTTCTATTAAACTCTATTAGAAGTATTTAAAAATATTATACCAGTCATCTAATTCTCATAGTACCTACATGTTTTCTTAGTTTTGGGCCAGATTTTCCACCTATATTTATTTTAAAACTTGATTCTTAGTATGTTTTAAAATAAACATGAAAACTTAAGTTTTCAAATCATATAAGGTATACCTTCCGGCGGTGACAATAGAATTTTCTCACGGCTTCGGTGCGCATATATTACGAGGATCAAGGGACGAATCCCTAAAGAATGGCAGCAATCTTGCGGTGCCCACCCTTCCTACCCTCAGACAAACTACCATCTAGCTACGTGTGGGGATAGTGGTTTCCCGCGGATTCTTCCGTTATTTAACTTTAGCAAAGTTAAGTTTGCGCTCTATGACGAAAAAAGTTAACACGTAAAAATTCACCATACGTGTTCGTATAAACTGATATCAAAAACTCTCTCGATCTTATTCCTTTTACGTTAAAGTCTAAACTAGCGTAACCTCAAAATTACAGTTCCAAAATTTATTAAATCTTTGACATTTTTTAAATTTATTTCGCTTATTTTACACATCCAAGTGTCATTTTAGTCAACACCAACTTGTTAAGTTGAGTAATAAATGTTTTTGGTGAATGCAGAATCGTTTTTTCTCAATAACCGCAAAACATACAGTTTTATTTTTTATGACAAAGATAACTTAAGGAATTAATCTGGATAAATTAAAGACAGAAACACGATTGGTAAAGCTTTTCTCGATAGATTTATTTTCCAAAGTTGGCTCTTCAAAAACACTAGTTTCGTTTTGAATCAAAACTATGAATAGCTAGGTTCATTTTTATATAATTCGTTAGATAATCATACTAGCTACATAAATGAAAGACAGTTTCTTTTTAAGTTTGATGGTTTTCAAGATAATGCAGTTTTATCACTTTTTCCGTCTTATCTGGGTAGACTCAGCCCATACAAAACGTCAAAAATTTCACTCATCACCTTAACTAAATACCGTGGTATCGCGAAGCACTAGACAGTAATGTTCTATCCTTGCGTTCAAGTTAGTAGTGCCGTGTATTATGTGAGTTTGTCCTTACATGACAGACAAACCGACATCCCCCACAGCTAAGTTTGCACATTATGTATAGATAGACTGTTGTTTGTTGAGCATTTTCATTAAAACTTGCTTGGCTTCGGCGTTGTTCACTGCGAGTAAGTTTCGTAACTATAGGATAGGATGGTAAGATGGTGGCTGTTGCTACCTTATTATTAAATAAATAAATAAATATTAGTGAAAAGCCGTGTTGGCCGAGTGGGATGTACCTCGACTTTCAATCTGAAGGTCGTGGGTTCAAATCCCGGCGTGCATCAATAAATTTTTCAAATCATTTAGATATAACAAAAATAGATAGAATATTCTTGATTTCACAATACAAAAACATGTACATATGCAAACTTAATGCTAGTTAGCGTTTTCTTCCAGCTAATCTTTGTGTCAATTAAAAATGGAATGGAAGTAGTGCTTTGTAAGAGAGATATAATTTTTATTATATTTATACACATACCTACCTATTTAAATTAAATGAATATTCTAATGAATATCCTAATATTATTAGCCGTGCCGCTTTATTGCTTGACTTGGCGGGGGACAAAACGGATTAAAATGTTTTTTTTTTGTAGATGTAGATATAATGCCAGAATAAAACATACGACTACTTTAAAATACGAAAAAATCCCCAAAATGATATAAAAACGCATAAGGGATGATTTTGGTATAGACGGCGCTGGTGTGCAAAAAATCTGACATCAGCGTTGGCATCAGTCGTCATAGCAACGTGTGTAACTCGATGCGATTATTGAAATTTGTCGCGGGTTCGCTAGTAAATTATATGAATAGCAGAATATAAAATAAAAGTAATTACAGAATGCCCAATAATTTTACTTACAAAACCTAAAGTACCTTTTGTAGAGGATGGCTCACGTATTCTGTATATTATTTACAGGGTGAAATATTGCTTAAAGTTGGAGCCCCAGGCGGTAGTTAAGGAGGAGTTCTCGATGAAATATGTCTTGGGGGCGAAGGGGGGTGAAAGGAGCCTTAAGCCCGTAATGTGCGGGTCGATAAGGAACTTAAGGACAGCGCTTGAGCTTATTTATGTGGCGGTTTTAAGCGCCTTTGAAGTAATCTTACTGGAGAGCGTTTGGGAAGAAAATCTAGCTCATTCTGAGCTGAGTTGTGGCAAGCTCTGCCTGGTACCAGATAAAGACACGGTTCAATGTATGGATTATATATAGGTATGTGCCAAATGAAACGTTTGGACGTGCCACTAACTTTAAACACTGCTAAAGATCTGAGCATTGAGTCTACCGTACTTGGGAATTATAATCGTGATCCTCTTTCCTAATTTTTCATTACTACACAAAGTTTACTAAATCAAGAAAAAAATATGAATATTATGTCTTTTGCAACTGTATACCAATGTGGATCTTTGGATTAAAACTGAACTTATAATAATTATTATCTCACGTTAAAATTATTGTGCTAAAATACGATAAACTAACCAAAATAAGTAAAAAGTCTCACGTTCAAATGATTTTTCTTCAAAAGGGAATTAACTTACACATCCTCACATGCCAATTTTCCTTTTCTGTAAACATTCGAATGACCCTTCCATTTCGGAAGCAATTAGGGCAGTATGTCGGTCAAATGAGTAAAAGTAGTTCCCCTCATTGAAAATACTTAGTCACATTTTAAACCTTACGTACTGGACATAAGACCTTCAATGTTAGGGATCGGTGAGCAATCATCTGGAACTTTTTTGAAATGCTTATTCCAGACTTTTAACAAGTAGGCCAAAACCATAGCTACCCTAACAAAATCTATGGAACTTGGTCGTGTTTAAAGGAAATATTAATGGACGCTAAGTTAGTAGTTAGTGTAAGCATGTGGACATCATTTATGCATCACGGTTGTATGTTTAATTGTACATTAGCAAGTCGATCGATGTATTATGTATCATTTGATTCGCACTGGTACACAAAGCCGAGTATCTTGAATATTTTGTAATTATCTTCATGCCAATTGGTTAGAGTACATTTTGGAACATCCAGTTTTGTTTTCGGGAGAAGACTAAAGACTAGTAATAAAAAAAATTATGAATGCAGAATTGTATTTTCTCAATAACCGCAAAATATATAGGTTTGTTTTTTTATGACAAAGATAACTAAAGGATTTAATCTAGATAAATTAAAGACTGAAACACGATTGGTGAAACTTTTCTCGATAGATTTATTTTCCAAAGTTGGCTCTTTCACTAGTTTCGTTTTTAATCAAAACTATGAATAGCTAAATAGTTCATTTTTATATAATTCGTTAGATAATCATACTAGCTGCCTAAATTAAGGACAATTTTTTTTTAATTTGATGGTTTTTAAGATATTGCAGTTTTATCACTTTTTCCGTCTTATCCGGGTAGACTCAGCACATACAAAACGTCAAAAATGTCACTTATCACCTTATGGATTTAATCTAGATAAATTAGACAGAAACACGATTGGTGAAACTTTTCTCGATAGATTTATTTTCCAAAGTTGGCTCTTTCAAAACAGTAATTTCGATTTTACTCAAAACTATGAATACCTAATAGTTCATTTTTATATAATTCGCTAGATAATCATACTAGTTAAATAAATGAATGACAGATTCTTTTTAAGTTTGATGGTTCTCAAGAAAATGCGATTTTATCACTTTTTCCGTCTTATCTGGCCATACAAAACACGAGATCGAGATGATTCCTAGCTATACTTATTGCTGCAGTAACTTCTACTGGTCTGATCGATTCAAAAGGTATCCTGCGACTTCAGAGGTGGGGATTTTTTAAGTTTAATGTTATTTATGTCAGTTACAGACTCTCTTTTGATTGAGGAGCATCTGAAACTTATAGAGCTCATTCCTGACTCTTTCACTCTACAACGATGAGTGAAGGTTGCCGAAGGGCCGCAGAGCACTCAAGGAAATTGGGTCATTAGTCCCTCGCTACTGTCCGTCAGAGTCTTTAGGGCAGATTGGTTTTTTGTTTCACTTCAATCTCTACCCGCGCTGTGACAATCGTTTTATGAACTGGTCTCGTTCAGATCAGTGGCTGTACCATAAACTCTTAAAGTAATTTTAATACAGTACCTAGCGATCCGCCTCGGCTTCGCACGGGTTTAATACATATAAACCTTCTTCCTGAATCACTCTATCTATTAAAAAAAACAGCATCAAAATCCGTTGTGTAGTTTTAAAGATATAAGCAAACACAGACGCGGGAAGCGGAAAGCGACTGCTTTATACTATGTAGTCATAGTGATTACTCGCGATGCGAAAGTGACAACGCAATGTAGCGTTGTAATTTAATTATTACTATAGAGTTTGTGGTAAGGGGGGTAAAGCCGATCCTTGTAATTTTATGAAAAACTAGCAGTCCGCCCCGGCGTCGCACGGGTGTAATAAAGATTTTATGGCTAATTTTTTTATACCTTGGGTTACATTATCGAAGTTTTAATAGGGTTCCCTAATAGTTAGACATATGGAATCACGGACTTTTTTGTAGATATTGATGCCCTCTATAAAACTGTAGTACATCACTTTGCTCTATTATCAATAATTTTTGCAGCGTACGCGATATAAGGATTTTTTCGCTATTTTTTTCTGACTTTGGGTTACATTATCGAAGTTTTCATACAGATTTTTGAAAATATATAGCCTATGTTCATCAGGGATAATGTAGGTCTAATGGTGAAAGAATTTTTCAAATCGGTCCAGTAGTTTCGGAGCCTATTCGATGCAAACAAACAAACAATCAATTTTTTCCTCTTTATAATATTAGTATAGAAGTATAGAAAAACAATATTACATTGACTATATAACAACGCGACGATGCCTCGGTAAAGGCCTCGGTGACGTGGTTGGACAAGTGCTCGTCTAAGAGGCTCAAGCTGATACTATAATCCTAATAATATTATAAATATGAAAGTTTATGAGTTTGTATGTATGTTTGTGCCTCAATCAGGCCTAAACGACAAATCAAATTGAGTTGAAACTTGCTGTAGATGTAGATATTAATGCCCGAATAAAACATAGACTACTTTATATTATGAAAAACATCCCCAAAAAGCAAAAGAGATGATTTTGGTATAGATGGCGCTGGTGTGCAACAAATCAGTCAAAAACATACAGTCTTTTCTATTGTATTATTGAAATTTTACAGGACAACGTCTGTCACGGATCGGCTAGTACTTTAAATATATTTTAAAGCTGATTTCTGACAGCACACAGAAAATACTAGCCTGGGGTCGGAACTATGAATTTGATTGTTGGGTATTGTTTGCTTGTTGACCAACAAACTAAAAGTTCGTTTAAGACGCTGCCAGTCGACGATTATTTTTGTTCGAAACGAAAAAAGAAATACTTGTGAACAAGCCACATCTCCTATTTTATAATGTATAGTATATGTGAATAAAGATGTACCCATCTTTAATCACTTCGATAAATAATCCTACCGACCGCTGCAATGATGACAAACACACGTCCGCGCGTGGTCCGCCTTAGCTTTTCGAATAAATTAATGATATAAATTATGTATAATTACTTATCAAAAATCTATTCTAATAGAAATCTAGATCTACATATTACCTATCATTAACAATAAATCACAAGTTGATTTTAATAGTAGGTATATAAAATATTTCGATCATAAATTCTAAAACGTATCATTTTGAAATAATATTTTTATCATGAAAAGTTTCTGCTATTATGTTTTCAGCTTAATAGAAATCTAGGTAGGAACCTGAAGTAATATACTTATAAAAATAGGAGATGTGTTCAGAAGTATTTCTTTTTTCGTTTCGAAAAAGAGCAATCAGCGACTGGGAGCCTCTTAAGGGATAGATATCTAAAATGAAAATGAAAATTGTTCACGACTATAACCCCAAAGTACGGTAGATATCCTTCAAATCCAAACACTACCAAGTAAATGGTAATTACTTACCTAAAATTAAATGGTGTTTGGATTGAATTATGCTAACTGACTCTGCTTCAGGCTATTACGGTTAAGTAAGGTAGTTTTATGTTTAAGTAAGGTTTATTTTGACAAAAATTTCCAAAAATCTATCAAAATATAAATTTTGGTGTAGGTAAGTTTTTTTGGCAAAATAACTTCAACAATCGATTACTATTTTGTAATACAGCGACGAATGAAATGCTAACTACTGCAAAATGTGCCAAATATATTGTTTGGGCGTGCCTCTGGCTACCCCCACAAGACATCTTCAAAGGCTCTAAGAGTCTGGAGATCTGAAAGAATGTCTACAGTACTTGGGGATTACAGTCGTGATCCTATTTTTATTTTCCTTGAAAACAAAGTTTGTGAGAAGACTCTTGAATAATATTCTAAAGCTACTGTAGAATAGAATTGATGATTTAATACGCACACACGTGCTTCAGCAACACATCTTATGCGTGTGTTACTAGACTACTAGTTACATGTTATAGGTAATCATAGAATTAAAACTATCGTGGTTGTTAATCATCTATATACAGGGTGAAATCGTAAACACACGTCAAATTGATATGGGTGGTTCAGTATACGTAATAGTTTGGTTTCATGAAAAAATAATACACATTAAAAAAAAAAACAACAACTGCAAAGGCATCTTATTACACTCGCAAAGTTCTGTGTACTTAGTTCAACTAAATTAACTTGATACTTTAAATGTTTTTTATCCGAATATTATTTTTTAAATATTTTAACAAAAAAACACTGATATTATGAACTTATCTGAATACATTGACTTTGTCTGCATCGTTTAAATTGATTACATCAGTTGTTGTTTTTTTTTTTAAATGTGTATTATTTTTTCATGAAACCAAACTATTACGTATACTGAACCACCCATATCAATTTGACGTGTGTTTACGATTTCACCCTGTATATAAAAATCAATTGCTGTTCGTTAGTCTCGCTAAAACTCGAGAACGGCTAAACGGATTTATCTTATCTTGGTCTTAAAATATTCGCGGAGGTCTAGGAAAAGTTTAAAAGGTAAGAAAGATTCGAATAATTGCCGGGAAAACCCTAAAAACAGCCCTTTTCTTTTTCCCATACAAAAGTTTTCTAACTAAAATGTAGAGTCAATTTGAGCTTTATTGCTATTCTATAAAGTTCACTGTTGTCTAAGCAATATAGGTGTATTCCTAAAAACGGGAACGGGAACGGGAACTTCAAACAA
This sequence comes from Hydriomena furcata, assembly GCA_912999785.1. Lineage (NCBI taxonomy): Eukaryota > Metazoa > Arthropoda > Insecta > Lepidoptera > Geometridae > Hydriomena > Hydriomena furcata. The sequence continues at coordinate 9,622,975 of OU538839.1, forward strand.
CATTTGTCAATTGCGATACGAAGTTCGCCGAGTCAGCTTGTTTTAAATAAAAATATGGCTAATTACCACGTTATTTTCTTGTATTGCTGATCCGTTGATCGCGGTCGCGGACGATGCTCATGATGAAGAGCATCTGAATTGTCTCGAAACGTCCTCAATACAAAATAACGTGGTAATTAGTAATTTGAGAAAGTAATTTTGCCAACAAATATCATCTCGCAAAATGTAATGCGGCACATGTAGGCAAAGATTGACGGGGCGAACTAATAATCGAGGGGTGGTAGCCACCCCAATATTAAGGCGGGCAAGAGGCGCAGTTTTACGTGGGCGTCGACCCCAGATGTGGGGGTAAGAAGAGAGGGGGTTGAGAAACTTCCCCCCAAGTTAAGAATACATCTATTCGCTTAAATGAAAATGATAAATTAAAGTTATGGAATTGGTTTTGATGATTAAAACTGTATATAGAGATAACTAGCTGCTCGCCCCGCCTTCGCACGGGTACCTGGATAAAAAGTCTACCGATTTTGTGCAAACTTCACATAAACCATCTACTAAATAGTCCGAACAAAGCCTAAACATTTGGTTTGGATAGGTGAGCCCGTTCTTGAGTTATAAAATTACAACGAAAAGTGGTATTGATGTATATATATATATAAATGTAGAGATCTATATCTATATTATAAAGTATCTTGTGTATGCATTTACAAATAAAAACAAGTTTATAGATATTCTATCAGTTATCTAATTCCCATAGTATAAACTTGCTTAGTTTGGGGCTATATGGCGCTATGTGATAACTTCCACCAATATTTATTTTATTTATTTATATTAAAAAGATTTTTTTTATTTTTTCATGTTTGTAACGGATAATCAAACTACTGGACCAGTTTAAAAAAAACATCCTATTAAAGCTATATATCTTCCTACTAATTGCAATATCAAAAAAAAATATTTCACTTTCAAAACTTTCGTGAGTTAAGGGGCTCCCAGTCGACGATTGCTCTTTTTCGAAACGAAAAAAGAAATACTTCTGAACAAGCCACATCTCCTATTTTTATAAGTATATTACTTCAGGTTCCTACCTAGATTTCTATTAAGCTGAAAACATAATAGCAGAAACTTTTCACGATAAAGATATTATTTCAAAATGATACGTTTTAGAATTTATGATCGAAATATTTTATATACCTACTATTAAAATCAACTTGTGATTTATTGTTAAAGATAGGTAATATGTAGATCTAGATTTCTATTAGAATAGATTTTTGATAAGTAATTATACATAATTTATATCATTAATTTATTCGAAAAGCTAAGGCGGACCACGCGCCGACGTGTGTTTGTCGTCATTGCAGCGGTCGGTAGGATTATTTATCGAAGTGATTAAAGATGGGTACATCTTTATTCACATATACTATACATTATAAAATAGGAGATGTGGTTTGTTCACAAGTATTTCTTTTTTCGTTTCGAACAAAAATAATCGTCGACTGGGAGCGCCTTAAACGTGAGTACTACATTATGGAATATCAAAAAAAATACCTATAATCAGGAGTCAGGACCTGTTCAACGGACACTTACAACGGATAAAGATAAAGATAAAGATAAATATCATTTATTTGCTTGAACACAATGTAGGTTACACAGATGATAATAAATAATATTTTAGATTCAATTATGTTCTACTAAAATTAGCATGCAAATGTTATAGTAAGATAAAGACAATATTATTTTATTATTAACTAGCGACCCGCCCCGACTTCGCACGGGTAGCATGTTATTATACATATAAACCTTCCTCCTGAATCATTCTATCTATTAAAAAAAACCGCATCAAAATCCGTTGTGTAGTTTTAAAGATATAAGCAAACATACATACATACATACATACAGACGCGGGAAGCGGAAAGCGACTTTGCTTTATACTATGTAGTGATGATGATGATGTCAAAAAAAAATAAAAAGTAATAATAGTAACAGGTTCAATAGTAAAATATGGTAATGTCAAAATGTATCTGTCATAAAATCATTAATATTATAATAGCATTTGTTGATTAATAATTGTTTGAATTTAGTCCTAAATATATTATCGTCAAGATCTTTCAATGATTTAGGTATTTTGTTGTAGATTTTACGTGTCATATAGTCTATATGACACGTAAAATCTACTACACTGTTTTGTAGGAAAGCTGTTTTAGTTTTAGGCTGGAGTTTACTGCTATCACGTCTATTTCGCACTACAAAATCAGATTCGGAAAATCAGACGGAACTTCTTAGTTAATAGTTCGATTGAGTTAAAACTTTGCATACATGTCAAGTTATAATGATAATGTAATATTATGTAACAGGTGATAACGTGCTGCTCTGATCTCTTGCTCGAAGGAGGATTTTACAAAAGCTTGTTTTGATAATATTTTTGATCAGAAAACTTATTTTCTGTAATACGGACTAGCAGTCCGCCTTAAACCGGGGTCCCACGGCGCGTAAAACGACGGGCCGCGCCGGATGACGCTCCGCCTGTGTGCGTCCGGCGCGTCGCGTATAGAGCGTTCCGAGCACGGGCCACGGATGCATCGTTCCCACGGCGCGTCCGTCCGCCTTGGCGCGGTCTGGCGTGTGAAAACGCGGGCCGTGGGACCCCGGCATTACAGAACGCCTTACGCCAATTATTGTATGCCTATATTTTTTTTACCTTGGGTTATTATTGAAGTTTTAGTAGGGATCCCTATGTTTTTCTAGTAATAAATACAGCTTATCTTACTCAGAGATAATGTACTCGAGTAGCATTCTATTGGTAAAGGAATGTTTGAAATCGGCCTAGTAGTTTTTGGGTTTATTCGTTACAAACACAAAAATACAAATGATTCCTCTTTATAATATTAGTATAAACTATGAGTACCTTTATAAGGCTAAACCAAGACTGCTGAGTAGCGAGCGTGCACGCTATTATATTCACGCTGTTAACGCAGCAGAAACTTACTTTCAAACTAAGGATGTGTTGACTATGCTACACAAAATTATTTTGTACACCGATTTTTTCTTAAGCACTTGTTTGAAATGAAATATCACGACTGTAATCCCCAAGTTTGGTAGACATTCTCTCAGATATCCAGGCGCTCAGATCCTATAAGATGTCTAAAGGGGTTAATTAGAGGCACGTTGTGCGCACCATTAATGCACTATCTTGATTCACTATTTTGGATCGAAAGTCAAGACAACTTCGACTAAGTTATCGGTTTCTTTTCAAGGATTATGTGGTGATGGACTGCAGTTTGTTACGATTATTTGGAAGTGTCTCAGGCTACCTCGTCATACTAAGTCGACTACTAAGTGTCATTGATTGCAATACCTAACCGACTACGGTGCAGTCACCTTTAATGTGATGACGGCGAACAGCGCTCCGTTCTTTAAAGAAAAATCAAGAGTTTTGTTGGATTCTACAGAAAAAGGTAAACCATTTCCACCACATGTACAATACCAGTAATTTTCTATTACTGAAAGTTTGCTTTTCAAATTAGGTACGGTTCCGGCCCGAACTTCCGAGAACACAAAAGGCCTCAATTTAAAGTTCTCAAAGAGGCATCTCATCAAAACTAAGGAGAACAACAAAAAGAGGCCGAGTGCGAAATTTGAATTCTACCCGCAGCTGCGAATGGACCTTAGGAACAAACAAATCGCCCTCCCCCCGCGGCTGCGAACATGGCCGCCTTACGACCACATCTTACAGGCCCCAATTCCTACTTCCTTTCCATTACCCAGCCAGCGCTGACTAAACATAATCGCCGAACTTCCTTACGACTGTACCCTTCCGGCTAACTGCTAGCAAATAACCGCAAGCGAATGCAAACTTTAACGCTAAACAAACAAAGTTGAGTATACTTTGCAGCGCCACCGAATCCACTATCGATGCCCATCGAACAAATAACGACTCAACTGCGTTACATCACAGTTGCTTTTCAAGCGACCAAGTTGAAATTTCCAATTTTCCTCGAACGACCGCCGAAGCTCCCGAGTTAAGAACATCCACGGACAAGTTGTGCTGTTAGCTTCGAGCGTTTCAATAGTTTTCGCTGTAGAAAATTATTCGGCGGGCTGTTGCGGGTGTGTTTTCTTATACAAAAGATGGGAGGTGGGGAGGGTCATGATAAATAGCACAATATTAATACCCGGGTCGGTGGTGTATAGTTTTATGATCTTAGTTGGGCAGTAATATAAATCTGCTTTTCCGGCCCTCTGCTCTACAGTTGTTTGAGTTTAGTGCCCACTAGTATATCTAAGTAGTAAAACGGTAATGTTGTCTGTAGATAAACGACTTTAGCATCGTTTTGGATGATGGGTGGCTCGTAACCACCTCGTGTCCGTTCTACACTTTGCGCGCCAATTTAAAGCAAGCTTTCACGAAAGGTTCACTTAAAACCCTTTCACTCTCTCGCTGGTTCTTTTGTGAACATCAATTCGGTCATTAACTTGTAAAAAGTCTGGTAGTCCTATTGACATATTACTGATGAAACAAAGCAATCGTAGCCAAAGACTGTAGCGTGTTTCTTCTTCGTAGCATTAACAAGCATAAATTACTATAAAAACAAAAGTATGCCATATTCTTAAAAAAAATATCACTGCACAGTGCACAACTTTATGGTATATTGATGGAAGAATCCTCCTAAACTTTGATAAAGTTCAGAAATAATAAAGACGTAGATAAATGAATAGTTCTTTCCCAGTTGCCATCACAAACATAATACGTGCAGGTAACAAATAGGAATTTACATATCTATTATTATTATTATTATTATTTTCTTCTACATATCTCGAAACGTCCGCAATACAAGATGAATCGTAATTAGCCGTATTTCTATTTAAAACTAGCTATCTCAACAAATGATAGTCAAATTTCAATAATCCCATAGAAAAAAGCAGTTTTCAAATTTTTACAATTTCCATGCAATTATCCCATTTTTATTTATTTTTAAACCACCTCTGTGAAACCCCTAAACCACACCAAGCGAACAAAACAAAAAAATACTAAAATCGGTCAATGCCGTTTCTAAGTTTTAAAGAGTAACAATAGCATTTTTATATAATAAGTGAGGAAGAAACAAAGCCTCTTTCCATATGTCATCATGTGGGAATGTGACAAACGGGAATAGGTAACCAAAAACTGCAATTCGAGAACTACATACTTTACCTTGGGCTTATCCAGCACCCGACTCCACTTGGCACCTTATCTCGGCAATATTCATAAAGCGACGGTCGCTAGCAAGATTTTATTGCACTCCAAGAGCCTGAGAGGAACTCCATAAACCATGTAATATAGTGCGCTGTAAAGTAAGCCAGGGGTCGTCAACCATTGAGTTCTTCCGATTTTCATTTCTGAGGCTGAAAACAAAATTTGATTTATCTATTTATATAAACCGGAATGATGATTTAATAATTATATTACTAGCTTAGAATAGCGTAGTACCTGGATAAATAGTAGCCTATTTCCTATTCCAGGGCATACGCAGGTATATTCCAAGTTTCATTCGAATCCGTCTGGTAATTTGAGCGTGATTGAGAGATAAACATCTAAACATCCTCACAAACACCATTAGTAAGAACTAGAATAACTCAAGCATATTATGCATAGCATACAAAATATTTTCTTTTTTAAATAGCAATACGGCTAGTTACTGCGTCAAAACTTACTTTGCTAACGTTTCGAAATAATTCAGTTGATCTTCATCATGAGCCTATGCGACCGCGATTTTAATTCTAGGTATATATTTTTGTTTTTGATTGAATAAATAATTAAATAACTTTAGTCCAAAATGTTGGCGAGCCCTGATATTGATCGCGAGCGCTAGAAGATCGTGCGCTTTCTACTCAACGATTAAGTCTAATTGCCCCTGAATTTATCGTCTCGTTGCCTACTATTAAATTTTAAGCCTATATTTATGGCTGGCGGCTCTTTGGCGTTTGTTCTGATTAGTTTTGAGAATAATTCATTAAAGTTTTATGAAAATGAACTACATCTTATCAGTTGAAGTGACCATACACAATTTGTTTTGATTGTTACAACCCATGCAATGAAATGACTCCATAATTGTAATCAAAATGTCATAGACAATGCCTTGAAAAGAACAAATTGGTTTATTTTAGAAATTTCTGAAAATACAGGATTCTGAACAGTAGTACCTATCGTATTTAAATAGATCATACTAGCCGACCCGTGACAGACTTTGTTTTAATAATCGAATAGAAAGACTGAATGTTTTTAGTCTGTGATGTCAGATTTGTTACACACCAGCGCCATTTATACAGAAATCATCCCTTCTGCGTTTTTTTATCCTTTTGGGGATGTTTTTCATATTTTAAAGTAATCTATCGTTTATTCGGGCAGTATAACTACATCTACAGCAAATTTCAACTTAATCTGTTTTGTCGTTTAGGCCTGATTGAGGAACAAACATACATACAAACTCACAAACTTTCACATTAATATTTTTTTTTTTTTTACTAGCTGTCCCGACAGACGTTGTCCTGTCAAATGTCAATAATCCGTTTTTCCCGATCTTTACGCCATCCTTATCACATATGGATATGAAAAATAGATAGTAGCCGATTCTCAGACCTACTGAATATGCATATAAAATTTGGCAAAAATCGGTTAAGCCGTTTCGGAGGAGTAAGGTAACTAACATTGTGACATGAGAATTTTATATATAAGACTAGCGACCCGCCCCGGCTTCGCACGGGTAGCATGTTATTATACATATAAACCTTCCTCCTGAATCACTCTATCTATTAAAAAAAACCGCATCAAAATCCGTTGTGTAGTTTTAAAGATATAAGCAAACATACATACATACATACAGACGCGGGAAGCGGAAAGCGACTTTGCTTTATACTATGTAGTGATTAGGATGATTAGCTAATTTTATTCGATTGCTCGTAACCTAACATTCTAAATTCATTTTTATTTTATTTTATTTTCTCACAACATCGCATGTGAATCTTCTAGTACAAATCCCTTTTTTAACCTTTTATAACCCGTTACGGGTCAAAAATGACCTGACAGCCACGGCAGTGACCCTGCTGACCTGACGGTCAGCTTTGACGGTTGACGATCGGATACCGTCACAGATCATTGAATAACAGGTCAATCTAAAAAAAAATTGTAGCAATTTAATTTTTTTTAAGTACCTGTATATTTTGTCTTTTAGAATAGGTTCTCATGTGTAAAAAGCTAAAAAAAAAATACCAAACAATAATTATATATCAGTACCTAATTAATAATCAGTACCTAACTTCTAATAATATATATAATACTATAATAATATAAGCCTTTATTGCTTTATTCTAATAATATATAATATTATAAATGTGAAAGTTTGTGAGTTATGCAAAAGGGATGATTTTGGTATAGATGGCGCTGGTGTGCAACAAATCTGACATCACAGAATAAAAACATTGTTTTTTCTATTCGATTATTGAAATTTGACAGGACTACGTCTGTCACGGGTCGGCTAGTAATATATAGTAATGTTTCTTTTTTGTTTTTTCGAGTATAATATAATCGTCATAAAAACAATTGCATAACTAAGAACGTGTTAAAAATATATTCCATTTTAACTTGATCCCAACACGTTTGTCCAGTAGTGACCTAGGGTCACGGAGACCCTTCATCTCCCAGACTCTCACGAGAAACGCAGCTTCTTGAAAGGGGTGAATCTCGTTTTACAAGCTGATTTTTGGAATAAGTAATTTTGAATTTATTTCTTATTGTGGTAGGAACAGTTTCTCACGGATTTGAATCGAAAAGATGAGCAATTATTAAACAACTTTGAACCATCTGTTTTATCTGTCGGTTATTACAATTACAAATATGTAGGTGCTTGTGATACGTGTTAGAGTAGAGAGTAGAGTTTATTGTGAAGAGACGTCTGAAAAAGTGCTACAAAACGAATTATATATACAGGGCGTCCCACGGATATGCCACATGGAGGGAAAGTACTCTTAATACTGTAGATGGAACATGTTACTGAAAGAAGACATTATTTGAATTCATAAAACAATTTAAACTGCATTCATAAATCTTTAAATAATTACATGGTTGAACCGGGAATTGAACCCGTTACACGAGAAAAATAATTATCCTGTAGCTTTATCATACCGATCGAAAGGCTTCATCATAAGGATTATTTTTTGCAAAATAAAATAGTGTCAGAAATAAAAGGAAGACCATGAATTATAACATTATTAATACAAAATCAATCAATTTACCAAATGCTCAAAATGAGTCCCTTCCTGTTGAATGCAAAGTCGCACTTTATTAGTAATAGGTACTTATGATAATGTCAGTTGTATGTCTTTACGGCAATGCCAGCTTTTCTGAACTAAATTTCACATCAAATGTTAAAATTCATGGTCTTCCTTTTATTTCTGACACTATGTTATTTAGCAAAAAATAATCCTTATGATGAAGCCTTTCGATCGGTATGATAAAGCTACAGGATAATTATTTATCTCGTGTAACGGGTTCGATTCCCGATTCAACCATGTAATTATTTAAAGATCTATGAATGCAGTTTAAATTGTTTTATGAATTCAAATAATTTCTTCTTTTAGTAAAATGTTCCATCAGTATTAAGAGTACTTTCCCTTCATGTGGCATATCCGTGGGACGCCCTGTATATACTAATTTCTGCCACGGAGCAGCATTGCTGGTGTTTCGGTTTGAAGGAAAAATAAATATATATAAATATTGGTGGACATTATTAAGATATGGTTAAGAGATTACAGGCACATACATATATTATGTACCTATGCCTCAAGTTAGCAGTCGCAAGTATTTTCATGATCTACGATTTAGTGTTTTATTATAGGTATTGGTACATCATGACTATCTGTTTGTTCTGCCTTTAAATAATATAAAGAAGGGTACAAAACCGAGTTAAATAAAACGTAATTACAGATTAGGTGCATTTTCATCGCATTTAATTCGGATTTTTAACAATAATAAAAGTTGGATGCGTGTTGGATAAAAAACAAAGTACTTACTTTACGGTAAAATATTACTATCTACGTATAAAAATGCCTAAAGCAAATAGCATGTTCTGAAGATAAAAATATAATATTAGACTCAATTTCAGTAATATTACATAGAAATCCCAAAATGTTCTCGTACAAAATGAAGTAACCCAACATAACACACATATAATGAGATCGTGTATAGCAAGGCCGATAAGACCTGGGGGGAACTCATAGGGGGTTGAGGCGTACGTGAAGACACCGCAGCGAAGACGTGTCTACTTAGAGTTGGTAATACCACCATAATAAAATTGCTGCTTTCTTCCTTTTTAATGCGATTTCATTATTAAAAACATACTACTAATTTGACTATTACTATTATAGAAAAGTATTTAAATTTTCGTACGACATTGGTATTCCTAGTCATCACTCAGAACATAAATAAACCAGTCAATAATATTCACACAATTTACAATAAAAAAACGACGGTTTAGAATTTAACTACTTGGAAAATTATGAGCAAAAACTAACACCGGGTTCAGTTGTACCAAACATAAAATCTAGTCTATGAGATACTACGCTCACGTGGTACCCGCACCTCCTTAGATAAAAAGAAGCTTTAAAAATATGAATCGTTAGATGTGGTATTATCAACTCTATACACTTATGCCCGGGTCCACCCGTGCAGAGTCCGAGCTACTTTCGTGAGGGCGAAAACAGTTTGAAAGTCGGGTCGGTATTGATCGAGTGTCTTACCCCCCCCTCCCCCCGCCCGTCGACCCGCCCCCTCGGCCCGTAAGGAGCGCCCAATTCTGTCTTCAATTTTACGTGAGTATATACCCTGTGTAAGGTTGGTATTGTTCTAGTTAATTAGGGAATAGCTAGGTAGCACTTAATATAAGTAAACATTGACTGGTCTAAGTGGTTTTCTTGTTTGAGTTTAATCACTTTTTTTATTTACAGAAAGAATACGTTTATATCATTAATTATTATTATTTGTATTCTTCAGTTTTGTTATTTTATTTATTATTATTTTTGTTTTATTTATTATGTAGTATATGTTTTATTTATTATTTTTATATCTAAGTACTTGTATATATTTAAAGCCGCACCAACATGCCCCTTCTCTTTATATCTTAATTCCAGTCCATTCTAAGGTTGCCTGGTAGAGATCGCTTTTAGCGATAAGGCATAGTGTTAAGCATAGTGTTATTTTTTTTCCTGTTCATAAATATTTGTGTTCATGTGAACGTGTGGTAATCAATAAAGTGTTATCTATCCATCTACGTTTAATATATTTCATAATATTTACTAAATATACAGAACACTTCTAACAGTCTAAATGTAACTCAAAGATTTGGACTGATCTATCAAAATTATTCACTACATATTTTAGTTTTATAGCAAACAAACCCTTTTCTCGCGGTTTCGTTCGCGATCAATGTCACGAACTAGGTCAAAAACAATAGGTACTAATAATAAAATATCTAAAAAAATACGGTCAATACAGTAGACATAAGAGATGAGTAATTCGTTTTTTTCTTACTTCACAATAAAGTACCTACTCGTAATTACAAATTCAAGTATTGTAATGTAAGTAAAAAAACTAAATAATATTAAGTTACAAGAACCGGCGAACTTCGTATCGCTTTATAATTAACAAATGTTGTGTTAAGTTCCCGTTCCCGTTCCCTTTATAAAAAGTAACCTATGTCCGTCTCCTGGCTCTAAGCTAGCTCCCCACCAATTTTCTGCCAAATCTGTTCAGCCGTTCTTGAGTTACAAATAGTGTAACCAACACGACTTTCTTTTATATGCATAAGATGAACGAAAGTAAAGAGATCATTATTTTCTCTTAATTTTTCGTACATCCCCTTAGTACACACAATGTATGCCACACCTGACCCTCAATTGCTTATGTAAATTATGATATTTTGTACTTATGAAGTTGAAATACGTGCTAAAATCCCATGCATTTAAACATCACTTTCAATACTTAAGTACCAGTACATTCAGTATAGAATTTGAACGGCTTTCGACCTTAATATAATCACTAAGCCAGCAATAGCCCGGTTAGGAGCGGCTTTAGATAAGTTTCGTAGAAAACCCATATAAATTAACGTGTAACCCTAACACCGCTACGTGATACTTGAGGCAACCCTTGAGATATTAACGGTAGGACATTAGGAAAGCGCCCATATTCTGGTTATATCGTTAAGACGAGTAATAAATGTTTTTGATGAATGCAGAATCGTTTTTTCTCTATAACCGCAAAACATACAGTTTTGTTTTTTATGACAAAGATAACTTAAGGATTTAACCTATATAAATTAAAGACAGAAACACAATGGTGAAACTTTTCTCGATAGATTTATTTTCCAAAGTTGGCTCTTCAAAAACACTAGTTTCGTTTTTAATCAAAACTATGAATAGCTAAATTAAAGACAATTTATTCTTAAATTTGATGGTTTTCAAGATAATGCAGTTTTATCACTTATTCCCTCTTATCCGGGTAGACTCCCATACAAAAGGTCAAAAATTTCACTTATCATCTTAACTCGAAGAAATAATAAGTTAGACAATTAAATTTTTATTATGGCCTGGTGGTTAGGTTCTACTCTTGAAAACAATCAACGATATAAAGTACTCTTGTAGAATACAAAGAATCCTAATTCTATCCTAATAATATTATAAATGCGAAAGTTTGTGAGTTTGTATGTATGTTTGTTACTCAATCAGGCCTAAACGACATAACGGATTAAGTTGAAATTTGCTGTAGATGTAGATATAATGCCCGAATAAATAATAGACTACTTTAAAATATGAAAAACATCCCCAAAACGATAAAAAAACGCAAAAGAGATGATTTCTGTATAGATGGCGCTGGTGTGCAATAAATCTGACATCACAGACTAAAAACATTCAGTCTTTTCTATTCGATTATTGAAATTTACAGGACAACGTCTGTCACGGGTCGGCTATTAAAAAATAAATAAATATGGGTGGACAGGACATTTCACATAACGCTATCTAGCCACGAATCAAAGCTTGTACTATGGGAACCATATAACTGATAGAATACATAAACCTATACTTTTTTACACACAGAACAAACATACACGAAGACCGTGTACCTTTAACAATTGACATCATCATCATACCTATATACATTCTACTACTCGACGGCGATTTCGGTGCGATTTGGCCGAATATATCGGAACACTGTCATATCGTTTCGATAATGTGGAAATCGTTTTGCAGAGTAAAACCCAAAAGGCTCCAGATCCTCATCCTCCATGGATTATCTATCGTATTACTAAGACTCCGCTGTTCGTCTATCTGTCTGTCTGTCTGTCACAAGGCTGTATCTCATGAACCGTGATAGCAAGACAGTTGAAATTTTCACAGATGATGTTGTATTTCTGTTGCCGCTATAACAACATATACTAAAAACAGAATAAAATAAATATTTGAGTTGGGCTCCTATTCAACAAACGTGATTTTTTTGGCGTTTTTTGTAGATAATGTCACGGAACCCTTCGTGCACGAGTCCGACTTGCACTTGGCCGGTTTTTTTTAGTTTTCGTTTCGTCACCTTCGCATCGAAATTTACATAATTTCCATAAGAAATTTCCATACCCACCCAGAATAGGTCCAAACGGGCGCAACGCAATACTTCAGTCCGTTCTCGTCTTACGCACTCCACTTGATAAATGTGTGTACAGAGTGTTAATCACACTCGACTTCACTCGAGATGCCATCGTTTGATCTTTTACCAGCACGGTGTTGACCTACTGAACTGATAATTATTCACGAGCCAAGATATTCGTAAAAACTTCATTTAAAAAAAATAGCATCTGACTGTAATCCCCAAGTACGGTAGACATCCTCCAGATCTCCAGACGCTTAGATCCTTTGAAGATCTAGTGGGGGTAGTCAATGCCCACATTTTGCAGTAGTTAGCGTTCCATACGTGACAGGTTGCAAGCCCATCGCCGACTCTCATTTGGGCGGTTTTTTTTATAAATCTTAGAGTTAATCTCAATGTTAGTAAAACACTGAAAGGCTCCGACGGCACTGTCCACTTTAGAAACCAAGGCTTTAAGCTTGACCTAGAATAACGTCGTTAGGGAATCCACCCTCGTGGTTCCTTTTTAAACTAATTCAAAACCGATTAATAGTTCAAATATAATCAAAAGTATGTTAGCTCTTATGCAACAGGTGCTAAAAATATTAGTTTAAATAAATCGTCTTAACCTGTCATGGAATGCTAAATATTTCAAAATGTGATCACTGTGCCAAATATTATGTATGGGTGTGCCTCTGACTACCCTTTTTAGAAATCTTTAAGGGTCATACCGCCTCCAGAGCTGAGAGTATAAATGTCTATCGTCGGTAGGTACTTGGGGATTACAGTCGTGATTCTATTATTATTTAAATATAAAAATAATTTCTTTAATTCATCATTCATCATTCTTAATCACCTAAAACTTGCTTTTAAACGCTTACTTTATAATTGAGCCATTTCCTCCTACCTTCCTTAAGCCTAAATATCTCAAAGAAATTAAGGACACATTTTTTAAAGCAAGGTTTATTCTTAAAATCCTGGCATTGAATATACAAATACCCATAGCTACATATCCTCAGAACCCAATAGCACTCGAATAAGCATTGAAAGATATCAGTGCCGTTTCCGTATATATTCGTACACATAGTGTACGAGTATCTCTCAAACCTATTTACGAAACAATGCGACAACCAAATTTGGAATCCAACCCTTTTCGCAATCGTCCGATCGTCTCGGCCCCGCATAATTAATGGACATCCTACGAACTGGGCATTAAGAATCCCTCCCCCCGGTCGATAGCGGGTCCACTTTAAGGTTCCTTGGAGGTAGGGTTGGGTAAGGAGCAAGGAAAGCCGGAAAGTATTTCAAAATTTAAAAAAAAAATTGAGAGTATAATAAATAAATATTGGTGGACATTTCACACAGATCCAGCCCCAACAAAAATAACTTAAAGATTTTTTTGTAAATTCATACTTATAATACATTGGCAGTCCGCTCCGGTTTTGCAAGAGTATAGGTACTAATGAAGATTATAGGCAATCTTTTGATACCTTAGTTATCATTATTGCAAATTTTGTAAGGATCTCTAATTTTTTCTAAATAATATTTGAGCTTTGTTACTCGCTTAAAATGTACCTTTTGATAGGAGAAATATTTTATTCAATTATTCTAGTGATTTTATGTTTATCTATTACAAAACAAAATACAAATTTTACCTAACAAACATCACACAAATGTTTATTCTGTTTATCCACAACCTATAGCGCAACCAGTCATTACATTACATCACGATCATCAGAATCATTCACGCTAAAAAGCCGTCCAAATATCATCCCTAGTTGCGGGTGGGCAGTCCAGTTCTCTGCGGCATCCCGTGGGTATTTCTTCTTGCGCTCCTTAGGTAGCCAACCCCTCCGCAACCAGCTAACTCTGACCTGTCAAAATACGTACCCACCGTCTCTCTAACCAGATTTGACGATGTTGGAAAGTTCAACTAACACTGGCGCAGTTATATCTTCTTCTACTTAGTGGGTGGTGGGGGGGTTTGCGTCTGTGTGTGTGCTCCTCAACTTTAAGACTGTTAGCGGGTCGCAATCAGAACTGGAGCTTTTCATTATAGGATGGTTATCGCTTGTTTCGCCAGTTCTGTTTGTTTAGTACAATGTTTGATCATTGTTACAGCTAATTTGTATTGATTGGTGGGCGAGCCGTTTGTTTTCAAGTCTTGGGTATGATCTGGTTAGCAAATAGAGCGCCTGGCTGCTTAGCTACAGAATAATTACAAAACGAGAATTACACACACAAAAAAATTTATGAATCGAAACATTGCTGATGTTTTTATTGATAATTTATTTGTTTACTTCAGCAATTTCCATGTGTAGTACAACTCACGAAAGTTTACAAATTGAATACTGAATAGGTGAATGATGAATATTTCACACAGTACCATCTAGCCTCATACTAAACCAAACATGTACCTAGGTACTATAAGTTTACTGTTAAAATTTTTATATACTTTTTTTGTAAATACATAATAAAAAAACGTCCCAGCAAACTTTCTGATAATTTGGTCAGATTTTAGAGAGAATAGAGATTTTTAAAAATGCATACATATTTGCGATGTTATAAAGTTAGCATGATAAGAGTGAAATACTGCTAGGTATATAAGTACAATTTACACACAAACAACAAAATTTTACTTAAAATATTCTTTGTAAAGACAAAGAAATGTTTCTCTTTGCAGAGAACAAAGAAATTCTTTCGCATATCAACAGTGGAAAGATGCATAAGATAAAAATAATTATAATCTGAGAAGGAAAACTTGAGTACATTTGCATACAAGAGTCTGGTAAAAATATATTTGAGCTCAATTTATGTAGGGCTGCCAAGGAGACACTTGTTGGCTTTTGAAAAGGATAGTTGCCTAAATTGGCTTAGTATTGTAGTTGTTCATTTAGAAGACTAAGACGTTTTGGAGTTATCGTAGTTATTTTATTGAAATAAATACCTTTTGAAACTGATACTACGAATAGAGTTTTGAGGTAAAATTTCAAAAATATATATGACAGCTTCTTAGCTGTCTCCAAAGGCAGATGCTAAAGCAATATTGGCGAATATAAATAATAGAACACTTTTAAAACATGAATAGAATTACAAAATGTTGGTTATATATTCAACGTAACACAAGTATCAATTTACTTTTTAAAAATAATATCATCGAGATGTGTTCCGTCTTGTCGTTGGCATTCCTGCAATTGGCTATGCAAATTTGAAAACTCGCCGACAAATTAGCTGGGGTCGTGGCTATCTTCTCGTGGGTGTTTTATTTTAAGTGGGGCATTGTCGTCGGTTTATTAAGGTTTACCCGTCTCTTGAGGTATAAAAAATCGGAAAGTATAATGTCCGGGCTTCTCAGAGGACATGGAAAATACCTCTGTAAGAAATCAAATCCAGGTCAAATCATTTTTTTTGACCTTGGTATAATCATGTCTGACGTAGGTATATCATGTTGTATACCTATTTGGCTGAATTCACAGTATCGTTACTTACTCAATTAAAACGAAAAATAAAAAAATATAAAAATATTTTCTTTGCTGGTATGACAACCTATACTGTAGTTTTAGGTAAATGGAATGACTTTTGTTGTTTAAGGCAAGGTATCTCAGCTTTTTGTTGATGTAAAAATACGCAAACAGTACATTTTCAAGGCTAGATAATCATTGTTTAATGCAAAAAGTACGCTGTTTCTCGTAAAGCGCTTCATCGTGACTAAAACTGCGTGAAGCGATGTATAATTTCTTGCCATCCACGTGCCCCTTCTCGGTTTTTGAGATATTTGGTGTTGCCACTTGCAAAAACTTTGACCCACCTTTTACTAGAATTAGAATGTTTTAATGTTTTTTCTTTTAATTAAATGAGAAAACCTCAGAAGTAAATTTTGAGCGTAGACCAAGCTAATGAACAAAGAAGTCCTGTCAACTTCACATAACTTGATTTTCTCAAGTCTGTCAAAAATCAGAGTGCGGAATAACACGTAAAAACCATAATCATATAGGACTCATTTAAAAAGAGTTCTATACGTAGGTACATTTTTCAGTAAATTTAAATAAAATGTCATCCCTGCAGCATTTCTGGGAACCCTGCTCAACCACGTCTGTTGCTCGAATGCTAAAGTAGCGGAAAAAGATTTGCATAAAATTGTCTTCTTTTAAGTCACAGTCTCGACGCTAATGCGCTGAATATTTTTATCGTTTAACTTCTTTTACGCTTTTATTTTTTTACTTTTTATTCTCGCCTTTCAAATTAGTCTTATTTGCGGGAGTGGATTCCTGGGTAAATGCTAATTCCGTCTTAAGCTGAATACGATGTTTTATTAATCAAAAATTAGCAATTTCACTTTAGAAGTTTTACATTTTAAAAATTAATATTGAATAACTATTTTGGAAACTTGATAGATAGATAGATAATACTTTATTGTACACGAGCAAAACTTTAAAATAACTTGATGTAGTAATGTGATGGTTACTAATTTAACAACGTTTCAATAACCATAATTATTTAAGTTAGTAGTTACGTTATTAATCAATTCACGGATTTCAAATTTGTAAAATAGCTCTGCTAATATTTAGCTGGGACAATCGGTAGTCACATTTCTGCCTACATTCCAATCCTCCCGACTATACAGTACAGTCGACCGCACACTTAATAAAGAAATTCCAAATTGTTGCAAACAACGCTACGCTCAGCAATAGAAATCTCTAAGTGTCCCGCGCGAAATCGTAAACGGACAAGCGGGTTGAATACAAAACAGGCCGTACCCACCCCATCCCTCTTTCCCCTCCTTCATGCCCTTCTTCCTTAATGTGTAACAAAGACACCCCTCTTACGCTTCAATGTATTTGTGTAGTTTTATTGAGCCTGTGTGAGTGTAGTTCGTTCGCACAAGAGCTGAGGTAGTGTGTTAGTTTGAAATATTTCATATTAAATTTCAGGCCTCCATCAATAATGCTCGGGTTATCTTTTGTTGGGAGTTTCAAACAGTTTATATAGAGGCCAGGGAATGGTTCTAGGGTTTCGTTCTCGGAAGATTCAAATTTGGGCCAGTATTATAGATGAGAATCTCAAATGGTTAGTGGGGAACTGTTTGAAATGCTGATAGTGTTAGCTAGTTTGTGGGTAGTGTTATCACTGGGTCTGTTTTGGCCGGGATATTCTGAAACATACTAGACTACTCACAAACCAGATTTTTAAATACATCTACCTGCTTTAAAATCCTCAAAATGTATATCTATAAAAGTAAAATAGGTTTTAATAACTAAAGAGAAAAGTCTTTTAATTTTAACTAAACGGTCTATATCAGAATTAAATTGCTTTATCTAAAGTCCCGTAATGCATACGAAAGTTGTAATTAGCTAAAGAGTTCCAATAAGAGGAGCTCTCACGCAAATTGCTGGCAGTCACGCTTAAGGGGCATTCACAACATGCGTTACGTATCCGGGACGATGGCCATGACGGAAATTTAATAGCTTCCACGGACATATTAAATTGAAATGAAATGAAATATTTTTTAAAGGATGTCTCACGAAATGTTCTTTTCTGTCACAATTAAAGTAGCTTTGTACCTATTCTACTACGTGAAGTGATGTGTGAGGCAAACATGATGTCAAGGAATAAAAATAGAATAAATACATTTAAAAAAATAAAAACAAAACCGACTTCATGTTGTTTGAAGTCCAATACAAAATTTCATCCTCGCCCTTTTTTTAAATCGGTTAAAAAGACGTCCGTATATGGTGCGAGTTAATGTAATATACGTTGTGCACATTTAATTATGTAGCATACTCGTAGTTATAATTATACTGCCAGTCTACGTCACAGATACTGCACGCATGAATGTGAATGTCCCTTAATGACGACGAAGAGAACCCGTTGCGGTGTCCGGGACACTTTGCGGTACAAAAAGTGGAAAAAGTTGGGAAAGTGTGAAAACTTCCCGCGAGTGGTTTTTACCCCAACCTCCTCTACGATCGAGTTTAGAACTTTTTATTGTTTTTCATTTTGATGCTATTATTTTGTACAGTTGATGAAAGCTTGTGATAATGTTGTGTTGTTTTTAGTGATTACTACGTGACCTACTTGATGATTTTTTTATTTATTTCCATATTAAATTAAATAAAATAATATTTTTCAGGTCACTTCAGCCAGAGAAGAAAGAAAGCCGAATCATGTCATACTAAATGTCAAACTAGAACGATAAAGAAGATTGAGTGTCACCAAATTTCTAATAAGTAAAAAAATGCTTACAACTGTGTTAATACCCAATTAAAGTTCATGAAATTATTACTAACTGTAAATACATCTACCACAGTATGTTTTATAAATTAAATGATTAACGTGAATATTTCATAATCTACATCTATGTACACTAGGTCCTATTAAAAAGGTAAAAATTGTATAATTTGTTTGTAATTGATAAACAAAAAAACTACTAGACTAATTTTAAAAATTCTTTCACCTAATATTTTATTATAAAAAAAATTATAACGAAAATAGCAATAATGTAAGCTAAGGTATCAAAGAAATCCACATAATCTTCATTAGTACCCAGACCCAAGTCATTCAATACCATAACATGATAATCATAGTTTTTAGGGTTCCGTACCCAAAGGGTAAAAAACGGGACCCTATTACTAAAACTTCGCTGTCCGTCTGTCTGTCACAGGGCTATATCTCATGAACCGTGATAGTAAGACAGTTGAATTTTTTACAGATGATGTATTAACATGTAACAACAAATACTAAAAACAGAATAAAATAAATATTTAAGTGCCTCCACACAAAAAACATGTTTTTTTGCCGTTTTTTATAGATAAGGTTACGGAACCCTTCGTGCGCGATTCCGACTCGCACTTGGCTGGTTTTTAGAAAATAGCCCTGCAGAATGGACTGCTAGTAATGATTAATTTGTACCTACTATTACTATCGGAAAGTTGCTTAGCTGTTTGCCCAAAAGCATTAGCGTGCAAAACTAACAGTGGCCGCTATGAAATACTATTGAATAACTATTACTATATACACAACCCTTGCGAAAATTACCACTTTAAGGGTTTGTTTCTAACCGCATTGGTGTTTTAGATCGTGGCTAGTAAATAAATGCCTAAAATACTAATGTAAGCGAACTAATGGAAAGTTCAAAGTAAAATAAACTCTAAAGTTAGGCAGAAAGGTCTTGTTATAAAATGAAATAGTGGTGAAAATCTCCAATCGATGAAAAAGCCATTTTGAGTCTTATGAAAATGGTTCTATGACTGTCGTATTTTTGAGATTTTCTTTTAGTTTTTCTGTTAGCATTATATAATATGTATAATGCATTATTTATAACAATGAAAACGGTGTAATTAAAAAAACGCAATTATATACCTAGGAATACCTATTTACAATTTATATAAAAAAAAACCCAAATGTTATTTCATTGATTGCAGATTAAGCTCAATAGCGAAGGTGATTAACGCGTACTTACTCTGAGGGGTACGGGTAGGTGTGAATTCAAATCCCACTTTACGTGCTTATAAAAATATTCGATAAAAACATGTTTTCTAAGGTATTTTCGGATTGCCGAATAATTAACTTAAGAACGCTCCGATGGCGCGAAAAGTTTCAAGTTGTTTTTCTAGTAGCGCCACAGTGGAAAATAAAATACCTACCGTTTAGACGTTTCACTAGAACTATATTTTTCATAACTAAATTCATTATACTGGAAACAAATTTAAACTTCCCTTTAGAATCAAATTAACTAAAATAAAATAAAATCATTTATAAATAGGATTCTAGGATAATTAGTCCAAGCATTACATTTTTCAAAATGCCCACATTTTACAATAGTTAGCTAGACTTATGACTTATGACTCAATATGACTTTTTATTGAGTTATAGTGCACACATCTACTACACAACCACGCATAAAAAAAAGTATTTTTATACTCAACATACATGAAAAATAATCCATACATATTTTCCAATTTCTTCAATGTTTACTATTCCATTTTAGAACCATCTACGGCTATCTCGTGTTCAGTAGCTTAAGCTTTTAGTTTAAAAACTCAACAAAAGATGGCGCTCAATACAATTTAAGTACTAAAAATATTCTACAGGGGACGCAACCGTCGACTCTTTTAGCGACATCTAGCGTTAAGTAGAAATATTAAAAATATAATTATGAATTACAGGAATTTACACTAATGGAAAGTTTATTTTTCTAACTATTGTGATTATTACAAATAACTATAGTTTTTGCCCACGACCATTGTCTATTGTAAGTATGTAACATTGTCGAAACATCGAAAAATTAAATTAAAAACTGATAAAAGACCCGTGTCAAAATCAATAATTTTGGGAAAAGCTAATAATATTTGGCTACTGTATGTATGTACCTATAAAATAATAAAAACTAGGTACCTACATATGCTTGTAAAAATAATTTAGGTACTTACTTAAAATAAATAAATAGGATCACGATTGTAATCCCCAAGTACCTACGGTAGACATCCTCTCAGATCTTCAGACTAACCTAAAAATGATACATTGTTTTTTATCTGTTTATCCGCTCCTCATTAACATAAATTACATATTTTATTATAATAAATTCAATTTCCCCAAATATTTACAGATAAAAATCTCATGAAACACGTATTTAATATTAGGGCTATCGGAATGAGTGGAACTACCCGAAGCACATACAAAGCTTCATCCGTTCTCGAGTTACAATGGCATTAGAATGACAAACAAACGGACATCGGACGCAGCTGCTGGACCGGTCCTAGTCCAACACACCTGTGGACGGATTTTTAAACTTTTTATGAGAGTGGGATGTACCTCGACTTTCAATCTGAAGGTCGTGGGTTCGAATCTCGGAGTGCACCAAAGGATTTTTCTGTTCGAAAATTTATATGTGCATCAAAAACACGTGTTCACAACGGTGAAGGAAAACATCGTGAGGAAACCAGTTAGTGTTCTTATAAGCGGCGATGGGCTTGCAACCTGTCACGTATGGAATGATAACTACTGCAAAATATGGCCATGTGCCAAATATAATGTTTGGACGTGCCTCTGACTACCTCCACTAGACATCTTCAAAGGATCTAAGCGTCTGGAGATCTGAGAGGATGTCTACCGTACTCGGGGATTACAGTCGTAATCCTATTTTTTTTTTTTTTTTTATTTTTTTTTGTATCTAAAAATGAAAAGAAGCTAGAAGAATACTAGTGGACAGCATCGAGAATCAAAATAGGCAAAGCTTGTATTATGGGAACAAGATTACTGATAGAATACTTAAGTAATGTGGTTTTGTAAATACATAGGTACACAGAACAAACATCCATGTTCATCACACAAATATTTGTCTTGGCTGGGAATCGAACCCACAACCTAAAGCGCAGAAGGTAGAAGAGTAACTACCAACTGAGCTTTCAGTCCAGTCAACCTGAACGCCTGTGAACGGATTTTAAAAGTTGTTTTATAAAATCTAGCTTTTTCCCGCGAGATTCAGGAAATCGATTTTTGGAAAATTTTTGGAAAAAAGCTGCCTTCTCAAAACTTTAAACTATCTCTATATGAAATTTAATTCAAGAATAGATACTAGTTTTTAGGGTTCCGTACCCAAAGGGTAAAAACGGGACCCTATTACTAAGACTTCGCTGTCCGTCTGTCTGTCTGTCTGTCACAGAGCTGTACCTCATGAACCGTGATAGCTAGATAGTTGACATTTTTACAGATTATGTATTTCTGTTGCTGCTATAACAACAAATACTAAAAACAGAATAAAATCAATATTTAAGGGGGGCTCCAATACAACAAGCCCTGTGACAGACAGACAGACGGACAGCGAAGTCTTAGTAATAGGATCCCGTTTTTACCTTTTGGGTGCGGAACCCAAAAAAGCAACAGGATAATATATACAAACCTAAAATTCAGAACCTTCTTCCCTCTCTAAAAATAATAGGCACGCGCGCCGTTTTTGTTGCCTGATTCTTCTAGGCTTGGTCGCGAGTAACAGGCGTAGTTATACCTAGTCTCTACTATGTTAGAAAGTGATGTTTGTGATTTTATTGAAATAAATACTTTTTGATATTTATTATCATTCATCTCAAAAAATAACTTATGACAGATCAAGCCAACATGTTTTTTTACAATCTACGAGTAGGTCCACTAATATTATAAAGAGAAAACATATATGTTTGTTTTATTTTTATAAATTTGTTTAAAATGAATAAACTAAAAACTACAGGACCAATTTAAACATACTTGGGTTATATTTTAATTTCAATAATTTATAGAACCCAACGAAAATTGCAATAATGTAAACTAAGGAATCAAAAATTTGCCCATTATACACTTCAATACATCTTCAATATACACGTGTTTTCTTTCAATAATCTGGTTTCTATAGTACAAGCTTTGCTTAGTTTGGGGCTCAATGGCGCTGTGTGAAATGTCCACTAATATTTAAGTGTTTATTTACTTGAAAATTGTGAAAGCACTCTTACTTTCAATATTTATAAACCGTCACTAACGGGTTAAAATACTCGTAGGTATATGAAAACAAAGTTGTAAGCTCTTGTAAAACAAAAATACTCTTAAAATATTTAAAACGGGTATAAAATATTGTCGTTTATTGAAAGCGCTGTGAAAGGGCGAACATTGAGACCGACAACCAAGAAAATAATACAAATCGGGTTTAGATACAGTCGGTGAGAAAAGCGCTCGGGTTAAAACTGAGCTATTAATCGGGATTTTTGAATGGCTCTCACAAGATATATATTTTTAAGTTGTTAAAAACTCTTCGCATGCTGTGGTACCCTATAATTGCGGGAGCACTTAGCTTTAACTTTATGTATTACTTTTTCTTGAATGTGAATGTGTACACCTGTGTTGGGTATCCTTTTTAATAAATAAATAAATAAATAAATCATTCTGCCGTTTCTGCCCTTTTAATGCTATGAAAAACTTTTAGATCTACTTCGTTCGTTTTATTCGTTAATAAAAAAAATAATCAATAAAAAAATATATTTATTTGCAAGAAGTAAGTTAATATACCTTGGTAAGAAAACAGATTAAGAGTAGCTTTTCTTTATCTAGTTTTCTTTCAATGACGACTGATCTTGGTTGCGGGTGCATTCCCCGTGGCTGGACAAAATGATTGCGGGCGTTGTTTGTAACATTAGTCGTAGTTTCTGATATTTTACCCACGATACAGATTATCCAAGTTTGGGGTTATTATTTTCACTAAATATACTAATAAACACGTTTTTTCCCTGTATTGCTGACGTTTCTAGGAATCCCGATAGTTTAAATTCTGTCAAGTAATGTTAGTAGTCACTCTAATGACTGATTGATACTATCACAATTACGTCAACATTATCTACTGAACACTTTTCGTCAGAACAGTACCTGTTGAACGTGCGTCATCTTTTTATTTTCCCATACTCGCATCGCGTACTAAAAATCGAATAAATCAAACTAACCGATCGCGGGACAAAGCTCATTCACAATTTAAACCGGTTTTTTTTATTCTTTTTTTTTAATAAAGCCCGCAGCATCCGCGGACATCTGAACTGATCTATTGTGCGTATTGAAAAGACAAAGTGTTTTGATGAACCGGTTTTTTTTATTATAGATTTCTAAAGGTATTTAGGTCAGCAACGGCCAGTTCGCGGGTTCCGAATCAGTATGGGATGAGATTTGATGAGGGAAGATGTTTTTTGTATGTGTAAAAAGTTGTCTGGAATCGGTTGTGAATATCAGATTTTAAGTTATGCAAATAAGGTGATTGTGAAGTGTTGTGTAACCTTTATGTTCTTTTTTTATGAAGAATAATACCTATTGAACATACATATTAACATATTGAAAAAAGCTTGTAAGTACCTATGATACTTTAATACTTCTTCTTCTTTCTTTTTTAGAGTCGTTCCTCCATTGCTGAAGATCGTGACCCCTTTGGTGCAACTTGTTAACTATTTGTCTCCATCGGTTTCTGTCCGCTGCCTGATGACTGACTTTAATACTTATAATACTAATATATTGTTATTTTATATGAAGTGCCTCTAAACATCATTTTCTTCTACTTTTCCCACTCAATATGGGGTCAGCACAACATGTTGCTAAGAGGATTTGGCTTATGTTTTACAACCGGCTTCCGCCTGCCTGACGTAAACCTTCTTTTAAGTGCCTCTATACGCAAACCTAAATAAAACTGCGTTCAGAGCAACTTCTGGCATTTTGATGTCTTGATCTATACTAATATTATAAAGAGGAAAGATTTGATTGTTTGTTTGTTTGCATTGAAAAGGCTCCGGAACTACAATACCGATTTCAAAAATTATTTTACCATTAGAATTCTAAATTATCCCTGATGAACATAGGCTAAAGAATATTTTCAAAAACGTTAAGGATCCGTATGAAAACTTCGATAATGTAACCCAAAGCGTAAAAAAATCCAAATAAAATCCTTATATAGCGTTTGCTGCGAAAATTATTGACAATTGAGCAAAGTGATTTAGTACAGTTTTATAGAAGACATCAATATCTACAAAAAAGTCCATAATATTATATGTCTAACTATTAGGGATCCCTATGAAAACTTCGATAATGTAACCCAAGGTGTAAAAAAATTAGCCATTAAGGCGGCTGTTTCAAATATGACAGCTCGCATTTTTTGTACTTTTCCGTATTCTGTGGCCGCACACTACGAATAGTGCAAACGCACACATTGAAGCTACTTCACACTTCATTTACCAAGACTAAATAACTAGTCTTGATACTTGAAAATATTTGGTGCAATAGGTATGTCATATTTGTATAGGTAGGTATGTACTTAATAATTTTATAGGTTGCACTTGACAAAAAGAAAATAAATATAGAAAAAATTAATATATATTATAAGACAGGTTACAAATCGTAAAGTGCTACTACACAGTTACTAATATTTGACTGTGCAAAAAATATTTGTTAGGTACCTATACCTACTAATAAAATACATTATGACAAAACGGTAAGTATCGTTTTTTTATAAGCTCTTATTTAACTTGCAGTTTATGTACATATTTATGTATCTATGTTTGATAAGGTGTAATCTTGCAACTTAATTTTAAGCAGTTATCCCCAATCGATTGAGCTGAAATTTTGCATACATAATATGGTGACAGCGAGCTGATCTGATGATGGAGTCAGGAGCTGTTCAACGGAACTCTTCACTAAATAGTCGAATTGAGGCAAAACTTTGCATATCTATATACCTGGTCTGATGATGGAGGTCGGATGTAGCCATCGGAACTCCTCAACTACACAACATAACCACGTCGCGTTTGGGCTCGTTATTTTTATCTTGACGAGAACTAGAGCACAAGAATTTACAAAAGCTTGATTTAAAAAATATATTTTTAATAAAAAAACTTATTGTCATCTAAAATCGATGACGGCACCGTCAACGTTTCGAGTACCACTCACAGAAAGTTTTGAAAGTGAAATACTGATAAAATATGTAGGTATGCTTTTGAATATTGTGTGCGAGCTATGATCTCGAAGATCCATAGACAGCGCGTAGCGAGGGTCAACAAGTTCTGGAATTAAACAGTTATTGTAAAATTTTACTAAATAATCTTCCATAATATTTTCTTTCCAGAAAAAGAGATGACCAGCTGCTCTTTTTACAAATTCATATTTTCCATTGTATTTATACTAAATGACATCACAAACCCGCAATACTTTTTAAGACCTATCCAAAGACATGGAGAGTATGCGAGAAAAAAAAAACATCTGAAAATATATATTTATTTCTACCACATTGTCGGCGTGACTAGTATATTCATGCCAAATTACAGCTTTCTAGTATTAAGAGTATCTGAGCTAAGCTGCGGACGAATGGACGGAAATGGCAAAACTATAAGGGTTTTTTGTAAACTACGAAACACTAAAGAGCACTTTCAGTATTTCGAATTAAACAATTTTTCAGGACACTTTATTATTTTTTTAATATTTAATTATTTGCATCATGTACAACTTAAGTATATGCCATCAAAAACAACTTGTAAAAATTAAAATAAAAAGCCAATTCTCGCAACGCAACTCAGTTCTTCTATCGTAAAAAGTTGTGAGATTTCAATGTCTGTCTGTCTGTCCAAAAAATGACCTGAACTGTTTCGAGAAAAGGATGGTACGACTGTGCCGCTTTTTTGCTTAACTTGGCGGGGGCACTACCGTGCCCCCAGATAAACCTTGCCTTGATAATAACAAATACCGACCTTTTTAGAAGGTTCAACATTTTTGGTTCAATGCGTATCGTATCATTCGTCAGTCATTCATCAGTCGTCAAAATTGATTAATGCTAGATTTGTTGCACACCAGCACTCGGAGTCTTTTTATAGTTTTGGGGATGTTTTTAAATTAAAAATAGCATATTTATAAGCTAGGGGTATATTTACATCGACAGCAAATTTCAATTTCATCCGTTTAGTCGTTTAAGTCTGATTGAGGTACAAACATCCAAACATACCTAACATCCGCACAAACAAATCAGATTTATAATATTAAATGTAGATAGATAATAAATATAAATTATATTCGTAATCGAAAATTCAGGTAATTTTTCGCATTTTGTTCAGATAAAGTATCAATTTTTTCCATCCATGTATAAAAAAACACGCTTGGTAATATAGGGGAGGCCGGGTTAAAACCGTACTAAGGGTCATGGTACCTTTTTAGAACTTTCATTTCAAAACAGAAATGTATCAAATCATTATATATATTTATTTAGTAGGACTAATTAGGGACACAAACAGGTTCACATTTTTCTGAAATTTAATATTTTTATTAAAATAACAATCAAATACGAAACATCTGCTTATTTCGATTTTGCTCCAACGCGACGTATGCAAAAAGGTAAAACCGTAAACTATTATCATACTGTTTCGAAACGTAACTCGATGTAACGCATCTTCTACAAAAAAATCATCCAACTCTTTCATAGTCTGTACAGTGTACATGAGCCCAGCCCTTACAACTCATGCATTGTACCTAACCTTCATCTGTGTGGCTTGCACCAAATTCGTCAAGGCAATATATTATACAAATGTTATCATTAGTTTTGCATGTCCACTATTTTACCCCAGTATCCGGTTATGTCAGACTTCCCCTAAATTCGAAGAAAAATGTGACGTGGACGTGCTTCCCCGAGCGCGTCTGAGCGCTGACTGACGTGCCGACTTGAGGTGAATGTGAGTTTTGTATGGAAAAAATGTATGGATAAGTTTTATTGCATTTTATATTGTTCATAAATGAAAAAGTAAATTATTTGAAAACAAGATAATGCCACGCGGTATAGAGAAATATAAAATCTACAATTTCGTATTATTTTCAAATAAAAATATGCTGTGGGTCTAAAGATATTGGTACCTAACCAGACCCCATTTTTCGACATTTTCAGCGGTTCTTGCGACGGTAAAAACGTATTTTTTTGAAAATGTTGTATAGAACTGGCCAGTTTTTATTATCTACTATTAAATATGAATATATTATCAGTAATTTTGTATCATTATATCCTCACAATTGTGATTCCTGGTTTTTAAATCGGTACCTGAAAATCATTGAAATACGTGTGTGGGTGTGAGCCGGGCCTTAAATCATTATTACACGTGCGACGCCGGGGTGGACTGCTAGTGTCTAATAAACATTTGGAGGTAAAAATCTCACAGTCAAAATAACACAGGCTACTTTTTATCCAGGTACCACCCGTGCGAAGCCGGGGCGAGCAGCTAGTAAAACAATAATATCATTAAAATCCTTTCTACTATTTATAAAAAGGAAATCACTGTTTTTTACCATAAATACTTAAACTACTTATATGTAGAAAATAGATGAGACTAAAAAGTATTTGTTGGCTTTTTCTTCAAATATTTTTGCTATTTGTGCTATCTATTAGTTTCGGACTAGATGGCGCTGTGTTTAAAGTCCGCCAATATGTAATTAATTTATTTATTTTGTCTTTATGCAATATTGTATGGGCATAAGTTCACAAGTGACATAGGCTAGGTACATGATAGGTACAGGATAAAATACCCAATACCTATGCGAATACTAGTCACAGACTGTCTGTTAGTACCTATACCGTTTCCAAGTCTCATTCACTTTTCAATTCAATACATTTATTTATCCATAGACATATTTTATGCACTTAGAGATAGGTCAATAAGGCACACACAACAAAATAACTTTATCCTAAGAACTAAATATAAAAATACAATTGACAAAACAGATAAGGGTATCAGAAAAAGCATAGTCATAATCTTCTTTCTTATTATATACAAATTACGCGTCGCGTTGTTTGTCCGCGATGGACTCCTAAACAACTTAACCGGTTTAAATCAAACTTTGCACACCGTGATCCAACTTGAAAAATAGGATAGCTAACATCTCAATTTATAGTCGCGATATCTGCAGCAACGCGTGGCCGGGTCTGCTGCTCACTACTAAGTATTGACTATAATTGACACAAACTATCGATCTATACTTACTTAATAAGTTGGTCACAAATCACAATCTAAACAACCTTAATCCTACACCATTATTACCCAGAAAAAACGCAAAAAAAAGCCAAAACACTCAATACATACCGCTTTAAATATTGATTTTGGCATCCCCTTTTCTGCAATTTTTCTACATAACAAAGAAGAAAATGTAAAGGAGGAGTTTTGCAAGGGCCCGCACCCCTTAGTGCGCGTGTGTGCGTGATAGTGTGCGTGTGTATGTGTGCTGAGACGATCGGCCGACTCGAGTGAAATAAGGGGAGTGATTTGTCACTGGACCATGTTGACTTGATCGTTTAGAAAAATCGTACATAAATACGTTTAAACTGAAAGGAAAACCAACAAAAATGTTTTCACCAATCGAAAAGTCTAGGGACGATATTAGTTTTTAGGGTTCCGTACCCAAAGTGTAAAAACGGGACCCTATTACTAAGACTTCGCTGTCCGTCTGTCCGTCTGTCTGTCACAGGGCTGTATCTCATGAACCGTGATAGCTAGACAGTTGAAATTTTCACAGATTATGTATTTCTGTTGCTGCTATAACAACAAATACTAAAAACAGAATAAAATCAATATTTAAGGAGGGCTCCCATACAACAAACGTGATTTTTTTGCCGTTTTTATAGATAATGGTACGGAACCCTTCGTGCGCGTGTCCGACTCGCACTTGGCCGGTTTTTTAAGTTTTATGAAGGAACTATTAAGTCCTACATGGGTATAATTTAAATGGGGCCAACTTGGGACTATCACTACATAGTATAAAGCAAAGTCGCTTCCCGCTTCCCGCGTCTGTACGTATGCTTATATCTTTAAAACTACACAACGGATTTTGATGCGGTTTTTTTTAATAGATAGAGTGATTCAGGAGGAAGGTTTATATGTATTAAACCCGTGCGAAGCCGGGGCGGGTCACTAGTTATCTACATAATAGAAAAAATCATGAAATACTGATAACCAGGTAAAAAGATACGGGCGGTCATGCATTAAAAAAAACCTTTATAAAGCTACAAAATATATATATTTGATATTGACGGACTTTACACACAACGCCATCTAGCCCCAAACTAAGCAAAGCTTGTACTTTGGGAACCAGATAACTGATAGAATACTTATATACTTTTTTTGTAAATACATACTTATTATACATATTAACACCCAGACTCAGAACAAACATCTATGTTCATCACACAAATATTTGCCCTGGGTGGGGATCGAACCCACAACCTACAGCGCAGAAGGTAGAGTTACTACCAACTGAGCTGTGAGGCCAGTTTTAAGGCTCAAAAACTCAATCTATTTCGATGTTTTTAGACGACAAATCCAATGCAAATAACCCGGAAAATAGAATGTTAAACAAACAACATTGCTGCCGCTAAACCGTTATTTTGAATAGACTAAACTTCAATTCCGTTTTTCAAAAACATAAACAACAGCTGGCTTCTTCAAAGCTTTTATTTAACTAGCACTGCTCGTATGTTTTTTTGTTTGTTTTTAAGTTGTCCGTCAAAATTTGCACTTTTGCTGATTTCTAGCTCGAAGGAGGATTTTCCAAAAGCTTGTCTTTAAAAAATATTTTTCTACAGAACATTGGTTACTAAAGATGCCGAGACAGATTGTTGGCAATGAAACTAGCTAAAAAGACCAAGCAAGTACCAACACACTTCTCACCGTCTATAAGAAACGAGGGGTCGAAGAAAGCATCTCTTAGCATCACCCTCTCACGCACACAGACGCAGCCACCGTTTGTGAATCTAAAAAAATACTCAAAACATACACACAAGCTGAGCTATCAATAGATTCATTAGAAGCATTTCTTTGATGGAGCCCAGCTTTTAGCCACCGAACAACTTTAAATATCCCCAACAGCCACGCGATTCTCGACTCTATTTCTTTGGTATAAAACAATAAAATACTTGCAGAGTTGTATGTTTTGGCGTAGAAGTAATTGCGTCTTTACTTGAGGGTTTTTTCTACTTTTAAGGGCTAAAATGGGTGCAACCCTTGCTGATTTTGTTTGATGTGGATGTAGTCTCGTCTTGTAAGACGGATTGAGCGTTTCATAATTTTAGCAGTTCTTGCCTGGAGCTTTTTTGAACAATTGTGTCTAGGAACTTATATTAATACTAGTTTTCCCTCGCGGTGCCACGCGTGTATAGAAATAAATAACAACCGTGGGGCACAGCGGGTTTTCAAAATTATATCAGGGCGTCTGGTCGAAGCGACGAGTGTACCAAGAGCTTGATCGTATTTGGCACAACTGATCAGCATTGCCATATATGGCAAAATAGCGTGGCGAATGTCGCCAGTATCTTGGGATCGCGTCCGACTAGTGATCTTGATCAGTTGACCTGCCTATAGACTGTTTACAACCGTCTTTATACATAACTATAGATTTTACACGATCTTTATCACGTAATTACTTGAATTTATTGCTTTGACTATGTTACAATAGTCATGGTCGCGAGTAGACTTTCTGGGTCTTTAGACTGACTGGCCTCACAGCTCAGTTGGTAGTAGCTCTGCCTTCTGCGCTGTAGGTTGTGGGTTCGATCCCCACCCGGGATAAACATTTGTGTGATGAACATAGATGTTTGTTCTGTGTCTGGGTGTTATGTTTAATAAGTATGTATTTACAACAAAAAAACGTATATAAGTATTCTATCAGTTATCTTGGTTCCCATTGTACAAGCTTTGCTTAGTTTGGGGCTAGATGGCGCTGTATGAAATGTAAAAATGCAATTGTCCGTCACAAGACCTTAAACTACCTATATCTATGAAAATTCATCACAATCGGCTTAGCTGTTTGGCCGTGATAACGTCACAGGCAGATAAGTGAGTGAGAGAGAGAGAGACAGAGCATTTATAATATTATGTATAGATAGATGTTAAGCTAACCTAATATAATTGTTTCTGATTGAAGCATATAATACAATAAGTTAACACACATACCTAAAGAAACCCGCTGCTACATGTTTTTTTTAAGTAGTGTTTTATTTCTAAGAAATTAAAATGTATAAATAAAATATTATCATAGCAATATAAAAACTAAAGGGTAGCTACAATTATGTATAGTTTGGGCCCCTAAACAGCATCGAAATGTGTCAGCGATTTGTTTTTTATTTATGCTGAGCTCAGGATCATTAAGGTGATACTTGATTTTTTTGTTTGACAAGACAGAAAAAGTGATAAAACCGCATTATCTTGAAAACCATCAAACTTAAAAAGAAACTGTTAAATGACAGTTTCTTTAGTAGGTAGCTATAGTATGATTATTAACGAGTTATATAAAAATTAACTATTCAGCTATTCATATTATTGAGTAAAAACGTAAATAGTGTTTTAAAAAAGCCTACTTTGAAAAATAAATCTATCGAGAAAAGTTTCACCAATCATATTTCTGTCCTACATTTATCTAGATTAAATCTTTATGTTATCTTTTTCATAAAAAACAAAACTGTTACTTATGCGGTTATTGAGAAAAAACTATTCAAAATTCATCAAAAAAAGTTATACCTCGTCTTAATGTTCATTCGCTTTACATAAACATGTACATAATAAGTTTTACGAACCTTAAATGCATTGATTAAATAGGGTGTCTTCCTACCGTAACTGATCGATTTCAATATCAGAATAATTTGGATATGAAGAGCGACCGCAAACCACGGGGTTTTGCGATGGGGGAGTTCAATAACGTCAAAACATAAATTCCAATAAGTAGACAACCGTGAATGTATATTTGTATGCAAAATTATAAGCAAAACCTTTAGAGCCGTGTTGGCTGAGTGAAAGATGCGTCAACTTTCTCGACGTAAATATTACGAGACTATAACGTGAAGTGATTTTCAAAGAGACTTTAAACCCCGCTATACCCCTTTAGGAGTTGAATTTCATGAATTCCTTTCCTAGTGCACTCCTATCTAAACACCAAAGGACAGCTTCTAAATTTCATGTTTTTATGATTCACAAACTGAAAACGAAATTTCAACAATATTCGTTTCAAAGTTACATACTTTTCGACTATAGTTTGAACTGATTTGTAAGTAGGATTACGAACATCGATGATTGTCAAAAGTAATTTCTTTTTCGGTAGTAGACCCTAGTGTGGTTTGGGCAGAGCGTTGATAGATCAGTCAGTCAGACAGTAACGAAATGAAGATTTCTTAAAATATAAATATGAAAATGTAATATTTAAATCAAAATGATTACTGAGTATGTTTACTCAGTAGAATATAGAACCCCTTTATGTTCATAGTCACATTGTGGTCAAACCAAGCGTATAATGCATCCGTCTAGTAGCGAGTCTGCTATTGAAGGCGGCGACCTGCTGAGACGAGTTACTTGCCGGACGTGGCGCTGGCGCGAGTCACTGGCGCCAGCGATCTTGTTAACACTATAATCCTAATAATATTATAATTGCGAAAGTTTGTGAGTTTGTGCCTAAATCAGGCCTAATCGCGAAAACTGATTAATATGAAATTTGCTGTAGATGTACTCGTAGTTTATGGCCCGAATAAAACATAGATTACTTTAAAATACGAAAAACATTCCCAAAATAAAAAAACGCATAAGGGATGAATTTGGTATAGATGGTGTGCTGGTGTGCAACAAATCTGTTATCACAGATTAAAATCACTCAGTATTTCTACTTGATTATTGAAATTTGAGAGGACAACGTCAATCACGGGTCGGCTAGTAATATTATAAATGCGAAAGTTTGTGAGTTTGTATATATGTTTGCCCCTCAATTAGGCTTAAACGAGAAAACGGATTAAGTTGAAATTTGCTGTAGATGTAGATATAATGCCCGAATAAAACATACACTACTTTAAAATTGGAAAAACATCCCCAAAATGATAAAAAAACTCAAAAGGGATAATTTTGGTATAGATGGCGCTGGTGTGCAACAAATCTGACATCACAGACTAAAAACATTGTCTTTTCTAATCGATTTGAAATTTGACAGAACAAAGTCTGTCACAGGTAGGCTAGTAATATTATAAATGCGAAAGTTTGTGAGTTTGTTTGTAATGACTGTCTGATCTATCAACACAAAGCCTAAACCACACTTACTATTCTCAATTGCAGTGGTCTAAAATCATAAGGTATATATTTCAATAAAATCACAAGGATCACTTTAAAACATCTTAGGAGCTAGGTGAAGCTACGCCTGTTCCTCGAGACCAAGCCTAGATGAGGCAAAGGCGGAGGCGATCAGTGCTGTCTTGCGTGGAATGGCTATGAATACAAAAACCGGAGACCAGTACAAGTCGGACTCGTTCACTGAAACCTCCCTACAAACTTCTATTTGGTTATCCTTTAATCTACCTAAATAAAGAACTATTTTAGTATTTTTTATTCAAAATTAGCTGTCCCGACAGATGTTGTCCTGTCAAATTCATTTTTTCCATAAGAACCTTCTGATAATAACGAATACAACAAAAAAATAATTAGCGAAATCGGTTCAGCTGCTCTCGAGATTTTCGCTTAGCAACACATTCTCTTTATCTTTATCTTTATCTTCAGCGATTCATTTTTATATTATAGATGTCGACAGCCAGACGCAGAAGTTCTATTTTTTTCCTTTTGAGGTACGGAACCCTAAAAATACTCATAGATAAACTCATACTCATAACTCATAACTATACTAACTTAGCATTCATAAAATCAAAGCAAATAACAAAGCGCAGCACTCGTCGCGCAAGTTTCATTGTTTTGCCCAAAGTCAGAACCAATTACGGAAAAAAGATGTTTACATTTGAAGGAGCACAACTTTATAACAAACTACCGTCAATTATAAAAAATGCTAGCTCATTTTGCGCATTTAAAAAAGCACTAGCTGATTTTGTAGTTGAAGATAACTAACAGTACCTACCTACCTAATAGCAGTGTGTTAGACGATGCGCAGGATGAGCAAATACCTACTCTTTACTATTACCTTAACATTTATATCGAGCGATCAACTCAATTTGTACCACCTAAGAATTTTATCACTTTAGTTAATTAGGTATTTTCATGTAAGCGACTGTTGTCTTTTTTGAGAATAAATGTCTTTAAACCTATAACTATGCTTCGCTATAGTCGGCTAATTAAGTAGCACTTGGACCGCAGCATAAGTTATATCTAGCCCACCTACTTGGCAACTGATAAGTGGACAGACGGTGGGCGAGAACGTGATGTTATCTACCTGCAGTCACTCATAAACAGTCGGGTAGATATTGCTTGTAGCACACCGATCCGCACTGCCGAGTCGACTGAACATTACAGTATTATGGTTCACTTATCAGTTAATTCTACTATTACAAATCTGTTATATATCTATCTTACAACGGTAATGGAAAACATCGTAAGGAAACCAGTTAGTATTCTTGCGACTTTAGTTGCAAGCCCATCGCCGCTTATAATACTATCTGGTTTCCTCACGATGTTTTCCTTCACCGTTTTGAGCACGTGTTTTTGATGCGCATATAATTTTTACAAACAAAAAAAATCCATTGATGCACGCCGGGATTCGAAACCACGACCTTCAGATTGAAAGTCGAGGTACCTCCCACTCGGCCAATACTGCTTAGACAAAAATAAGGTACTTTATACCCAGGTACAGGTCAAGCAAGGTTGCGGGCAAAACCTAGTATTATAGTGCTTATTTGCCTACGGCCATGCTTCGAGATTACAGCCAGATATCTTAAATCAGATTCAGTTAGCAAATTGATTTGCAATTAGTGATGGGCGCCGTGTGTAGCATTTCCGGCGGATGAGCCGCCCTCCAGCCGCGACCCGCCCTGAGACTGGCCGCCCTAGCTTCGAGATATGTTAAGAGATATTTTTGACAACTTTTAATTACCATCTTCACAATATGTATTTACGTTTCCGACTGGTAGTGATATGGATAAGTTGAGCTATCTATAGACTGTTTGCAACGGTCTTCAGATAGCTCTACTGGTTCTTATGTATTTTGTAAATATTCTATAGAATTAGAGGTTATTTATTTCTGTAAATAATGTATCTTTGTACGAGTATTATATATTTTTAACCGACTTATATTTCATTGTTATTTATTTCCAATTTCAATAGTTTTTTCACTGATCCTTGCATCTTGATCGATTAACTATCACCGAAAAAAAACTAAACAATATGTCAATTTTCGAAAATGCTCTCAAATTATTGCACCATGTATAATTTACTAGCTAACCCGGCGAACTTCGTATCGCGAATTAACAAATGATGTGTTAAGTTCCCGTTCCCGTTAAAAAAAGTATCCTATGTCTAATCAATTAGTTCCCAAAGTGGCTGAAGCGTCTTTCTCCTGGCTCTAAGCTACCTCCCCACTAATTTTCAGCCAATTCGGTTCAGCCGTTCTTGAGTTATAAATAGTGTAACTAACACGACTATTTATATATATAGATAATAATAATAAATAATAATAATAAATATTGGTGGACATTTTACACATCGCCATCTAGCCCCAAACTAAGCAAAGCTTGTACTATGGGAACTAGATAACTGATAGAATACTTAAATACTTAAAGATAAGAGTTTAGTAGTTTTCCCACTAAACTTCCTTCTTAGGAATATAAATTTTCTACAATATGAGTAAAAAAACATTTATTTTCAATACAAACGCTTGATAGCCTCTTCCTTTAAGTCAGTTAAAAAGGAATGGTTTCATTCTCCTCATATACATAAATACCCAAGCTACCCACTCCGTGTAGGACAAGTCGGACAGATCTAATTTATCTGACAAGCGTCCTTTCTACTGGACATCGTTTAATTCGATTTACATAAGAATAGGGACGCTCTTAAGTTGTCACATAACTTTGCGGATACTCCTTGGAAAAACGAATTTATGTTTCGGCTGGTTTGTTGTTTTTGTGCTAATTAAATAAGTAGGTAATATTTTAACTAAAAATACGTCTAATTATCACGTTTTTGCCGACGTTTCGAGACAATTCGGAAAATAGCCAAACGTGGTAAATAACCGTATTTATAGTAAAAATGATTAACAACCACGATAGTTTGAATTCTAGAAAGTAATATTTATTTCAAAGAAAATAAATTAATTTAATGTTTATTCTTAGGTATAATTATAATACCTGTATGCCTCAATACGAGTACGGAAGCATATCAGTAGTTCGTGTCTTGCGAGATAAAATTTTGTTATAGAGCGATGGTTAATAATTAGCAGCATTACTATCTGTATGTTTTGCCTTGAAGTAAATATTATGAAAAAAACCGGCCAAGTGCGAGTCGACTCACGCACGAAGGTACCATTGTCTATTAAATAAAAAAAAAACACGTTTGTTTTATGGGAGCCCCACTTAAATACTTATTTTATTTTGTTTTTAGTATTTGTTGTTACAGCAGCAACTGAAATCCATCATCTGTGAAAATTTCAACTGTCTAGCTATCACGGTTCATGAGATTGTGACAGACAGACAGACGGACAGACGGACAGTGGAGTATTAGTAATAGGGTCGCGATTTTACCCTTTGGATATGGATCTCTAAAAACCAAATTCCTTATGTTTATGATATCTATATACTAGCGACCCGCCCCGGCTTCGAACGGGTTTATTTACATATAAACCTTCCTCCTGAATCACTCTATCTATTAGAAAAAACCGCATCAAAACCCGTTGTGTAGTTTTAAAGATTTAAGCATACATACAGACGCGGGAAGCGGGAAGCGACTTTGCTTTATACTAGGTAGTGATGTACAACCTGTATTGAGTAAACAGTGGTCCGTTTTAAAGATTTATATCTGTTTTAAATATTCTATTTTAGTTACCTCAAAAAATGGAAATGTACCTATCGTCCTTTTCAGCGGGATATACATTTCTGTCCCAACTTATTATCATCAAAAGAATCATTGTAGGATGAAATAGCGGGTAGATCACGTGATCGGACCTTTTATTAATCCATAATTTATTAATAGACTCTCACCCGTCATTGACACACTTTGTATCCTTCACAAAAATAATTGGCTTTAAAACTTTTGTAATAAGACACGTTTTCTAGAAAATTCTGTTTTGAATATAATGGGCTGGGAATATTAAAAAAATCCGTCACAATCTAAACACGTGCATAAAACGGTGAAGGAAAACATCGCGAGGAAACCAGTTAGTAAACTTATAAGCGGCGATGGGCTTGCAACCTGTCACGATGGAATGCTATCTACTGCTAAATGTGGGCATGTCAAATATAATGTTTGGACGTACCTCTGACTAACCCCACTAGACATATTCAAAGGATCTAAGCGCCTGGAGATCTGAGAGGATGTCTATCGTACTTGGGGATTACAGTCGTGATCCATTTTTATTTTATTTTACTTGAAAGTTTCATCTAAATCCGTTCAGTAGTTTTAGCTTAACTAATTTCTTATAAATACTTTACAGTAATATAGCTTATATATTAGAATAGAACGTAGGCTACTTTTTATCCAAGTAGGTACCACGCGGGCGAAGCCGCAACCGGAATATATTTCCTCATAAAACTACTAGGGAATTAATAATATTACATTATAATGCAAAAGTGACTTTGACAAATCAACGAGCACACGAATTGTTCAAGTTTCGAAGGGTGAATCGAAAAAAATACCCTAACATTCGAAATTACGCAATGAAACGTCCGCTGAGTGAGCGCAATAATTTGCAAAATCTCGATACGGCCAGACCCCCATTCTTCCCAGTTCTCCCCTTCGTGTAAGCCAAGTGGGAGGTACCTCGACTTTCATTTCGAAGATCGTGGGTTCGAATCCCGGCGTGCATCAAAGGATTTTACTGTTCGACAAATTTATATGCGCATCAAAACACGTGCTTAAAACGGTAATGGGCTTACAAGCTGGTTTGCAACTTGTCTGAATGCTAACTACTGCAAAATGTGGGCATATGCCAAATATAATGTTTGGACGTGCCACTGATTAACCCCTTTAGACATCTTCAAGTATCTAAGCGCCTGAAGATCTAAGAGGATTTCTACCGTACTTGGGGATTACAGTCGTGATCACAGTGGAATCTTGCAACTCAATTTTGAAGCAGTTATCCCTAACTGATTGAGCTGAAATATTGCATATACCTTTAGTTCTAGTGACAATACAATAATATAATAATATGGTGACAGCGAGCTGATCCGATGATGGAGTCAGGAGCTGATCATCTGACACTCACAACGGAACTCTTTAGTAAATACTTCGATTGAATAACAACTTTGCATTTTTGTCAATTTCCGATGACAATGTTATATGATGTGACAGGATAGCGCGCTTGAGCTCTGATTTTACAAAGCTTGTCATTGAAAAATATTCTTCAACAGAAATCTTATTTTTTCTCCCCTTCGATATTCAAAAATATAAAATGGCGACTTGTCTTTATCTTTTCCTTATGTAAATGCCATGAGTTATTGGTTATTTAATGAGGTTAAGAACTTTGGAGACAATGCCGGCGCCACCGCCAGGGGGCGCTCGTTATGCCACTTCCTTGTTTTTCATAAAAAAGAATATCATATTCGATACTGGCGCGATAGTGGACTTGCGGTTCGATTTTTGGGGGATCGATTTTTAATTTTAATATACTGCTAGCTAGCTTCTTGTTCTTTCTTCTGAACTAGAAAACTGCAAAAAAAGTATCTAATACTAGTCCGCAGTTGTTGGTAACTTATGCATGCTATTCTTGGGCATAGGCTATGTGTATTCTAAGTTTCATTCAAATCCGTTTCGGCGTGTTTGAGCCACAAACATCTAACATACAAATATAACTACAAACTTTCGGTTTATGAAAGTTTATACATTCGACAATTTTTTTACCTAGCGATAATCTACAATAAGAAATACTAAGGTTTGCTTTACAGAAATTGACTTGGTCATTCTTTCATCTAATGATACATATTTCCTACTAGGTATTTAAAAACATGTACATTATGCAATACTCTAGAAAAGTCCTAGTTATTAAGTACCTAAAAATAGCTTGACTTAAAATTAAACAAACTACACCTAAAAATACGTCTCTAATCCAAAACTATTCAAGAAATCAAATCCAAAGAACCACATTAATTTGCGCAGTCGAGGTTGCCAAAACCCCTTGCAATTTATACAAGGGAAGTCTTGTATCCGTATTACAATGGCGACGTATCCGTTTCCTGTGAACCAAGTATTCATATTAATGCTTCCTTGGTCTCAGTTATCTGGTCTTAATACATTCACGTTAGTATTCATGCTTTGAGGCAACGGTTTATGTCTGCTGGATGAATAAAGCTACGCCGCGACAATTTCCTTTCGTGAACCATTGATAAATCTTGTTGGATCTAATGGTGATTGTATTAGTATATTGCTTTTCTTTATGTTTAGAATTATTATGATTTAACAAATGTTGTATAACGTTTAATAATTAAAAAGAAAACTGACAAAAAAAATCCGATAACTCTTAAAGTCAAGAGACGCTATTAGTTTTTTAAGTTTTATGAAAGAACTTATTAGTCCTACGTAAATACAAGACTATGCTCTACACAATAGAAAATCATCAAAATCGAATAACGAGGTAAAAAGATATCCGTGGTCAAAAAATATATATACTCGTTGAATTGGAAACTTTTTTCGTTGTAGAAAAATAAAAATACTGCTTAGCGGTGGCCGCTGCTTGGCGTTTTGGGATTTCCTAAAAAAATATTCTAATATGAGTACCAGAACTCTACAAAATAAGATAATGATAACTAATGTCATAATTGCGACAACCTAGGTACCGCTTCCTCAAGTACAAGTCAAATAACTCAAGTTTCAGATTTATATCTCTCCAACAATGAAGTTCATGGCATTGTGAGAAGACAAACTATAAATTCCGTTATGTTGTGAACTGTTCAATAAATCGACAAGTTTTGGAGTTGCCAAACACCGGACTTACGGACGAAGAAAGTATACAACTCGCTTACTGACCGTAGTTAGTAGGGAGGGGAAAAGTGGAATAAGATAAATTCATCGATCGAAATAAATTGTTTATGATCTGTTTTATTTTTTTGTATTTATTGGACATTGTGCACAAACATAGTACTTTAACCTACTTGGTCATCAAGTTGCTTACTGACCGTAGTTACATAGAAAAGTAGAATGCGATACATTCACGAGTCGAAATCTTTTCTTTATGGCATCTAATGTTTTGTTTCTTTGTATGTATTAGACATCACACACAAACATAATACTTTGTTATCAAATTGTAACCCTAGTAAATCTTGACGTACCCATACCCATCACTGAAACTAAGCAAAGCTTGTACTACGGGAACCAGATATCTGATAGATTACTTATATACTATTCTTTTAATACATACTTATATATATATAATTATCTATTAAAAAATATGCTATATTATACATATAGCTCTACAACTTTTAATTAATCGATATCGATAATAAGACCCTGCTTTAAGACATCCCTAAACAATAGAGTGCGGTGTTTGCCAGGCAAGTCTGAGCATTTAAGCTGAAACAGTAGCTTACTTATTACCTGAGATGGCACAACTTGCTCTACCTCGCTCTACAAT
This sequence comes from Hydriomena furcata, assembly GCA_912999785.1. NCBI lineage: Eukaryota > Metazoa > Arthropoda > Insecta > Lepidoptera > Geometridae > Hydriomena > Hydriomena furcata. Next base: position 9,664,649 of record OU538839.1, read on the forward strand.
AATAAAGTTGTAAATGTTAACTCACAAAATTTACCGATGTTTATTTAAAAATAAATTTTGAATAGAGTGTTCTGGCTTTTCTTAGAACATGTTTTAAAACAGATTTTTGAATAAAGAGTTTACATGCTTTTCTTTTATAATGTAAAACATGATTGGATTAACTCATAGAAGGTTCAGAAATAGGTAAAATTAATACCTACAAACGATGTAGTAGTACTTTTGCCCATAATAGGCTCCAAATTCAAATTCAAATTCAAAATTCAAATTCAAATTCAAAAATCATTTATTTCAATAAAATCACAAGGATCACTTTGAAACGTCTTAGGAACTAGGTGAAGCTACGCCGATTCCACGCGACCAAGCCTAGAAGAATCAGGCAACAAACACGGCTTGGGGTCTACCTTTTTTTTATGATCCTTTCCTTAATGCTATGTAGAGCTCCAGTGTGGTGCCAATCGAACAAGGTGAAGGCTCAAACAAGAATAATAATTAAAAGTTAAAAGTACCTACTACTCAAGTACGTAGGTACAGCAATAAAAAAAAATAACTAAAGAGCTTCAGCACAAATTCAAAAAGCAACACACGCTACACTTGATTTAGAATTAAAACTTACAGATAAAATAACTATTTGCTTAAAAATAATTAAAGTAGACAAATGTTACACAAAATGAAATTAAGTACCTAAATCAATATTTAGCTGTCGAGTGGCAGAGCGACATCAGGCCACGAGGATTTATCATTTATATAATCATCTACAGTATAATACGCTTTGTTTATAAGATTATTCTTTATATAGGCTTTAAATCTTCTAACGGGAAGTTTTGTTGCGTTTTCTGGCAGTTTATTATAAAATAGTATACAATTCCCCATAAACGACCCCTTCACTTTTTCTAATCTAAATTTGGGTATGTACAATTTGTTCTTATTTCTTGTGTTAATACTATGTACATCACTTTTTTTCTTAAAGAAAGCCATATTCTTATGAGTATACAGTAAGTTTTCATATATATATTGTGAGATTACTGTGAGAATGTTAATTTCTTTAAATTTTTGTCTCAAAGAGTCCCGGGACTTCATTTTATAAATGGCACGTACTGCCCGTTTTTGTAAAACAAAAATAACTTGAATGTCTGCTGCCTTACCCCAGAGAAGAATTCCATACGACATTACACTATGGAAGTAACTAAAATAAACTAGCCTAGCTGTGGCTTCATCGGCCAGCCGCCTAATCGTGCGGACTGCATAGGCAGCGGAACTAAGTTTACCAGCAAGTGTTACAATATGAGGTCCCCATTGTAAGTTTGCATCAATATTGAGACCTAAAAAAGTAGTCGAATTAACAAGCGTAAGAGCCTCTTCATTTATTTCAATGTTAGTCTGAGTATGCCGTACACTAGGCAAAGAGAATTTAATGCATTTTGTTTTCTTAGAATTAAGCAATAGATTGTTTACAGTGAACCAATTAAAGACTAGCGACAGTGACGCATTTATGTCATCGAAGTTAACTTTAGATCTATCGACTTTAAAAATAAGCGACGTATCATCAGCAAATAGGACTATGTCACAAATGTCTTTTACATAGAATGGGAGGTCATTAATGTAAACTAAGAATAAAAATGGACCTAAAAATGCAAAATGCAAAATCATGTAAAGTGCACAATGAAGGTGGCAGCATAAAATTATAATTTTTCATCGTTATATCATAACATTATGTCTAAAAAAATACGATCAAGGCTGTAATTTCTAAATATTCATTTTTTGAATAGAGAAATTGGATTTTGAATAGAAAAGGCGAACGGCCGGAATTCGTATCCTTCGTATTGAAAGTCAAGCTACCTCCCACTCCGCCAATACCTACAGCTTCACATCTAAAACAAAACGTACTAAAAAAGTTGAATGTGCAGCTACCCCTTTCTTCTCCGGGCCAGTTAAACATTTAATAAGCCAGCCTCGCCTCGGCTATCTCCTAAACATCGAAGTATTAATAACTTTAAGACTTCCAAACTCAACTGGCAGCACATTCTGCAGAAGTTAGACGTGCCTATTTATTTATAGGAATAGTTAAATTTCGCCCATAATGTAGGGAAATTATGAAGAGACGTAAAATAACGGGTACCTAAATAGGTACACCTGTTTTCCATAGGCATAGATTTTTGGTACAACCCTAGCACACATAAAAAGAGGTTTTAGAAGTCCTTATAGAAACTTACTAGCGACCCGCCCCGGCTTCGCACGGGTTATTATACATATAAACCTTTCTCCTGAATCACTCTATCTATTAAAAAAAACCGCATCAAAATCCGTTGTGTAGTTTTAAAGATATAAGCAAACATACATACGCGGGAAGCGGAAAGCGACTTTGCTTTATACTATGTAGTGATATGCGCATTAATACATGCTCAGTGGTATAGGAAATAATCATGAAGAAACCAGTTATTATTCTTATTTGTGGCAAAATGTGAGAAAGTGTCAAATGTAGGTAATTTTTGGACGTGCCACTGGCCCCCATAAATATTTTCAAAGGTTTAAGCGCCTGGAGATCTAAAACTATATCGTTTTTCATTACAAAATCTAAAAACTATAAAAACTTAAAATTGAAGAATTTGATGACTTTATTTTACTAACTTTTATAATTGGCTTCACTGATGTCTGATGAAGCCAAAAAATATATTACCTAGCTAATACGAGTAAGTGCTTAGACAGGAACGAAACTTTTTTTTTCTCTTCTCTTCTTTCATTATATCTCTGTTAACCTAGTTAAGTACCGAGTGCGCGGTGTGGACAAAGCCCTTTTTTCATATGATTAATAAATTTTAAACTTATATAAACAAAATTTCAAACAATCAATTTATCATTCATGCATGTGACATCATCTAGGTAGGTACTTTTGATTTGACTGTACTTTCGCGTAAATTTTGAAACTATCATAATTTAAAATCCTGCTTTAAATTCAATCAAAACATAATACTAACTCAACATCTCTTAGTGAACAATTTCTCTCCACAGAAATGGTCAGTCGATACGACGACAGTCAGATTTGTAATCAAAGATGCGGGCTGCGAATCTTAGCAAATTAGTGGGGGACTCCCCTTCCGAATAGGGGTGGCGATATTAAATATTAAGGATTATTATTGTTTTATTGGAGAGCTTTTTGGTTTTCTGTTTCGTAGACAGAGTGAAGTATTTTAAATAGAAATACGGATAATTGCTACGTTGTTTTCTTGTATTGCTGATGTTTCGAGACAATTTATATTGAAAATAATTAACAAACATGATAGTTTTAATTCTAGAGTGACGTGAGTAAAAAACAAAATGGCAAAATAACCCTATAATGTAATACAATTGATAGGTAACAATCAACATCACCACCAGCGAGAACTGTTTGTACCTAGTTTTAGTCTTTTTCAAACTATTTTAAATTTAAAATACATATTCATTATTATTTAAAATGGTCAGTATTCTCGCAAACACGAATAATACAATCGGAACGTCGGGATAAATAAAATGACAATAACTCTATAAAATATAAATTAATTTGTAGTAAGATCTCAAAATTTTAGATACTTAAATATAAACAACTAACGCATATTTTAGGTCCTTCTATCTATAACCGCCTGCCGGAGCATATTGTAGGTGCGCCCAGTCTGCCATCTTTAAAATTAAAATTAAAATCATGGCTCGTTGAGATGGCGTTCTATAATGTTGAAGATTTTATATGCAAATTGCAATAATTTAAGCATTTTATTTTTTAAGTATATTTATTCAATTATTAAACTGTTGCTATATTAAAACAATCGATTGAATTATATTTAATGATATTATAATATGTAATAAGATTTGTGACGTGTAATAGTTTTTACCAATAAATTGATTATTCTGATTATTCTGATTATTATTCTGATAAGTTATGTTGTAACGGCTAAACCGATTAGGTTTAAACTTGTACATGCTTGGTGTCCTGGAATAGCATAAAATTAGTTTTCAGCGAGAGAATTAGAGTAACAAGAAATAAAGTGTTTTTATATCTACTTTTCCTCTTTACAATATTATTTTATTAACTTTGTTGGTTAGTAAACAAAATCATAACTATTGATTTTTACAGGGATCTTTATCACCTTAATTTATTTTCCCGACACGGTAGGTTCGCTCATAGGAAGGTAATTTTCCTCTATACATTTATCATAATAAACTAGCAATTCGATATTCAAATAATAGTTGAACAAAATGTTGCCAGCCCTAAATATTAAGAAGTGCGCAATAACGGACCGTCTTGAGTGGACATCGCCACCGCTAATGTCCCGTCTCAAAGCGATATAGTACTTACTGAAGAACATCGTCGACCCTTACTAATGAATTAATTGCGACTGCGAACCGTCTGAACTCGGTTTTGTGTTCAAGAATACCAGTGTATGGTTGTCCTAATAGATATTATGATATTGGCGGATTTCTAAATCACAAATTTTAATTTTAATAATAGACGGTATGTCTCTGTCTCTGTCTCCTTAAAATAATAATACCTAAGTATGTTTTACAAATTAAAACTTATGACCTTTCATAACCGTAACCTACACATTACACAATGTTTTATGCAAATAAATTATCTTAATCTTTATTTTTAAAGTTTAATTTATTAAAACAAAACTTTTGATTGTAACATTCCTAAAGAAGACTGTTGGTTAGGAAGAGGTTTTTTAATTACTTACATAAAAACTTTTTGTGGTCTTGTTATGCCGGGGTCCCACGGCCCGCGTTTTTACGCGCCAGACCGCGCCAAGGCGGACGGACGCGCCGTGGGAACGATGCATCCGTGGTGGCCCGTGCTCGGAACGCTCTGTACGAGACGCGCCGGACGCACACAGGCGGAGCGTCATGCGGCGCGGCCCGTCGTTTTACGCGCCGTGGGCTCCCCGGCTTTAGAATGAATAAAATCGATATAGGTAGGTTTTATTTGATGACGATTTGATGATTTATATTATTATAATAAAATAATTATCATTAGCAAGATTTCATTCGCGTGGTTTTTAATACAATCTTTGACGACCCATTTCAATTCCATAATTATTATGAAGTTTTTCGGTATGAAGTACGGTCTACCTATTAAGTTTAAATCTTTATCTCTAAATTACAAAATTTTCGAAATCTGTTCAGTTCGATGTGATTGAATAACAAAAAAAAAGATTATTTTTGGAATGCAAAAGCGACCCCTAGTGTGAAATAGGATGATTAATATTTTGATATCTTACTACCGCCATCTATTGTCGAGTAGAGCATACGCTTACAAAAGCGACATCTGATGGTAAATAAACCAAATGGTTTGCTACGCCATCTCTTGACTAATAGCAGAAGGAAAGTTTAGGTTGTATTTTCTCAGTATAATTTTACGTGATCCTATTGAAACCTTTTTCTTCATCATAATATTCTGTCAGCGTTGACAGAAAATGAAAAAGAAAAGAACTTTCAAAGTATTGACATTACAAAGATTTTCTGTTGTCTTGATTTTATGGTTTATTTTCATAATATTTACTCAAAATTAATTTTTCTTAGAGCATGTTAAAATTGTTACGCGGTGTGAGTATTTAAAATATTATTTACAACAAGTAGGTACAACTGTTTTGCTATTAGTAATGTCTGGTTATGTCAAAAGGATAATGGTCTCCTTGACAGATTTGGTTTGAAAGCGCCAATCTAAAACGTTGACTGTCCGTGCCCCGTGCTTAATTAGAAATGTTTTTTTTTGGTCTGGCTGAGAAGTCCATGCCTCACATGTTAAGGGCTTCACACACGGTAGCTATAATGTATTATTAAATGTACATTACATCCCGGGATGGATAGCTTTGAATTATCTAATGTTTCACACACACAACAGGTAATGTAGGTACCTAATGTATCTTTCCCTTCATTCCGTTAAACGGAAATGTATTGAGATGTATTAAGATGTATCAAAAAAATGTATATTTTCATATCGCTCTGTATCTTATGATACGAAGATGTAAAAATGTATATTATAGATGTATCGTGCTATAATGTACATCTTTACATTATAGCTGCTGTGTGTGAAGCTCCTAATGCATTTGTCAAAAGCAACCGCGTTTCCTGTGATGGACGTGTGAGCTAGGACTTTGATTTTTTAGGGACGTATAAATCAAAAACGTATAAAAAAACCGATTGGACATAACAGGCGATTACCCAGAATAGCCCCCGGACAGTCAACATGTTATTTAACGACTTGAACCTCAGCTCTTATAGTCTCGTTTACTTACTTATGCAGTGGTAATGCGAAAGTACCTACATTTTTTTTATTTTAGGTTACACAAGGAAAGGAATGGTCAAAATTTTGCAAAGCACAATGTCTTGGTATAACGAAATATGACACACGAAACCAGTCAACAAAATTACACACGTAAGTTCTATGAAACAATATAATTACCAGGTACCTATAGAAGAAAATATATTTCGAGTTAGGATCACGACTGTAGGTAATCTAAAGTTTTTTAGACGTTATTAAAGTTGTCTGACAAAATGCACGTTGAATTTCATTCCCAAAGAGGTCCGTGAAAATTCGAGCTAAAATCCGTATCAATATGAATCTGCCATGATGGATCATATTGATCTGCCATGATGGAGGGACACTGGACCTCTACAATAGCATTGAGGAAAGGATCATTGAAAAAAATTATAGGTCCCGAGGATAGGTCGCGAGGAACAGGCGTAGCATCACCTAGCTTCTTAGACGTTTGAAAGTGATTTAAATAAAAAATAAAAATGAATAAAATCACGACTGTAATCCCCAAGTACGGTAGACATCCTCTCATATCTCCAGACGCTTAGATCCTTTGAAGATGTCTAGTGGGGGTAGTCAAAGGCACGTCCAAACATTATATTTGGCACATGCCCACATTTTTCAGTAGTTAGCATTCCACACGTGACAGGTTGAAAGCCGGAAGAAACTTTAGATAACGATAGGCGATGGCCTATCGTTGAAAGTGATTGAATTATTGAAATAAATTAGACTTTACCACTTTACACTTTATTTTGACGTTATAATATAAAATTTTGCATACTAACCAATGTAAAACATGTCATGAATGACCAAATGACCATATTATAAATAATGTACCATCTCACACAAAAATGTAAACACATGTTTAAGCAAATAAATATCTTTATCTTTATCTTTATCTTTACCAGTCTAAGCTAATTCTCCGTTTCAGCTTCTGTAAATCACGCAAATAAATATCTTTATATCTTTATCTTCATATTTACCAGTCTAAGCTAATTCTCCGTTTCAGCTTCTGTAAATCACCAATTTTCAGAACACACTGGGTAATCCAAACTCAAGAATGGTGTATCCATGCATCTCATTTGATACCCAAAAGCGGTTTCCATACAAACATTATCTTACGAGCAGTGGAAGACGTGAAGGCTCCTACCTTCCCAGACTCTGTGACCAGTGGCGATGTGAAGTGAGTTTGTCAATAGAAATAAATAAATAATAATAAACTTACATATAAAAATGAATTACTGATGTTAGTCTCGCTAAAACTCAAAAATGGCTTGTCCGATTTGTATTATAATTTTTTAGTACAATAATTTGTCAAAATCTTGCATAAAATTATCAAAATAGGGGTTTATTGTGGAAAAAATGTTCAAAAAAAAACATAGAATTCATGAAAGACACGTCTGTCGGGACAGCTAGTAATACATATTTTAGGACATTTATCACATCGCCATCTAGCCCCAAACAAAGCAAAGCTTGTAGGTACTATGGGAACCAGATTACTGATAGAATATTAATATACTTTTTTTTGTTGCATATGTATATACATACATATTATGATACATTACAACACCCAGAAACAGAACAAACATATGTGTTCATCACACAAACGGCTGTCCTTGCTGGGAATCAAACCCAGAACCTGCAGCGCAGAAAGCAGAGTTAGTACCAACTGAGCTGTCAAGCCAGTCTGACTTCACCTCTTCCTCAGACTAATAAAGAAAGAAGGCGATCCAGTGGCCATGGACGAAATCGTTATGGAGATTGAGACGGATAAGACGGCCATACCTGTCATGTCACCAGGCAACGGGACGGTTGTCAAGTTTCTAGTCAAGGAAGGCGAGTCCGTCAAGTCACAGCAGCCTCTCTTCCAGGTAGGCCTGTCAAACTGCAGTCAAGTTAATCAAACTTTAGTTATGAGTTTGTAGACCTTCGTAGAGCATTCGTAGAGGGTCTACGGATCTCTTTTCTTTTCGTGTTTTTATTTTATTTATATAAATAAATATTGGTGGATATTATCACACAGCAAAGCTTTTATCTTATCTATACATATAATACATCTACACGAGCAAATCTTGTACGAGTATATATTATAATCTGAATCTGGGAAACGGCTACAACGATTTTCATGAAACTTAGTATATACTAACTTATAAATTCTCTTTGCCTAGTGTACGGCATACTCCGACTAACATTGAAATAAATGAAGAGGCTCTTACGCTTGTTAATTCGACTACTTTTTTAGGTCTCAATATTGATGCAAACTTACAATGGGGACCTCATATTGTAACACTTGCTGGTAAACTTAGTTCCGCTGCCTATGCAGTCCGCACGATTAGGCGGCTGGCCGATGAAGCCACAGCTAGGCTAGTTTATTTTAGTTACTTCCATAGTGTAATGTCGTATGGAATTCTTCTCTGGGGTAAGGCAGCAGACATTCAAGTTATTTTTGTTTTACAAAAACGGGCAGTACGTGCCATTTATAAAATGAAGTCCCGGGACTCTTTGAGACAAAAATTTAAAGAAATTAACATTCTCACAGTAATCTCACAATATATATATGAAAACTTACTGTATACTCATAAGAATATGGCTTTCTTTAAGAAAAAAAGTGATGTACATAGTATTAACACAAGAAATAAGAACAAATTGTACATACCCAAATTTAGATTAGAAAAAGTGAAGGGGTCTTTTATGGGGAATTGTATACTATTTTATAATAAACTGCCAGAAAACGCAACAAAACTTCCCGTTAGAAGATTTAAAGCCTATATAAAGAATAATCTTATAAACAAAGCGTATTATACTGTAGATGATTATATAAATGATAAATCCTCGTGGCCTGATGTCGCTCTGCCACTCGACAGCTAAATATTGATTTAGGTACTTAATTTCATTTTGTGTAACATTTGTCTACTTTAATTATTTTTAAGCAAATAGTTATTTTATCTGTAAGTTTTAATTCTAAATCAAGTGTAGCGTGTGTTGCTTTTTGAATTTGTGCTGAAGCTCTTTAGTTATTTTTTTTTTATTGCTGTACCTACGTACTTGAGTAGTAGGTACTTTTAACTTTTAATTATTATTCTTGTTTGAGCCTTCACCTTGTTCGATTGGCACCACACTGGAGCTCTACATAGCATTAAGGAAAGGATCATAAAAAAAAAAGGTAGACCCCAAGCCGTGTTTGTTGCCTGATTCTTCTAGGCTTGGTCGCGTGGAATCGGCGTAGCTTCACCTAGTTCCTAAGACGTTTCAAAGTGACCCTTGTGATTTTATTGAAATAAATGATTTTTGAATTTGAATTTGAATTTGAGTAGGTATGCACGGGGTTTCGGAGGCAATAAATCAATCTAGCCAGGTTTAATTTTTAGAAATCATCGTTTTATCCGTGTTTTCAGGTGTATCCATGTACAAATACTTACATTAAACTATTTTTATTTTCTTATTCGGGTTTCAACAATACTATGCAACACCTAGACCAACACTTTTAACTCGCTCTTCGCAGGTGGACGTGACAGGAGTGGCGCCGGCTAAAGCTGCCGCCCCAGCAGCGGCAGCGGCCCCGGCAGCGGCAAAGCCGGCCGCTGCCGCCGCTCCGGCCGCTGCCGCTGCCGCTCCTAAGCCTGCAGCGGCGAAGCCGGCGGCCGCTAAGCCCGCTGCTAAAGCGCCTGCTGGTGCTACGGTCAGTATCTAAAAGTTACCAATACCTTGCACCAGCCTACATGCCAGCTAACTGCCGACGTGCCGTAAATAGGGATGTGCCGGCGGCCCAGGTACAGGGCGCAGACTCTGGAGGAGCGCAAAAGCGACCCAGACCCTTTGATGATGCGGGGTACTTTAAAAATATAGGGGCTCCGAGGTTTTGACAGGGGTGTAAGCTTAGGCCCGGGAGATTATTATTCTATTCAGCTCAAACTTAATATGTACCCACAGCGCATCATTATCTTGATCTTGATTTAGGGGGGGGGGTGGAGGGGGGAGGTGCCGAGTTGGTTCGGGGGCGCAGTTATAGAAGCTATAGCACAAGAGCTACAAGAGCTACGATACAGGCTTGCCTAGTGTGAAGACCGCTGGAAGGATGTATTAATATTAAAGCGTAATCAGCACAAACTTTATATTATACCTACTTTTAGCTTTGATTCTTATACTGTCTGTTTTTGCTGCAAATAAATATTTTTTTCATTTTCATTTTTCATTTTCAATATTATGAATCTGAAAGTTTGTGAAGATGTTTGTAGGTATGTTTGGGTGGTTGTGGCTCGATCATGCCTAACAGATTTGAATGAAACTTTTAGTATGCTCGTATATAGCTTTTGTTCTGTAATAGTATACCTATAGGCTTGTTATAGGAAATATAGATAAATTTTGAAAATTCTCTCACCTATTTAAAAGCTACATGATCTAACTATTATCAGCGAGAAACTACATATTTTATTAGATATCTAAGAGGCAATATATTTTATTTAAAAAAAAATAAGTTTTTTTCTTAAATTGCAATAAGGTCACCTGGAAGCCGGAATGGACAGCTAGTTATATATAAGTTCTTCTCCAGCTGGCATCACAAAAGATTGGCGATCCGACCAAGACCATTTCTGGAAGTAGAACCGAACATCCGGTGCCCATGAACAAGATGCGAAAGCGGATCGCGGAGCGGCTGAAGGAAGCGCAAAATACAACCGCTATGCTGACGACTTATAACGAGTGTGATATGGGGTTAGTACCTATACCTACCTACCTAAATAAAAACCGGCCAAGTGCGACTCGGACTCGCGAACAAAGGGTTCCGTACCATTATCTATAAAAAAAACATGTTTGTTGTATGGGAGCCCCACTCAAATATTTTTTTTATTATATTTTTAGTATTTCCTGCTAAAGCGCCAACAGAAATACATAATCTGTGAAAATTTCAACGACGGACGGACGGACATATATCACTAATCTTTTTAAGTAGGTACCTACACCTATGCGAAGCGGGGGTGAACAGCTAGTAAGTTATAACTGTGAATCTGCTTTCAGTAACCTAATGGCGTTCCGTAAAGCTAATTTGGAGGCGTTCACGAAAAAATATGGCGTGAAGCTCTCCTTCATGTCTCCATTCCTGAAGGCATCCGCTAACGCACTGATAGACCAGCCTGTCATCAATGGTGTTATTGTGGGCGATAATATTATTTACAAGTAAGTAATACTAGTCATCATCTTCTTGTCCTTAACCCACTTTTTGTAGGGTCGGCACAACATGTTTCTTTCTTCCATGCTCCCGTATCGTCATCGCAGTATTCACACCTTTCCTACTCATATCCTCTTTCACGCAGTCTATCCATATCTTCTTAGGCCTGTATCTATCCACATTCGAAAGTCTTTTTGTAATACTATGCAATGCGATCTACGCCATGGTACGAATAACGCTGATGACGAAAAGCTTGGATGGATGAAATATTTTGATGTGGATTTAATTATCTATACCCTCCGTGTTAGAGGTAGGTCGTACTTGTGTTTTGACGTACCAGGTCTAATAAATACCACCTCCATCAAATACCAGGTTTAAAATACTTTAAAGTATTTGGTTTCAGCCAAACCAAAAAAATACTACAAAGTATAAAATACGTTGAAGTATAAAAATACGTTGAAGTATAAAAACACTTTCAAGTACAAAAATACTTTCAAGTACAAAAATACTTTAAAGTACAAAATACGCGTTCAAACTGTGACCTGGTACGTATTTTTTTATGCCTAAACCAGGTTTACAAACCTGGTCGAGTAAAAATTTATATGACAATATTCAGAAAATTCATCATTTCATTGATACTTCTCATACATAATGACCTGACATTGTTGGTTAGGTACCTCTAGGCTTTTAAATCTAGTTTTAGCTTATAAAAGCCGATCAATAAATCAATATTTTTATTTGTCAGAGACTTCGTGGACATATCCGTGGCAGTGGCCACACCCCGTGGCCTAGTGGTGCCGGTGCTGCGCAACGTGGAGTCGATGGACTACCCGCGTATCGAGCTCGCGATGGGCGCGCTGGCTGAGAAGGCACGTGGTGGTAAGTCCCCTCTTCAATTCAGAATTCTAAAAAAATTATCTTCTTGACTTCAGTGAATAAATGCTTTTTACAAGCTTTTATTAACTTGCAATGTATCTATGTATGTAACTATGTTTGTTAAGGTGGAATCTTGCAACTCAATTTTGAAGCAGTTATCCCCAACCGATTCAGCTGAAATTTTACATACTTAAGTAACTTCTGTGACAATGCAATAATATGGTGACAGCGAGCATAAAAGCTTGTCATTGAAAAATATTTTTCAACAGAAAACTTTATTTGACTGTGACTTTGAGCTAAGTAACGAAGAACAGGCGTACCTACCTCAGATTTATATACCTACCATCAAATTTATGTTAGATAGACATAATTTTACGTAGTTAATTGTAACGTTTTGCCGTGTTTCCTGGACGTCCTGGACTCCAAAGAATTGATCATCTAAGTTTTACTGGTATACAAAACAAAGTGCAATCAAAATTTAAGAATTTGTTGTTTGAATTGGAGGATTGTTTACGCGTTGTGTGGACGGGTCATGATATGAATGCGATTTATAGACCGTAGGTAGGTACCTGAGTATATAATTGGACATCTGCTGATTTTATGTTTCTCTCTCTCTCTCTCTCTCTCTCTCCAGGAAAGCTGACCCCGGGTGACATGCAAGGCGGCACGTTCACGATCAGCAACGGTGGAGTGTTCGGTTCACTGTTGTCTATGCCCATCATCAATCTGCCTCAGTCCGCCATCTTGGGCATGCACGGAATATTCCAGAGACCTGTCGCTATCAAGGGGAAGGTAAAAAACTTATATCTATCTACCTACACTATTTTACAGAAAAAAATGTTGTACTATGTAATTTTTGTATGTTTATGTGTAATGGATAAACAGAAAAACTATTGGACCCATTTTGAAAATTCTTTCACATATCAATAGCTTATTAGCGTGTAACGTAGGTTTTCCCAAATTCAGAGATCCCCACGAAAATTGCAATAATGTAACCTAAGGTATCAAAAAATTGCGTGTAATCTTCATTAGTAACCCCTGCGAAGTCGGGGCGAGCAGCTAGTCATAGATAAGGTTCAATGGTGTGGTGACCTTTTATGAACTACGTCACTAGAATACTACGTACTTATTAGGTACCATTTCAAGTTTCCCATTCAGGGCCTTCTCATACTCGGGGGAGCAAGGGCTGAAAGGTGCCCGGGCGCCGACGTATAAGTGGCGCTACACGGGGCGCCCTCGGAACCTCTCGGCACTCTATGGAGCCAAAAATGGGTGGGGATAGGGGTTAGGTTGGCACCCCGCCGCAACATAGGCTTGAGACAACTTTGTCCCCATTTGTTATGTGGTACCAAAATGTTTTTTTTTTGTTTTTAGGTGGAAATCAGGCCTATGATGTACCTTGCGCTGTCATATGACCACAGACTGATTGACGGTCGTGAAGCGGTGCTCTTTTTGAAGAAAGTGAAGTCAGGTGTGGAAGACCCGACATCAATTTTAGCAGGAATTTAGAATACCTGCTAAGTCTCATCGGAAATTTGTTTTTGACCGAAGTTTTTAGAGATTTTAATATTATTATGTCAGTGTATGAAGTTTATTTTTACGTTATCATAATGGCCGTATGTTGTTCAGAATGTAGTAAGTAGATAAATGTAAATAAATAACAGTTGTACCTATCTGAATGGTTTCTTTTTATTATCAACTAATAATGAATGATCACTGATGATAATATTGTATATAAATAAAATATGTTTGAGATAAAAAGACGAAATGGAGTAGATCACACAGATGGTAAAATTCTTGCTCTTCACAATAGTGATGAAAGATCTCTCGAAACCTCATCATCATAGTCTAATTAGGGGTACCAGGTCTTCTTCTTCTTTTCGTGTCAACAGGTAAAGGTACTCTTTTACCAAACTATATTTGGTTACCTTAGAAATCGATAGATTATGATACAAGAAATAAATATTAGTGAAATTTCACACAGCGCCATCTAGCCGCAAACTAAGCACAGTTTGTATTATAGGAATCCAGATAACTGATAGAATATGTACCTACCTAAGTAGGTACTTACGTAATAAATACCTATATATTTTTTTTAATATACAAAGTTCTTTTTGGTTTACCTACACTTTAAAACACCCAGACACGTTAATCAAGCAAATGTTTATCCTGGGTGGGACCAAACCCAAACCCTACTGCACAGAAGACAGCGCACAGAACACCTATAGAACCTCTCGGCACTCCATGGAGCCAAAAATGGGTGGGGATAGGGGTTAGGTTGGCACCCCGCCGCAACATAGGCTTGAGGCAACTCTGTCCCCGTTTGTTATGTGGTACCAAAATGTTTTTTTTGTTTTTAGGTGGAAATCAGGCCTATGATGTACCTCGCGCTGTCATATGACCACAGACTGATTGACGGTCGTGAAGCGGTGCTCTTTTTGAAGAAAGTGAAGTCAGGTGTGGAAGACCCGACATCAATTTTAGCAGGAATTTAGAATACCTGCTAAGTCTCATCGAAAATTTGTTTTTGACCGAAGTTTTTAGAGATTTTAATATTATTATGTCAGTGTATGAAGTTTATTTTTACGTTATCATAAATGACCGTATGTTGTTCAGAATGTAGTTAGTAGATAAATGTAAATAAATAACAGTTGTACCTATCTGAATGGTTTATTTTTATTATCAACTAATAATGATACCTACCTACCATGTTAATACAGACATTTGATGCTTAGTGATCATCACTGATGATAATATTGTATATAAATAAAATATGTTTGAGATAAAAAGACGAAATGGAGTAGATCACACAGATGGTAAAATTCTTGCTCTTCACATTAGGTAATGATGAAAGATCTCTCGAAACCTCATCATCATAGTCTAATTAGGGGTACCAGGTCTTCTTCTTCTTTTCGTGTCGACAGGTAAAGGTACTCTTTTACCAACCTATATTTGGTTACCTTAGAAATCGATAGATTATGATACAAGAAATAAATATTAGTGAAATTTCACACAGCGCCATCTAGCCGCAAACTAAGCACAGTTTGTATTATAGGAATCCAGATAACTGATAGAATATGTACCTACCTAAGTAGGTACTTACGTAATAAATACCTATACATTTTTTTAATATACAAAGTTCTTTTTGGTTTACCTAAACTATTTAAAACACCCAGACACGTTAATCAAGCAAATGTTTATCCTGGGTGGGATCGAACCCAAACCCTACTGCACAGAAGACAGCGCACAGAACACCTATGCAAAGCCAATACCTACTACATCTTACCTACACCTATTTCTCCCAAAAGGGAAATTTTCCGGGACGGACAATGGTAATGGCAGAGACACACTTCCGTGTCGTGTCGTGGCGCGACACGCCACTCGCGTGGGGTGGGTGTGCACACTACTGTGTCGTGTCGTGGCGCGAACCACAGAGTACATTATGCGCGAACACCTAGAAGAGAAATTGAAGGTTTTCATCAAAATTACTATCCAAATCAGAAGAAAACATTATGTATGTTTGAACCCTGCAATGAGCGCGCCCGTATACTCTGTGGAGCGCGCCACGACACGACACAGTAGTGTGCACACCCACCCCACGCGAGTGGCGTATCGCGCCACGCCACGACACGACACGGAAGTGTGTCTCTGCCATAGAATCACGTGATCGAAATCATCGAGCTGGGATCCGAACAATCGAATGATGAATTTTGGTAATCATTCACTCTATTCGTATTTCATTATTTCGTTAGTTCGTTGAAAGTACTCTGTGGCTGTGGTTCGTTTAACGTTCATTTCATTCATTCAATGGACTCCGTATAGTCCGTATTTTTATTATTCGGCGTGACATTGATTGGACGATGTTTTTAGTCAAAATCTTTCTATTTTCCTAATTGAAATGCAACAAATCTCATGAAATTAAAAAACTAATCAACGTGATCGTTAATGTGTTGTGTATTATGCAAAACAAAGTAACAAAATGAGGCGAGGTCATCCTGGCATTGGTAACTGGCGGGGAGATAATTCAAGACAATTCAGGCCTAGGGGTGGCGGGACGCCGCATTTTGGGCTTTCCAATTCTATTAGTCCATTAGAATTAACTAGGTAAGTAAATAGACCTAAAATATAAATTATATGCATTACCTCAGAATTACCGCGCCAATGTTAGTTAGGTAAAAACACATGACACATGATAAAAAAATAAGAAATTACAAACCAAAGAGCTACTTTTACACAGTAAAAAATCATAGATTTAGTATTGCGTCATCTCATAAATTGAAATTCTCCATATTCAGCATCATGCAATTTTATTTAAATTCTACCTTTCAGATTTCCGCCACCCGTGCACAGGTATAGAGGACCGCGTACTTACAATTCACATCAAACACACACAGATTCCGGACCATCTGATCATGAAAGACAGTACAGAAGTCAGAGTCACTCAAACAATCACCAATCACCAAGATTGCAGGAAAGAGGACATCATGCTAGTCAGGAAAGACAAATACTCCCAATACTCCATATGAAAGTACAGAAAAATAACCATGGAGGATCATACAACAAATCAAGCTACTTTGAGGGAAATAAATATAATACAAATAATATGGGTGATGTGGATCATAGACAGTCTGATTTAGATCATAGACAGTCTGATGTAGGTCATAGGCAACAAACCTTTGGGCCAAACCAAATATCTCCATGGGCCAATCCACCATTTGAAAGGAGAAGTTATCATAATGATAAGAGTCCGCATAAAACTCCTAAACATCACAGCATGGGTGATTCATTATTGCCCCTACCTGACTACACAGGCCACAGACCACCATCTTCTGACCATTACTCGGGAACTTCTGGCCCGAACAACAATAACAACCCATATTCTCATTCGGTAGATGATACTGTTGATATTGTGAGAAAGCGCCTTTTGAGTCGAGACTCCCAAGACCACTCTGACCCTCCGATAAATCAGAGAGAAATGGACACAGATTTGAGAAAAAATTTAAATGAAATCTATCATGACACCCCTCAAGAACAACCGGTCAAGAAGAGGATTCAAAGACAAATCAGGGCAAATTGTGATAAGATGAAAAACAAAATAGTTCATCAACTTTTCAAAATGGACAAAGGAAAGATCCACAAGTTGATGGACAACCCCAACTCATCATCAAAGTTTGAATATGCCATAAGCAGCTTAATAACAGAATCTCAGAATAGCTTCAATCGGCACATGAGAAGCGTGGCTGAGAAGTCACTGAGCACCACTAGTTCTAGCTCCGATTTCATTCATGATGATAAAAATACGATTTATGAAGACACTTTTCTAAGACAAATGAAAGGAGTTCTCGACCCACAAGATACAGTGCTGCTAGAAGACATCAAGCCTCTGGTTTTGGCTGAACTCAGCAAAGTTCTTTGTCTGGACGATTTTGATATGTGCGAGGGAATAGACAATCCCAGAAAATATCAACGAGACGAGTATTATAATGAGCCTGTTAATGAATATCCACATAATGCATTCTATGAACATGAACCAGAAAACAACCATGATGCTGAAGTCAGTGAATTGTATGAGGACAGAAAATATGATTTTTCACAACAGCCTACTTTCGAAGAGCCTACTCCACTTTTTGAAAGGCGACCTAAAGCTAAACAACTAGACTTCCACGCAGATCGATCTAGGTCTAGGAGTACTGAGAGCTGGCAGCCAAGAAGGAGTATTGACAACAATTCACTTCACAATAAATCAAATGAAGAAAACGCAAAAAAAAATGATGAGCCTCTGCCTCTCTTTGATGGAAACTCTGATCGACTTTCCGAGGACGATGATCCATTTGCTGATCTTGACAATCAGTACCATGTAGCTGTAGATCACAATTTTATTGGGCAAGATGAAGATGTTATCTCTACTACCCCTGATCATAGAGATAAAGTTAATTCTCCACAATCTCTGGCTAAATCTCCGCCTTCAAGTACCAGTAAAAACGTAAGATTGAGTCTTCCTCTCCCTGATACACCATCCGATAATATCAACCAAGAAATTGACACGCAGCTATTAAGTATTGCCAAATCACCGCTAAAACTATTTGTTAATGTAAAAGAAAACGAAAATGCCAAATCAAGTACTCTTAACGATAGTCTGGAACAAGACAACGCTGTTGAAAACGTGAAGGAGACACAAGAACCATCTTCAACAAAAGAAACTGATAGTGAGCCAGTGAAACATGCCAATGGTTCCGGAAAGCAGAATTCAAGAAAAAGGTCGGTTGACACAAAACCGTCGCATCGTAAAGAGAAACGCAAGAAAAGCTCTCACTCTGAAAGTCACGAAGCAGCTACATCCATTTTCAATATGTTTTACGACACTAAACCATCAGAAAAAGACAGCCAAAACATGGACAAAGTATATTCAGACAAATATGTAAAGAGAAAAGACAAAACACCTCAAACTACAGAGACACAGAAAAAACAAAACTCAAATACGAATCATTCCACTACAAGTCCAAAAGACGCAAGTAGTTGTGGTGCCGGAGACCAAACACCATCTAAGTTAGATAAAGTTAAACTTACAACTATAGATTTATTCTCGGGGGCTCCTAAACCAAAGAAAGGTAATGTACATCAAGCTCATAGGAACACAACTATTGCTCCCGACGAGATTAAAATCAAACCAGTTGTACCCACAGTGACATCATTTGCCCGTAAACTATCGAAAAGGCATATGGGAACACAAGTTATCAGAAAGGTACGAAACAAAGAATGCCAAACTTTAGAGCATAAAATAAGGGTAATTGGTACACAAACAGATCCCGTTCAATTTGTCAAAAATCATCAGCTGTCCACAGAGCCCTTGGAGAGAATGAAAGACATCGACATGGAGATTCAGATGTTGCTCCAAGAGAAATTTAAACTGTACAACTCAATGGAAACTAAAAATAAGGACACAATTGGCTGTAGCAGCACTATGGGTACTTTGGGTATGGCGGTGTTGAATGTCCCAATAGAATCTGAGGATACCGAAGATTCCATAGCAGATTCTATCGCTCAAGACTTCACCAATCTACCTGTAGAAGAGCTGGAACAGATTGCGATGGAAACACTAGAAGGTACAAAGATCACAAGTCCAATTGTTGAAAAAATTAATCGCCGACGAAAAGTTTCGGGTCAGCGTAAAAACTCTGAGAGTCCTATTTCGCGGAAGAAGAAAACCAAAACACCTAACATATCGCTACTCGAGCAAATCATCAGAGATGACAGACCTATTGAAGAAATCATTTCGCTACATGACCTTGAGACCACCCCTGTCAAAAGTAAAAATAAACCCACAAGACTGTCTAAGAAAAAACCATCAAAGCGATATAAATCAAAAGAGTTGATCGATCCAAAATTGTATAACTGTAAAGAGTGCTCAGTAGTACTACATCGTGTAGATATCAGTGCATACATAAAAGCAAGATCCGACCTTCTCAAAATTAAAATAAACCTCAAATCTATTAATATAGAAGATAATCACGAACCTGAGACTGAAACATTGAACCAATCCGAATCTACAGAGACCGTTTCTGAGTATCCTGAAAGACCTAGTCCGGCATCCACTCAGCCAAGCATAGTTGAGGAACCAGTGAATGATATACAGATAGATATGATGGAAGTTTGTGAAGATATTGTTATAGGGGATGAGATGAAGACTATTGCTGGTGCGGAGGAAAGAGTTCCCATCAGCGAAGAGATAATACTTGACAACAGTCAGTCGTCAGCTGATCATCCAGTGACCGAGATCACAGAAGGGGAGTGTAAAATGTTTGATTACTCTACTGATGATATTTTGAAGAGGGATTCGGTTACAGTCACGGGTAATGCCGATGCAGTATTAGCGATTGAAGTAAGTATGCTTAGAATAATGCACTATGCAATATGCACATGTGTTGGGCTTGCAACCTGTCATAATGCTAACTATTGCAAAATGTGGGCATGTGCCAAATATAATGTTTGGACGAGCTTCTGACTACCCCCACTAGACATCTTCAAAGGATCTAAGTGTCTGAAGATCAGAGAGGATGTCTACCGTACTTGGGGATTAAAGTCGTGATCAGCTTATAAGAACACTAACTGGTTTCCTCACGATGTTTTTGATGCGCATATAAATTTGTCGAACAGAAAAATCCATTGATGCACGCCGGGATTCGAACCCACGACCTTCAGATTGAAAGTCGAGGTACCTCCCACTCGGCCAACACGGCTTTTAGATTCTGTAATAGTTACTATGAAATAGGTATTCTCTAAATTCGATCGCTGTTCAGAGATCTGGAAATGAAAATCAGCTGGTTTTCTCGTACCAACCACGATAGTTTTATAGTTTATTTTATTTTTAGGGTTCCGTGCCCAAAGGTTAAAATCGGAACCCTATTACTAAGACTTCGCTGTCCGTCTCTGTCTGTCCGTCCGTCTGTCTGTCACAGGGCTGTATCTCATGAACCGTGATAGCTAGACAGTTGAAATTTTCACAGATTATGTATTTCGGTAAAAACTAAAAACAGAATAAAATAAATATTTAAGGGGGGCTCCCATACAACAAACGTGATTTTATTGCCGTTTTTATAGATAATGGTACGGAACCTTTCGTGCGCGAGTTCGACTCGCACTTGGCCGGTTTTTTATCGTTTTATTCTATGGCCAGTAACCTGTTTAATTCAATAATATTTCTATTGCAGTGCATAAACAACTCGTTCATAGCGGCATGCCTCGACGGAAATGTGTATCACTTCACGACTGACGGCCAATTGGTCAATACGCTTCGAGGGTCTAACTTGGCTGTCACCTGCCTGACTATTGTGAAGGAAAAGTATGGAACTACCGTCTACACCGGCTCATTGGACTCTCGGATACGATACTACGACTTGGATGTGAGTGTTTCATAAGACAAGAATAACAAATCCTACTAATATTATAAATGCGACAGTTTGTGTATGGGTTTGTGTGTGTGTGTGTTTGTTACTCTTTCACGCATTAAACTTTATAGTAATATACAACCCGGTCACAATATCTGTGCACCTGACCTCGTGACGTCATATCGGCGGTCTGGGTACGGGCGAGGCGGGAGAGGCGCCGCATTCCAGCGAGGTGCACAGATATTCTGACTGGGTTGTAGCTTATACATCAAAATAACACATAGGCTACTTTTTATCAAAGTACCACCCGTGCAAAGCCGGGGCGAGCAGCTAGTCCTACTAAGTAGTAGGTTTGTGTAATCTTGGGTACAGAAATAAATTTGAATTATAAATCCGAAAGTTGAGGATGTATGTGCCTCAATCACGACCAAACAGATTTGGATAAAATTTAGATTAAACATAGCTTATGTTCTGGATTAACATAGGATACTTTTTATTCTGATATCAGGCAAGCAAAGACGCTGGCGGAAGCTACTATCTACAGAGTGTATTAAAACCACTCCAAAAATCAGACACGGAATGTTCAGATTATACATCTTGATTGATTTAGTTAGTTGAAAAAAAACCGTAAACAAAAGTGATCAATTTGTCAAAATTGATGAATTACATCATTTTTACTTGTCTTTACATACTGAAAGTTCGAAACGTCGTATTTCCATCTTCTTTTTGTTTCGCCTTTTGATCAAATGCATGTTGTTTCAGACGGGACTGGAGAAGGGCCCGGAATGCAACGTGCTAAGTCCCATTCAGACGATGGACCGTGCGTGGGACACCGTCTTCGTCGGCACAAGGACTGGTTTTGTGCTGCAGTTTGAATGCAAGGTATCTGATTGTTTGTTCATGTTATTATAGGATTGCAGTAATTATCTGTAATTAACAAAAAAAACCCGGCCAAGTGCGAGTCGGACTCGCGCACGAAGGGTTCCGTACCATAATCTATAAACGTTTGTTGTATGGGAGCCCCTCTTAAATATTTATTTTATTTGGTTTTTAGTATTTGTGGTTATAGCAGCAATAGAAATACATAATCTGTGAAAATTTCAACTATCTAGCTATCACGGTTCATGAGATACAGCCCTAATACAGTCGGAAGGAAGGAGAGACGGACAACAAAGTCTTAATAATGGGGTCCCCTTTTTACTTTTTGGGTACGGAACCCTAAAAATCGCGTTGTTTATAATTTATATACAACATGTAAAAGTCAAAGCAATAGTAACATTGTGTTGTACTTTTGGATTGGTTGGTTGCGGGTTAAAATAAAATATGTTTTATTTACAACCAGGATATACTATACATGTATATGATGAACATAGATGCTGTGTGTGATGTGTGTCTGGGTGTAATAAATACCAAGTATGTAGTTACTCTGTTAGTTATCTAGTTCCCATTGAACAAGCTTCACTTAGTTTGCAATAGATGGCTCTATGTGAAATGTCCAATACCCAATCACGAGGCAGTGTGTTCAGCCAAGTTCAAAGAAAAAGGAACAGGCGATATTTACCTAATATAATGATAATTTTCAGAACAACATGCTAATACCAGTCAGCACAGTCAAGTTCTCCGAGCAGTCGATCCTGGCGCTCCGAGCCATGAAAGAAGGCCCACGAAAAGTGCTCCTAGTCGCCGCACGTTCAGACAACGTCACCATAAAAGACGCCCAGACTGGTCTTCTACTGAGGACGTTAGAAGGACCTAAAATGACAGTCTACTCGTTGCTATTTGAAGATGGGAAGGTGTACTGCGGGACGAGCAGTCATCAGATCCATGTTTTTGATTATGCGGTGAGTACAAGCGATACTGCAAAATGTGGGCATGTGCCAATGGTAATGTTTGGATGTGCCTCTGACTAACCACTTTAGACATCTTCAGAGATCTGAGAGGGTGTCTACCATACTTGGGGGTTACAGTCGTGATCTTATACATCTTATACAAGCGATAGGATTGCAACCTATTCCATATAGAATGTTAACTACTGCGAAATATGAGCTTTTGCTTTTGCCTAAAATTTCAATGTTTTAGAGTGCATGGAAATCTAAAAGGATGTCTACCGGACATGGGGAATAAGTCCTAATAAAAAAATATATTTACTGAAAAACTGTCACAATATTTTCGTACTACGAGGTAAATTTAAATATGTTTTTATTTATTTAAACTACTTTCGCGAATTCCCTACAAAAACAGTATAAGCGTCCGGAAAATGGTGATAACGCGGTAAATAACCTTTTGAATATCGTTATAAAATAACAAATATAGAGGTTTTACGTAGAATACAGGAAAAAAGGTTCCTATTAACAACGATTGAGAACAGAAGAGGAAAGATGGTTAGCCACCTTATACGGCACGACAGTTTTATAAAGACTATAATGGAAGGGAAGAGAGGAAGAGGAAGTCCACGAATAAGCTACATGAGCCAGATAAAAGAGAAAATAGCTGTCGTGTCGTATAAGGAAGTTAAGGAGGCGGCGCTGGAGAGAAACAGATGGAGTTATATATACAGTCGTGGTCAACTAATTAGGGACATGCAAGATAGTGAAGAACAATAACCGGTTATGTACATACAAATATAAAACCCTATTGATTTCTCAGTAACTATTATTTGCATAATTTGGTCCGATTATTATGCTTTAAATGGCTGTAAATAAAATAATAAATAAATAGAAAAAAGTATTTAATATCAAAGGTTGAACATGTATTCAATTTTAAGGTATAATTCTGTAGCTGGACATTTAATTAAGGACAGTAAACTATAATGAAAAATAGAGTTAAACAAAACTAATAATCTGCAGTATTATAATATCTTTAACAGCTCCATTTTATTACGTGTAAAATCAGTACCCAGTAGCAAAACCTTTGTTAGTAATTACCGCTTGACACCGATGTGGCATAGACATTATCAGTTTCTGGCATGTTTCGACAGGAATGTTTGCCCATGCCTCACAAAAAGCTTCATTAAGTTCATCTAAAGTTGTGGTACGATAAGTGGCTACTTTTTTCTTGATTTCGTGCCAAAGGTGCTCGATTGGGTTAAGGTCCGGGCTATTTGCTGGCCAATCTAGCACCGATACTGACTGACTGGTAAGAAACGACTTGACTGAACGGGCGGTATGTTTCGGGTCGTTATCATGCTGAAACGTCCATATAATAGGGAGATGCTCCTCAGCATAGGGAAGCATCGTTTCCTCCAATATTGCCTTGTATTGATGTTGGTCTAAGTTACCCTGAACTTTCCTCACAGGTCCCACTCCACGTCCAGAAAATGAACCCCACATTTTAATGTTTCCACCGCCATGTTTCACCTGCTTTTTTGTGAATCTTGAGAGAATAATACATGTTGCCATTGGGCGTAGGTCCAATGTCCATATTTACGTGCAAACGCCAAACGAGCATTTCTATGTTCTTTCTTCAACAACGGTACTTTGCGAGCCACTCTTCCGAACAACCCTGCTTCTACCAGACGTCGTCGAACGGTCCTCGCTGAGACACCAGCTCTTTCGTCTGTCCCAAACACTTCGTGTTTAATTAAAATAGAGCCTAGAAACGGATCTTTCTTAGCTAACCTGGTTATCATTCTATCTTCTTGCGTGTGCATTACCCCAGCAAAATGTTGGCTCTAATCAGGATTTGATGTATGCAGTAATATAGACCATGGTTTCGTGTAATTGTGACCGAATTTTAGAATTTGGGTGTCCACAGGCAAAAAACATATTAATTAAATACACATTCTGCTGCGGTAACGTTACCGCAGCAAAATGTTATCGAAATAATGGATGTATCCAAAAAGTAATTAGTACGTTGGGTAGCTAAAATTTGTGTGCGCTTATGAGCCAAAAATTTAACTCTGTGTGTCCAAGGACTCCAAAGATATTCAGGATTTTGTTAAGTATGGCGAAACTTTAAAGTCATTTTACGAGAGTTTTACATAAGTGAGAGAACTGATATGTTTTACACAAAAAAGAGTATTACAACAGCTAATTATTTTGAATTTTTCAGCGAATTACAGCGAGTGATTTCAGAAATATAAATGAAAACTCAAAAACAAACCATAACCGACAAACCCGACTAACAACGAAAGACACTTACAAGGTGGCGCTACGGTACATGATGGCGACCTTCGCACATTGTTCGCACTATAATGAAGTAACTGATATTTACCATAGTACAACATGTTCTGGAAAATAGTAGCGCAATGTTTTCAGTGCCATCACGAGCATTTTATTAATAATCTATGTAGGTATAGACCTGCAGGCTTTATACCTACCGTAAAAATCGATCTTCGTTTTTCGATTTTTATTAAGTATCTACCAACCTACCAGAGCTCTAAACATTGATCGATCAATGTAACTACCTATGAATAAAGTCGAGGTTTCTACTAGTGGCCTATAAATTCATGTTTAGTTATACCTATATTAGTTATACCTATAACTAAACATGAATTTATAGGCCACTAGTAGAAACCTCGACTTTATTCAAACAGCAACATAGGTAATTATTTTTAGGTTACCTTTATATGACGCATTAAAATGCATTGTGGGTTTTCAGGCAAAACCCGTAAAATTTATTTCATAGTAGGTAACTATTATGAAATAATATACTTTACGTATTCAACTCTATGGTTCTTTATTAGTTACTATGAAATAGGTAGTTACATTGATCGATCGACTTAATAAAAATCGAAAAACGAAGATCGATTTTTACGGTAGGTATAAAGCCTGCAGGTCTATACCTACATAGATTATTAATAAAATGCTCGTGATGGCACTGAAAACATTGCGCTACTATTTTCCAGAACATGTTGTACTATGGTAAATATCAGTTACTTCATTATAGTGCGAACAATGTGCGAAGGTCGCCATCATGTACCGTAGCGCCACCTTGTAAGTGTCTTTCGTTGTTAGTCGGGTTTGTCGGTTATGGTTTGTTTTTGAGTTTTCATTTATATTTCTGAAATCACTCGCTGTAATTCGCTGAAAAATTCAAAATAATTAGCTGTTGTAATACTCTTTTTTGTGTAAAACATATCAGTTCACTCACTTATGTAGAACTCTCGTAAAATGACTTTAAAGTTTCGCCATACTTAACAAAATCCTGAATATCTTTGGAGTCCTTGGACACACAGAGTTAAATTTTTGGCTCATAAGCGCACACAAATTTTAGCTACCCAACGTACTAATTACTTTTTGGATACATCCATTATTTCGATAACATTTTGCTGCGGTAACGTTACCGCAGCAGAATGTGTATTTAATTAATATGTTTTTTGCCTGTGGACACCCAAATTCTAAAATTCGGTCACAATTACACGAAACCATGGTCTATATTACTGCATACATCAAATCCTGATTAGAGCCAACATTTTGCTGGGGTAATGCACACCTTCTTGCGGAGTTGTTTTTCTCGATCTTTTTGTTCTGGGCACATTTAAATCTGTGTTATTGTGTCTGACATGTTGCACTGCATTGTATACCATAGTTTTTGAACAATTTAAATGTTCTGCTATCCTTCGGTATGGCCAACCATGCTCGACAACAAACTTCATGATAATTTTTCGTAGTGTTGGATCGCAACTTTTATTTTTACCCATTTTTCTTCAAAATATTTTTCAAAACTTAAAATAAATATCGGGATTGCCGCCAAAACTACCACGAAACAATAAGAGAAGAAGTAAAAAAGTATTGAGATTCAAATTTTGAAAATAGAACGCAATATCTCAGTGTCCCTAATTAAATGGCCAGCCAGCATTATTTGAACAAATAGCACTACGATAATCTATCAGCTATACTGTAAAGAGGTTTAATGTTTAAGAAGTTGTTATTGTTTGTATAATCGGGCACATAAATGACTAATTATACTTACATGTAAGAGATATGGAATATGGTTTAGACTCGTTGGAAAATAAAAAATAAATTCACAATTCGGTTTAACCAAAGAGTGTCCCTAATTAGTTGACCACGACTGTATATATGGATCTTAAGTTAGAAGGAATCGTTATGACAATTCTTGTTTTCATTTTAAACTAAGCTTGTTATCTTTATTCCAGAGTGGAGCCCACGTCCACGCGCATTCGGGGGGTAAAGGCGCGGTCTGTCTGCGCGCGACAGGCGGGCTAGTATTCGCGGGCTGTTACGATGGCTGCGTTTATGTGTATCGGGAGGGTGAGACCCGCCCTTTAGCACAACTTCGCGGACCCGCGTTGATGCTGCTTTCGCTCGCTATACAAGGCACTAAGGTAATCTACAAATAATATTTTAATATGTAACTAGCTGTCACGACAGACGTTGTCTTGTCAAATTTCAATAATCCCACAGAAAAAAGCATTTTCAGTTTTTCCTGAACTTTATGCCACCCTTATCACATAAACGACTGATTCTCATATACCTGCCAAATATACACAAAAAAAACATAAATATCGGAGGAGTTTGGTTAAGAACACTGTGACACGAGAATTTTATATATTAGAATAAACTCGAAAAAAAATACAGCAAATTTTATTGATCAGTTTGAAGCCGGGAGCCCACATAATATATAGGGTCTATTAAAACTATTTTAAAACTAAACTGCAAGTATCATGAATTGATTGATTATCACCGAAAAACTATTATATTTTTATCTTGGTTATATTTTCTAAAATGATGATTATTTAATCTATGTAACAATTTAACTTACTTAATTCAAGTAACAACTTAACTTTGGTTGGCGTTGTTATTATTATCATGGAATGTCTGAAAAAAGATTTTCGACACTTTTCTTTTCCTCATTTGTAAAACATAAATATTTTTTGTTACAGATCATTGCCGGCTACAAAGATAGAAGTTTGTACATTTGGAAAATACCTCTAGGTGTCCTTCAGGAAATGATTTTATAAATTAGCTATAAGTGTTGTAGATATAATCTCACCATTTACCTTTAGTTGGATATTATGTTAACACTATTTTTGTCTAGTTATATCAGTGTGTACATAAATAAAAGATGTTTTATGGAAATGCTGCTTCACTTATTATCCTACTTCTGCCGTTGCTTTAGCTGCTAATCTCAACAGTTTTTAGAATGATTCAAAAACTTTTATATAACAGCTTTTCAAGTTTTTAGAGCAGAGCAGAAACAGTAGATGTCATCAGGGTATCACAATACAGAAATAGATCTGCCTGTATTCTGTAGGACCGATGGTCTTGCGGTCAATTATGATAATTGATTTTCTGACTTGAATCGTAAAATCGTAAATGAATAAATATCACCAGCATGCCGAAGTAATTTAAAAATGCTGTGAGTGATTAAAAAGATTGGCTATCTACAAATCAGTGAACGTGCAGCTTTACTTATTCAGATTTGTTTGAACGACGCCATCTAGCGTTGAATAGCCACACCTGATTACCAATAGGGATGAGGTAGTAGTCAAATACCGTAATCTTCCGATTCATAGTCGATTTCTAATCATGAACGCATTTTTAGTTCTGCCAAGTGGCACTCCTGTTTAAATTTCTGACTTACGTCAGTCAGTGGGTGTTTCAGGCGGCCATTGTTCTACGTATTTAGAAATATTGAATTTTTTTGCTGTTTTGTGCTGGAAACAAAGAAGAAAACTAGTTTGAAATACACAGCATATCTTAGTTTTGGAGAAGATACACACACAGTACAAATATGAATCCAGAATAGTGAGTATTACGTTTTTATTTGATACGATTCAGAAACTGGGATGGTTGTAAAAATCTTTATTTTTTGCACGTTCATTGTCTTTGCACACTCATTTTCTGTTATAACACCAGCACAGAAGATACCAGAGATTCATAATAACTTCTTATTGAAAAATGATTAACGTAAATCTGGTGACTCATTCCGCAATCGTGGTCATACATTACTATCGGGGCTTTCTTGAAAACGTAATTGGGATGATAAATGGCGTATTACGGGTCTTCGGCCGTATGAGCTTTTCCTTCATCGATAAATCATGTTGCTATTGATATTCGCTACGCGCGATATGTTCATGCCTTTGTTCGAAGGGAGGATGAAGGTAGGTACGCCTCTTTTACGCTGCTCTTTTGACTATAACAGAGTGTAATGACGCGTAAAGTCCTTTGTTGCCCCTTATCTGACTGTAGTGTTGAAGCCTTAACATAAACATTGTTATTTCAGCGACTACCTCTTCAAGCTACTGTTGATTGGTGACTCTGGTGTAGGCAAGTCATGTCTGCTTCTCCGATTCGCTGACGACACTTACACGGAAAGCTACATCAGTACCATTGGTGTGGACTTTAAGATTAGGACTGTAGAATTAGATGGAAAGACAATAAAGTTACAAATATGGGACACAGCTGGACAGGAGAGATTCAGAACAATCACTTCCTCATACTACAGAGGGGCACATGGAATCATCATTGTTTACGACTGCACAGACCAGGTGAGAGATTTTTGACTACACTACACACAAACACAAAAAATATTAAAATTATTAAAAATTATAAACACAAAAACAAAAAATAGGCCTTCACTTATGACAGTTCAATACAGATGAATGAAATTTGTGTTCTTTGTAGCGGTTTTACTATAAGAATTTGCTGCTTTAGAAGCTGTTTGACTTTTAAATGTTGTTGAGAATTTGATGAGCAATACAATGGCATAAAAAAGTCAGTTTGCAAAAAGTGGATCTTGCTAGTTTTGCTATAATATGACTTGTATGATTATTATTGGTACAAAAACTTATTACTATTTGGTATCTAGAACTGACTTGATACTGTGTTACCAAGTTTTAAATTGTCTACAAAATAGTAAAAATATTGGAGCTTGTCTAGAAACAGCTGTTCACATAATACCATCCATCAAAATTGACAACAAAGAAACATGAGTAACTTAACTTTACATAATATGTTTCTTTAGCTGCATATAATGTCTTTGTGTTTGAAATAAGGGTCATTGTTCCAAGTCGTGGCCTAGATTTTTAATATAGATCTTGAAATTTAACTGACCTCGATGCTCAGTCAGTAGTCGCTCTGCGCTGTAGGTTGTGGGTTTGATTCTCATAATCATGGATGCTTATTCTGGGTCTAGGTGTTAAAATGTATTTTATGTATGTATGTGTATTTACAAAAAAGTTTGTAAGTATTTATCAGTTATCTGTTTCCCATAGTACTTATACTAAAAAACTGTCAAAAAACAACCATTTTTTTTTTATTCAATTGCTTTTTTATACACAATGGTAACTTTTACCCCTCCAAATTCTACAGACTCAAAGAGACACACTTTAAATGTAAAGAAATTAAATAATGAAATGAAAATTATTTATTTGATACACACAAACACACACAGAAGATACAAGATAAACACGTATAGGCTACTTAATGATTGTAATTTGTCACTCTATATTCTACAATTGCAAAGAATGATAGCAGACAAGTTTTTGACCGTGAATACATA
This sequence comes from Hydriomena furcata, assembly GCA_912999785.1. Taxonomy (NCBI): domain Eukaryota; kingdom Metazoa; phylum Arthropoda; class Insecta; order Lepidoptera; family Geometridae; genus Hydriomena; species Hydriomena furcata. Next base: position 9,695,319 of record OU538839.1, read on the forward strand.
AACAATCCATATCTACCTGTGACCTTAAGATCTTAATTAGGTGTTGTTCAAGGTCAGTTCTTTATCACTAGTGCAAGAAATACTGCTTAGCTAAGCTCAAACCAATAGTACTAGAATGATAATGATTTCATACATAATATCCCAAAAACCTATCTGTCCAAATTCCCGACCTTCCGAGGTACCCCAACTAATCATCCCCATGTATGTCTCAATACATTTCGTAGTGAAGTACATATTTCTAAATTAGTTGAACAGTAAACTATTTGAAAAAAAAAGAATAGTTAAAATGCTCATCATCTTCCTGCCCTAATCTCACTTAAGTGGGGTGTACTTCTTCCATTTCCCTTTATCAGCCGTCATCTCATCACTCAATCCTTCCTTACCCATGTCATCTTTCACACAGTTCATCCATCTTTTCTTTGGCCTACCTCTACATCTACATCCATTCACACAACGTTCTTCTCATTATTACTTTCTTCACTCCTCATAACATGCCCGCCCATACCACAGTAACCTATTGCCCCTCATCTTTTCATCGGTTAAAATAATAATAATAATCGTAAAAAAGTTGTATGCCCTAAATAATATATAAATAAAACTCGCTAAACTATTTTTATTTCCTTGTTGTAACAGGCAACTGCTTTTCTGTCCTTGGACAGCTTGTGTATTGATTATTCACTTTACTTCCTAAATACTGTAACACTTTTAAGAACAAGGTTCGGACATAATAAAACTAGAATGCAGAATATTAGTGGACATTTCACACAGTGCTTGATTATGCTTATTATTTACTTCTAATAAACAGGGTGTCTGTCTGAAAACACAGGTAGGGCTACCTATAACATGTTTATAATAGCTTTTGTCTAATAAATTGATTCACTCCAGAGAAAAAAATATTTAGTTTTTCTAACATCTTTCACAGGACAGCAATTTACTGTGTAATTTTTTATTAACTTTACCACAGGATTCTACAATGAATCAAAAACAGTTATATATCCTATTTCCTTTAATATTATTAATTTGCAATTTTTTGAGGATATTGCTGCAATTGCAGGATGAATTAAATCTCTACCCTGTAGCCTTATTGGCTTTAACTGATAAATTATTTAAAATTTTTACATGAGGCTGTATCATGTATTTATTTATTACCTTTTCTTTATTTTGTTATGTGTACCTACTTTTAAAAACTTATGTCAAATTCTTATTGTATCTTTAAAAACTTTCGTGTGTTGTACCGTATACATAACTAGCAGAACCGCGACAGACGTTGTCCTGTCCAAATTGCGGTAATCACATAAAGTAACGCACGTTGCTATGACGACTGATGTCATCACGGATGTCAGATTTTTTGCACACCAGCGCCATCTATATTAAAATCATCCCTTATGCGTTTTTTTTTTGGGGATGTTTTATATTAGTAGGACATAATGTCAAAACGAGAAATTATGTATACTATACATAATTTCGCGTCAGCAGTAAAAGAAAAAAACAATGAGATTTTTACACTTGTGACATTATTAGTGTGCTTACGCAATAAGGTTGCTGGCTCAACCGACTAACCAACTTAAACCTACTTAAAACAATATTCACGAATACAATAAATAGGATCACGATTTTAATCCTCAAGGACGGTAGACATCTTTTCGGCTTTCTAGGCACTCAGATACTTGAAGATGATTAAATGGGTTAGTCGAAGGCAAAACATTATTTATGGCACATGCCTCTATTTTGCATTAGTTAGCATTCCTATCGTGATAGGTTGCAAGCCCATTGTTGCTATTGATCTAGCACCATCCTAATCCTAATCTATAATCACTACATAGTATAAAGCAAAGTCGCTTTCCGCTTCCCGCGTCTGTATGTATGTATGTTTGCTTATATCTTTAAAACTACACAACGGATTTTGATGCGGTTTTTTTTCATTGAGGAGGAAGGTTTATATGTATAATACATGCATAATATAGTAGAGAAACACTGATAATTTTAGAGGTTTCTAATGTGATGTCGTAAATTAACACATTTTTTTGCGCTTACATTGCAAATGCTGGCTGAACCCCACGAGTAATATCAAAATAATGTACTACAGTATTGTACACCTTAAAAACGTCTACAAAAAAGTCCACGATGGTATTAGAAATGTCTTGCGCACAGCGAAGCGGGCACGGGTCAGGTAGTACTCGTATAAAAATGAATTGCTGTATGTGTTGCTAAGCGCATATCTCGAGAGCAGCTGAACCGATTTCGCTAATTATTATTTTTTTGTATTCGTTATACAGCTAGTAATATTATAAATGCGAAAGTTTGTGAGTTTGTATGTTTGTGCCTCAATCACGTTCAAACGACCCAACGGATTTGGATAAAGCTTATTTTAACTTTAAATTAGTAATAACCACGATAGTTTTATTTCTTTAATTCTATAATACCTACATAGCTTATGTCCTGAAATAGCATATAGATAGGCTACTTTTTATATAGCTGTGGGCGGAAGTTAGTTATCTAATATATAAAACACAAAAATGTTTCTTCCTACGTCCGTTAAAGAGTCACAAAAGCTAGACAGATTTTAATCAAAAAAAAAATTGGTAATGCGTAATAAAATGAGATATAAGCGGATGAAACCACTAGTAATTAATAATTATGTTAGATCTAGTCTAGAGTAAGATAAAAACCGGCCCAGTGCGAGTCAGACTCGCGTATGATGGGTTCCGTACCATTATCTATAAAACAAGTTTGTTGTATGATGGGAGCCCCACTTAAATATTTATTTTATTCTGTTTTTAGTATTTGTTGTTATAGCGGCAACAGAAATACATAATCTGTGAAAATTTCAGCTATTACGGTTCATGAGATACAGTCCTGTGACAGACAGAAAGACAGCAAAGTCTTAGTAATAGGGTTCCGTTTTTACCCTTTGGCTACGGACCCCAAAAAAAGATAACTTACATTTTTACCTATCACATTATGTGTAAAGTGTTCCATTAGCATTGTTTACGAATTGGGTGTTGATGTTTTGGCTCAATGCCAGCATCTTGAACCCATTATCTATGCTGTGCATTTTAATGATCAGTTTGTGTCTTGTCTGGAGTGATGTTTGAATTTGTTGAACGAGGTTACGGCTTTGAAGTGATCTTGACTTTACATTTATTTACGTGAAATGGGGCGAAGTGATACACAAAAATCAAAACACTTGTTAGTTGTTAGTGAAAAATACTAAAATCGTATCAAAAAAATCGGCCAAGTGCGAGTCGGACTCGCGCACGAAGGGTTCCGTACCATTATCATAAAAAACGGCAAGAAAATTACGTAAAATTAAAAATACGTATGGGAACGCCCCACTTAAATATTTATTTTATTTTGTTTATAGTATTTGTTATAGCAGCAACAGAAATACATAATCTGTGAAAATGTTAACTGTCTAGCTATCACGGTTCATGAGATACAGAGACAGACAGACAGCCGGACAGCGAAGTCTTAGTAATAGGGTTCCGTTTTTACCCTTTGGGTACGGAACCCTAAAAATAGGACCACGACTGTAATCCCCAAGTAAACATCAGTAAACATCCTCTCAGATCTCCAGACGCTTAGATCATTTGAATGTGTCTAGTGGGGGTAGTCAGAGGCACGCCCAGACATTATATTTGGCACATGCTAAAATTTTGCAGTTGTTAGCATTCCATACGTGACAGGTTGCAAGATCATAGCCGCTTAAAATAATTCTAACTGGTTTCTTCACGATGTTTCCCTTCACTGATTTTGAGAACGTGTTAATATAAATTAATGTATTTCTAATATGTCATCATTACACTTCAGGATTCCTTCAGCAACGTGAAGCAGTGGCTGGAGGAGATCGATCGTTACGCGTGCGATAACGTGAACAAGCTGCTCGTCGGTAACAAGTGCGATCTTACCACCAAGAAGGTGGTAGACTACACCTCTGCCAATGTGAGTAACTCTTACACACATAACAATAATCCGTTTATTTCCAACTTTTGGGTACAATGTTTGGCCCAACAAAGTTTACATGATGTCCCGCAGTTCATCGTGCCTTTTGACATAAGTATAATACATACATCTAATATACTTAAAATTATTTTCAAATATTGTATATACAAAATTTCATAAAAACGGCTACCTATTTTTATGATTTTTTTGTGCATATTTGGTAGGTATGAGAATAGGTCGTAGGGTATTTTTTATACGTCTAAGTGATAAGTGCGGCATGAATTTCGGGTAAAACTGAAAGTGTTTTTTTCTGTGGGATTATTGAAATTTAACAGGACAGCTTCGGGGACAGCTAGTAAATACATAAAATCACGCCTGTTTCCCTGAGGGGTAGGCAGATATCACGGCTTTCCACTTGCTACGATCCTGACATACTTCTTTAGCTTAATTTACTCTCATCATATTCCTCGTACATACTCGTCGGTTTAGAGTACTCTTGACTTGGCCTTTTTCTAAAACGTCACCAATTTGGTCCAAGAAAATACGGTCTTCCTTCTTTACAAACTTTCTTAAGACGAGTAATACATTTTTTTGATGAATGCAGAATCGTCGTTTCTCAATAACCGCAAAATATACAGTTCTGTTTTTATGACAAAGATAACATAAGGATTTAATCTAGATAAATTATAGACAGAAACACGATTGGTGTAACTTTTCTCGATAGATTCATTTTACAAAGTTGGCTCTTCCAAAACACAAATTTCGTTTTTACTCAAAACTATGAACAGCTAAACAGTTAATTTTTATGTAATTCGTTAGATAATCATACTAGCTACATTAATTAAATACAGATTCGTTTTAAGTTTGATGGATTACAAGATAATGCGATTTTATCACTTTTTCCGTCTTATCCGGGTAGACTCAGCCCATACAAAAAGACAAAAATTTCAAACATCACCTTAACTAAGTAATTCTTAGTAATTGAAATGAAATAGCATCCCGACTGTAAGTTTGACTGTAACTTCTGTTTTTAAGTGTTTTATGTATGAAATACATTTAATTATGTTTTATCATACCTAAACCTAATAAGGAATTAGTATAATATGGTAAACATGAAAGCATTTGGTTATGTAGGTACCATAAATGATAATTTAATTTACCTTGATAAAATTAAATGATTATCCTTTAGGTATAGGGACAATTCAATGATATTGTGAAATTTGAACCATTATATTTGTTTGTTCATGTGTTTCTGCAATAAAACTTTTATTTATATAGCTTATCTTTTATATATTCACTTTGCTATAATAAGTATTTTACAGTCGCATACATAATATTGATATTCTGTATCATGAGTACCAGACACTACAAGTACTATGGTACCACCCATCGACTACATAGCCTAAAGTCGATGGTACCACCATGCAACCCAGAACCATCTTTGGTCACGTTCGTAACGAACAACATACAACAAGATAACATAATATGCGATGGTTGATGCTTGGAAGCATCGCCATCTGCTTGTTGTGCAAAAAACCGGACAAGTGCGAGTCGGCCTTGCGCACTGAGAGTTCCGTACAAACTTCTTATAGGTTTTCCTGTAATCTATAGGTAAAGAAAAAAATCGTAGTAGTTCGGAGATAATGGGTGGGAGGGGATGGAGTGACGGACAGACAGACACAAGACTGATCCAATATTTTGATGACGAAACTTTTCTCGATAGATTTATTTTCCAAAGTTGGCTCTTTAGAAACACTAGTTTCGTTTTTAATCAAAACTATGAATAGCTAAATAGTTCATTTTTATATAATTCGTTAGATAATCATACTAGCTAAATAAATTACAGACAGTTTCTTTTTAAATTTGATGGTTTTCGAGATAATGCTGTTTTATCACTTTTTCCGTCTTATCCGGGTAGACTCAGCCCATACAAAACGTATCAAAAATGTCACTTATCACCTTAAAACAAAAATATTTCTGCCTTCCAGCAATACGCCGAACAACTAGGCATACCGTTCCTGGAAACATCAGCGAAGAACTCCACGAACGTGGAGCAGGCGTTCATGACGATGGCGGCGGAGATAAAGGCGCGCGTCGGCCCACCCTCCACTGGGGCTGCGCCTGCGGGCGGCCAAGTGAAGATCGACCAGGGGCATCCCATCGAAACCGGCAAGTCGTCCTGCTGCTGAATACAAGCGAGCGGTGAGTCCCTTTCTAATGTTTGCCCCATGTTTCCATACCATTTTCCTCATCACATCTACGTATATTTTAGCCTAGGGGCCGTCCATTAATCACGTGATGTTTTTAGCATTATAAAATGAGTTTTAATTTTAAAAAATTGTTAGTTTTGTATATCTGCTGTTTTTGGTCTAAGTCTTAGAGGCCTTTTAAAAAAATATATTGATGGTTGTGTGAAATGTCACACAACGCCATCTAGCCCAAAACTAAGCAAACCTGTAGTATGGAAACCAGATAACTGTAATTACATACTAATGTTTGTCCTAGATGGGAATCGGACCCACATTCTTTTAACATTATTCCATAATAAATAAATATTGGCGGACTTTACACACAACACCATCTAGCCCCAAACTAAGCAAAGCTTGTACTATGGGAACCAGATAACTGATAGAATACTTAATTACTTTTTTTTTTTGTAAATACATACATAATATACATAGTAACACCCAGACACAGAACAAACATCTATGCTCATCACACAAATGTTTGCCCTGGGTGGGGAACGAACCCACAACCTACAGCGTAGAAGGCAGAGTTACTACCAACTAAGCTGTGAGGCCAGTCAAAAATCAATCAAACTAGAGCTTATACAAACTCGCATTAAGGTGATAAGTAAAATTTTTGACATTTTGTATGGCGAGTCTACCCGGATAAAACGGAAAAAGTGATAAAACTGCATTATCTCGAAAACCATCAAATTTAAAAAGAAACTGTCTGTAATTTATTTAGCTAGTATGATTATCTAACGAATTATATAAAATGAACTGTTTAGTTATTCATAGTTTTGATTCAAAACGAAACTAGTGTTTTTGAAGAGCCAACTTTGGAAAATAAATATATGGAGAAAAGTTTCACCAATCGTGATTTTGTCTGTAATTTATCTAGATTATATCCTTAAGTTATCTTTGTCTTATAAAACAAAACTGTATGTTTTGCGGTTATTGAGAAAAAACGATTCTGCATTCATCAAACACATTAATTACTCGCCTTATAAATTACGTGCTAATTGAAGTATTACTGTTTTTTTTTCAGGCTGGCGGCAAAACGCAATGGGGCGAAACACGCGGGCGCCGGCCACCAACGCCTCCGAAACTAAATGCAATCCACACACCGCATCAACAACACTGCGATGCGACACTAACCTCTTCCACGTCCGGCAAATCGAACCGACTGCGCCACACAATAAAGACTATATTAGCTTGCACAGTAGTCCGACCACGGTACTTAAAAATGCGAGACGTTTGCACGGAATAGCATCCACATCGGTGTTCTTGCTTGCAACTTAATTTGAACCTTATCTATATGGCACGAGAATTGAAATTGCGTAAACTGCTTCCGGGTTTTATTCGCGCGGTCGGTTCGAGCCCAGTACTGGGTTATCTCGCTCATCCGTTCGGTACACACATTAGGGCAGTTGTGTCAGTTTGTACTATAAATATTGCATTAATAATTATGATGACAAGCTGAAAAAAAGTCCTGCCACTAACATTCGAGATATTTATAGTACATAGTGCTACAGCAAGGTGAAATGTATGGTGTATGTTTATACAATGTTTATATATAATGATTATCGTAGGTTAATTTCGTGATGTTTCCAAACAGATGGTTAGCAATCAACACGGTAGGACGCGAAGGTGGAAATTCATAAGTATATGTACAGTACGGTTATGAGGAGCCTTTTATTGTGCTCTACAACTAGATGCAGCATTTTGATGTAAACTGTGACGTATCTCAACGCGTTAGAGATCAAAATACAATGAGATGGAATACTAGATCCGCAGAGAATACTAGCCACAGAAATCTGAACTCTATCCGCATCCGTCAGGGTTGAGAGTATGTTGTAGCTAATTGTGAGTTTTCGCACAGTATAAAATTTGCTTACTTCCATCTTTTGTGCAATTTCTAATGACGTTATTTGCTTGAAATTGTGTGTTGCCGCGTGTGAGTGAAACAGCAATAGGCGCGCGTGAATGCGATAGCAAGAGAATGTGTGTCGGATAAAAATGAACTGTATCGCAACGTGATTAAAAGCGATTTTTCCAAACACTGCAACGCGTAGTGAAAAACTTTATGGTACGTTGTAAACTGTGCGAATCCTCACCGTGAAAAATAAGTATAAATAAATTTTTATCGTTCTCTAAATGCTGTCCATTACGAGCGTAGGCTAATTTTCTACTTTTAATTCCAGCTTGTGTTTAATTTTCGTTTCACTTTAAGGTACTAATATCGTATGCACTGGGTGTTCATATTCTATATATTTACTTATTGGCGCGTACTAGGGTTGTGCTATGTTGAAAATTTTGTGTTATCCTTTTAGTAATACACAAAGTTGTAGATATAGCAAATTGGCCTTAGACTTAGGTATATTATAGTGAACTTATGTGTAGCCATCGAATACAAACCAAGCGGGAACATGTATTTAAAAAGACACATTAACAATATCACCATAGAATTGTGATAATTCTAAATTTTAAACTTTTATGATCCGATATTTCAAACAAAAGTCCCCATTTCTGTTTCGCATCTAAATCTTTTAGTTGTTTTTATCTGTTGCTTGAAATATCGGATCCGTGTAAATTATTTAAAAGATTCGATGTTATAACCTACTTATTACTGTTATTTTTGTACTATTCCAGTTAAGTTTACTTAAATCAAGTCCGCTAACCCCCTGTTCTGTATCGAGGGTATTTAGAAATTAAAACAGTATGCTATAGGAAAGATGTTTTATTTTTAAACCTTACCATTGGGATATAATAAGATTATATAGAAAAAACCAGCCACATGCGAGTCGGACTCGCGCATAAAGGGTTCCGTAACATTATCTGTAAAAACGGCAAAAAAAACATGTTTGTTGTATGGAAGCCCAACTTAAACGATTATTTTATTCTGTTATTAGTATTTGTTGTTATAGCGGCAACAGAAATACATCATCTGTGAAGATTTCAACTGTATATCTATCACGATTCATGAGATACAGCCTTGTGACAGATAGCGAAGTCTTAGTAATAGGGTCCCGTTTTTACCCTTTACAAGTTTTAGTAGATCGATGATATACATGTCGAATTGAAAACCTACTTTTTCGTCGGTTAAAAAAGGACTATTATTTTTATTTATCCAGAACTGAAGTAACAGCATCAGAATTATCAGCAGCAGCATCTCATCATGTACTCGTAGTCGTGGCAAAGACCGTGTAAATTTAGGGGGCACTGCAGGAAATCTGGACACGCGATCGGCAGTCGATCTAAAAATAATGAATAGGTAAATATTTACATTCTATTTCTTACATTCTTGAGTAAGAAACCGTTTTCATATTTTATTACCTACACTAATTATAATATTTTATTTCAATTTCAAGCTTTGCAGATAAAATTTACAAGGGCCACATTTATTTAGTCCTAAATAGACAACTTACTATGTATTATTACTTGATGGAGAAGTGTGTTGTGGTCAATGAAGCATACTTTGAAGGTAATCAAAATTTGGCGTAAAAATCTTGAGAAATAAAGAAGTTATGACCGAATTCCCGTTGTTTACTATTTTAATTAGTATTTAATTGTGGCTCCCGGAATCCTGTCACTGGCACTTAGTCGACAACATAAAAAAGAACTGTAACCATCATATCAGTTATGTTTATCATGTTTGTAAAGATATGAACATACCTAAAGGGTAAGCACACCCGCAGCAGAAGCCGTGTATGATAGCCTCATCGTCCTCGCAGCCTCGGGGTGGACATCCGTTGCAATACATGCCCATCCAAAGCCATGGCATATTCCCTTTAAAAAATACATTTCGTCATTCGTCTATTTTAGATATTTTACAGTGGGGCGCGGCGTCTTTTACTCCGAATGCTGTTCCACAATTTTTTTAGGTATTCGATCATGAGCGTCGCGTCCCGTTACGGCTTTCATTGCAAGATAGGATGCAACCTTTCATTTCGCGGAACGGACGAAATCAATCTTTTCTTGGTTGATTCCCCTTTGTACTTTCGTTCAAAGCAAAAGCAACCCTAATTTGCTTGCTAGTATCAAGTAATATGTGGGCCGATCCCGGCGGCACTGCAATGCCGGGCCGACCCGTGACGAGAGTGGAGCGAGCTCCGAACATCCCGTCGCTTTAAAAAAATCAGATTAATATACTGGTCCCTCAGTGAGGGAACTTTCAGATATTAAGCTGAAAAGAACAGATACTACACTTTGATCTTAGCCAAAAGGCCGAGAAGCGATACTTTTACAGAAAATACTGAGGGAAGTCATTCAGAGCCGTGTGTTTTCGTCAGCGCGATTCAGAAAGCGGACAGATTTTGGGGCGCCATCTAGTTGTGAAATCGGAACTAAAACTTGAATTATCACCATGAGTCATGGTGATGCAATAATAATGCGGAGTCGAAACCATCCTAGAGACTAATGGGTTATAAAAAGCTCTACGAGTAAAATCGATTCAGTAGTTCAATTCAAATGCTACGATTAGCTTAGCTACTGGAAGGCACATAAGGCAACAAACAATAAAATATTGATACTTCACCGTCGAAATGTAACTTTTACCTTTTGAATTTCACAAATACTGTGTAGGTAGGTAGGTGTGTGTAGGTGTAAAAATACTTTATTATCTTAGATTTTTTTTACTTTTATTACTGTGCGCCGTAGCTCGTGCTAAAAACGGTGTAGGAAAACATCGCAACGCAATCTGATTGCAACTTGTCTGCCTACCTACTGCTAATTGGGCAAGTGGAAGCATCGGGCTAAACTGCTAATTGGGCAAGTGCCATAATGTAATGTTTGGACGAGGCTCTGACTAGCTTAACTGGCCTCTTTTCATACAAAGAAACGAGTATGGGCATTTTCCAAAAGAGTTGTACATATCCGAATTCGGGATGTCCTAGACTTTAGCAATTTTTTATAACCACACCGTACAGTACAAAAATTATTTGTGTGTTTGTATAATAGCTACACATATTTAAGTTACTAAATTTATTTTTAAGTACAATCCAACTATCATTATTTTAAAATAAAATATCATGAAAACAAATAACAAAAAATTGAAAAATCATCATGTCCCACCTGCGTTTTGAAACTTTCAAGTGTTAATGGTGAATCAGATAAATTTATTAGTGCCACTGTTTTAGACTGTGTAGGTATATGACTTACATCGTGGTGCTTTTCTTACGATTTCCAATCCAGCATCGTGTGATGGAGTCAAAAATAAACCCTCAGATGCTTTAACTAAAATCACAGCATAGAAAAACAATACCCGACTTGAAAACATTTTGTGAATGACATACAGTGAAGGGAAATAGCCTATTTATATACAGTAAAAGATCTTTCTTACCGAGGAATATTTAGTACTAGCTGCTCGCCCCGGCTTCGTACGGGTGGTAGAGGTACCTGGATAAAAAGTAGCTAATGTAATTATTCTGATGTATAAGCTATATTACTGTAAAGTTTCATTTTTATCCGTTTAATAGTTTTTGCGTGAAGGAGTAACAAACACACACACACACGCACCCTTGGTGGCTTAAGGCTTGGTAAAAAAGGTCCAGTAATTAAGTTAAATTACTTAAAGGTCAGTGCCTCCAGATAACGCCTTCCTCAATCATTTGAGTTCTGGGAAGGGTCGTCTACATAAATTATGTCATTGACAAACTATTTTCGGATTATTCTTCAACACAATTAAGTACGTTATGACGTACGTTAAGACTCCATATTGAAAAGTACGATACAAAATTTCATCCCCTATTTTTCACCTTTATTTTACCGGTATTTTAAATGGTACCAAACGGGAAGTATATCCTCCAAACCAAAAAAATAATTTTCAAAATTGGTTTTTATCGGAGTTCAGAGGTAACGAATATTAAAAAACGGCCAAGTGCGAGTCGGACTCGCGCAAAAAAGATACGTTTAATGTATGAGCCCCCCTTAAATCTTTATTTTATTGTTTTTAGTATCTGTTGTTATAGCGACAAATACTAATAAGCAACCGATTTGAAAAAGGTTAAAAAAAACAAAGATTCGTATAAAAACATTTATTTGGTACAATTTCTGTAACGACAGCATTATTTTAATCACAATGTAAAAATTTTAAGCTAAGTGAGAATAATACCTAGAATACGCATGTCTATGTCTACCTACATCTATTTAAGTATAAAAATCTTAAACAAATTCTAGACAACGACGGTATTATATCTAAACTATCTCTCTTCTACGTCGTTTTAAATAAAATACAAGAACCGAGACAGATTCCAGGGGCAATACCACAAGATCCTAACTCCAATATTACTCACAGTGTAAAAGTGACAACGCAATACGAACATAAACAGCGTTGTCACTTTCGCTCCGCGCGTAATATTGTTTTGATGTTACTTTTGAGCTTGTGGTACGGCCCCAGACCTTACAGATTGGGCTTATATTATAGAAAGTACAAAAAGTGTACTAGCTAGAGTTATAACAATAGTATGCTTAGCATGAATACCCAAGAAATATTTTGTCTACAGAAAGCAGAAAACAAATATTTCTTTATACCATACCTACTTTAAAAAGCTTATTTTATTCACGCAAAACAGTGAATAAAAAGGCCTTTTATTCACTGTTTTGTTTTTATTCACTATTTTGGTGTTTGAATTTGGAACACAAAATATATCCGGTCTCTATTTCAATGCTTACACAAACTCCTTGCGCTGAGATTCGAAATTCAAAACTCTTTGGTGCAAATAAATTCTCGAGATTTGATTGGTCGATATTTGCGACAAGGAGTTTGGCATTAGATTAAATAAATATTCTCGTAGTCATGGTATAAAGTATAGTATGCAACTCCTGAATAAAGTACGAATTTATATCGAGGGCCATGAATCACTCGCGTCGTTCAGGATTCTAACAGTTGAATTCATTAGAATCCTTCACTTGCTCGTGACTCATCTACGGCCCTCGCTTTAAATCCGTCCTTTATTCACTAGTTGCATAATATACTATTCTTTATCTCGATAGAGTTATTTCTACTGTTTGGGCAATCACAAGAATTAATGTATAGAAAAGTTTCTACACATCCTTTGACCTTCTTTTTAATTTAAACTTTTTACACTGTCTTTTGCTTTGATTTAAAATATTAATTTAAGTATTAGGAGTTCTTTTTGAATAAAGTGTAGCGTGTGCTTTTGTGCTGAAACAATAGAAATATCGCTGTTATCAACGCGGAAAAAAATTGTATACTCTGTAGACAAAACGGTTTTCGGGTGCACATTCTAGGCCTGCTAGAGAATCGCTATGATGCAAGTTGAGGACGAGTTGGACAAAAATATCCCACTGAAATACGCCCAATCTGTAGTTATTCGTTTGAACTGGTGTGTTTTATAAATAACATTACATGTATATAAATAAAGAAAGCTTCATTAAAACAATGAATAAAATATTGCTTAAATTAGACACCTAACGAGATCCCAAATCATATCACAGAATGTGCATAAACACTAAAAATAACATCACTACTGTAATTACTGACTAAGGTACCACTAAACTTAAGTCTATTTATCATATTTCTTACTATTTTTTGGCACATTTATAGAATACATTCATGGATGGTAACATCTTTGGCAGTTTGTTTTAATTAACTGCTGACAATAAGGCTTTTGTCCCACGACTTCGGTCCATGCCTATAACGTTAATAATATCGCTACAATCTCTAGAAATTGACTGGCCCGAACACTAACCAATATCTTATCAACATCGTATCGTCCAAATGTCAAAACTGTAATTTTTAGCGTTCCGTACCCAAAGGGTCCGTCTGTCTGTCACAGGGCTGTATCTCAAGAACCTTGATATCTAGACAGTTGAAATTTTCACATTAAGTTGTATTTCTGTTCCCGCTATAACAACAAATACTAAAAACAGCATAAAATTAATATTTAAGTGGGGCTCCCGTACCTACAACAAACGTGATTTTTTGCCGTTTTGTATAGATAGTACGGAACCCTTCATGCGTGAATCCGACTCGCACTTGGCCGGTTTGTATAATTTGTATTGTTAAAGTGTCAGTTTTGACATTTGGACGATACGGTGTCGATACGATAGTGATTCCGGCTAACCCCCCTTTTTCATGTAATTAGCATTCCACGTGACATACTGCACGCCTATAAATAATCACACGAGAAAAGATCATTTTGCAGAAGTGTAGACAAATATATAATTATATTTTTTGTGCAATCGCAAGAATGACTAAACTTGCATCAAACGTGCATTTCACAGATTACGTATTTATGTTGCTGCTCTAACAACAAATACTAAAAACAGAAAAAAAAATATTTTTCCCGTACAACAAACATGATTTTTTGCCGTTTTTATATATAATGGTACGGAACCCTTCGTGCGCGAGTCCAACTCGCACTTGAACGGTTTTTTTCTTTACGTTTTTGAGATCATAGCGATATTACAAACCTAACTTAAGGCAAATCGATGGCGTATCATTTATCTTATAGTCTCCGCACGATTACAACTCTTATTTAAAATATCCTAAACCTCTAAAACCCTAATTCACAATCACAATACTGAGAAGTTTCGAAATACTGAACGTAATTTACAATTCGATTATTAAGAGGCTGCCAGTCGCTGATTGCTCTTTTTCGAAACGAAAAAAGTAATACTTCTGAACAAGCCACATCTCCTATTTTTATAAGTATATTACTTCAGGTTCCTACCTAGATTTCTATTAAGCTGAAAACATAATAGCAGAAACTTTTCACGATAAAAATATTATTTCAAAATGATACGTTTTAGAATTTATGATCGAAATATTTTATATACCTACTATTAAAATCAACTTGTGATTTATTGTTAAAGATAGGTAATATGTAGATCTAGATTTCTATTAGGATAGATTTTTGATAAGTAATTATACATAATTTATATCATTAATTTATTCGAAAAGCGCGGACAAGAACGCGCGGAAAAGACCACGCGCGGACGTGTGTTTGTCATCATTGCAGCGGTCGGTTGGATTATTTATCGAAGTGATTAAAGATGGGTACATCTTTATTCACATAAACTATACATTATAAAATAGGAGATGTGTCTTGTTCACAAGTATTTCTTTTTTCGTTTCGATCAAAAATAATCGTCGACTGGCAGCGTCTTAAGGAGACGCGAAGTTTTGTTGTTTGAGTCTCCTCACTTTAATAGGTAAAAAAAATAAAAATAGAATCACGACTGTAATCCCCAAGTACGGTTACATCCTCTCAGATCTCCAGACGCTTAGATCCTTTGATGATGTCTAGTGGGGGTAGCCAGAGGCACGTCCAAACATTATATTTGGCACATGCCTACATTTTGCTGTAGTTAGCATTCAATACGTGACAGGTTGCAAGCCCATCGCCGCTTATAAGAATACTAACTGGTTTCCTAACGATGTTTTCCTCACCGTTTTGAGCACGTGTTTTTGATGCGCATATAAATTTTTCCAAGAGAAAAATCCATTGATTCACGCCGGTATTCGAACAACCATAATGATGATGATGAATACGTACGTCATCGGTAAAGACGGCAACATTTTAAGAGCTTATCTCTCTTTTAAAATAAGTTCATGTTTATTTTTAAGTCGCTCTGCAATAATGTTTTCAACAAACGTGCATCGCTAAGTGCGTTCTAGGATGATAAGCATCAACTTAACTGGCTCTGACCCACAGTGACCCACTGACACAGACAAAATCCTCTAAAATGCTTCTAGAGCTCATCTTTGGCTAGAGGCACACGGTAGTGTGCGCATAGTGACTCGCAACACTCAAGTGATGTTTATGAAACAAGAATTTGGAGCCTACTGTGCGTTCTCAAAGTGTCGTTCATGAATACGGGTGCCAGTGTCTTTCGAAGTACAAATCACCCATTCAAATGTTGACAGTTGACAGTTGACTTGTCCTGTGAAGCAATGATATATCGTGTCAAGTACATCGTTTCGACTAACGATATTCGATATATCGTTTATAGGTTTGCGGGGTAGACCCCTATAGAATGACGTCAGTGTTGGCAGACCTTTAGGATGACTAGGCTAGAAAAACCAAGGGCTTTTATAGACACAGCTTTACATAACCACCAGCCTTATTGCGTAAGCTCGCTAATAATCGCAATCGGCTTCAACTATTATTATTCAAACTATCGCAGTTAGTAGACATAACTATTTATTTTTAGACGGGAAAATAAATTATAGGTAAATAAAATAAATGCATAAATAATAAATGTTGGCAGACTTTACACAGCGCCATCTAGCCCCAAACTAAGCAAATCTTGTACTATGGGAACCTGATTACTGATATAATACTTACATACTTTTTTTTGTAATTTATTAACACCCATACAAAGAACAAACATCTATGTTTATCACATAAATGTTTGCCTTGTGTGAGGATCGAACCCACAACCTACAGCGCAGAGTTACTGCCAACTGAGCTACCCGTGTAAAAATCAATAGTTTCAGTTCCAACTGACAAAATCTTATAAAATTAAAACTATCGTGTTTGCTAATACAAGTAAAAACGTGGTAATTAGCCGTATTTCTATTTAAAAAGCATCTGAATTGTTTCGAAACGTCAGCAATACAACAAAAAACGTGGTAATTAGCCGTATTTCTATTTAAAATGTCTTAATCTTGTCTTTTAACAGTTATATTTGAATTGACTCGTGTGAGTTGAATCCGATTACCAGTGAGGTTATGCAATAAGGCAACTGATCTTCTTAGACTGATGCTCTTTCAATGAGTTCGTTCTCCATAGAAACGCTTCTCTTCATCGGCAGAAGTCGAGCTTCCGCAGCTAAGAGAGCTCCCCCTTCGCATTGCTTGTTGCCCAAACAGTTGCATGAACACACCTGAAATTTAGAAATAATGATTTATATTTCATATACTAGCTGACCCGTGCCCGCTTCGCTGTGCGTAAGACATTTCTAATACCATCGTGGACTTTTTTGTAGACGTTTTTAAGGTATACAATACTGTAGTTCATTATTTTGATATATCTCGTGGGGTTCAGCCAGCATTTGCAATGTAAGCGCAAAAAAATGTGTTTATTTACGACATCACATTAGAAACCTCTAAAATTATCAGTGTTTCTCTACTATATTATGCATGTATTATACATATAAACCTTCCTCCTGAATCACTCTATCTATTAAAAAAAACGCATCAAAATCCGTTGTGTAGTTTTAAAGATATAAGCAAACATACATACATACGCGGGAAGCGGAAAGCGACTTTGCTTTATACTATGTAGTGATATTCATATAAAACTGCTGCTTTTATTTAAATAAAACATATGTAATGTATATATAATATTAGCAGTCCGCCCGGCGCCGCGACGTCGCACGGGTGTAATAATGATATACCTAACACGTAATTTTTTTACACCTTGGGTTACATTATCGAAGTTTTAATAGGGATCCCTATTTTTTTCTAATAAGTACCTAATAAATATTGCATATATTATGTTACTCAGAGATAATGTGTTTTTTATAAGGATTAATACTCAGGTACGATAAATGTGGCCAAGTTTGTACAGGCGGCGTTACTATTGCATATTTTAACATGAAAAAGTAGTTATTGTGACATAACTGTAATTTGCTGACTTATTTATTGATATTGATGTCCTCTTTAAAACTTTAGTACATCACTTTGCTCTATTGTCAATAATCAAACAAACAAACATACAAACATTTTTTTCCTCTTTATAATATTAGTACTTATAGATAGACAACGGTTTGACCGATTTTGATATTTTTTTTTAATGTTTGTTTGAAGGTTTTCATGAAGAGAACAAAAAAAAATCCCACGGGAACAGGACACACGCGGGTGAAACCTCTAGCATATAAATATACTAGCTGCTCGCCCCGGCTTCGCACGGGTGGTACCTGGATAAAAAGTAGCCTATGTGTTATTCTGATGTATAAGCTATATTATTACTGTAAAATTTCATTTTAATCCGTTCAGTAGTTTATGCGTGAAGTAGTAACAAACACACACATACGCACACTATCGTACTACACATACATTCACTCACTCACAAACTTTCGCATTTATAATATAAGTTGGATTACAGAATATTTACAAACTAGCAACCCGCCCCGGCTTCGCACGGGTTTAATACATATAAACCTTCCTCCTGAATCACTCTATCTATTTAAAAAAACCAGCATCAAAATCCGTTGTGTAGTTTTAAAGATATAAGCATACATACAGACGCGGGAAGCGACTTTGCTTTATACTATGTAGTGATTTGAATATTTTTTTGTATATTATGACATTACATTAAAATAGTAAAAAATAAAACATTAAAATTTGGCACATGCCCACATATTGCAGTAACTAGTATTCCATACGTGACAGGTTGCAAGTCCATAGTCGCAGCTTTTAAAACTTAATTATAATAATACTTAATAGGTGCATGTACTTACAGATGTACTCACCGATGCTTGGTCGTCGTGTAGTATGCCTCGTCCGAAGAATCCATCATCGACAGGAATTAGAGACGTATTATCTTCGCCTGCTTCGTCTCTAGCCGCTTCTTCGGCTTGCCTGCAAGGAAATATAATAAATTGTATTTTGTATATATAAAAATATAAAAAACAGACTTTATTAACATTTCGACTAATAGGAACTTGTCTTTTCATGTCCGAAACGTAACTTAAATATGATTAAAAGCCATAAATGTAGCATATTGTGTCGGAATATAATTTGTGAGGATTTTTTTCTCTTATTTACAACTGCAACTTTATAGACAGAATTACTTGTGTTTCTAATGAAAACTAATAATTTTTTGTGTGAACTTGGGGATTACAGTCGTGATCCTATTTCTATTTCCATTTTCAAAGAATTTCGAAATTATGAAAGTATTTAAAATTTTTGCTGTCTATAAATAAATAATATAAATATTTGTGGACATTTCAATAAAAACATTTTGTATTTGTATTTTGTATTTCACACAGCGCTATCTAGCCCCAAACTAAGCAAAGCTTGTACTATGGGAACCAGATAACTGATAGAATACATATATACGTTTTTTTTTGTTGTAAATACATACTTATTATACATAACACCCAGACACATAACAAACATCTATGTTCATCACACAAATGTTTATATCAACAATCTACAGCGCTGCTTATGGCGTGCGCCGGGAGCGCAATGATGAGAGAAGACTTAAGGGGCTCCCAGTCGACGATTGCTCTTTTTCAAAACGAAAAAAGAAATACTTCTGAACAAGCCACATCTCCTATTTTTATAAGTGTACTAGCGACCCGCCCCGGCTTCGCACGGGTAGCATGTTATTATACATATAAACCTTCCTCCTGAATCACTCTATCTATTAAAAAAAACCGCATCAAAATCCGTTGTGTAGTTTTAAAGATATAAGCAAACATACATACATACGCGGGAAGCGGAAAGCGACTTTGCTTTATACTATGTAGTGATTACTTCAGGTTCCTACCTAGATTTCTATTAAGCTGAAAACATAATAGCAGAAACTTTTCACGATAAAGATATTATTTCAAAATGATACGTTTTAGAATTTATGATCGAAATATTTTATATACCTACTATTAAAATCAACTTGTGATTTATGGTTTAAGATAGGTAATATGTAGATCTAGATTTCTATTAGAATAGATTTTTTATAAGTAATTATACATAATTTATATCATTAATTTATTCGAAAAGCTAAGGCGGACCACGCGCCGACGTGTGTTTGTCGTCATTGCAGCGGTCGGTAGGATTATTTATCGAAGTGATTAAAGATGGGTACATCTTTATTCACATATACTATACATTATAAAATAGGAGATGTGGCTTGTTCACAAGTATTTCTTTTTTCGTTTCGAACAAAAATAATCGTCGACTGGGAGCGCCTTAAAACAGTTTGTGGAGGTTAATTGGCTTGATGTGGGCCTGTTTCAGGGCGTGTTGGCGGCTCCGACATCGGATGCGGCTAACATGCTCTACAGGTCCATATTAGGGCTGGTTAGTCAAGATATGGTGAAAAGTCCGTTAGTCGGGAGGACATTATGGAACCGACATGGTCGGATACCGACAAAGGTTCCTTAAAAAAACCGGCCAATTGCGAGTCGGACTCGCGCACGAAGGGTTCCGTACCATTATCTATAAAAAAAAAAACGGCAAAAAAAACACGTTTGTTGTATGGGAGCCCCACTTAAATATTTATTTTATTCTGTTTTTAGTATTTGTTGTTATAGCGGCAACAGAAATACATAATTTATGAAAATTTCAGCTGTCTATCTATCACGGTTCATGAGATACAGCTCTGTGACAGACAGACGGACAGCCGGACAGCGAAGTCTTAGTAATAGGGTCCCGTTTTTACCCTTTGGGTACGGAACCCTAAAAATAGAATTAAAAAAAAAACCTACAGCGCAGAAGGCAGAGCTACTACCAACTGCTGTGAGGCTAGTTATAGTTACTTACATTGTCATGAACCGCAGTACCAGCAAGTTGATGCTCGCTGCCACCACAGCCAGGCCAAACAAAATGAACACCAAACTAAGGGCGACATATCCCGGTTTACTGGTTAGTGCTTGGTCGTTCTGTGACAAAAAATAACAGAATTATTAGAATACATAATTATTGATTTAAGCAAAATGTAATGTTTGGACGTGCCTCGGACTATCCTTTAGACATATTTAAGGATCAGAGCGCCTGCAGTTCTGAGTGGATGTCTACCGTACTTGGGGATTACAGGCGTGATTCAAATTACAATTATAATATTTCCCTAGAAGTATGCTAATTCAGGACATCGTCTATATTATAATATTGCAAGTTTCCCTCAGATCCAAGTCGTTTAGGTGTGATTGAGGGAAAATCTCCTCAAAAACTCTCGGATATATTTAATACTAGTAAGATTTTTGAGATTGAAAGTTATGGAGGTATGTAATTACTTGAATCCTCAGCATCTACTTACTTGTAAAGCAACATAGTCACCGAAGCCAATGGTGGTAAGCGTGACGAAGCAGTAGTACAAAGCGTCGAAGTAACACCAGCCTTCATACTCAGAGAACACCCATGCACCTGAAAATATATCAACAAAAGATTTTTTTTAAATACTCACACTTACATAAGTACTCATACAAAAAAATGTGATGAGTTTGCAACCTATCATGAATAGAATGCTAACTACAAAATGTGGGCTTATGCCAAATGTATGTAGGTATCTTCTATGATCTAAGTGCCTAAATATTTGAGAGATTATCTTCTGTATCTACTTGGGATTTTTATATTTGCTAAGTTCAACCAAGCTTTGATTTAAAACAAGCACTGTGATTGGTCAATTCACGGTCCACTCACACAGTCCTAACCCCTAAGACAATGGTATTGTTCCTGTTGACAATCAAACTCTTTGAAAATACTGCTGTCCCTTTTACTCTATATAAAACAGAATGAGATGGATGCCTTTAAGTTTTAGCTTAGTCTGGCACCACCTACAGAATTTACTCACACTTACTTACCGGAAGAAATAATGATAGTAGAAAGAAAACCAGTGGCCAGCATAAGGTTAAGTTCGGTAGCATCAGTAGTATCACACTTGAGATAACACTTCATCTTCCTTATGACGACAGATGCAAACTTATTCAGCCTCTCGCCTATGCTCTGGAACATTATTAGGCCTAAGGGGATGCCCACCTGAAAAAATTGCTAATTATAAAGACAGATTGTGAGATTGTGATTAAAAGAAAGTGAGATGACGGCTGATAGAGGGAAATGGAAGAACACATGTTGTGCCGACCCCACTTATGTGGGATAAGTGCAGAAAGATAATGATGAATTGATAAAAATTGTAGTAGGCATCAAGATGAAAGGGTGTATGATCTGGGGACTTTACACACAGTGCCATTTAGCCCCAAACAAAACAAAGCTTGTACTGGGAACCTGATAACTGATAGAATACTTACATACTATTTTTTTATTATTTTTCTATTACTTATCATAAAATTACAAATCAACACCCAGACACAGAACAAACATCTATGTTCATCACACAAATATTTGTCCTGGGTCTAAACTACAAACTACAGCGCAGATGGCAGAGTTACTACCAAATGAGCTGAGGCCAGTTGATTTGTTTTCTTTTTTTCTTACCATTGCATAGGCCATGCAAAAGGCTTTCCCTGCAACGGTGACAGGTGTCGAATGGCCATATCCGATCATAGCTAGCACAACTGTCGCAAAGTAGAATGCACCTGCAAACTTCCACTGTGGACCTGCTTTGTGTGGCTTGTTCTCCACTATGACAATCTCAATCATGTGGTAGTCTTCCGCTGATATATTGTATTTACGAATAAGGTCGGCTCTGATATCTGAAGAATTAAGAATCACAATGAAAATAGTCGGAGGTTCAATTCAATATATAAAATGTAAAGTATTTTTAAATAGAAATATGGCTAATTTGAAATATTAAATTGTCGTGGTTTTTATTCATTTAGAATAAAAATATGGTTAATTTAATTACTATGTTTTAATTTATATTGCTGATGTTTTGGAGAAGGCTCCACATATACATTACATTCCCAGATTTTACATTGATTGCAGCCATTGATGCTTATGATGAAGAGCATCTGAATTGTCTATAATGTCAGCAATAATACTTAAAACATGCAATGAGTTACCATTGTAAATTATTCATATTTCTATTGTAAATGAATAAAAACCACGACAGTTTAATTTTTTTTAATATTTAGTTTATAAACTTAAAGTGAACTTACCGGAGAGGATTTCCCAACGCTTGCTCTCAGTCTCTGACTCTAAAGAGTCAAAAACAGCTGCACCAATGAGCAAATATGTGAATGTACACACAACTAGAGTTATTGTGCGGACATTCTGCTTTTTCATCTTCATTTTGACTATTTAATATGTGAAATTATTTGTGGAGACTGGTAATAATTATGTTGTAGGTAGCACCTACTATACCTACTACCTACTATAACATTTTGGCGAAGTTATTTTTAAATAAAGCGCTATAGAAAAACTTTATAGATTAATACTATTAGCGCATATTTTATTACAGAATCATCTGAGTTTTAGAAAAATATTGTAAGCAGTTTCATTCATCATACTGGATTTACGTAAACAGATTTTTTATAGGTATGCTATGTAGATACCAAATCACCGACTTTAATACACTTATAGATCCTCATAAATACACAAAATATTTTTGTTTGTTACATTATTTTCTTTGAGTAGGAAATTATCTTCGCAATCGAAGCGGACTGTCGGAATAAACTATTCTAAACTAACCGCACCGCACCGCACCGCATTCTACACCAAAGAGCATTGTTCTACACCATGTAATCTGATTTGTTAATGTCAGTCAAATTATCAATGTCAAAACATGACTACTTGCTTGTTGTCAGACGTCTACTTGACACAATTTGTTTTCTCTTCTGACAATTCAAGACATCGTCGTCGTCTTGTTCCGTCATCCTTCCGTGTCCGTGCGTGCTGCTGCGTTTTTCGGTCCGGTCGGCGAGTGTGTTCGATCGATGTTATTCTTTTCGTGGTTTATTTTACTTGTGAAGTAAATAAAAGAAAAAAGCTTGAAAATGAAAATAACCTGCAATAAATCCAATCCTCCCTTAGGTAATATACACCATTTCATTCATATTTCGCTGTATTTCATCATTGGTTAGGTGCGGCCTAAAATAGCTACTTTGTATTTGATTTTCAGGTGGTTTGCTTGCGGTGGAGTACTTTAAGTTTGCCAACAAGGTCGTAGAAGTGACCTGGGGTGATGAATCGACTGCTACCCTTCCTAATGCAAAGAAACCAGTGCCATATGGGACTAGCAATGACCTGATAAGAATTCTTGAAAATGCTTTTAATAAATCAGTGGAACCTTTGCAGAAGGTGACAGTGAACCATTGGCTGTCTTTCAGTCTGATCCTAGAGAATGAGATGCCAAAGTCTTTGGAGTATTTGGATAAAACTCTGGGCCCACTGACTTACCTGTCTGGGGAGTCTTTGTCAGTGGCTGATCTACCAGTGTTCAGTGTCTTATATGGTGAGTTTACTTGTACTTGTGTGTGTTTATTATCTCTGTCTGTAATCATTTAAAAATTATATTTACATATATTTTTTTTTATTCTGGCAATAATTAGATGATTTTGTTAAAGTGATTCTATTTTTACTATTTTTTAAATGTTCCCAGTTTCTTCAAAGTACAAGGAAGCTTCAAGTTCCTTTAAAAACATTTTTCGTTGGATGAAGCTGATAGAGGCTCAGCCGTCTGTAGCCAAGGCTTTGAAGGAACTGCCTGCAGGAGTCTTGGAGGCTCTTGCAAAGACATCTTCAAGGTATGTTTATGCCAAACTAAATATGTAATTTTTTTTCAGCCAAATATGCCTTTTCTCTTGATTAATAAATAAATATAAATATTGGTGGACTTTACACACAGCACCATCTAGCCCAAAACCAAGCAAAGCTTGTACCATGGGGACCAGATAATTGATAACATATTTATATACTTTTTTTGTTAACACTTTGTTTAATCCTGGGTGGAAATTACCCACAAAGTACAGCGCAGAAGGCAGAGCTAACCAACTGAGCTGTAAGGCCAATCAAAAAGTCTTTAAATAAAAATAGTGTTTTAGTTTTTCAAATTGTTGTCATCTTCAGATTGTCTCCACAAAGAACCGCTGCATCCAGCTCTGGCCGGCAACAGGAAGGCAAGTTCATTGAACTCCCTCATGCTGAGATGGGCAAGGTGATTGTACGGTTCCCTCCAGAAGCCTCGGGGTATGTTTGATTGTTTAACACTGATTATAATAGATAGATATGTAGATAATATTGTATACAGGAAATAAACAAGAAAAACATTAAATATTTTTTTTTTCTAATTACATACAATGGGCAGCTTTATTGCTAAAAAGCGATTACTTCCTGCAACCTGTGTACTAGTTTGCCTTACTATAAGTAAGTAGTAAGGCATATTAGTTTATGAATGTAAAATAGCATTGTTATTTTATGTTTTGATTAAATGTTACTCACTATTCTTATAATATTATAAGAGTAGTTTTAGTTTTTTTATTAAATGTGTTGTTTTTGTTATTAAATGGTAATGTAATGTTATGACGTGTCTCAATCTACCCCCTTTAGACAATTTCAAGGATCTCAGTGTCTGGATTATAGAGTTTATCTTAGTAACATCCAGACACAGAACAAACCTCTTGTTGCATGAATTGTCTAATTAACATTTTAATTTAAAATTTTGACTATTATTATGATTTAATGAAACGTAGGTGACTAATTAATTATTTACATATAAATAATTAATTAGTAACATTATAACAGATTATGTTGAACCTTATTTAATTTATAATACCATTGATTGACCATATTGTAAACAAATAAATGAATTATTATTATTATTAATTAATGTTTGATGAAGATGAATTAATTAATCTTCAGATACCTCCACATTGGACATGCTAAGGCAGCCCTCCTGAATCAGTACTACCAGCAAGCGTTTGACGGTAAACTCATCATGAGGTTTGATGACACAAACCCAGCTAAGGAGAATGCTGAATTTGAGAAGGTACATACATATTTCTTTATAAACTACTAGCAGTCCGCCCCGGCGTCGCACGGGTGTAATAATGATTTGATGGGTCATTTTTTTATACCTTGGGTTACATTATCGAAGTTTTCATACGGATCCCTAATAGTTAGACATATGGTATTACATACTTTTTTGTAGATATTCATGTTTTCTATAAAACTGTAGTACATTACTTTACTCTATTGTCAATAATTTCCGCAGCAAACGCGTTATAAGGATTTTTAAGGATTTTTTTTCACACGTCGGGTTACATTAATATGTAACCCGACTTATTATAAATAAAAATTAAAGTTAAGTTAAATAGTTAATAAGATAAAAGTTAAATAGTTTAATCATTATATTATCAGGAACGTCTGGTTCTTCAACTAGTCCTAAGGACGGGCACTGGAAAGCGCGACACAGTTTTAATACTAATGCATTTTCCAGTGTTCATAGTTTTTATTCAAATGTACTTATGTTCACTGAAATAAATAAATAAATTATCGAAGTTTTCAAACGGATCCCTAACGTTTTTGAAAATATTATATAGCCTATGTTCATCAGAGATAATGTAGGTTTCTAATGGTAAAATAATTTTTCAAATCGGTCCAGTAGTTTCGGAGCCTTTTCATTACAAACAAAAACACAAACAAACAATCAAATCTTTCCTCTTTATAATATTATAGTATAGATATAGACCAACAACAACAAATATGGCGTGCGTATATTGGCGGACAGGACGACAGAGAATTTAAAATTTATCAATTAAATTTAATAGTTATCTAATCGAAATTAGGTATATATTTCAATGCTCGAATGTCGGTTTTGTTTTTTTATGAAATCTGCCATGTGCGCTATGTATCTTTATAGTCACAGTACTGTGAATACTGTGATACAGCTCCACACTTTGAAATTGTCCATG
Organism: Hydriomena furcata; assembly: GCA_912999785.1. Lineage (NCBI taxonomy): Eukaryota > Metazoa > Arthropoda > Insecta > Lepidoptera > Geometridae > Hydriomena > Hydriomena furcata. Next base: position 9,721,988 of record OU538839.1, read on the forward strand.
ATACCTTGTTTGCAGAATTTTTTTCTTATTTTGATAAAAAAAAAAATCAAGCAAAGTATACAGAGTTGTTAGTTTTGATGAATTCATCTAATTTCATTAATTTAAGTCTCGTTACATAACATACATTAATTCCCTTATCCTGACTTATCACTACCTACAAAAATAGATTTCGTTACAGGGGGTCTACTCGCGAACCGATAAACGATATGTCGTACATTTATTTGTTTACTTGTCTAATTCTTAATTACGTATTGTTAAAGTAGGATTACGAACATCGATGAAAATCAAAAGTAATGACGGTTATTCCATAGTTCAAAATATATCCGAAACGATGCAAGTCTGGCACGATTTATCGTTTATCGATTCGCGAGTCCAAAGAGGGTTTACTTCAGGCAGGCGGTAGTAAAACATAAGCCAAATCCTCTTCGCAACATGTTCGTCAACATGCTGTGCCGACCCTACATAAAGTGGGAAAAAGAGAAAAAAAATATGATTGTGCGCGAATCGACCCCCTGTTTTCAATGTGTATCGTTCAGCACTGTTACCTAATGGATGGGTGACCTATAGGTGAGCAATGAGTTAAAGCGTTTCTTTGCTTCGAAAGGTAGAATAAAATAAAAAGTTGATATTTCCAGGTGATCCTAGAAGACGTAGAGATGCTAGAAATTAAGCCGGACCTGTTCACGCACACGTCGCAGTACTTCGACCTGATGCTGGGATATTGCGAGAAGCTGATCAAGGAGAGCAAGGCGTTCGTTGATGACACTCCCGCGGAACAGATGAAGAGCGAAAGAGAACAAAAGCTGGAGAGCAGTAATAGGAATAACTGTAAGTAAAAATAAAAATTATTTATTTTTATTTCACAAGGTAGGTGTTTAAAGCTCTCACTTATAGAATATAGTTCCGATTTCACAACTAGATGTCGCCACTAAAAGTATTCCGATCCTGAATCGCGCTATCGAAGCGTTTTGGCCATAGACCTAGGCAAATTAATATTTTTTACACCTACATAGACCAAGGTTCGTTTCATTTATTTAAGCGTCCTACCGACGTCCTACCGAGTACTGACAGTTATAGCTCAAAATACAGAATTGGTGGTTAGCTAAAGAGATTGGTGTCTGCGATAGGTTTAAAAAAACCTGTAAACCTGTAATACATGTCACCAGCACAAACAAGGTAGCAAGTATATAGAGAGTTGTTTAGCAGTACTTGAAGTTGTGATGTGTATTGTGTATAGACACGCGCTTTTGTGTGCGTGACTGATACTGAGCTCTTCCGAGCTTATGCACACAGAAACAATATGCCACGTGCATCTACACACACATATAAGACCAACCCGCCTTCGTGGGACAGAACAACTATTTTGTCATCCATCAGCTACCAAAAGGCACCTATGTTTGACAGCATGTCTTTGTTTGATTGCTTAATGCCCGTCTTGTAAATGTAATATTTGGACGTGCCTCTGGCTACCCCTTTAGAGGCTTTAGATTTAGACATATTCAAGGATCTGAGTGCTTGGAGATCTGAGAAGATGTTTACCGTACTTGGGGATAGGTTTTTTTTTCTTGGTCACATAACGGCACTAGTGCAAGACCTTTTCGATTTTAATGATAGTTACCTAATCTCTTGTTCGTCTTTTTACGCTACATTTTACTTACAATGGTGTCGATTCTTGCTTGATATTCTAAATTTAAGAATTCGTCCATTTATAGGTTACTCTAATTTAGACTTTAACGTAAAGGAATATGAGCGAAATTGCTTTAATTAGATTTTAGGAAGTTTTAGGCTTAGCTCGGTGCCAACAGAATCGACACCAATATATTTAATTATAATTACAAATTAAAATTATTAAAATTATTTTTAATTGAATTTCAGCCGTAGAGAAGAATCTACAACTGTGGTCGGAGATGCAGAAAGCGAGTGATATCGGTGTGAAATGTTGCGTGCGCGCCAAAATCGATATGCAATCAGCCAACGGGTGTCTGCGAGACCCCACCATCTATCGTTGCAAGCCGGAGGTCCATCCTCGTACCGGTACTCAATACAAGTAAGGGAATGGCGAATTTATGAGAAGTGAAGTCATGTTTAGGATATGTAGACGGGTGTCTGCAAGACCCCACTATTTATTGTAAGCCGGAGGTCCATCCTCGTACCGGTACTCAATACAAGTAAGGGAATGGCGAATTTATGAGAAATGAAGGTCATGTTTAGGATATGTAGACGGGTGTCTGCAAGACCCCACTATTTATTGTAAGCCGGAGGTCCATCCTCGTACCGGTACTCAATACAAGTAAGGGAATGGCGAATTTATGAGAAGTGAAGGTCATGTTTAGGATATGTAGACGGGTGTCTGCAAGACCCCACTATTTATTGTAAGCCGGAGGTCCATCCTCGTACCGGTACTCAATACAAGTAAGGGAATGGCGAATTTATGAGAAATGAAGGTCATGTTTAGGATATGTAGACGGGTGTCTGCAAGACCCCACTATTTATTGTAAGCCGGAGGTCCATCCTCGTACCGGTACTCAATACAAGTAAGGGAATGGCGAATTTATGAGAAATGAAGGTCATGTTTAGGATATGTAGACGGGTGTCTGCAAGACCCCACTATTTATTGTAAGCCGGAGGTCCATCCTCGTACTTTTACTCGATTCTCGAAGAAGCGATTTGATTTCGACACAAGATATTACTGCTTAAAATAAGTAAAATACTAAAACATAATAGTTATATATTTCTATCCAACATAAAAAAATCCAACTAATATTATAAAACTTAAGAAAAAACTATACTTATCGTCTTTTGACTTTTCGATTGGTCCTAACATTTATTTATTGATAATATTCGATATTTTTAAGAATTACAGTTACATATAAAAAATCCCCATTTTTTTTTAAATGTAGTTTTCAAATAATTATAAGTAGATAACGCTAATAATACCAATTTCTTATCCAGGGTATACCCGACGTACGACTTCGCGTGTCCAATAGTGGATTCAATAGAAGGCGTGACTCACGTACTTCGGACTATGGAGTACCACGACAGAGATCCACAGTTCTACTGGTTTATAGACGCGATTGGACTGAGGAAACCTTATATCTGGGAGTACAGCAGGTAAACATTCTAAAAATATTCTTGTATTTATCCTACTAATATTAAAAATCTGAAAGTTTGTGAGGATATTTGTATGTTTGTGGCTCAAACGCCCAAACGGATTTGAATGAAACTTGGAATATACATAACTTATGTCCAGTGATACCATATAGGATACTTTTTATCCAGGCAACACACGAGCGAAGCCCTGGGCAGAAGCTAAAGTACATACATTAAATAACACCTGTTTTTCGTAAGGTAAGGTGGTCACTAATTTCCACTGACCACTAGTCTTCTTTCTTCATTCATCATTATCATCATCAACCTACAGCCAGTGAACTGAATAAATTTACTAATGTTTTGTTATGTTACGTTATATGTTTTGTTATTTCAGGTTGAGCATGACAAACACCGTGTTATCGAAGCGGAAACTCACGTGGTTCGTTGAGCAGGGTCTCGTCGATGGATGGTAAGAATCCGTTTCAATTACTTCACATCATCGACTACATAACCTATGGCTATGTAGTCGATGCTTCACATGAATTTTGGACCGCCCCTCCTTGTCACAGCTAGTCAAATTTGTAACTTGAATAATTGCTTTTAGGGACGACCCCCGAATGCCGACAGTGAGAGGTGTTCTACGTCGCGGTATGACAGTGGAGGGACTGCGACAGTTCATTACAGCTCAGGGCTCCAGTCGCTCCGTTGTCTTCATGGAGTGGGACAAGATATGGGCTATCAACAAAAAGGTATTTTATTATGCAAGAATACTTATTTCCAAGGAGGGTTGTCGTCAAGCCGGTTGTTAAACACCCCAAGAAAAATCTATTTGCAACATTTACATGTTGTGCCTACCCCACGTCCTAACATTATGTTTGACACATGCCCAAATATTGCAATAGTTAGCTTTCTGTATATGGCAGCTTATAGGAATAGTAAGTTTCCTCACGATGTTTTCCATCACAGTTACAAATAGAAAAATCTAAATTCCAGTTTACATCTTACAGAAATGTTGGCTTTGCATAATAAAACCTCTTTGTTTATCTATTTCAACAAAACATTATTTTTTTTAAACTTAGGCGATTTGTCATTCTTGTAAACTACATTGTGATAAACTTTTAAGCTATTACACATACCTATTGATATTGCCCATTTTAATCCCCAGGTCATCGACCCGATAGCGCCACGGTACACCGCTCTCCAGCCCAAAAAAATAGTAGCTGTCATCCTAGAAGGGGTTGAAAGTAGCACTATATCTGCTGCCTTACACCCTAAGAACCCAGATATTGGCAATAAAACCGTCCACGTGACAAAACAGCTGTTCATAGAGCAGAGGGATGCTATGGAGCTGAAGGAAGGAGAAAATGCCACATTTGTGAACTACGGGAACGTTATGATTGATAAGATTCATAGGTAAGTTTAAAAAAACATCTAAAATGTAATTTAGTCCCAAACTAGGCAAAGCTTGTATGGGAACTACATCACTGATGAAGTACCACCAGACACAGAACAAATGTCTATGTTCATCACACAAATGTTAGTCCTGGGTCGGAGATTGAACCTACAACCTACAGCAGGTGATAGCTGACAGGTACATCTACTCAAGTAATAGTATTGTGTAGGTTTAAGGCGCTCCCAGTCGACGATTATTTTTGTTCGAAACGAAAAAATAAATACCTCTGAACATGCCACATCTCCTATTTTATAATGTATAGTATATGTGAATAAAGATGTACCCATCTTTAATCACTTCGATAAATAATCCTACCGACCGCTGCAATGACGACAAACACACGTCGGCGCGTGGTCCGCCTTAGCTTTTATAATAAATTAATGATATAAATTATGTATAAATTACTTATCAAAAATCTATTCTAATAGAAATCTAGATCTACATATTACCTATCTTTAACAATAAATCACAAGTTGATTTTAATAGTAGGTATATAAAATATTTCGATCATAAATTCTAAAACGTATCATTTTGAAATAATATCTTTATCGTGAAAAGTTTCTGCTATTATGTTTTAAGCTTAATAGAAATCTAGGTAGGAACCTGAAGTAATATACTTATAAAAATAAGAGATGTGGCTTGTTCAGAAGTATTTCTTTTTTCGTTTCGAAAAAGAGCAATCGTCGACTGGGAGCCCCTTAAGTGTATAGGCCAAGGACAAGCGCATTTAATAAAATAATTCATGCGTTCGTAATATAAATAGTTTTGCTCAGCCAATCAGAGCAAGGCATCAATGGCATAGCTCCATCTATTGGCACGACAAGCGAACTAAAAATGTTCTTTTCAATTTTCAGAGCCCCTGACGGCAGTGTTACGGTCGTAAACGCAACACCAAACTTAGACAACAAGGATTACAAGAAGACTATCAAACTAACTTGGCTATCGAACTGTGTAAAAGTGCCTCTGATTAAGGTGTTCTGTGTATATTTCGATCACATCATATCGAAGGCATTGCTGGGCAAGGATGAGGACTTCAAACAGTATATTGGGCATCCGACACGGGTATGTTATCAATTTATTATCAAGGAAACAGACCAGTTCTTTTAATTCGGAAAAATCAAATGCCTCAGACTTCCATCAAGGGTTAATTTGTGTCACATTTTACTAGACCTTATTCCATTCTATATGGGGTCGTTTGGCTTGGGATGTTATACAACCGGCCGCCTGCTTGACAACAACGTGACGTTGTTGGCGCTACCAATACTAACTTATCTCTGGGTTGGTGGTGAAATTTTCTGTTTAGTTTTTTTCCTAAGTTGGTACCTACTTAACATTATACATTCCTTTGTCTTCCCTACCTGCCTTGTAAATATCTCATTACTTTTCAGCATTCAAAATATAACTGGACCTATCAAAATTTGTTCCACAGTGGGAAGTCCCGATGATTGGTGAGCCCGAGCTAGCCAACGTGAAGAAGGGTCAAGTGATCCAGCTGCAGCGTTGTGGGTTCTTCAAGGTGGATGTGGCTGCTACCAGCCATTCTCCGTACACCTGCAAATCCAGCCCTCTGGTGCTGTTCCATGTGCCCGATGGACACACTAAAGAGTTGCCAGGAAAGGTTAGTGCTACTAATAAATTATAAAAATAAATATTGGTGGACATCTTATACAGAGCCATCTAGCTCCAAAGTAAAGTACGACTCTGGGGGATACAGATTACAGATAGAAAACTTATAATATTTATACTTTTTTTTGTAAGCCACAGAACACACAAAAGAGAGCTGCTTCCAACTGTGAGGCCATTTATAGTCAAGTTACTGTAAAGCTTGACCAAGTAACCCAACAGTTTGTAGAATCACTAAGATGTAGCGGTCATAGGAACTCAATCAAAAGAGACTATGTGGTTTTATGAACTTGTATATCAACTGATGATCAAGAAACGCAAGTTTAATTTCTAGTGTTTAGATAAGGCAGAAATGAATTAATGGTTGCAAAAAACAAGTTTAATATTATCTAGAACTTAAAACTATTACAAACGAAAAAGTTTCTCCGCTGCAAGCAAGAGGCGAAATCAACAAGCATAAAACTAAAAAATATAATTTGTACTCTCTTCATCAAATAAAAAAAAATTTTTTTGAACGTTTCCAAAAACGTCTGCAAAAATCAACATAAACTAAACCTAATTTCTTCAACCAAATCAACTTATCAACTAAAGATGAGTTATTTCGTCTGACTATAAACTTGATAACAATCACAAATACATCTCGTAAATAAAAGGATCGGCGCACACAAACTCTATCGCAAGCCTCAAACGAGGATCTAGAAGCAACATTTGCTCCAGTAGTCTGTGCATAGCCGCCAGCTTGAACAAATCCGAGTCTCGTACATACAAGTCCTTTGTATGCCAGTACTTGTGATAAGCGGCGAATATTGTCATTTGCAGACGCTTCGTTTTGTTGAACCTTTGGAATAATACAGCATCCTGGAACGATTGCATGGTTACAGAAAAAAAACATGATGGACGGAGCGTGTTCAAATATGTGATACATAAGGAATTTGATTTTTTGATATGAATGTTACGAGTATGTCTAGGGATAAAAAAGATGAATGGGAACAAAAATGTTATAACAAATTGGTTTACGACTGTGATCCTTGAACATATTAGGCTTTATCTCTGATCTCTAGGATATTTAAGCATGCTGGAGCAGTAATAGGGCATTGTCAGAAATTTGTTGATGACCTTTACATTGTGATAAGTTTTTATGTGAAAGAAGAAGTCCACGGTCGAGTTATGTCTAGTTAGTTAGTTTCTTACCTGTCCTTTAAATCCAATTCGTCTCATAAATGTCCTTCCTTGGAAGTGTTGATTCTTGTACAACGATGCTTGCACCATATCATACGGAAGATTTCCGAAAGTGCACATTTGCTTGTACAGAATATCGTTGTTGTAGCCACCGGAAAACAGTTTTGTGTTTGTCGCCATTTCGTAAATAACCAGCGCGGAAGACCAAACGTCTATGTTGTAGCTTGCGGAAAACCCCAAGATGATTTCGGGCGCTCGGTAGCAGTTGGTTCCAATGTTTGGAAGCGGGTACACATCATTGTTACCGTAATAAGCAGTGTCGAAACCGCATAGTTTCAACCTGTCGTTGGTTGAGTTGAGGAGAATATGCGTCGGTTTTATATCTGAAAGATGTAAGGTTATGAAATTAAACCTACGAGTACTCAGCTCATATAGCAATTTGACAACAAATGAGTACGCACCAGAATGAATAATATTGTTATTCCTCAAAACCATGACCGCTGATATTAGCTGCCTCGCCAAGTCCTGCACACGATCTATATGGAAAGGTTTGTTTTGCACTTTTAAGGCTTGCAATAAGTTCTTAGGATAGTACTCTGTTAGAAAGCACCAATATCTCTGAATTGCGAATCCGTCGATCAAAAAGATTGTATTCAGATTCTCTCTGGGGATATCTTGCTGTAATTGCCTGATCATTTGCTCTTTTTGAATTCCAAGAACGTGGCGGTTATTATGGTTTCTGGAAACAAGATATCATAATTAATTGTTGCATCAAAACCTAATTTGTATTTTGATTTTGAACGATATACATACGTCAATATTTTAGCTGCGTAAGTTTCACCATTTGAGTCCTTACAGCTGAATATGTTGGAATATTTTCCAAGACGAATGTGCTTTATTGTTTTGATTTCTTTGTGCAAATAGCTTAGTATTCTTTCTTCTAATAGCACAGTTAGTGCTTTATGTTGATCAGTTAAGTTGGTTTTATTATTTTCTTTGTTTACGATGGTGTTCGTTTTAGACACATTACCAGGTTCTGGGTTAATCTCATTCGTTTTAGACGTATTTTCAAGTTCATTTTTGGTGTCCCAAACATTTTCAACAATGGTTTTGATAATATTTTTAGCAGCTTTCGTTTCGAATATTTTGTTTATAATTTTATTATCTTTTGTAAGTGCGTTACTTTCTTTGATTTCAATTATGTTTTTAACACTTTCTTGGTGTTTTTCTTCTATATTTGAAGTAGTTTCTTTAATAATAATCGTTTTGTTTGTTTCCGTGGCTTTAGAAATACTGTCATTATTACTTGAACTTGTATTAACAATAATTTCTTTGGGCTTTTCTTTAAATTGAATATCTCTAGAAAATTTATTTTCACCACATTTAATTTGTGTTTTAGTTTTGATAGTAGCTTTATTTTCTTTCAGTAGATTTATATCTGCATTTGGTAATGGAATCAAATTTATTTCTTTTTCCATTGAGTTCACCATTTCTATATTTATTTGAGTATTCATAGCATTCTTGGGCTCGACTGCTACTTTGTGGATTTCATCGTTTATGGTTTCACTGGTTAAGTCTATGATTGTTTCATCGTGTTGATTTGTTATAGTTTTATCGTCCATTTTAAAAGCGGATTTATGGTTATTTTCTTCCAAATTATTTTGTATTTTGTTATTTGACAATTTCTTTTCGCATTTTTGCGCGTTTTCAGGAACAAACTCATTTTTAATTTCGTTTGTTTTTTTACATACTTGTTTATTTCCCCTAACTTGCTCCTCAGACGGAATATATTTAGGTGCATCAGTGATAGCGTTATTATTTGTTTCTGACCCACCGCATACAATGTCATTAGTCAAATCTATGATACTGATTTCTTGCTCATTAATGATTACGCTTTTATCACTAATTAATTCTTCTGTTATATCATTTTGTTCCTCCTCCTTTGTGTTTATAAAATTACAATTGGATTTTTTTGTTTGTATACTACTCTTTACATCAAGAGAACCCTCGTTAGATAATGCAGGTTTTTGTTGATTCAATTGCGATTTCGTTTGAGATAATATTTTAACTAACGAGTGGGTTGTGTTTGTGTTCTTTGTCGAATTTACTTCTACGTTTTCTTCCGGTTTGCATATATTATACATTTCAACATCAGGAACATTGTCATGTTTGCGTAAATACGATCTTAGTGAGCTGAAAATTATATAAATTAATTTACAACTTAATTTTATGATGTTTATTATTACATTACATTACCATATTACATTCTACATAAATATAAAAAAAATAACGTACCTCTCAGCTTTCATAGTTTCTTTAATTTCGCATTTTGTTTTGGCCAAAGTTGTAAGCTTGCTAGTTTCAGATTTAACATCTAAGACATCGAACATTGTTGCAAGTTTGATATCAGGATCAGTAAAAAATTTGATGTCTTCCTTTTTGTTGTCATGTGGCAACGGGCTTTTTATTTTGTCTTTGTTTGGACTATGTTTTAAGCTGTCTACGATTTCATCCACATTGAAATCGTCTAGGAAACTTAGATCCATATTATATGTTGGGGTAGTTTCATTGTTACTTGAATCGCTAGAAGTAAATTCTTCGTCCGATTCTTGACACACAACATTGATGATCAACTTTAACTTCTTACATTTATTTGTTTTATACTTGAGAACACTTGATGTTTTCGGTGATTTTAATTTTTCATCGTATTGGTTTTCGACTGTAATTTTCAAGTTTTCTCGTTGTTTTGGTTTTGTACTTAAGTTATTTTCTTTTATGTGTATTCTTTGATTTACTCTGCTCAGTTTGGATCTTAAATCGAAACTTTCACCTAGACATTGCCGTTTAGGTGAATTGCTTAAACTGTTTTCAGCCATTTGCATTACACTTCTGATAGGACTGTGTGTGAGAATCTCAGAGCTGTTGTTCTGTCGATTTTCCGAACTAGTATGACCGCGTTTTAAATTTTGTCGTTCTGGACTATGAATCTCAGTTTTAGATTGTGTTTCAGCTTTTTTAGCAAAAATATGCTTGGAAAGTATGTCAAAATCTTTTAGATCAACTATAGGTTTAATGATTCGATGCTTTTTATAATGATGGTCAACTTTTTTCTCCTCCACAGCTTTATCTTTTCCTAAGGTGGAAGATTTAGATTTTTTGGATCGTTCTTTATCGGATTTTTTCTTCTTTATGGTTTTTAATGATTCTTTTTCTTTTTTCACAAGTGTTTTGGCATTTGACTCTGGTTTTGCTTTATTATGTTGCACGCGTTTTTCCTTTTTCACTGGAGTTGATGATTTTGAACCATCACGCTTCCTCTCTGACACAGGTTTGTTGGTGCTGATTTCTTTGATGAACTCTTCACACATATCTTTGTGTGTTGGTAAGTTCATCATACGCGATTTTTGTTTAATAGCGGATTCACGGATTATTTTAGATTTAATAGCATCGAGAATATCTATTTTGCATTCCCTTTCGTTAAAACAGTGTTTTCCTTCTTCATTGTCTTTTGTAAGCTGAGAAACATAAGCTGGTGTTTTAATGTTATTGTTATTGCTCGAATATAATGTATCGAGTACAATATTTGAGGTAACTGGAGTAGATGTTAAGTTATCGCTCATATGAAAAGCAGGTACCATATTAGGACGTACATCAGACTTTAGATCAATCGGGTGCAGTGTTTTTACGTTGCCAACATTAACGTTTTTGCTTTCGTTTGGTTTAATAAACTCAAAAGGAGTGTCAGTCTTGTTGAAAAATTCGTATGAAGTTGTTGCGTCTTCTGAAAATGCTGGTTGGGCAACAGTTTTGATTTTTGATTCACAGTTCGTTGTCGAAATAGTTCCAATTTTTTGTGTTTTATTTTTGGCCGAGGATAAGGTAATCTGAAAACAATAATAATAAATGGCGACACCGCAGTGCCCATTACACCCTAAGGTCGGTAGAGGGGGGCCCTTAGGTCGCCTTAATAGCTATTAAGGCGACCTAAGGCTGATAAGCTAATCAGCTGATCGGCCGGGGTGGATACGTAAGAGCGGAACGTATGTTCGCATGGGTGGAAAAGTTCAATGGCATAAAGACGAAAGTAACGTTCAGCTAAACTGCAGCACATCCTTCGACGCCCATAAAACGTCCAAAGCAGCGGTCCTCCTCACACAGGCGGCACTTTTGGGGGCCCGTTTACGGGGAATCACCTTACAATATTGTATTATTAATTAGTAATTTATAGTTTATAATTTAATAGTAATTTATATTTTCAATAATTATCTCCTGTTTTCCATACGATCAGTTTACATGTTTTCATAATTCTTTAAAGGTTTAAAAGGCCGTGCGCTTATGAAATGCAATGCAACTATTTATTACACAAATACCTAACAATAACATTCCGATTCATGGAACCGAAGCCCAGCGTAAACAATTTTACTCGTAGGTAGGTACTTACTAAGTCAGCCGGCCGGTCCTATACCTATCCACGTATTAAGTACATACATAACCCAACCTATATTAAAAGTACGTGCTTTGCCCCAGTGTAATTATTTATTTACTATTGACCGAAACAGAATTTAAAACACTTTTCCAACTGATGTACATACTACAAGTACCTATATGTAGGTATGGTTTTTTATTAACATTTGAAAATATAATCTTAGATAGGTGAAGGAAACTCAACCTTACCATGCTCGATAGCGTGCCATACTAAAAAACAACTAAACGTAAACACGTGTTGGGCAATCCGCGCGTAAAGTTTTAAGACAAAAAAAAAACTTACTTTTATTGGTTTTACATTGTTGTGTCCAATGCTTTGTAAGTAGTTTGACGCCCAGCTGTTTACTTTCTTTGTTTTGTTCAGATCATCCATGTTTGCGAGATTCTTATTTAAATCTTCATTGGAGAGCTTTTCTGGAGATGACTTAACTTGGCATTTTATAGATGGCGGCTTTAGCTGTTTCGCTATGGGTTTCGATTTTGAAGGATCCTTTGAAGGAATAGGTTTTATTTTGTTTTTGTTTGATGATGTTTGCTTCGATTGATGTTCTATCAAAAGAGGTTTTGCCTGACTTTTAATGTTTCCGACTTTTGTAAATTCGCTAACTGACATATTTTGTTCAGTGCCAGCAGGTGAGTCTATTTTCTGAGCACTCTTCAGTTGTATTGGAGTATTCTTTTGGAACGATACCGTAGGAACAATCACAATATTATTTTCCCCGTACCTGGAGTGAAAATCTGGTTGTTGTGACCTGCAAAAAATTATTGCGTGAACACAAAGTAAACTTAGACAAGACTTGTATCTATACATTCATAAAAATCAGAATAAGTAGGTTTACCTTACCAAGTTGACCTAGCCGTAAAATTACATCGTATCTTTTCTTTTTTTCGTATCTTACAGGATTATAAAGCCTAATAATCAACGCTCGCACGTATGTAGGTACCTACAGTCTCTATTCATGTTACCTAGAAACTCGCGTTTTGTAACCTGAGCGCACACAAATAACACCAACACTTTCTTACATGGTATTTTGCCCTTATCAATTTGTACGATATTTTGTAGTGGTTTTGAACAAAATATAAAACTAAGTTGATTTGTTTACGGTTCCCCGGCTGCGTGTGGACTGACAAAAACGTTTAAGTCGAAACTTTTTTAGGTCAGCTTCGAGTACCTACCTACTTACTTACTATTATTTCTTCTGTGATTCTTATTCGTAAGCGAGGCGCCTTATTGCTGAAGTGCTTAGGTACCTGCTATTCTGTGAAGAGGTTTATTTACAAAATGCTGAATGGGTTATTTTGGTAATAATCACTTTTGTATTTATTCCCTTTAGAATTGATATGTGGGGTTTTGCGGTTTCTACACCTACCTATATGAGAAGCTTATTAAAACCTCATAAGAAATAAAAATCGGTTTTACATGGAACCGTTTAATGAAAGTAACAGTAATAAATTGTCAAAATCTTGCATAAAATTAACAAAATACAAAAAACATAAAAGTAACAAAAAAAAAAATAATTGCTAGTTTCATACTTTTTTTTTACACATATGTACATAATTTGTACTTATTTCTTACCATTGGCTTACAGTTGCTAGCAAAACTATTTTACTAATTAGTCAAAACAATCAACAGAATAAACTTTTAGTCATAAATCAACCATTATACCTACATAAACTATGAATGAAAAACAATTAAATTATCTTTATCAATATTTGCTTCTATTTTAATTTGTTTCTTAAAACACTGGTTTTTATTGTTTCTTAAATCTGGGCCTAGAGTCGGAGAATAAACACTAATTTCCATGGCTGGTTCTGTCTTAATTTTAAACTCAAAATCTTCATTCTCAAAGTTTGGAAATAGGTAATCATCTTTTGGCAAATATTGGAAGTATCTTTCAATCGTCGGGCTTTGGCAGAGACCTTCGATGGATGGAGAGTATCCATGTTCCCTCGGTTCCACAATGAGGGTAGATCTGGAGTGAATAGGTACGTCTTCGCTGCAGCTAACAGGAAAATCTAAAGAGCTGACATCTGTGTAAGGTGTGCTTGCATACCAGATTTTTCTCGACTGTTCTACCAGTTTTCGCTCGCGCTGAAAATAAAGTAATAATAAACACTCAAACAATCAACACTTTCCCCCTTTCTGATCCCTACACTGGCCCAAAACTCAAATAATTTAAAGACTAAAACATGATATTTTAGTTCTTTGAAATGGAATAGCTTTAGGCTAGGTACTTTATATCAGGGACCAAGCAAGCAAAACCGCGCCAAGGGTTAAAGCTAAATAAAAAATATATTATTGAACTAGCTTTCCTTTCAGGATTGTAAGAAATAACATTAGGATTCAGAAGTATAAACTTACTTCCTTTGTACGTTTGATGAGTGTATCAAGTTTACTCTCATGATTTTCCTCCTTAGAGTTCTTTGCCACATATTTGTATGATGTTGGAACATCTAAATAGCTGTCCAAAGATGCGGCGCTGATGTCCTCATATGACAATTCTAATTGCTTTTCATGAGAGATTATATTTAATTCATTTTGCTTCGGAACCAGTTCCTCCTTGAATGGCTTCTGTAAAATTATTTACAACTACTACTATTGCTCCTAAAAGCTTTGAAAATATACTTTATAAAGTTGTAACAGCTTGCTTTTTACAGGAATAAAAATGTCATAAAATAAAAGAAAAATATACCATACTTTTTCATGCCTCGATTGCTGTCTGAAATTGTTAATGCCATGTTTTGTTTTTTTCATACATTCATGCACTCTATTTAAATCTCTGGTGCTTTTTACACCTGCCTAAAAGCAAAAAAAAAAACTCACAAGAGTCAACCATTAGACTAATTAATCTTATCTTAATATATATAAATCTCCTGTCACGATGTTTGTGCGCGATGGATTCCTAAACTACATAACCGATTTTAAATTAAATTGGCACACCGTGAGCAGTCTGGTCCAACTTGAGATATAGGATAGCTTAGATCTTTAATTATAGTCGCAATTTTATTTTATTGCAAACTGTTGACACAGCAACGCGTGGCCCGGTCTGCTAGTAAGATTATATTGATTAGATCCACATCTTTTACTCTGTAACTTGGTAATGTTAATAAGAATATTATAAAGTTAATAAAAACCTGTGTAGACTAACTTACTTTGCAACATTCTTTACTATGTCTATGAATCCTTGTTTCATAATGCCTATTATGACCGCACAACTGTCTCAAACAATGAGGGACTGGGCGTTCTTTAAATCTTGATTTTGGATTCTTTGTATCACATCTTTGATTATTTTTATGATCACAAACAGTAGTATTCAAGTTTATAATACACTTGATGTTCTGCCTTTCAACATGTATCTTTTGTGTTACAAATTTAGTTCTATCAAATCTAGTATTATTCAGTTTTTCTCTACTTCTATGTCTGTGTTCACTTTTGCTTTTGTAATGTCTGCGATGTTTCTTCTGCTTCCACTCTTCTTCATAGCTTAGAATTAGTGTGTCTGAATTTGAATGATTTCGAAGTTTCTCTGATTTTATTTCTTCTTTGCAGTCAAAAATAAGTAGTGTGTCTAGACTTGAATTTTTGTTGTTACACTCCATTTTATTGACTTAAAATCAAATTAAATATTCTTCTTACCTATTGACAAACCCTTTTATCACAATTTTCACCTGCTTGGGTAGGTACTTACATTAAATAAAATATATTCACAAGACGCAAGAGTTAACACAAAGAATTTCTCAATCAAAGAGCTCTCAAACAAATTATCCGCAAGTTCTTGATGCAGGTTGAACTACAGCAAAAGATTCGAATAATTTAAATAGAAGGCGGTAGGTAATCGTTTATATCTGCAGTCTATTGACCGGCCGGTCTGACGCCGAACCGCGGCTACAACTACAACGCGAGAAAATTATAATAAATATGTCACAGGACACACGATACCTGTAGGTAGATTTCTCAAGTTCATTATAAACGACCAATCCATGTATTTACTTACATTGTTCAATCTTTATGGATATGCACATCAAATCAAAACAATATGTAATTTATCATCTTTTTTCACGACACACACAGCAGAATTGTCACCTTTCATTTTTTGTTGATTGACAGATTGGCTGACATTTTGTTTGACCTTTGGCATTTGGTGATTTTGACAAGTGCGTTTCAAAAAAAAAAATTTTCTAGCTTTCGATTATGACTAAAAACTAAGAACTTTTGAAATTTTGATTTTATTTATGCAAAACCGAAATTCCGTTTTGTAGTAGGTAAAGTAATAAGTAAGGTGGTAGGTTGGTAGGTAGGTAGGTACCTACCTACCTACCTAGATCTATCTTAGAAGCATTCCTTAGGTAGCAAATTGCTAGCTCATAAGGTAAATTGGTTTCCGCGATGTTCTCCTTCACCGTTTTGACCACGTTTTATGTGTTTAAGCCTGCATCAAATACAAATAGAACAATAAAATTAATAGATGCACGGCCGGGATCCAACAACCACGATCTTCGAAATAAAATTCGAAGATCAGAATGATACCTACAAAATCAAACTTCTCTTACTTGATCAACAGTTAAATTATCTAAGTAGGTAGGTACCTATCTAGTAGGTAGGTACCTAGGTATCTACCTAAGTGCCTTAGTATAGTATTATAGATATTGAAGCCAGAGCGTCCTGCAACCTGCAAGTAGGTAGGTAGGTAGGTATATAACAAATAAAGTTACACAAATCGCCATTACCTAACATTTCAAAAATGATACGACGTGCAGCATGCGCGTACATTGCTTTCTTGTTTCAAACGACTCAGTCTCAGTCAGTTTATAGACGGCAATGTAAAGTGTTGTTCTCAAACTTGCGTTTACTTTTAGAAAGTAAACACATAGCTACTTTGTCATAATCTATGGCGGTACCATGTGTTGTCTTGTTGGAGCTGCTGCTTGGTTCCGTGTGTACGTGTAATTTTCGACCATATTTTTTACTTTATTATTGAGCCGGGAAATATCCGCGTAAGATAAAGATATATCACTTACTACATAAGTAGGTACAAATTTTAAGATTGAAATAGTGTGTAGGTACAATGCTAGATTATTTTTAAACTGTGATTGAGTTCAGTAGGTTTGAATAATGTTTTGGTTTGAGAAAACATATGGATTAATTTGACGTGGTTTACTCATTGTAGGTACTAGGTCCCAATAAGGTTTAAAGAATTTTTTGTTTATCTTTCGGTGATAATCGGTCAAGATGCATGATCTGAGCATCCATTTCCAGGTCTTAGCACCCTGTATAATTAGCTTAGCCTCGTGTATGTGACCAAAGAGTATTGAAATTGACTAATTACACCGATTGATTATACCGATCAGCATTGTCATCCGTGAGCAGAGCAGACAACGTTTTGAGGGTGTTTCCAATCTTCACAATTCTGTACAAAACATAAATAGGTAGGTAGGTATACTATCCGTCAAACTTCTTGGACAAACGACCTTGAATGCGCAGAAACGAAAAATAGGTCTCTTTGGGGGTGCGAGCGAAACGAAAGATAGGTCGCGATGGCCAAGAAGTTTGACGGGTAGGACTTTACCTAATTGGCAATTGCGGCCTGCTATAAGTAGGTACTTACTTAACATAAAAATAATTATCAATGAGAAATAAGAATCGAATTTACCTCTAGTCACCTATCTTTGCCTTATCAGGACTTACGGGTAGCTGGGCCAAAAAAGATCATAAAACGGCTGAAGCGGTATTCAGAAGACGATAGACTGCTTTACAATCAAGTGGCGGCTCAGAGCGAGGCGGTGTGTTTCCTCAAGGAGGTTAACGCAGAGAAGGTGCGAGTGGACGAAGCAATCGAGACACTGTTAGATCTCAAGGCGGGGTTCAGAGCTATTACTGGACGGGTTAGTATTTGGCGAAAATAGCTCGCTTCGTAGTACGTGGCATGCCTAGAAACCGTGTCTAAACACACTATGCCGAAGATACGCGGCTGAAGTTCGGTGCCGCACCCCTTACACGCCTTGCACCCCCGGGTAGAGATGGCCCTGGCTTCTTTATATGCCGGATATGGATGCTTGCTACACTCGTATACCTAGCGCTTACTTATGACGGCTCGCTTCGCTCGATATGCCAGCGGTAGATGATCTAGTTAGTGGTAGTTTTAGTATTTGTTTTTATAATAATTGGTAATTTTTTTTTGTTATGTTTAGAATGTTACCTACACTTGTTTATATAATTTTGATTTGTTTTTTTTTTACATTGTTTTTATTATTTAGTAATGTATTGTATTGTTTTATAATTTGTATGTTAATAATTAGTTGATATAAATACATTAAATAAAACTGTTTGTATTCCAAAACTTACGTCTTCCTACCGTCCACCCTTTGCACATGTTCGTGATGATAAGAAGATGTAGGTATGTAATGTACTACTTACTAGATTTTCCGCAATGCAAACTCGAAGATTAGAGGGAATTGTGTTTTTTGTAGAGGTGGGTACTCTTTCATAATTAGTCAAAAAATATTCTAACGTATAATATTCCAATTCGCGGTAGTATCAAATCTTAACGTAGCGCGTAGTCGAGAATAATGCTGTAATATTGCCCTGCCAGACACTACACAAGAATTCGCTCTGGGAATCAAATCTAATAACAAAAATAATTTCTACATTTATTTTCACAGGAATGGATCCCTAAGACTTCTGAAGAGTCAATTAAGCCATCGGGGCCAGCTAAGCCAACTGGGTCAAATAAGCCATCTGAGCCATCTAAGCCACAGCATACTGCTATCACCGAGCTACATAATAGGATCGTAAAGCTAGGGGATGATGTTCGAGCACTGAAGGCAGCGAAGGCAGACAAAGGAGTAGTCAACGAAGCTGTCAAACTATTGCTGGAGCAAAAGGCGAAGTTCAAGGATATAAGCGGACTCGTGAGTATTACATACTAACATTCCCCGGATACCGAGTATTGTACTAGTATTATAGAGTATTTTCAAAGTTTCATTCAAATCAAGCTGATGCGGCGTCGTACAAAATTCCGCGTACCATCTTTTCCAATAGCTCATAAGCTTACTTGTTATTTCTTGGTCTACAGGCTTGGGTACCAGAGGCTGCAGCAGCTGAAAGCGCGCCACCTCCGCAAAAAAAAGTACGTATTACACACATAAGATACTCAGGTATATAGAGACATCATTAACACAATAAGAGTGCCTTCAGATTAGAAGCTATAATGCATTAGCTTGCATATTACATTTAGAGTGTTTACACATGGTGCCGCGGCGGTGGTTTTCGCCGTCGCGGTGCCATGTTTGTATCAAGGTATCATGTGTGTTGGTCCATATAAATCCAAGGGTGAATAATACAGCGGCACACTGCGGTGGTGGTGGTGCGCGGTCATGTGTAACTGTAAACGCAGTAACACACAGTTTAGAATGAGTGAGTGGGATTTCAGTCTAGGTTGGGTTATTGAATTCTCATTCGTACTCAGACGTGTTTGTACTACAAACTTTGTACTGTGGCTCTTTTACTATACGGTTTTAAAAGATGCAAGTTTTTTTACGAAAATTAAAACATTAAATTAATTTTTAGTAGGTATGTGTCGGAGTTTTTTTTACTTAGTAATATAAAGAATGCAAATACTAACAAATTAGAAATACATATGACCAGGCAAAAGCAAAGGCGCTGATGCGAGAAACTATTGGTGGAATATTGGAGCTACTCGAGTCCGAACAGACTACAAGAAAGGTATTTTTGATGTTGTGTATCGAATATGCATGTTGTACGATCGTATTTGAATATAAAAACATATTGAAAAAACGCCCACGACTGTAATTCCAAAGTGTCTACTGAAGAAGTAAGTTTTAAACTGTAATACTTATATACATCTAATGCCTTTCAAAGATTGAAAAAGATGAAGTCAATTGATATAAAATATTTTTACGCGATTTATTTTTCAAGAAAATTTAATTTTAACGATAGCTTATAATAATAATAATAATAATCATTTATTTGTAACTAAATATTTTTGAAGTACAGTATTATACTTAAATACACTATTCAAAAACAGTAGAAAGAAAAAAAAAATCTAATATACCTAATATTAGATTTTTTTCTTTTTGCGTACAATTAGACATGGTTACAACATAAAAATAATTAATAGAAAGAAAAAAAAAATCTAATATACCTAATATTAGATTTTTTTTCTTTTTGCGTACAATTAGACATGGTTACAACATAAAAATAATTATTAAGTATATTAGTGGTTAACTAGCCCCCACACTAGGATACCCTGTGTTGTGGGTGGCTAGTCTCTTCCAAGGTATCAGTAGGGTAAGATATATGTATTCTATCAGCTATCCGGTTCCCATAGTACAAGCTTTGCTTAGTTTGGGGCTAGACGGCGCCGTGTGAAATGTCCACCAATATTTATTTATTTATAATCAAAAAATATTAATTATTATAATTCAAAGTTAAAGACTATAACATTTTGATGGTAGAATAATTATAGTTTATTGGGAGCATAATGATTAGCGCGTGTGCGTCGCTCTGTAGGTGTGGGTCACCGATTGGTCATTGGGAACCGAAAAGTTACATAATATTGTATTATGCATACCTAAGTGTAACAATAAAATGTTTTAATAACAATTCATAAATGATATGTAAAAACGCAAGAAGGTTGCAGTTCAGAAAACAATACCTCACTACTCACTACTTATATTTTTTTTAGCTTGGACGTACGTAAGTAAAGTTGTTAATTTAGGTATATTTTGCTGAATTGTTTGTCAAATTCGACACACTATTATTTCATAGCTTTTCTACATCAAATCGCTCCATTAAGAAAACTACATGAGTTCTTTGGGAATTTGTCGAAGGAATTCAAACCCTAGACCTCTGAGAACAAAGTACACTTTTACAGTATTAGTATTGTCTATTTCTAGACTACAGAGTCGCCGGTACCGAACGAAGAGCTAAATGTACTCTATGGGAAACTGAAAGGAGAGATGAACTACCAAGATTTTGCCGATATGACAAGCCTGTTGAACGTCCATGTGGTATATGAACCAAAGCAACTTTTAGAATATAAAAAAAAACCATTTTGATTGCCCATTTTTGGAGTCCTTAGTAAAAGAATCCTAAGAGCATTTACTTCTTTGATAAAATAATAAGATTAAACAAGTAACATTCATAGGGCTAACGAATAATCCAAGGAGTGAACGGCAATATGAACTGAACCAAACTTTTTATTTGATTGATATTGGAACTCTCACTTCTGTGCATCAAAAGTGATGCTGAATTTCTGAGTGAGAATGATTTATTTCTGTTTAGGAGAATCCACCGTACGATCCGGACAACGATTTGAACGAGGAATATGCGCTGGTACTCTCACAGCTAGATCGTCGCGACGAGAGGCGTAAGGCGAAAAAGGCTAAGGTTATTTGCGTATCGTCTTTATACAAAAGACCGTAGTGCATCCCCCTGACGAAACTAAATTATGTTATCACAAAACAGTAAAATATTAATTTATAGGATTTGACGACATGATATAAAACAGTCTAAAGCTTAAAACAAGTCTTGTTTTAATTTAGATTTTACTGAAGTGCATTTGTGCATCCTCTTGATAATAAAAGCACTATGAAATAGTGGTAAGCTGTTTAGCTGTGCAACACTTTAAGGGAAAGACGATTTAAAGATATCTTTAATAACGAGCACGTTTGGATAATTACACTATGCCGTTATAGAGCTTCGTTTCATGCTAAGCGCGAGCGTGATCTCGCTAAATTTCGACGTTTACATTGGGGGTCGTCATCACTACATAGTATAAAGCAAAGTCGCTTCCCGCTTCCCGCGTCTGTATGTATGCTTCTATATTTAAAACTACACAACAGATTTTGATGCGGTTTTTTTTAATAGATAGAGTGATTCAGGAGGAAGGTTTATATGTATTAAACCCGTGCGAAGCCGGGGCGGGTCGCTAGTAAAAGAAATATAAATTTAAGACCTCATTTCAATAGCATGTTAGAATTCCTTTATTGTAAACTAGGTTGAAATGTTGTTGAAGAAGTATGCAATTGCAAGTTCATTCAAGGGGGGTGGGGTGTGATAGCATTTGATTATGGCCGTGAGACTTGACCTAATGAATTTGTAAACTCTATTGATTTTTAGATC
Organism: Hydriomena furcata; assembly: GCA_912999785.1. Taxonomy (NCBI): domain Eukaryota; kingdom Metazoa; phylum Arthropoda; class Insecta; order Lepidoptera; family Geometridae; genus Hydriomena; species Hydriomena furcata. Next base: position 9,743,962 of record OU538839.1, read on the forward strand.
AATACCTTCCTTTGTTCCATAGCATCGCTTTAGTTCGGTTTCCGTAGGCATTGGTGTTTTGTGTGCTTATTGCCAAGTTTCTCAATTGCATGTATTATTGTAAATTCGGTAGTGTTTTGTTAGAATCTGTTTTGGTTCGCTTGTTTTATTTATTTGAAGTGTCGTCTGGACGTTTTTATTTTTTCAGATTCTCTAATTTGTCCAAAGATGATGAACCTATTTGAGTTTCACAGAGCTATTCTGGTAATTTTCTGTAGTATTTGAGTAGGCATGATGTTTTTTGTGTTTATTATATTTATATGTATTATGCGCTTGCACACCTAGACCGAAAAGTGTACGACAAATTTACCGCTTTCAATATTCCTAGTTGGTGAATTGTTATTTTTGCTTTGCTCTTAGATGTGCAAGGAGCATACCTGTTATGGTTTTAGTGTTTTCAGATGATTCTTTGATTCCTTTGGTCCAGCTCATAAATCGGTTTAGTTTTAAAAGCTTTTTTATCGTAGACCAGCAGCAGCTTACGATTTAAAGCGACTACAATTCGGTGCCCAAGTATTTTTCTGCATAGTCATAAGACGCTCGCTTGGACCTAGGCATATATTTTTATTATACTTAAGTTTACGCCACAAAAGAAGTCGCACGGAGGACGTACTGTAATCTTTATGCTATAGAATTTCGCCATTTTACTAAATCCGAAAGTTTGTAAGGACGTTTTTATGTTTGGTTTAATCACGCCCAAACGAACAAACGAATTTGAATGAAACTTGTAATATACCTACGAATAGAATTAATAGCTTATGTCCGGAATTTAACATAAATAAGATACTTTTTATCCAAGTACCACGCGAGTTCCGACAAATTCCGTGCGATTTCTTTGGTGGCGCACTCTATTATTGCCTGTGTTGTATGAAATGGTAGCTACATCGCTGTTATAAGTGACATTCTGTACGTACAGTTAAGCCAAATAAACTTTGAGCTTTATTCTCAAGAGTGCAAAGTACATTATTGAATGCAATCTGTTTCAGTCTGAGGCGCAGCGGATAGCGGATAGCAAGCAGTTGGCGCTTTTGCAAGTACAGATCGCAGCGCAGGGGGACAAGATCAGGAAAATTAAAGTGGCCAAGGTTGAGAAGTCAGTTATTGATGTGGAGGTAATAAAAATAATTGTTTATTTCTTAACAAATTATTGTGAAGCTATAAATTAAACACACTCATGAAGTTTGTTGTGTCATCAGTTCTTTCATGGACACTCTGCGTCAGACCATTGACCTGGGGTTTGACATATTATTGCGATTCAAATGAAGACCTCATCCTAAAATAGATCAACTTGCCAATTGTAATTAAAATATTTTGTTGTCTAGGTAAAGAACTTGCTGAATCTAAAAGCCCAGTACAAGGCTATAACTGGCGCTGATTGGGTACCAAACGCAGGTCCTTCTGCCGCCAAACCTGCACCTTCGGCGGCTAAGCCGGCAACGGTAAGTGAGAGATGTTTGATGATGAGTAAGTGACTTATTTTTGATGACTAGCTGATCCAACAGACGTTGTGCTTTCCTCAATAATCTCATAGAAAGAGCACTCCCAGTTTTTGCCAAATTTTTCAAATTGTCTTTTCCCAAAACCTTATTCGGACTTAGTTGTCAAATCGGTCCAACCATTCGCATTTTTGTATGAATAGATAAATGAGGGTGCCTATGACCATGTCCTTGATCCCACCACGTCATGCAATTCATGTCGTGAGACTACCTCGATATCTATAGAAAATACGTGATAGATAAAGCCCGAAGCTTCAGGTTTATTCGTGTCTTTTGAAGAGAAATAATCTAATATCACATCGCTTATTCTTCTAGAAGGCTGCAAGCCCTCCAAAGATGAACGGCTCTGGTGACAAGTCGGCGGCTCTAGGGGAGCAAGTTTCCAAGCAAGGAGACCTCGTTAGGGAGCTTAAGACCAAGAAGGCTGACAAGGTAACTGTACTCCTTTGAAACTTCCACCATTTTCTTAGCACTACAAGACTAAAGTCCGGTCACGCAGACGGAGATCATCGCCTTGTGCGAGCAAGATGGCAATAGATTTGTGCGTGAGTCACAGAGAAAAGTAACCACGGGTCATTGCACCAAATTATTTTTGCTTCGCGACCGAACTTTATTATTCTTTGAAGCATGGCTTAAGTGACTATGAAAGTTTTGTACAAAAAGTCGGCATAGCTTAATGTCGAGAATAAGTTGAACTTCATAATGACTTCATAATTGAGTACTTACCTTATACCTATATTTTAGTATGTTATTTTTTTTACCCAAATGCTCAGAATAATGGTTATGGTTTTCAGGCGTTAGTAGATGAAGCGGTGAAGAAACTTTTGGAGCTCAAAGCTCAGTACTTAGCTGAGACTGGAACTGCGTACGCGCCGCCAGCGCCCCCTCGCGACAGTAAGGCTAAAGCGGCCAAGCCGAAAGATGCCAAAGAGGCCAAGCCAAAGGAGGCCAAAGAGGCCAAGCCTAAGGAAGCCAAAGAGGCCAAGCCTAAGGAGGTTAAAGAGGCCAAGCCGAAGGACGCCAAGCCTAAGGAAAAGAAGGAAGCTAAAGCTAAGGAACAGGTAATTATATTATACTAGCTGCTCGCCCCGGCTTCGCACGGGTACCTGGATAAAAAGTCTACCGATTTTGTGCAAACTTCACATAAACCATCTACTAAATAATCCGAACAAAGCCTAAACATTTGGTTTGGATAGGTGAGCCCGTTCTTGAGTTATAAAATTACAACGAAAAGTGGCATTGATTTTTATATAAATAGATTACAGTGTTCTCGAATCGGTTTAACCAAATTTTGATTTATTTATTTAATACTAGCTTCCGCCCGGTTTCTCTAGCAAGTACCTGCATAAAAACTATCCTATATGCTATTTCAGAACATAGTTATGTACAAAAAAATAGAAGGAAAGTTAGTTGTGCTGTCTATGTATGTATTTTATTTACTTTTCAGTCACCGAATCCCGCCAAGGATGAGTCTACAAGCGGCGTGAAGAAAGTGACCAGACTGGGACTCGAAGCCAGTAAGGAAACTGATCTGCCGGAGTGGTACTCGCAAGTCATCACTAAATGTGAGTACAGCAAAATACTTTCGTACATCTCATAAGCGTGACTACCTAAAAAATAAAAATAGTTATTTGTTATACAAGAGTGCAAAGTTGCTTTTTAACCGCGTGTTCAATTTCGATGACCGAGCAAGCGAAGGATTCTAAAATTGAATCACGAGCGCAGCGAGTGATTCATAATTAGAATCCTGAGCGTTAGCGAGGGAATCAAAAGAGCACGAGGTGAAAAATCTTTGCACTCGAGTGCAACACGTAACTTTTCATTCCACCTCAGCGAGGAAATGACTAAATGCAAAAAAAAACGTTTACAATCACAGGATTGGTACTTTTATTTCAGTTTAGGTATTAACTACTACATTATGACAGGTAAGTATTACAGAATAATCTTAATAATGACGTGATAAAATGCCGCGTAAAGAACCGCGTACAAAGCAAATTGAAAAAAGAACACCAAGAAGGTTCCGAGTCAAAGTTTTTAACAAAAAAAAAGAAAAAAAAAGTTGTATGATATATTCGGCACCATAGAGGTAGCAGTAAATAGGTTTAATGATTTTTTTAAATTCACAAACTTAGTGCACACGATGTTCTAAATTCAATTTACTTTATCCTCTAGACTCTAGAGTCTAGAGAATAAAAACGGCTTTTGCACTCAGATATTGAAGAGCAAAAATACTCTTTCCGAGATGGTGGGATGAAAAAAATATTGTCTAGACTTACTAGAGGTAATTTTATCAAAAAATACAAATGGTATGTACTCGTATTTAACCAGTTATCTAGTTTGGCCGAACGGGAGGTACCTTGACTTTCAATCTGAAGGTCGTGGGTTCGAATCCCGGCGTGCATCAATGGATTTTTATGTAAAATATTATATAAAAAACATTTCGACTACAGATTGTAAAACTACTGAATGTGGGCATGTACGAATGTAGAGGTACGTCCAATCATTATATTTGGCACATGCCCACATTTTAGAGTAGTTTGCATTCCATGCAAAATATGTTGCAAACCTTTCGCCGTTTATAAACATACTGACTGGTTTATGGAAGAATGATTCGAGTTACTCTAAAGGTTTTAATTTATTTTTTTACCACCGCAGTAACGCTGTATTATTCACATTTGTATGATACCAATACTAATAATACTTGGCACCAACCTAGATATATGCGTCTTGATACCAACGCTGTGTCTTCATGTGTAAACGCTAACGAAAAATGATTTTTCCAGCGGAAATGATCGACTACTACGACATCTCCGGCTGTTACATTCTACGGCCGTGGTCGTACAGCATCTGGGACAAGATACGCACGTTCCTGAGCACCGAGTTTAAGAAACTTGGCGTTAAGGATGGCTACTTCCCTATATTTGTGTCTAAGGTATGCAGTTGAAGCCAGAACCATCTCTATCTTGCACCGGAGTACAATCCTTAACCTGAACTGGACAAGTAAGAGACGGACTCGCGCACCGAGGGTTCCGTAGAATTTCTATATATCTATAGCTTTTTTTTTTTTTTTTTAATTTGGGGAAGATGGAGTTACGATAGAACAGACACACGAAGCGTGCACACGCGGCACAAGAGTTCCGTTTTTTCTTTTATAGGTACGGAACCCTAAAGAGACTAAAATTGCCGAGCTCTGTCTTCTGCGCTGTAGGTTGTGGGTTCGATCCCCACCCGGGATAAACATTTCTGTGATGAACATAGATGTTTGTTCTGTGCCTGGGTGTTATGTATAGTAAGTATGTATTTACAACAAAAACGTATGTATGTATTCTATCAGTTATCTGGTTCCCATAGTACAAGCTTTGCTTAGTTTGGGGCTAGGTGGCGCTGTGTGTTAATGTCCACCAATATTATTTATTTATAATCGTATTACTGTAAATAAGATGTTTATTTTTTTATTATGTTGTAATATCCAGGCGGTGTTGGAACGCGAGAAGACGCACATCGCAGACTTCGCCCCGGAAGTGGCGTGGGTGACTCACTCGGGCTCATCAGAACTGGCCGAACATATCGCCATCCGGCCCACTTCAGAGACAGTGATGTACCCAGCATACGCAAGATGGATTCAGAGCCATCGCGATCTACCTTACAAGCTGAACCAGTGGAACAATGTCGTGGTAAGCACATTGCCGTAGCTTTTCGACTGACCTCACACCTCTGCCTTCTGAACTGTAGGTTGTGGGTTCGATCCCCACCCTGGGCAAACATTTGTGTGATGAACATAGATGTTTGTTCTGTGTCTGGCTGTTATGAATAAATATGTATTTACAAAAAAAAAAGTATATTTGTATTCTATCAGTTATCTGGTTCCCATAGTACAAGCTTTGCTAAGTTTGGGGCTAGAAGGCGCTGTGTGTAAAGTCCGCCAAAATTTATTCCCGGTGCTAGCTTCTATGAGTCCAGGGCCAACTCAGCACCTTTGAGTGAACCCGATAATCCGATTTGGATGTTTTATTTATATTGTGTAGAGAATAGCCTAAAGAAGGCTTTTTTTAAATCATTATGCATTAAGAACTAAAAGTCCTTTCCGACGAAAAAGTGATGAATTCGTTTTTAGGGTTCCGTACCCAAAGGGTAAAAACGGGACCCTATTACCCGAATGTCTGTCACAGCGCTGTATCTCATGAACCGCGATAGCTAGACAGTTGAAATTTTCACAGATTATGTATTTCTATTGCTGCTATAATAACAAATACTAAAAACAGAATAAAATACATATTTAAGGGGGGCTCCCATACAACAAAAATGTTTTTTGCCGTTATTTATAGATAATGGTACGGAACCCTTCGTGCGCGAGCCCGACTTGCACTTGTCCGGTTTTTTTTTAAGTTAAAAACGAATTCATCACTTTTTCGTCGGTTTTCTTTTTAGTTTTCAAAACGTGATTACATATTTTAATTTTAAATAATGCTTTGATGATTTATTTCAGAGGTGGGAATTCAAACAGCCGCAGCCATTCCTGCGTACTCGGGAGTTCCTTTGGCAAGAGGGTCACACAGCCTTCCGCTTCCAAGAGGAAGCCGCTGAGGAGGTCATGCACATTTTGGGTAAAGAACCAAATTTTTTATAAAGTTTAGAATCTAAACAATCAAACTTCTTTTTACAAGTTTTTACTTATTAACCTGTGATTGTACATCAACAAGACTACTACTACTGAGCTGTGGCCTGAGCACGAACCACTATCGACAACGTATCGTCCAAAATGTCAAAACAGACACTTTTTGCATTGTAAAAGTGTCCGTTTTGGCTCAGTTTTGTTGCCTGACTCTTCAAGGCTTGGTCTCGAGGAACAGGCGTAGCTTCAGATTTCAAAGTGATCCTTGTAAAATAAATGATTTTTGAATTTGAATAGCATTGTTATTTTTCCACAGAGTTGTACGCTCAAGTGTACGAAGACTTGCTGGCTGTGCCTGTGATCAAGGGGCGGAAGACTGAGAAGGAAAAGTTTGCTGGAGGAGACTGGACTACGACCGTCGAAGCTTATATTCCTGCCAGTGGAAGGGGCATTCAGGTAAACCATTCCATCAGGAAGAGATCGTATCATCCTTATAATATAGTAACTGTTTTTAAACCGACAAAAAAGAGATTCTTAATTAGACATGTTTATATACTAGCTTTTACCCGCGACTTCATCCGTGTAGATACAGGAAATCGATTTTTGACGGCTTTATCGTAAACTAGCTGACTCGTGCCCGCTTCGCTGGTCGATAGATAGTTTCACATCTGGTATTCCAATCTTCAAAATAAATTATAGCCTATATGTTGCCGAGGACTAATAGCTACTTAACAAAAAAAGTTTCATCTGAATCCGTCAAGTAGTTTTTGCGTGAAAGCCAGACAACAGACAGACAGACAGACAAAAATTTCAAAATATATTTTTTTGGTGTACTTGTATGAAGACCCCTAGGAGTATTTTTTTAGTTTTTATTCAATGTACAGAATTGAACTCTTCTACAGTTTTATTTTATGTATAGATTATTAAAATTACTAAAATTAAAAAATATTTTTAATTTCTATATTCAATTTTATCACAATTGACCCAACGGTTTGGCCGTGATATATGTCACAGGCAGACAAACAGAAAGAGCTACTTTCACATTTAATGTGAAAGATCAGAGTAGATTATTATAACATTTTCTTACTTACTATAAGTAATTATTTTACTTACTTAAACTGACTTGTTACATACAGGGAGCGACCAGCCACCACTTGGGGCAGAACTTCTCGAAAATGTTCGAGGTTGTATACGATGACCCCGACACACAAGAGAAGGCCTACGTCTACCAAAACTCGTGGGGACTCACCACAAGGACTATTGGTGAGTTATTTTTGCATCTAATTATGAATGGAAGAATCTACCTTTGCTGGTGTGGTGGGCTAGTGCCCGAATGACGACGCCCGCTGCATCTCAAAATTTAGCCGTTACACTAATAATATTATAAATGTGAAAGTTTGTGAGTTTGTATGTACCTATGTTTGTGCCTCAAACAGGCCTAAACAACAAAACGGTTTCAACTTAATTGAAATTTGCTTCAACAAGACGTAGATATAATGCCATCAAAAACATAACTTGTAAAAAAAAGCCAAGTCTCGCAACGCAACTCAGTTCTTCTACCGTAAAAAGTTGTGAGATCCATGTAATACCAAGTCGGTTAATTTATTCAGTCCCTACTTTAAGGGTCCTTATGACTTATGTTATTACGTAAAGGTTAGCTAATTACGTAATAACATAAGTCAGAAGGACCCTCATTGCATCTCATTTATTTTTGTAGATAGCCCTACTTTTTAGGGTTCCGTACCTAAAGAGTAAAAACGGAACCCTGTTACTAATACTCCACTGTCTGTCCGTCCGTCTGTCCATCTGTACGCCTGTCCGTCTGTCTGTCTGTCGGTCTATCTGTCCGTCTGTCTATCACAGGGCTGTATCTCATGAACCATGATAGCTAGACAGTTGAAATTTTCACAGATGATGTATTTCTGTTGCCGCTATAACAACAAATACTAAAAACAGAATAAAAACTTGAGAGGTGTCAAGGGACACCCGGATGGAACGAAGTTCTCACAAAATAACGTGGGACAAGGGAAGGGGAATCAACTTTGACTTCGACTTCGACTTCGACCTCGACCTCGACTTCGACTTCGACTTCGACCTCGACCTCGACCTCGACCTCGACCGATAGATATACTATAGCAAAAAAGAGTCGTGACAACTTTTCGTGACAACTTTTCGTGACAACTTTTCATGACAACTTTTCGTAAGATTTTTTTCCGTCTAGCCCCCTTTCACAACGCGCGATAAGGAACTTCGTTCCAATAAATATTTAAGTGGGGCTCCCATACAACAAACGTGATTTATAATGGTACGGAACTCGACGTGCGCGAGTCCGACTCGCACTTTTCAGGGTCTTTTTTTAGGGTTTTTACACTAAACACTAATTGTGTTTTAAATTTGAAGCTTCTATGTCTGCTAGAAGTGCCTTAAACTTTTGATGATCGGTCAGTCAGTCAGTGAGTGAGTGAGTGAGTGAGTGACAAAATAGGAAACTTTGACTAGTTATAATTCTTAAACTACTGGTTCAAATTGAATGAAATTTGAAATATACCGTGTTTATATAGTGACTGCTTGGTTACTAAAAATTCAGGCTTCTAGTTTTATCCACAACGAAGTTATAGGGGGTCGAAAATGGCCTGAACTGCTTCGAGAAAAGGATGGTACAGCCGTGCCGCTTTATTGCTTGACTTGGCGGGGGCACTGCCGTGCCCCCAGATGCCTGAATTAAATCCCCAAAATCATTAAAAAAACGAAAAAGGGATGATTTTGGTATAGATGGCGCTGGCGTGCAACAAATCTGACATTACAGACTAAAAACATACAGTCTTTTCTATTCGATTATTGAAATTTGACAAGACAACGTCTGTCATGGGTCGGCTAGTTCTATTTATAATGGTTAACATCCAAGATAGTTTTTTTTTCTTTTTCATTGTCATTGGTCCTTAAGTATGCAAAGTTTCAATTTAATCAGACGGTTTGAAGGAAGTCTAAAATCACGTTCAAAGTTTTCGCTACAAACAAACATACCAAGCTAATAAAAGCGTGTTAAAAAAAACGATTTTTATGTTCTACATACAAATGTTGGGTTCCAGGTGTGATGGTCCTAGTCCACGGAGACGACCGCGGCCTAGTCCTACCACCCCGCATCGCTGAGGTCCAAGCGATAGTTGTGCCATGCGGCATTACTGCCAACAGCACGCAAGAGGAACGCAAGAACCTCATGGACTCGTGCAAGGCGCTAGTGGACAACCTCACAGCTGAGGGAATCCGAGCTGAGGGGGATTACAGGGACAACTACTCGCCCGGTTGGAAATTTAATCATTGGGAGCTCAAGGTATGAACAAAATATTTTGGATTTGAATGCATTCACTTATGGAATGATAACTACTGCATAATATGCGCATGTTTTTCGGGTAGTTGTGAAAGTAACAACTCTAATTTATAGCTTATTTATTTTAATTCAATTTATTACTTACAAGTATTAAATAGTGTCAAATCCAGTGTTATCAGACTCTATACTGACTGCTGCAGCCATACACTTGTTTGCAGCATAAACTATCCACTGGGTATGATATAACCCACAGCTGTTATTTTTTGCCACAATCACTGCCACATATTCACATCTTAACATTGTACCACTCTGCTGTGCTTGCTGCGTTCATCATGTCTATGGATAAGATGAAGATGTTGGTGCACTCAGCTGATCCTCTTGCTGCTATCATGGAGCTTGATGCCAAATTGGAAAGCTGCGTGGCATCCTTTGAGAACCGACTGAGCAATGCATCTTCGAGTTCGTGCCCCTCACTTGAACAGCTAGCATCCGATTTCAAGCAGTTCAGGGTATGCATGAAACTTGCCATAGACTTGGTGCGTGCCCAAGTGACTCAAGTTACATCAGCAGTGGATGAAATGGAGAACCGGAGTCGTCGAAAGTTTCTCATTTTCCGTGGACTCAAGGAAACAGAGAATGAAAACCTCAGACACATTCTATCTGATGTCATAGTTGATAAACTCAAAATCAAGGAGTTCAACCCTGACAGCATTCGCTTCTGTTATCGCCTCGGTAAGGACATCTCTAAGACTGGAAAAAGACCTATCCTAGTCAGATTTCAGTGCCTTGAAGTTCGTACTCGTATCTGGCTAAGTAAGAGGGAGCTCAAGGGTGCTGATGTATCAGTAGCGGAGTATCTTACGGCTTCAAGAAGGGCTATTTTTAATGATGCCCGTAAAATCTATGGTGTGCATAAATGTTGGTCACAGGATGGTAGTGTGTATCTCCTGACATCAGATGGAGTGAAAAATCGCCTTGTGACGGATACTCAGTTGAAGCAAATCACACAAAAGTTTCCTCCAACCAAGGCATCTCCTGCACCCGTGACATCGGTTCCTGTGACGGCTCCTGTAGCTGTGCCAGCAAGTAAGCAGGCCGCGGCCCCGACAACTCGGTCGAAGACCTTGCGTACTAAGTAACGGATCCCAAACTTGGTAGAATTGTTGAGATTATCAATTTTCTGTGTCCAAGTGCCGGTAGTTTAAAAAATTCTATATGTATTGTATTGTACCTATTCACATAGAAATGCAAACCATTATATACTTTCTTTTATGAACTTTCAAACAATCAATCAATATGTCAATTGTCACTATTTGTCATTTTGAAACGTAAAGTCAATGTCGATCAAACATTTATTTTTTATATTTATTTTTTTTATGGTTTTTCGTTTTAAATGTGAGCTATCACTCATGTCAACGTCAAAGCTGTCATTTTGATTAATCTGATTATAGATTATTTGACCTGATTTGTTGACAAACAAACTGAACGAAGTGTATTTTTATTTGCTTCTGTATGTAAAATTGTAATAATGTGATGTGTATGATGTTTTCAATGGTTTGATGTTTTTTAGTAGTTTTTTATGCAAGTTTTCCTTTTCCCCATGCGTAAAGCATTAGGGTACTATGTATACATAATGTGTATTTTATTTAGTTTTATTATTGGCACTAGGCATTACTTCTACCTAACTGGCAGTGTTTTTTGTGGCAGGTATAATATTCTTAGTAGGAAAGAGTAAGTATTGCTCTAGTAATCTTTTTTATTAGGTACCTATATATTATTATTATTGTACTATATGTAAGTATATTTAATATTATTATTAGTATGAATAGCTCAATTTGTTCAGACCACTTTATTTCTTTGGACTCTGATGATTTCTCGGATGCGGTAGATGATAGTTTTATGGGTAAATCGCTCGGTGAGCAGCTACATGAATCTTTTTCAAATTCAAAAAATAATTTAAATATTTGTCATATCAATGCTCAGAGCATACCGTCACACTATTCGGACTTACTTAATACTTTTACCATCAACTCTCTCCATGCCTGTCTAGTTTCCGAATCTTTCCTGAAACCTTCTCTCCCTTCATCCTCTTTCTCTCTTCCAGGCTTCAATCTTATTAGAAATGATCGCATTGGCAAGGGTTGTGGTGGGGTTGCAATTTATATTCGAACTGAACTGAAATACAAAATTCTTGCAACTTCTCCCCAAACATATTCAGGTTCATTGGAGTACATATTCATCGAGGTGACCATAAATCCCACTGTTAGAGTTCTACTCGGTGTAGTTTATGCGCCACCTACAATTGATTATTTTAGCACCCTTGAACTACTTTTAGAAACTCACTCACCACAGTATGATCATGTTGTTATCATGGGTGACTTTAACACATGTCCACTAAGGCAAGACATTAGAGCAAAAAAATTAATAAATCTCACTTCATCTGTTAATATTTCAATACTTGATCTAAACACAACATATCATGTGAATGACAGTCACTCTTGGCTTGACCATATTCTTACAAGAGACAAAACCCGGATAACCTGTCATGGTCAGCTTGCTGCCCCAGGTTTCTCCCACCATGATCTTTTATTTGCTTCATATAAAATAAGTATTCCCAGATGTAAGCCAAAAGTAATTATCCGACGTAATCTAGCAGGTGTGTGCTGGGACAAGTTGTGCTCGGATGTTGCCAATATTGACTGGTCACAGCTCTTTAGTAGTTCTACAATTGATGAGAAGGTGGTTTTCTTCAATGAGCGTATCACTGGTGTCTATAATGTACATGCACCCTTACACCCAGTCCGTATGAAGCGACAGCCGGCACCCTGGATTACAGATGAAATCCGTGCGCTCATGGCTAGGCGGGATTACCTGTACCGTAGGAACAGGAAAGCTCCTAGTGAAGAAAATCTGTCAAATTTTAAAAAAGCCCGCAATAAATGTAACCAAACTATTCGCAACGCCAAACGACGCTTCATCTTTGGCAAAATTAGCGCCGGTACTCCAAACAATATGTGGAAACTTCTTCACAGCCTTGGTTTTGGCCGATGTAAAGCTACCGTGAGCTCCTCGGTGGATGTCAACATATTAAACAGACATTTTTCTAGTGTGACTCATCGCGTGGATGACGTCGTGAGGGAACAAACCATCGCAGAAGTTGGTCGCTTATCTCAGCATAATTTTACAAATTTCACTTTCTCCCCTGTTGGTGATGATGAGATTCATCGCACCATCATGGGTATTACTAGCAAAGCGGTTGGACAGGATGGCCTTGGCCGTGATCTTCTAATACCTATCCTTAATCTTGTCCTTCCTATCATCTCCCACATTATTAACTTCTCCCTTTTTTCTGGTGTTTTTCCTTCCATATGGAAAAAAGCACAAATTATTCCAATCCCAAAAAAAACTGTTACTTCTGATATTAAAGACTATCGTCCTATCTCTATTCTACCCTTTCTGTCAAAAGTTCTGGAACGGGTTGTGCATCGTCAACTTTCTCAATATCTGCAATCTCATTCTCTTCTAAATACTTTTCAGTCGGGTTTTCGCTCGGCTCACAGTACAAATACTGCCCTCATAAAAATCACTGATGACATTAGATTCGCGATGGACGACAGGCAGCTTACACTACTCACACTTCTTGATTTCAGTAATGCATTCAACTGTGTTGACCACGCCATACTTCTAGCCATCCTTCGCTCATTAAACATCTCTTTGCTGTCATGTGATTGGTTCCGGTCGTACCTCCTTGGACGAGAACAACGCGTGCAAGTAGATGATATGCATTCGGGCTGGTGTGACGTTACTGCTGGTGTCCCGCAAGGTGGAGTCCTTTCTCCTCTTCTCTTTTCTATTTTTATTAATACTCTTGTATCAGGTCTTCGTTTTACTTCTTATCACTTATATGCTGACGATGTGCAACTCTACCTCTCCTTCAAACCGGATGCCATTCATGATGCGATACACCTGCTGACGGAAGATTTGTGTGCTGTCGCTTCTTGGTCAAGGAAGTTTGGTCTCCAAATTAACACAAATAAAACACAAGTGATGATAATTGGTAGCCAAGCCTTTATCTCTAGGCTTGACCTAAATTCTCTCCCCTCTGTAAAATATAATGATGTTCCCTTGGGTTACTGCTCCGAGGTAAAGAATCTTGGCCTCATCATCACTGAAAACCTATCCTTGCAACATCACATAACTGAAGTCAGCAGGAAAATGTATGGTGCTATGCATGCCTTGAAGTGTATGCAAAACTTTCTGCCTTTTTCCGCTAAATCCACCCTTGTCAACTCCATTCTACTCCCCATTCTAGATTACGCTGATGTGTGTTATCCCGACGCCACTGAAGAGCAACTTAACAAGCTGGAACGGTTGTTGAATCTCTGTATTAGGTACATGTACGGTCTGCGTAAGTACGACCACATCTCACACTATCGGACACAACTGAAGTGGCTTAACATCCGCCATCGTCGGAACACCCATATTCTCTGCCTCCTTTACAACATCCTCCATCATCCCCTCTCACCTCACTATCTTAAAGAACGTTTCACCCCCCTCATCCCTCCAGACCGTCCTTCTCGCTCCTCTCAACACCTTCTTCTCATGACGCCTCAACATAACACAAACTTTTACACCGACTCTTTCACGGTTACTGCGATCCGCCTATGGAACTCTCTCCCTGTAGACATACGCAAAGCCTCATCCATGGGAATCTTCAAGTCCAAATTATACCAACATTATCTCTCTCTGCAAAATACTCATCCAATTTGAGCACCTATATATATTTTTTTGTAGATACTAGGTATTATGGTATGGTATATATGTAAGTTTATGTATTTTTTAGTAAGTATGTGTATAAATATAATAAATTCAATGATTTCTCTCTTACAAAGCACTACCATTCCCTTTCCAAATTACACAAAGGTTAGCTGGAAGAAAATGCTAACTAGCATTAAGTTCGCCTATGTACATGTTCTTGTATTGTGCAATAAAGAATTTTCTATCTATCTATCTATCTATGCGCGTGTGTCAAATTTAATGTCTGGACGTGCCTCTGACTAATAAGAATATGTCTATTGAGGGTAGACAGAGGCACGTCCAAACATTATGTATCATAATGCACTCATACTAAAACGAAAAGGCGAATGCCATGGGCGATAAGGATGAACCCTTTTAAGATAGAAATATTCGATAGGACGTGCCTCAACTACCCTCATTAGTCATCTTCAAGGATCTGAGCGGATGTTTACCGCACTCGATGGCTACAATTGTGATCCTATTTTAATATATTTTTTCATTCTTCATTACCATTTCTTGACTGGGCAGGGTCATGAGATGTTTGTCTACCGCATTTAGGTATTGCAGTCGTGTTCCTATTTCATTAATTTTGTAATATTTAAATTACTATTTCCTTCACAGGGTGTCCCGATCCGCGTAGAGCTCGGTCCCAAAGACATGGCTAAAGGCGAAGTGGTGGCTGTAAGGAGACTCACAGGCGATAAGCGCACATTAAAACGCAGCGAAGCAGGCCCAGCTTTGGTGAAGCTGCTCGAAGAGACGCACAAGGAAATGTTGGACAAGTAAGTACTTCGTCCTACTAATCACTACATAGTATAAAGCAAAGTCGCTTTCCGCTTCCCGCGTCTGTATGTATGTATGTATGTATGTATGTTTGTTTGCTTATATCTTTAAAACTACACAACGGATTTTGATGCGGTTTTTTTTAATAGATAGAGTGATTCAGGAGGAAGGTTTATATGTATAATAACATGCTACCCGTGCGAAGCCGGGGCGGGTCGCTAGTATTATCTATACGAAAATTTGTGAGGATGTTTGTGCCTCATTATTTCACTTTTCCAACGGGGTCAGTAATTTTAATTGTAAAAATGAATTCCCGCTGTCCCCGTTGACGGGGACACGGTCACCGGGAACAACGAAACTACACCCTCATACGACGATATTTGGATGAAACTTGGAATAGACTAATGCTAGCTTTTACCCGCGTCTTCGTCTGCGTATTTACACCACTTTGTCGTAAAACATTGACATTCCTGAAAATCAAAATATTAAAAAAAAAGTCAAATGTTTGGACGTGCCACTGACCGACTACGTATTGGCTTACATTTTTTGTCGAAAATTCTTAAATTACAATTTCAGTTTTCTAACTTGATTTTATTTCGCAGGGCGACCAAAGAGCGAGACGCGAGATTGTCCAATGTAACTAAATGGGACGACTTCA
Source organism: Hydriomena furcata (assembly GCA_912999785.1). Lineage (NCBI taxonomy): Eukaryota > Metazoa > Arthropoda > Insecta > Lepidoptera > Geometridae > Hydriomena > Hydriomena furcata. The sequence continues at coordinate 9,759,675 of OU538839.1, forward strand.
TAGTGGCATTGGAAAGCAAACACATCATCCTTGCTCCCTTCTGCGGAGAGATGCCTTGCGAGGACCAGATCAAGAATGACAGTGCAAGGTATATTTTAAAATAGCAGTTTTATTGCAATCCTAATAATATTATAAATGCGAAAGTTTGTGAGTTTGTTTGTATGTTTGTGCCTCTATCAGGCCTAAAACTAAAACACAAAACGAATTAAAATTAAACTTGATGTAGATACTTGTATAATGAGATAATGCCAGAATAAAACATAGAGGTATTTATAATCCGAAAACATTTTCAAAATTATAAAAAAATGGTAACTATAAAATGAATATAATGATTAATAAATATCCCTGTTCTACTATCCATCATATTCTACTTTTTTTCCTTGGTCACGCCATAGTTTAAAACCTGCACTAATTGGAATAATTTATGTTAATGTTGTTAGTATGACAGAATTTTTTATAATCCAGAGTAATATTAGTTACTTTTTAAAATAAAATAATGACTTTTACAGGACTGATGATGACCCAAACATAGATGTGAAAGCCCCAGCCATGGGGGCGAAGTCACTCTGCATACCATTCAAGCAACCCCGCGAATTGACAGCCGAGGATCGCTGCATCCATCCAGCTTGCAAGAACAAACCCAAATTCATCACGCTCTTTGGTCGAAGCTATTAGAAATTTATAGAATTTTGATAGCCATATTAAAAAATACGCAGGAAAACCCATTTTTGAAAGGCATTTAGTTCCTACATTTAAAAGAATTTAACTGTAACATTTTTAAATTAAGATATTGTAACAATAGGGTGCGTGCCAAATGTTTGGGCATGCAAGCATCTGAGCATGTTCTTTGTGTTGTATAATCTCCTACAAACACGCGTCGGGACGGCGCGTTTAATAACGCGTGGTATGCACAGGCTTTGAGTTTGCATGTAGTGGTTTTAATTATTCAATGCAGATGTTCAATTTTAACAACTCTACAATTTAAAATGAATCTGTGTCTGTATGTACTATTACATACACTAATACAACACTAATACTAACACTACTGTTTGTCAGTTTTCAAAGTTAATAGCTAGGTTTATGTGACAAAGTGTATGTTTAGCCATAAGAAATATAGCAAAAAATAATAATACACACATGTAGATCTAAAAACCTTCCTTTTCGTTGGCTAATAAATTAATTTATCCATGTGTGGGCTGTATGCATTCTGCATTCTGTGAGTTATGAAGATAAAAGCATTTATTTGTCATGATTTGGAAAAAGTAGTGTTACGAAATCATTTCTATATTCTGATGAAAATGTATGTAAAAGGAACTAAGTGCCTGTTTTTTTAAATAAAATAATTTATTGATGGAATTTATTTGTTTTATTGTTCAAATACTTTGATATCTTGTTAGTTTGTCTTGAATGTAAAGACAGGGATTTGATGCATCAGTGATTAGTCCATGTAATTTTTTAATTGCTCTTCTAGCGATTGAATCCTTCTTTTCTTAGTATTTAGTAACTGCACAAATTTTCCATACAGTGTCTCTTCAACCGATGTTTTGATATTGACAAACTTATCCAACTCACTTTTACACTTTGACAGCTCGGTATTCATTTCTTCCGATTGTAGGTCCATATTTGTGATTGTTGTTCTGAGTGTTTTGTTTTCATCTATGAGAATATCTATCAATATTTCCTTTGTTAGAGAACTAACATCTTTATTTAATGTCAGCTTACCTTGCTCTTGAAAGAAACCTTCATATCTTTTCTTCCAACAAAACTCAGCAGTATCCTCATCATCACTTATTGATAGATGAAGTTTATACTCATCAAGTCCTTCGCCAGTCAGGCAATTCTTTGTGTTTGCATAGTAAACATCTTTGGTTTGGTAAAGTTTGTCAGTAAATAATTTTGCTAAATCATTAGAAAATGCTCCAGACCAACTTTTACTGTTCTCGCACAATATTTGTAAACTAAATAAATCATCTTCATTAGGTTTCCATTGTAGTTTCAGGTATACGGTTTCGGTATTGTTATTTATTTGGGTTTTCAATATGAATGTGTTGCTATGCATATTGGTTGATGTCTGGTCCATGTTTACTTTATCAATGTAGTTTTTATCATTGGTCTGATAGACAGATCAGGCGGCAAAAGGAAAGAAGCAACAAATAAGGAGTACACACGGTAATTCAAGGAATCACCATCATAACATCACGGCACGGCCTGCAGCCAGCTAACCGAACCGAAAAGCCGAAAACCGGTGTGTGCAGTGTGCGTGTGATTGATGGAATGGAATGATGGATATGGATTGGATGGATTATGGATTGGATGACTTCAGACGAGTGATGTGATTGTGATTGAAGACGAAGTCAAAATTTGTCAATGTCAAAATTAACAATATTACAGTTCTGTCATTGTCAGGTGGAATGAGAGTTGTTTGGTCTGAGGATTCTTAAAAGCGACGACGTTGGCAAAATTGTGGTATCACCAACCACAGACGCCAAAACAAAAAGAAGAAGAGGATTCCTAATTTGTTGGATTTGGCGGGCGCGGTTGGGGCGGCGACTTACAAACGCGTAAAGCGAAATTATGCTTCTAGCTAGACTAAAAATTTAGCCTTTTGAAGCTTCCCCTTTATTCAATTTCAAAGCTTCTACTTTTGACTTTTGTAAACTCAGTAAGCTTAAAAACTTGTTACAAAGCGCTTTCTCCATTTCAATTTTTAAATTTAAAAATTCTTCTGTATCTTTTAAGCACTTCTGGTAGTCATTTTTTATGGATCTGAACTTGTGCATTAACAAATTTGCCTTTTTATTTAATTGATTATTCAGTGCTATAAGTACTTCAATTAGATCTGGCTGTGCTCTTTTCGGTGAGGTGTTAACTTCAACTGGTAAAAAACCTTCAATTATAACAGAGTCTTTTATCTTACGCTTCCAATAAAAGAAGCCACTTTTCAATTCATAGTGGTAATCTTGTCTTTTTTCAGAGAGACAGCTTTTGAGACACTTGAAATAATTATCTTCGGTCATTTGAAGGTTTTTGCTAAAGTCAGATAGACGGCTTGATGAAAACGTACCTTTCCAAAGCTTTTCTTTGCCATAAATGTACATTTCGAAAGCATACGTTTGCCATCCTATGAGCAGATAGCATTTTTCCCCACGAAGATCTAATCTGATTACCGTAATAGCTTCGTTTAAATCCATTTTCAGGTAAACTTGTAGGTTGTAGGTAGCCTGCTTGTAGGTCTATGGAGGCAGTTGATTAAATAGATAGTTATGTTTTTAAAATCGTTTTGCCATTTTGCTAAAAATTGTTGCTTTTGAGGTAACTGTTTATATTTATATGAAACCCTTCCATAATTAATAATTACTTATTTTTTCCTCATGTATTACATGTAGTGTAGATTTTTTATATTTTACTGCATTGCATGTTGTTTGACAATGTCAATAAGTATTTTACCATGGTGCCTGTCAGAGCATTATGGCACCAGTGTTTCACTATTCTCTATGCGCAACCACAAAAAAAAATTATACTCCACTGCAGCGTCTGCGTCTGCAGCAGCGGAGTTTTTTTTTTACGTCGGACGAGGCAAAGAGCATATAAGTGGGATGGGACGAGGTAGTATCTGGGATCCAAGATAGCCTGCAATTAGGGTTAAAAAAAAAACATAACCTCAAATAAACAAAAAACAAAGTAAACAACCAACCTGCACATTAAATCTTTGTAGATAAACAAACAGAAGAAATATAACAGTATAACACTTCTGTGTTGTAGGTATTAAGAACAAAATGAGTAACAGTGAAGGTGAAGAATGTGTTATTAACTCGAACGTAGAGGAAGAAGATGAAGATGATAATGAAAGAGTAAGTACGAATACATAAAGAGGGACTTTCCTAAAACTGTTCCGGAAATATTTGAAACGTTTATTCTCTTAATTGCAGCAAGCTATTCGGTCCCAACTTTCTACACTTTCATTTGAGGAACTACAAAAGTTAAAGGAAAAGGTTGGAGCGAAAATATACAAGGAAGCTCTGTTTGGCACTAAAGAGAAGAAAAATGAAATAAAAGTCTTCAAAAGGGTGAATAAGAATAGACCCAGGGAGATGAGTGCTAAAAAACCGGTGCCTTTGGTAGCAAAGATGCCTAATACTACGAAAAAAGAACTCAGAGACCCTAGGTTTGTTGCAACCATTGACTTTAATAAATTACTAGTTTTCGCCCGTGTGGTACCTGGATAAAAAGTAATTTATGTTTTTTTTATAAAAAATAAAAGAAATCGGCTCCAGTTTACAACTATAATCTCCAAGTATGTTGGTTAGACATCCTCTCAGGTTTCTGGGCACTCAGATCTTTAACAATATTATCCATTCAATTGCTACATTTGGTACATAATGTATAAGTGCGTATAAAGGTCAAAGTTTTATCATATTTTCTTGACTTCATTATGGATGTAGTCGTAACGGTCGCAAGCATTCTAAGTGACAGGTTGCAAACCCAGTATTGGTTATAAAAGTGAATACTAAATGATTTAGCGGCGATGGGTTAACAACATGTTGCGTGTGGAATGATAACTTCTGCAAGATGTGGGCATCTGCCAAATGTAATGATCAGACGCGCCCATTACTAACCCCTTTAGACATCTTCAAAAATCTGAGCATGTACAGATTGGAGAGTATGTCTACCATATTTGGGGATTACAGTTGTAATCCTATTGCATTTTTTTTACTAAACTATTTCTTTAGTTTTTTATTAACTTTTTAGGTTTGACCCCCTCTGCGGTGAATTCAACAAGAAAGAATTCTCTGAAAACTACAACTTCATATCCAAGATCCGCATCAAAGATATCAAAACAACCCGAACTGAACTCAAACGGACCACTGATCCCGACAAACAGATTAAACTGCGCAGACTACTGCAGAGGCTGAACGACCAGCACAAAGAGGCGAGAAAGAATAAGGAGGAGAAAGAGAAGAGAAGGAAGCAGAAGGAGCAAATCGAACAGCAATATAAAGAAGGAAGGCAACCACACTTTAGGAATAAATGTAAGTAACTGAAGAACTGGTTTAAGTTGAGATTGGTGAATGTTTAATTTTTGAACCATAGTATTAAAAACCATGGCTATAGTTTAAGTCTTAAGATAAGCAGGTTGTCTGGAAGATAATGTTAAATCAATAAGACCTATTGTAACATACATTTAATCTATTATTTCAGTTCAGTTTTATCCATAGTCTTTTCTGGGCATCCATACTTTTTCAAATAAATACTACATGTTAAATTAATTAAATGAATAGTATCACAACTGTATATCCAAGTACGGTAGACATCTTCTCACTCCTTAACAATGTCTAAAAGGGTTAGTCAGAGGCACATTCAAACATTACATTTGGTACATGCCCTGCCCGCATTTTGCAGTAGTTACCACTGCATAAGTGACAAGTTGCAAGCCCATCTCCGCTTATAAGAATCATTATGTTCCTAAATACTACTTTATACTACTATATAAATTAAGTGCTTACAAATAATGTTTTCGTTCATTGTAATAACCTCCTGAAAATTCTCTCATCTCATGACTGTTATATTCCGATTTAGCATTCACATTGACTGTAGAATTAATTGTTTGTATGGTTTCCAGCGGAAATGAAAGTGGAAGCTCTCGTCCAGCAGTACGAGGACCTGAAAAAGGAGGGGTCAGGCCGCGTGCAGAGGCATTTGAAGAGGAGACAGCAGAAAATCAAGAAGAAGTCCTTCAGAGCGCCCACAGGCCCCGAGTAGTGTAAGCTGTTTATTAATAAAATTACTTTGTTTACATACACAGAGATCTTTTTAATAATACTATAATGCCTGCCTACACAGAACTTAGGGCGACTTTATTATATTTATTGTCACGATAATGGTGCTGCAACTGCGCCTCTAGATATTGTATGAAATACATATAATGGTGGCGCGACTAGCGTGCCACAGTGGCGCCACTGCAGCACTCCCTCACGCGTCAAATTTGAAAACTCCCTTATAGTTTTTAAAGTTAATAACAAAATATATAATCTACAAGCTGACCCGGCGACGCTTTAGAATTAACAAATGCTGTGTTAAGTTCCCGTTCTCCAATAAAGTTCAAATTGACTCTAAATTTTATTTAGAAAACGCTTATATGGGAAAAAGAAAAGGGCTATTTTTAGGGTTTTCCCGGCAATTATTGGATTTTTTCTCACCTTTTAAACCTTCCCTAGAACTCCACGAACATTTCAAGACCAAGATAAGATAAATCCGTTCAGCCGTTCTCGTGTTTTAGCGAGACTAACGAACAGCAATTGATTTTATAGACTATACTTTTTAGGGTTCCGTACCCGAAGGGTAAAAACGGGACCCTATTACTAAGACTTCGCTGTCCGTCTGTCTGTCTGTCTGTCCGTCTGTCTGTCCGTCTGTCTGCCCGTCTGTCTGTCCGTCTGTCTGTCCGTCTGTCTGTCCGTCTATCTGTCCGTCTGTGTCTGTCACAGGTATCTCATGAACCATGATAGCTAGACAGTTGAAATTTTCACAGATTATGTATTTCTATTGCTGCTCTAACAACAAATACTAAAAACAGAATAAAATAAATATTGAATATAAATATTTTCCCATACAACAAACATGATTTTCGCATTCTAGCGCCATCTAGTTTCATTTGATGTTACTACGTTATTATAGGTACTTTTTGCGGTCTCATGCGACCGCTCGGGTTTTGAGAGGTAAACCAATGATGAAAGATGTTTGCAATTCCGCTGGCAGGTGGCGCTATTTTACCACTATCGGTAAAGTAAGTCGGTAAATAGGTGGTACTTCACACGATCGACTAAAATGTTTAAAATTGAATTATTGAATTCATGTAGTTAGGTAAATAGGTACCTAGGTAGATATTATTAATTTCAAATTAATTTCGAGTTCGAATCCTGGCCGTGCATCAATGGATATTTCTGTTCGAAAAATATATATGCGCTTACACGTTTTAATAACGGTGAGGAAACCTGTTAGTATTCTTGAAAGCGGCGACAGGCTTGCAACCTGTCACGTGTGGAATGCTAACTACGTAGTTAGGTAAATAGGTAGGTTACGAGATATCATGAATTATTTTTTATGTTTTTAGGGTTCCGTACCTAAAGGGTAAAAAACGGGACTACTAAGACACCGCTGTCCGTCTGTCTATCACCAGGCTGTATCTCGTGAACCGTGATAGCAGTAGTTGAAATTTTCACAGATGATTTATTTCTCTAAAAACAGCATAAAATAAATATTTAAGTGGGACTCCCGTACAACAAACGTGATTTTTTTGCCGTTTTGATAATAGTACGGAACCCTTCGTGCGCGAGTCCGACTCGCACTTGGCCGGTTTTTATATAATTTTGGCCTGAGTAATAAATAGACTTATTTGTAATAAATAAATATTAATATAGTTTATATGACCTACAGGAGATACAAATCATTATAAAAATAATATCACTACATAGTATAAAGCAGTCGCTTTCCGCTTCCCGCGTCTGTATGTATGTTTGCTTATATCTTTAAAACTACACAACGGATTTTGATGCGGTTTTTTTTAATAGATAGAGTGATTCAGGAGGAAGGTTTATATGTATAATAACATGCTTAATATATAAATAAATAAATAAATATATATATATTGGTGGACATTTCACACCGGTCCCCCGATTTAACCCCAATCCCGATTTAACCCCAATGGATTTTTTTTTATGGGGCTACCTCAAAGAGAGAGTTTACATTAACAATCCCCGAACTCTGATGGACTTAAAAGAAAACATTCGTCGAGAAATCAGCGCAATTGAACCAAGTTTACTGCAGCGTGTGGCGCGGAACACGAGGCTCCGTTTTGAACAGTGTGTGCAACTCGACGGAAGACATTTGGATAACATAATCTTTAAAAAATGAAATCCGCATTATTATTCTGTCGTTCAATATTTTAATTAAAACGATATGTCAAATAGTTTTTGTTTTCTTTAATTTTGAAAACATAAATCTGCCACCAGACACCCTGTATGTACTTAATAATTTTATAGGTTGCACTTGACAAAAAGAAAATAAATATAGAAAAAAAATATATATATATTAAGATATAAGGTTACAAATCGTAAAGTGCTACTACACTGTTACTAATATTTGACTGTGCAAAAAATATTTGTTAGGTACCTACTAATAAAATACATTATGACAAAACGGTAAGTAGTTTTTTTACAATCTTTTATTTAACTTGCAGTTTATGTACATATTTATGTAATGTATGTTTGATAAGGTGGAATCTTGCAACTTAATTTTAAGCAGTTATCCCCAATCGATTGAGCTGAAATTTTGCATAGATAATATGGTGACAGCGAGCTGATCTGATGATGGAGTCAGGAGCTGTTCAACGGAACTCTTCACTAAATAGTTGAATTGAGGCAATACTTTGCATACATATTAATCTCAATGACAATGTTAAATTATGGTACTAGCGAGCTGGTCTGATGATGGAGGTCGGATGTAGCCATCGGAACTCCTCAACTACACAACATAACCACGTCGCGTTTGGGCTCGTTATTTTTATCTTGACGAGAACTAGAGCACTAGAATTTACAAAAGCTTGATTTAAAAAAAATATTTCTAATAAAAAACTTATTGTCATATAAAATCGATGACGGCACCGTCAACGTTTCGAGTACCACTCACAGAAAGTTTTGAAAGTGAAATACTGATAAAATATGTAGGTATGCTTTTGAACATTGTGTGTGAGCTATGATCTCGAAGATCCATAGACCGCGCGTAGCGAGGGTCAACAAGTTCTGGAATTAAACAGTTATTGTAAAATTTTACTAAATAACCCTCCATAATATTTTCTTTCCAGAAAAAGAGCTCTTTTTACAAATTCATATTTTCCATTGTATTTGTACTAAATTACATCACAAACCCGCAATACTTTTTAAGACAAGTACAAGTCAATTTTGTTTACACGTAATGTTATATCTGTTGTAACTACCTATGTTTGTTAAGCGAGATAATAGCCAATACAGTTATTGGTAATTGGACGCTAGTGTCTTATTTTAGGCTGTTGTTGATCGTGCAACACATGCATTCAGCATTGACAATGCTGACTTCTGCTGTCTTCTTTTTGGAGCGTCAAATCGACCACCGATCTAACATAAAATAGACGTATTTTTATACTGTTTGTTTCAGGCTCGCCTTTACATAAGTATTATTGAAATACGCAGCTTTATCAAGCCTACAATTGACTGGTTATTGAATCAACGTTTTCTAAGTGGCAATTTAGTTTTTCTGCGCAATTTAGCGGTTCTGGCGACAGATTGGTGCAATGGTGTCACGGAGCACCTGGTTTTGTACCCTTGTGTACTCTTCAACGGCCAAGTCACATAACATTCTATAATAATAAAGAAATCGCAGTAAAGAACCTCAGACTTGACACGACTTTGTCTAGATTTCATTACTTTTTAGAGATAAACAAGCAGCTCCATCGAGACTTGGCTAGTTTTTTACAGAATGTTTTTGGTGGGATTTCACTTCTTTCTGTAGAAACGTGGGCTTATTGATTTATTTTATTAGATTTTCTTATTTGACACAGTTTTTTTTCTTTTTATGAGTAGTTTTTTTTATTATAACAACAAATCGTAAGCGCGTTTAAAATACAGTAGCGCCATCTAGCGACGTGTGCGGGTATCACCGCCACTCTTAATCCAATGCATTATACTTTGATCAAATTTTGAGCGAAATTAATATTTTAGTTTATTTAATTTGTTAATTTGTTTATTCAATTTGTGTAATGTTCGAGTAGAATAAAGTTAATCGTTCGACTATTTCTTCTTGTAAACTTGTAAGTATAAGTAAGTATAAGTAAGTATAAGAGCCAGTCTAGTCTTATCCAGAGTTTTGCTTTAATTTTATATTGCGGTTATATGTTTAATATCATTATTACATCCGGCGTCGCACGGATGTAATAATGATATTATAGGTATTTTTTTTACACCTTGGGTTACATTATCGAATTTTTCATTAGGATCCCTAATAAAACTTTTAGTATCGCAGACTTTTTTTGTAGATATTGATGCCCTCTTTAAAACTGTAGTACATCTTTGCTCTATTGTCAACAATTTCCGCAGAGTACGCGATATAAGGATTTTTTTGGATTTTTTTCACACGTTGGGTTACATTATCGAAGTTTTCATACGGATCCCTAATAGTGAGACATATGGTACTGCATACTTTTTTGTAGATATTGATGTCCTCTTTAAAACTGTAGTACATCACTTTGCTCTATTGTCAACAATTTCAGCAGCAAACGCAATATAAGGATTTTTTTTTAATTTTTTCACACTTTGGATTACATTATCGATGTTTTCATACGGATCCCTAATATTTTTGAAAATATACTATAGCCTATGTTCATCAGGGATAATGTAGGATTCTAATGGTGAAAGAATTTTTCAAATCGGTCCAGTAGTTGAATATTTTTTGTAAAGGCGGTATGTCGATCTCTAATAGTTTGGTTAGGCTCTTGTGTTATCTTATCAGGGTCACCAGGTACTCCAGATCTTCGATTATCCTAGTTTTTATGGTTTTCCCTTTATGTGGCCATTAAACCCTAACTCTGTACCAAATTTCAGCTATCTGAGTTTATGGGAAGTACTAGTTCTATTCTGATGATCATGAGTGAGTGAGTGAGTGAGTGAGTGTCTGTCTAAAATGCGAAACTTTGCTTTCGCTTAACTTCGTAACTAAATGACCTACAGACTTGAAATTTTGGATTTTAAGTATGTGATTATGGCTTACTGGATGACGAAAATTTCAGCGTTCTGGTCTTATCCAGAGGTTCTCAAATAGGGGCCTGAAAATGCGGCGAAATGGTTCCAGTAAAGGATGGTACGGCAGTGTTTGCTTCGCGCTCGACTTGGCCGGGGCACTGCCGTGCCCCCAAATGTGAATAAAGATGTACCCATCTTTAATCTCTTCGATAAATAATCCTACCGACCGCTGCAATGACGACAAACACACGTAGGAGCGTGATCCGCCTTAGCTTTTCGAATAAATTAATGATATAAATTATGTATAATTACTTATCAAAAATCTATTCTAATAGAAATCTAGATCTACATATTACCTATCTTTAACAATAAATCACAAGTTGATTTTAATAGTAGGTATATAAAATATTTTGATCATAAATTCTAAAACGTATCATTTTGAAATAATATCTTTATCGTGAAAAGTTTCTGCTATTATGTTTTCAGCTTAATATAAATCTAGGTAGGAACCTGAAGTAATATACTTATAAAAATAGGAGATGTGGCTTGTTCAGAAGTATTTCTTTTTTCGTTTCGAAAAAGAGCAATCAGCGACTGGGAGCCTCTTAATAGTAGGTATCAAAGTATTTCGATCATAAATTCTAAAACGTATCATTTTGAAATAATATCTTTATCGTGAAAAGTTTCTGCTATTATGTTTTCAGCTTAATAGAAATGTAGGTAGGAACCTAAGTAATATATTTATAAAAATAGGAGATTTATGGCTTGTTCAGAAGTATTTCTTTTTTCGTTTCGAAAAAGAGCAATCGTCGACATACAGGGCCTTAAGTTACCTTTGTCATAAAAAACAAAACTGTATGTTTTGCGGTTATTAATAAAAAACGATTCTGCATTCATCAAAAACATTTATTACTCGTCTAAAATTCTAAAGTGGTATTTGTCCATGTCTGCAAAACGTTTAGCAAGTGATGAGCCACGGAGTGCTGGTGTAATAGATATGCATGGTTAGTGGTCCAGGGCTATCGCTGAGTTCGTACAAACATTCCGGGCCGTAGGGCACGATTGTCTGTAATAAGAGGTAAATTGGTATGAACAGGTCTTTAGCACCCAGGGTAACTCGAACAAGGATCCTGTGCAATACTGTAAATAAGTCAAAAAACGACCGGGATCCCGGGATGGTTAAAGCGGAAGCCCGGAATCCTGGCCTTTGACTTTTTAGTTTCTGAAAATAAGTAAATAGTAAAATAAAAAATAAAATAAATAGGATCACGACTGTAATCCCCAAGTACGGTAGACATCCTCTCAGCTCTCCAGACGCTTAGATCCTTTAAAGATGTTTAGTGGGGGTAGTCAGAGGCACGCACATTATATTTGGCACAGCATGCCCACATTTTGCTGTAGTAAGCATTCGATACATGACAGGTTGCAAGCCCATCGCCGCTTATAAGAATAGTAACTGGTTTCCTTACGATGTTTTCCTTCATCGTTTTGAGCACGCAGCGCGCATATACATTTTTAGAACAGAAAAATCCATTGATGCACGCCGGGATTCAAACCTTCAGATTTAATGTACCTCCCACTCGGCCAACAAGTAAATAGTAATGCCATCAAAAACATAAAAAAAGCCAAGTCTCGCAACGCAACTCAGTTCTTCTACCGTAAAAAGTTGTCAGATCCATGTAATACCAAGTCGGTTAATTTATTCAGTCCCTACTTTAAGGGTCCTTCTGTCTTAAGTTATTACGTAAAGGTTAGCTAATTACGTAATAACATAAAACAGAATAAATAACATACAAAAAACGTATTTTTTTTGTTGTTTTTATAGATGCCGGTTTTTTTTATAAACTCTTACGGTGCTATTAATAAAAATTTACTTATCCAAAGATCATCTGAGGTTACACCAAGACTTGTTAATACCAGCTTAATGTAAGCAACTCCATTTCTAATCCTTGTTTATTAATATTGAATTCGACTAGTCCAAACGTAAGCGTTGGATTAAATTTAATCCTGCGCTAGTCTACGTTTATTAATGAGGCGGTTACTGACCTTGACAACGGTTCTGTCCGGCCTCTCAAACCAATCCTTTTCAGCGACAGGCAGATTTCCGAAGGTTATAAACCCGCTGGCGATGAGCTCCTCATCCAGGGTCATGGGAAACCAAGGGTACATGTTCTCTGCATCGCAGGGAGTAGTGCTAGACATGTTGAAGTACCAGTGCTGACCTGAAATGATATAGAATTAAAACTATCAAAGTCAAAGTCAAAGTTTCTTTATTGCTTGAAATACATGTACAGAAGATGTTAATTTATAAATATATCGTGGTTGTTATTAATTTTATCTATAAATACGGCTAATTACCACGTTTCTTGTTGTATTGCTGACGTTTCGAGACAATTCAGATGCTCTTCAGATAGGCTCGGCAGTACAATACCCAGTATTCGCCGATCTGCCGTTGATCGCGGTCGCGGTCGATGCTCATGATGAAGAGCATCTGAATTGTCTCGAAACGTCAGCAATACAACAAGAAACGTGGTTAGGTTGGCTGGTAGAAAATGCCTCGGCATTAAGTCCGCCTTTTGTATTTATTTTATAAGTGCAATTAAAGTATAAATAAATAAACGTGGTAATTAGCCGTATTTATAGTTACAATTAAATCTTAGGTTAAGGGATTTAAAACGACGGACCATGTTATGGTAGCGATTCTGTTATCAAAAGCTAAAATTCCTAAAAAACGGTCGCTCTTATTCCTTTTAGTTAAAGTCTGAATTAGCGTAATCTCAAAATGGAATGTCCATATTATTGCATTATTACCGAAGTTACATATGTATGACAAATTTCAGCTCAATCGGTTGAAGATAACTGCTTCAAAATTGAGTTGCAAGAATCCATCTGAACAAACATAGTTACATACATACACACCTACATTGCAAGTTAAATAAAAGCTTGTGTATGCCGTGTTGGCCGAGTAGGAGCGGTACCAGACTTTGAATCTGAAGATCATGGGTTCGTTCTGTTCGAAAAAAATATATGCGTATCAAAACACGTGCTCAAAAACGGTGGAGGAAAACATCGTGAGGAAACCAGTTGGTATTCTTGTAAGCGGCGTTGAACTTGCAACCAGTCACTTATCGAATCGCTAACTACTGCAAAATGTGGACATGTGCCAAATATAATGTTTGAACGTGCCTCTGACTAACCCGACTAGACTTCAAAGGATCTAAGCGCCTGGAGATCCGAGAGGATGTCTACCATACTTGGGGATTACAGTCGTGATCCTATTTCTTTTTTAGGGTTCCGTACCCAAAGGGTAAAAACGGGACCCTATTACTGAGACTTCGCTGTCCGTCTGTCCGTCTGTCTGTCACAGGGCTGTATCTCATGAACCGCGATAGCTAGACAGTTGAAATTTTCACAGATTATGTATTTCTGTTGCCGCTATAACAACAAAGAATAAAATAAATATTTAAGGGAGGCTCTCATACACCAAACGTGATTTTTGCATTTCTAGCGCCATCTAGTTTAATTTATTTATTAAAAAAAGTAACATCTTACCCATCCAAGGTAGGCATGCCTGTTTCGTGAATATGCCCTGTTCTATAATATCTGCTTCGGATGACACTTTGAGGAGTTCTCCGTCGGTGCCTGTCAACCAGATCGCGTTCTCTTGTAACACACGGGTGGAGTCACGTGTCGATAATCTATCCTCTTTGCTTCTCTGTAGTGTTTCTGGAAAATATAACAGAAATTGACAGATACTCTTGTAACTATAGATTCATAAGGTCTTTAACACTTAATTAGGTACCATTAAAGGCGAGTAATAAATGTTTTTGATGAATGCAGAATCGTTTTTTCTCAATAACCGCAAAACATACAGTTTTGTTTTTTATGACAAAGATAACTTATGGATTTAATCTAGATAAATTATTAAAGACATGGTCGCGGGCAGACTGCCCGCTAAATCAATAATTATGTCTACTAATCACGATAGTTTGAAATAAACTCTTGTATTAGAACATATTCCTATAGTACACAAGCTTTGCTTTGTTTGGAGCTAGATAGCGCTGTGTGTAATGACGTCACGACAGATGTTGTCCTGTCAAATTGGGACTTTCCGTTTTTCAAGAATTTTGAAATTTATCCTATACGCTAGATTTTCTCCTGACACTAACGAATACAACAAAATAAGAATTAGCAAAATCGGTCCAACCGTTCTCGCGTGATGCTGTGGCTTAGGGAAATAGGGATTAATTTTTAGGGTTCCTCACCCAAAGGGTAAAAATGGGACCCTATTACTAAGACTCCGCTGTACGTCTATGTCTGTCTTTCTGTCTGTCCGTCACAAGACTGTATCTCATGAAAAGTGATAGCTAGACGTTGAAATTTTCGCAGATTATGTATTTTTGTTGCCGCTATAAAAGCATAATTACCTATAAATATTAAGTGGGGCAACAAACGTGTTTTTTTGCCGTTTTTTATAGAGAATGGTACGGGACCATTCGTGCGTGAGTCCGCACACTTAGCCGGTTTTTATATACCTATAGATTAATAAAAGATTCATTTTTCATTACCTGTTGTTTTTCTGATCTCTATACAAATGTAAATACTAAATATCAATTCGATACCTATAACGCCATCTGTTGAAATATATTTGAACTAGGTTTTTTTTCTTAAAGATGAGACACCAAGGCTGTATTATACCTAAATATACCTACCGGATAGTGCAAGTTTACATGAAGTTACCTTCAGAGACGAAGTACTGTTGTATGGTGTACATGGTGACGCATTGTCCGCTGACAGACGTGTACCATTTACTGAACCCACGCTTCTCCCAATCGAACACGTTGTTCGTAACTTCGCTTCCTTGCAGCTGAAAATAAAATGAAATTAGAAACACGACTGTAATCCTCAAGAA
This sequence comes from Hydriomena furcata, assembly GCA_912999785.1. NCBI lineage: Eukaryota > Metazoa > Arthropoda > Insecta > Lepidoptera > Geometridae > Hydriomena > Hydriomena furcata. Next base: position 9,775,356 of record OU538839.1, read on the forward strand.
CGGTAGACTCTCGGATCTCAAGGCGTTGACATCCTTGATGATGCCTAAATGGGTTAGTCAGAGTCGAACGAAAACATTACATTTGGCACATGCCGACATTCTGCAGTAGTTAGCTGTATTCCACACGTGACAGTTTGCAAGCCCATCGCCGCTAAGAGCTGCTCATCCTGCAGCTGAAGATAAAGCGTGGCGATTAAATCTTCGTGAACCTTCGTGCGTGCTGATCCTTATTGTCTATGGATTTAGTGGCCTACCGTTGCTCTTTTAACGAGCCGATACTGAGAGCGTAATAAGTTGGTAGTAAAAGCAGACCGTGAATTGACCAATCACAGTGCTCGATTTTTTGGTTCAACTATTCCAAAGCTAAGTTCCGCGTCAGTAGAAGAGTGAGTTTCCACCTACCTGGAGCTGTGCGGAGCAGACCAAACAGTAAATCGTCTATGGAGACCCACTAAGTGTCAGTTTTGACGTTTCTACGATAGATAGTGATTTGTGCCAGTCAATTTTTCAAGTCAATTCAATTTCAATCAAGTCCAACAGCGAAGTCTTCTGGACCTCTGTATATCTTTAGCTACATGTTGGCCGAGCTATGGCCAACGCGAGCGTAGGCAAATCGATGCAAGGCAAGTGCTACCGTCTAGACGTTCGGCAAGTTTACGCAAACTATTGCAATGACCGACACCAAACGCGTAATGGCGGGCTGACAAACATGTGGACACGATTGGCCGAGCGTAGACAAGCGCCTTTGATTTGTGCAAAAAAACCGACACGGCTCCGAAGTGAGGCGAGTGGCCGCGAGCGACCGCGAGTGGTGACAAGTCATTGCAAATGGCCTCTATACACGTTGGCGCTTGTATTCACTCGGCCAGCTAGGCGAGCGACACCGAGCGATGGCAAGGCAAGGCAAACATGCCGTCTACACGTTGGTATTGGCCCTCGCTCGGCAACGTTGGGCCAACATGTATAGCTAGCTTTACAAATGATCATCCGACAAATGAAGATACTTACTGGCCTGACCCCATTCAAACGTAAAATATCTTGGGATCCCTTGTCGTACAATTTCTGATTTTCGGAGAACGAATCGTACTTACAATAAATTCCTTCTCTTTGTAACTGCATTTAAATGAACCCTTATCCATTAGGTGGTCAGGCTGCGTAGTACCACACCAGCTTTTGCCTATTTGTATTCCATCTTTATCTTTACTGCAACGAGCTATTATTCCATCCTAGCAACACTTACAGCAATCTGCAAACCAGCAACATTATCCAAGTCGTCGTAGAAAGCGCAAAGCACCTTGTCCGGAGCGCAGTACATGACCAGCTGCGGCAGAGGGCCTGGAGGACGGCGAGTCAGACGCCAACCACTATCCTCAGCATCGGTTTTGTTTAGAGGCACGTTGAAGAAATAAGAGGTTCCCGCGCTGGGGTCCATGCCCATGTCAAACTTAACTGTAATGTCAAATTCAAGAGGTATTTCAATAAAACCTCTTAGTGCTAGGTGTAGCTACGGCTGTTCCTCGCGTCCTAGAAGAACAGCCATTAGACCTTCTCTATGGTTTGTATTGTACTTAATTTTTCGGTTGAATAGTCTCTGCTAAGAATCAACACCCGCTATTTTAGATGTTACTTAGTAACATAATAATAAACGTAAGAACAACATAAAAATTAATAGTAATAGGAACAAAATTGATGTAAACCTGCCCCTTTTAATTAATCTAAAAGTGTCAAACAAAAATAGTTATATAATTATATGACAAAAATGTTATGCAAGAATTAAGGAAATTATGTAGGTGAAATATGTATACTATCCTATCCATCTTCCTTTCCTACCTGGTTATAATGATTTAAGAAACAGATCTAAAAATGCTCTGATTTAATTAGAGGAGCGCCATGTAGGTATTATTCAGGTGGCGCAAAAAAAAGTATGTAGGTAAGTAATTGATAATTATTTTGCAAACAGTTTGAAAAATATGAGTAAGTAGGTATAGGTAGTTAATTACCTCTGATTCCGGCTTCCAGTGACCCTGAAACATGTAGATAGTACAGTATCAGTTTGATGATAGGTAATACTATTTTTCAAACTATCGTGATTAGTAGACATAGACATAACTATAGATATTGACACGGGTCTTTATCACGTAATTACCTTTAACGTCGGGAAAGTAAATAATAATAATAAAGTCGGGAAAGTAATAATAAAGGTAATTTTTTACGTGATAAAGACCCGTGTCAAAATCTATAGATAGGTAATACAACAAAAATAATTTAGATACAGTACCAGGCCGTGAATATTACACATTGGACTATAGAAAAAGGCAATCGCTAGTTCCGGCTTTGCAAGGGTTCGTTTCTCTGTCACTCACACCTTCGTACTCTCGACCAGGGATGTTACGGAGCTTCGACTCCGACTCCGATAAGTCGGAACTTCTGATTGTTATTACACCTCCGACTCCGACTTCGGTTCCGAAACTTTTAAATCGGAGGTTTTAACACATGCCATTAAAATTATTACTTCAAGGTTTTTTAACATTTACATTTAATAAAACAAAATAAAAATCAACACAAAAACAACCTTGGAGTGATTTTGATTTAATTTGTTAACTGTTAAAGGGTAAACTGTTAAATGTTAATAGGAAACATGGCAATTTTTTTTTATTGTCTGTAAATTGATTAAGTACTTTCAAATTAAAATTATAAATGTTCACTGAATAATGTTTTTATTCTTCTCTGCCGCCACTTCTGATTCCTGATACTGCCTCCGACTCCGACTCCGATAAATCAAATTTAAAAACTCCGACTCCGACTTCGGTTCCGATAAAATTACCTCCGTTACATCCCTGCTCTCGACTACATAGCCCAAGGCGATGTTCGTACTTCGTATAGATATTTTGTCGTAAGTATGTGATATGGAGAAAATAATGAAATGAAATATGATCACGACTGTGATCCTCAAGTACGGTTGACATGACACCCTCTCCCAAAAGGGGTAAGTCAGAAGCACGTCCAAACATTACATTGAAATGACACATTGAATGATTTTTTGACAAAAGGAGCCGATTTTGGCCGATAACCTGTTTCTGAATATGTGTGTAATATTAAGGCCCGGCTCACAGTTACACACGTATTTCAATGATTTTCAGGTACCGATTTAAAAACCAGGAATCACAATTGTGAGGATATAATGATACAAAATTACTAATAATATATTCATCTTTAATAGTAGATAATAAAAACTGGCCAGTTCTATACAATATTTTCAAAAAAATACGTTTTTACCGTCGCAAGAACCGCAGAAAATGTCGAAAAATGGGGTCTGGTTAGGTACCAATATCTTTAGACCCACAGCATATTTTTATTTGAAAATAATACGAAATTGTAGATTTTATATTTCTCTATACCGCGTGGCATTATCTTGTTTTCAAATAATTTACTTTTTCATTTATGAACAATATAAAATGCAATAAAACTTCTCCATACATTTTTTCCATACAAAACTCACATTCACCTCAAGTCGGCACGTCAGTTAGCGCTCAGACGCGCTCGGGGAAGCACGTCCACGTCACATTTTTCTTCGAATTTAGAGGAGGTCTTACATAATGGAATACCGGGGTAAAATACTGGACATGCAAAACTAATGATAACATTTGTATAATATATTGCCTTGAAGAATTTAGTGCAAGCCACACAGATGAAGGTTAGGTACAATGCATGATTTGTTGAAAGAGTTGGATGGTTTTTTTTTTGTAGAAGATGCGTTTCATCGAGTTTGGTTTCGAAACAATATGATAATAGTATACGGTTTTACCTTTTTGCATACGTCGCGTCGGAGCAAAATCGAAATAAGCCGATGTTTCGTATTTGATTGTTATTTTAATAAAAATATTAAATTTCAGGAAAATGTGAACCTGGTTGTGTCCCTAATTAATAATAAATAATAAAAGCTTTTATTTCCTTGCACAATATAAAATTAACTTAAATATGTATCTATGCATAGGTATATAAAATTATGTGTAAGGACCGCTTTCAGCGGTAAAAGCCTCCTCCAGCTCTATCCTTTTTTCCCGATCTCTAGCGGCTCTGCTCCATGTTTTGCCTGCTACTTTCACGATGTCATCATTCCATCGCATAGCAGGCCTTCCTCTTCTTCGTTTTTTATGTATTGGGTCCCAATTCATAATTGTTTTAGATCACCTCTCATTTTGTAATCTTTGGATGAGCCCGGCCTATTTCCATTTTAGTGATAATACTTTCTGGACAACGTCTTTTGCTGTGGTTTTTGAAGTGTCCCTAATTAGTCCTATTAAATAAATATAAATGTTGATTTGATACATTTCTGTTTTGAAATGAAAGATCTAAGGTACCATGATCCTTACCTGTATCGTTTAGACCCCATCTACCCTATATTACCAAGCGTGTTTTTTTATACATGGATGGAAAAAAATGATACTTTATCTATAATTGGATTTAGAAAAATTACATAAATTTCAGATTATGAATATAATTTATAATTATTATTTATCTACCTTTAATATTATAAATCTAAAAGTTTGTGCGGATGTAAAGTATGTTTGGATGTTTGTACCTCAATCAGACCTAAACGACTAAACGGATGAAATTGAAATTTGCTGTCGATGTAAATATACCTCTAGCTTATAAATAGGCTATTTTTAATTAAAAAACATCCTCAAAACTATAAAAAGACTCCGAGTGCTGGTGTGCAACAAATCTAGCATTAATCAATTTTGACGACTGATGAATGACTGACGAATGATACGATACGCATTGAACCAAAAATGTTGAACCTTCTAAAAAGGTCGGTATTTGTTATTATCAAAGCAAGGTTTATCTGGGGGCACGGTAGTGCCCCCGCCAAGTCAAGCAAAAAAGCGGCACAGTCGTACCATCCTTTTCTCGAAGCAGTTCAGGCCATTTTTTAGACAGACAGACAGACATTGAAATCTCACAACTTTTTACGATAGAAGAACTATTATACACGATCTGGGTGATATATATGGATTCTTTATTGTAGAGATATAGAACACGACCAGCCGTAACAAGCGAACAGGGAAGAGAGACTGACATCGACAGATTATCTCTGGTCATCTTAGGCTACTTATACTTATACAATATCTCACAAGTTAAGTTTACTACACACGAGCATAGTTCCAACAAAAAAAAGACAAAAAAAGAAACTGAGCTGCGTTGCGAGAATTGGCTTTTTATTTTTATTTTTACAAGTTGTTTTGATGGCATATACTTAAGTTGGTGCAAATAATTAAATATTTAAAAAAAAATAAAGTGTCCTGAAAAATTGTATAATTCTAAATACTGAAAGTGCTCTTTAGTGTTTCGTAGTTTACAAAAAACCCTTATAGTTTTGCCATTTTCGTCCATTCGTCCGCAGCTTAGCTCAGATACTCTTAGTACTAGAAAGCTGTAATTTGGCATGCATATACATTAGTCACGCCGACAATGTGGTAGAAATAAATACATATTTTCAGATGTTTTTTTTTTCTCGCATACTCTCCATGTCTTTGGATAGGTCTTAAAAAGTATTGCAGGTTTGTGATGTCATTTAGTACAAATACAATGGAAAATATGAATTTTTAAAAAGAGCTGGTCATCTCTTTTTACAAATTCATATTTGATTTTTCTGGAAAGAAAATATTATGGAGGGTTATTTAGTAAAGTTTTACAATAACTGTTTAATTCCAGAACTTGTTGACCCTCGCTACGCGCGGTCTATGGATCTTCGAGATCATAGCTCGCACACAATATTCAAAAGCATACCTACATATTTTATCAGTATTTCACTTTCAAAACTTTCTGTGAGTGGTACTCGAAACGTTGACGGTGCCGTCATCGATTTTAGATGACAATAAGTTTTTTTATTAAAAATATATTTTTTAAATCAAGCTTTTGTAATGTCTAGTGCTCTAGTTCTCGTCAAGATAAAAATAACGAGCCCAAACGCGACGTGGTTATGTTGTGTAGTTGAGGAGTTCCGATGGCTACATCCGACCTCCATCATCAGACCAGCTTGCTAGTACCATAATTTTACATTGTCATTGAGATTGATAGGTATGCAAAGTTTTGCCTCAATTCGACTATTTAGTGAAGGGTTCCGTTGAACAGCTCCTGACTCCATCATCAGATCAACTCGCTGTCACCATATTATGTATGCAAAATTTCAGCTCAATCGATTGGGGATAACTGCTTAAAATTAAGTTGCAAGATTCCACCTTATCAAACATACATACATAAATATGTACATAAACTGCAAGTTAAATAAGAGCTTGTAAAAAAACGATACTTACCGTTTTGTCATAATGTATTTTATTAGTAGGTACCTAACAAATATTTTTTGCACAGTCAAATATTAGTAACGATTTGTAACCTGTCTTATAATAATATTAATTTTTTCTATATTTATTTTCTTTTTGTCAAGTGCAACCTATAAAATTATTAAGTACATACCTACCTATACAAATATGACATACCTATTGCACCAAATATTTTCAAGTATCAAGACTAGTTATTTAGTCTTGGTAAATGAAGTGTGAAGTAGCTTCAATGTGTGCGTTTGCACTATTCTTAGTGTGCGGCCACAGAATACGACCGAGTACAAAAAATGCGAGCTGTCATAAATTTAACAGCCGCCTTAACAGCATGGTACTGTATATGTATAGGTAAGTATTGGTAGGTAGGTACTTATGTAAATTATCATTCTGACAGAGCTGAGATAGCTAATCTAGGTAGGTATCTAACTTTACTAAATAATCCTATCTTATGATATACTAATCCTACTAATATAAATCCGAAAGATTGTATTATTGTTTGTGGCACAATCGCGAAACGACCAAACGGATTACGATGAAACTTGGAATATAGGATCAGAGAACCGGTTGTGGTGCCTACCCCGGTTTTGGGCATTTTCAATTTTGGCAGTCAATAACTACCTAAGCATAGCATACAAACTGTCACATACAAACATTGTAATAACTGTAACATACAAACATCATGGTCCGTTTTGATTAGTGACATTTGTGATGCGTTTTAATATACCTCTAAACTTGATCGACCACAATTAAATATTTCTCGTTTGTCTTTAAATATATGAAATAAAATAAATAAATATCGCCTGTACAACCTGTACAAACCTGTAAAGAGATAGATAAAATTAAATACTCTATTCTATGTTGTTTAAAAAACTTAGTTTTAATAATTTTTTCAATATAAACCGTTGTTAAAATGCCCACAACCAGCGCTCTCAGTCTCACCCTAAATAGTTTATGTCCTGAAATAGCAAAGGATACTTTTTATCCAACTATCACGCGAGCGAAGCCGTGAGCGGAAGCTAGTAATTAATAAATTTGTAGATATCGTGAGAGGTGTTTATTTAATTATATTACGTAGTTACGTCATCCATCTGTGATCTGGGTTTAGTTTTGTTGATTAATAAAACATATTATTTCGTTATACTGATTTTTAAATTGTGGTGTACCTACCTCAAAAAAAATCATTTTCTTAAATGTACCTTGGACACAAAATATTTGCGGAACACTGCTCTATAGTATAAAGTCTAGTATCTGGTGATTTGGTAGAAATGGGATCATCATGTAAAAATATACGCGCATTCCAACATAAAAAATACCAGAAAAAAATAACAATTTACAAGAATTGAGAACCTCCTCATTTTTCATCGGTGAAAAAAGCATGTATTGATTACCTTCTTTTCTAATCGGTTAAAAACTTACCTTCGGCCACCTTCGCAACGGCGATGATCACCAAACAAGCGAGTAACACCTTCATGATCTCCGCCACAAATATAACTAAACTAATTAGTAAATTTCGATAGGTACTTTTATATCTACTTATTAGTCACACTATATCTCAAACAAAATATAACTACAGGTTGTGCTTGTGCCAAAACTCAACAAAATGCAACGATATTTTTTGTTTTTTTTTATTTATTAAAAAGGATACCCAACACAGGTGTACACAGTACACATTCACTATTAAGAAAAAATAATATAAAAAGTTAAAGCAAAGTGCTCCCGCAATTATAGGGTACCACAGCATGCGAAGAGTTTTAAACAACTTAAAAATATATATCTATAAATATAATATATAAAAGGTAACTTAATAATCTAAAGTAACAATAAGAGAAGATGTTCAATATAAAAGAATAAAAAACCTATTAAAATTTTGTTGAGAATTATAAAAATATACGTGTAGGTACTCTAATCGAGACATGAAGCAAGACAAAGCTCTTTTAATTATGTTTTTAGCCTCTCGCCCGGTACTTAGATAATTTTGAGTTATGGGACACCATGTATAATTATTTAAAACTAGCTATTTCTCGATTTTGTCCGCGCTAATAAATTACTTACTAAAAAGAAACGGACTTGATGTTTGTTTTGTTGGCCGTAAATGCCCTATCGAATCTGACTATTGTCTTAGGTTTCGAAGTTTTTGGAGTTTACTCCTTAAGAATCGGTTTTTGATATAAAGCGCCCGGTATGAAAAAAATGTGAGTAGTAAAATCTACTGAACGCATGACCTCGTTACGTTTTTGGTGCGCAACTTTCTAATTTGGTGTGAGCAGTGCAGCTAGATCGTGGGTAGTGTGTACCCATTGTGTACCCTTACTTTGCCTATACTTTATAATGCTTTCTCTCACTCTTACCGATGGCAAAACATCTTATAGTGGGGGTACGCTCTACGCACGATCTGGTAAACTCCAGTCGTGCGTCGGAGCTGACACCACAATTTTATAATAAAAAACTTATTGATGCACGGCTGGGATTCGAACCTACGACCTTTGGAATGTAAGTCGGCCAAACCAGTTAGAACGGATTTGCGTTGCAATTTAAAACCTGTTATATATCTCTAGCTATGCTATTCAATGCTAATTATACTTATACTGCAAAAAGTGCTAAATTTAATTCAAATACATTTTGACTTTGACTTTAGATGTTTGTGGCTTAATCACGTGACGATTATCGGCAATTTTTTTAGCCTAAGGTGCAATTTTCGAGGGAATCTCTATTTTCTATAATATAAAATATATTCTGTAGTAGGTAGGTACTTGCTGATAATGTGGCTTTTAATACGTGAAAGAATTTTTTAAATTGGTCCTGTAGTTTTTTAGTTTATCCGGTGTAAACAAAAATACAATCTAATTTTAGGTACCTCTGATTTAAGGGGCTCCCAGTCGACGATTGCTCTTTTTCGAAACGAAAAAAGAAATACTTCTGAACAAGCCACATCTCCTATTTTTATAAATATATTACTTCAGGTTCCTACCTAGATTTCTATTAAGCTGAAAACATAATAGCAGAAACTTTTCACGTTGACATACAGGGCCTTAATATGTATAATAAGTATGTATTTACAAAAAAAAATGTATATAAGTATTCTATCAGTTCTCTGGTTCTCATAGTACAAGCTTTGCTTAGTTTGGGGCTAGATAGCGCTGTGTAAAGTCCGCCGATATTTATTGTTTATTTATTTAATTCTTTGTCTATGGTCCGTTTTGATAAGTGACAGTTGTGATGCGTTAAACCTCTGGACTTGATTGACCACAACTAAATATTTCCCGTTTTTTCTATTTAGGTAATTAAGAAGAATAATAAATATATTATATACTAGCTGTTGCCTGCGACTTCGTCCGCGTTTCCGTCGTTTTTCGTAAAAAAAGTAGCATAAGTCCTTCCTCACGGCTCAGTGGTTTTGATGTAACAGACAGACTAACTTTCGTATTTTAGTAGGGAAATATTATATGTCAATCTACAATACTGTTGAAAAATATCGCAATACGGAATCGCACAATATTATTGTAAATAGCTGTGCCCGCGACTCTGTCAGCGTGTAACTCCTGTGTAAACAGTCAGTAAAGTGAGTCGTATTTTTCGTATATTCGTCTATACAGCGTCTATACTCTATACGTCGTATATTCACGAAAATTTGTGTCTGTCTGTCTGTCTGTCTGTCTGTATAACCGTTATGAAAACAAAAACTACTCGACGGATTTTAACAAAACTTGGTACAATTATCTTTCATACTCCTGAGCTGGTTATAATATACTTTTCATCACTCTACAACCAATAGGAGCAGAGCAGTGAAGGGAAATGTTGGGAAAACGGGAGAATTTACTCTATTTTTAAGCTTCCGTCGCGTGTGCAACCTTAATGGTTAAAGCTACACAGAATGCTGATACTAAATATACTACAGAATGTCTTTATATAAAACGTCTTTTTTTTTCACAGTTTTTTTGTCATTAGACAATACATTAGATGATTTATTTTTTTGTTCAAACGCTAGTGTGGGGGCGGACTTATTTCTGGTAAGATGCTTAACTCTCTTTAATTCGATATCGTACAGGATATTCTTAAAAATTATTAAATAATTTGACATTTGGAACAAAATGGACGAAAAATCGGACTGACACTGTATTTTCGGAAAAGTATTGATCAAAATATACCTGAAAAACCAGCCAAAGTGCGAGTCGGACTCGCGCACGAAGGCTTCCGTACCTATAAAAAACGGCCAAATCAAATCACGTTTGATGTATGGCCCATACAGTATGGGAGCCCCACTTAAATATTAAATTTATTCTGTTTTTAGTATTTGTTGTTATAGCGACAATAATACATAATACATAATCTGTGAAATTTTCAACTGTCTAACTATCACGGTTTATGAGATACAGCCCTGTGACAGACAGACGGACAGCGAAGTCATAGTAATAGGGTCCCGTTTTTACCCTTTGGGTACGAAACCCTAAAAACTATATGTTTTCGATGTTTTTTGGATTGATTGTAGCAATCACACTTCGTACAAACTCTGGGGTCTACAGCGAAGTCTTCTTGACCTCGTATATCGCTTAACGAACGATCACTCGACAATTAAGATTACTTCCTGGCCGGCCCATTTCAAACGTAAATATCTTGGGACCCCTTCTAGTACAATTCCTGATTTTTGGAGTAAAATTCGTACAATTCCATAGATTTGTAACTGCATTTAAATTAACCCTTAACCACGGTGGGTCCAGCTGCGTAGTATCACACACAGTCTCACACGCCCCGCCTTTTTATACCTTCGGCCGCGAGACGCGTCAAGCGCGGCGACCGATTCTCGAACGTTCGCGACTGTGAGTCAACCATAAAAGATAGACATATGCTGTCGTGGGATATTTTTTATATAATTTTAAGGAGAACATTTCCGTCATACATGATTTCTGTGTAGCTTTAACCATTACGGTTGCACATGCGACGGAAGCTTAAAAAATGGAGTAACTTCTCCCGTTTTCCCAACATTTCCCTTCACTGCTCTGCTCCTATTGATTGTAGCGTGATGAAAAGTATACTATAACCAGCTCAGGAGTATGAAAAATAATTGTACCAAGTTTCGTTAAAATCCGTCGAGTAGTTTTTGTTTCTATAACGGTTATACAGACAGACAGACAGACAGACAGACAGACAAAAATTTTACTGATTGCATTTTTGGCATCAGTATCGAACCCTAATCACCCCCTGATAGTTATTTTGGAAATATATTTCATGTACAGAATTGACCTCTCTACAGATTTATTATAAGTATAGATATATATATATTTAGATATAAATATCGCCTGTTACAAAACCTTTGCTTAACCTAAGAGATAGATAAATACTTTATTCTATGTTGTTTCAAAATCGTCGTTTTAACATTTTTTCAATATAAACCGTTTATTTGGAGATTAAAATCATGTTAAAATACCCACAGCCAGCGCTCTCACCCTACTAGGTATATAACTTGCGGTTCGAATCTCGGAAACCATAGAACCAAAAGATACTAAACAGACATTTTTAAATCTCAGATTTCTACTTGCACAGTGCCAGCCCTAAGGCAGTCGCTAATGCGTCACTGCCGAACACAGTGAACACCAACAAAACATTGTCCTCTATATATTAGTATTGTGTACCGGATGGCCTCCAGTCGTGTGCCGTTGTGCGTCTAAACTGGATCCTCTCGTAATATCTGAACTTCGAACTCTTCAAACTCTTCAAAATATTGAGGAAAGATGCGGACTGTTCTCTGCTTGCTGTCCGCTGTGGCAGTCAGCGGTATGTACTTACCTTTATTGGTGTCATCCATTAATCACGTGATGTTTTTTAACCCCCACTGGTTTTTTAACCCCCTCTCTCCCCTGGTGAGGTTTAAGATTAACTTCCCTCCCGAACCCCATAAGATACATCTTTTTATTAGTATCTTAACAAAGTATCTTAAAATGTTTAGCATGTTTTATTAATTATATAGTAGTATAGGTAGTTATATTTATAAAGGTCAGAATAATCTAATTTAATTCTGGAAAAATCTAGTAATATTTTTATGTTTTTTGCCGAATCCTCTCCCCCCACTTCGATGGACGATCCCTATCTTGATGTATGAACTGCCAATCAAATATTTGTTGATGTTTTTAACTTGTGCTTCGCATGAAAATCGAAAGAATGGGAATAATACAGCGTCGGCGGATCTTGGCTTAGGTACCTACCTACCTACATGAAGTTGCCGTTTGGCTGCGCGGCAGTAAATTTTCGACCTTATACAGTTCAGACCTTATGCACCTATTGCGTTCACACGGCTAACTTCACGTAAGCCAAGATCCGCCATCCGTACTGTACCTATTAGTAAACTTTTATTACCATTTATTCTTGCGATTTTTAAGCGAAGCAGAAGTTATTAACATTTACCGCTCATAAACAAGTTGCCGGACGTCCAAATGTAAGACACACAAACTGCCAGAAAACGCAACAAAACTTCCCGTTAGAAGATTTAAAGCCTACATAAAGAATAATCTTATAAACAAAGCGTATTATACTGTAGATGATTATATAAATGATAAATCCTCGTGGCCTGATGTCGCTCTGCCACTCGACAGCTAAATATTAATTTAGGTAGGTACCTACTTAATTTTATTTTGTGTAACATTTGTCTACTTTAATTATTTTTAAGCAAATAGTTATTTTATCTGTAAGTTTTAATTCTAAATCAAGTGTAGCGTGTGTTGCTTTTTGAATTTGTGCTGAAGCTCTTTAGTTATTTTTTGGAACGAAGTTCCTTATCGCGCGTTGTGAAAGGGGGCTAGACGGAAAAAATTCTTACGAAAAGTTGTCACGAAAAGTTGTCACGAAAAGTTTTGTCGTTTTGTCATAACTAGGTATATACTACTAGACACTAAGTAGGTGCCTACACTGCCTACTCTTATATTACTAGAATTTATAAATGGCTTGAGTAGAATTGATTAAGTACCTAAATGCCTGAAACTAGTTAGTGTTATCGCAAAGTTATAAAAATGGTTTTCAAAGAAACAAGATGGTGGCCGCAGTTTGTTTTACAGAAACAAATCATAACAATTTACAATTACAACACATAATAATGATGCTTAATGTTGTTTTCAGGTATAAATTATGATGGACTTAGAGGTAAGATACTACGTAATAAGTATGTAAGTCTAACAAAAATGGTTTTGCAAAATATTGCAAAAGTCGAATTATGATAGGTATTACAAACTCGTTTTGAATTTTTACTGCAAAAAATCATATGAAATTTATGTGAGACCTGTCTCGGAGTCATCCTTCTCATAATAGTGAAAAATCCGTTAAAATTGGACAAGCTATTAGAATTCAGCTACATTCATTTAAAGACAGCAGAATTACTTCCTTTTTTGAAGTCCCTCCAAATGTTCTAGTATTTTGTTCTTGTTCTTGTATTTTAATATAGTTTGTTTTTGCTTGGTTTAAATTAATCTTATGCATTAAGTAGCTATTTCTTTTCTAATTAATTTCTAATCAGTGTAGGTACCTTCGCTTTAGAACTTGCTGAAGATTATTATTTCTTTATTTATTTTACCTTATTATTATTTTTACTGTCTCAACCTTCACCTTATTCGATTGGCATCACACTGAAGCTCTACAAAGCATTTACGAAAAGGAACATGGAAAAAATGTAAGGCACCAAGCCGTGTTTGTTGCCTTCCACCTTGCCTTGGTACTTCTAGGTGAGGAACTGGTGTAATACATCTAGCTCCTAAGACTAAGACGTTTCACCCTACTGGTTGTGAACTGGATCAGTGAAGCTACCTATTGCCTGTTTGTGTTTGCAACGGTCTTTAGATAGATCAACTGGTTGTTGTGTACTTTGTAAATATTCTGTGTTATTAGTCCCCAAGTACAGTAGACATCCTCTCAGATCTCCAGACGCTTAGGTCCTTTGAAGATGTCTAGTGGGGGTATTCAGAGGTACGTTAAAACATTATATTTGGCATATGCCCACATTTTGCAGTAGTTAGCATTCCATACGTGACAGGTTGCAAGCCCATCGCCGCTTATAAGAATATTACATTATATTAGTATTATATATATTATTATATGTATATGTATTATATTATATTAGTATTACATTTTATTTATTTCTGTATTTTACCTTTTGAATTGTTTTCCAGTCAAATTCGGCTGGTCGGACGCACTGGCCGATATGCAGTACTTCTTTAATATACCCCGAACCATCCGCGAGGTAGAGACAGAAGGTTGGAGACGGACAGAGCGACCGAAAGGCCCCATGAAGGAGCTGAGGATGTACTGTCCTCCGGGCAGAGTGGTGTGCCCTCTATACGACACTGCTGGGTTTGTTGCTGGATTACAGATAGCGGTAAGTTATTGAAGGCTAGTGGAAATCCCCGCAAGTTATTTTCAAACAGACTTCAATCCTCGCTGTAACCCCTTAGTGGTTGAATATCGGGACTTCTTCTCTTAGTGCATCTTTACACACCAAAAGTAACACACACTCCAAATTTCATATTTCTAAGACCAGTTGTTTAGGCTGGATGTTGATCGATCAGTCAGTCGTACACATACGTCAAACACTTGTTTACATAAAAGTTTGTTGAAAAAATCGTCTACACCAATAATTAATATTATTTTTTTCGTAATTTTCTATTATTGCGATTATTTGCAAGAATAAACTCACAAAACTGTCAATCTCGCCTGAGCCCCAATCTCGCGAGATTGCATTCCCTATTACACAAGGTAGATGTCTAAGGGAGGTTTGTTTCAAACATAGAGTTCATTTTTCGCTGTAGTTCCGTGACCGGTTGGCAAGCCCTTTGCCGCTTATAAGATCTTACTAATTGTTTTCCACGATGTTTTCCTGGCAGATTTGAGCACTGCGCACATTTTAAATAAAATAGGTACCTACCTACCTAACACCATTAATGAATTGAATTTGATAGTCTCAATAGTTCTAGGTACGAGTACTTATACAAAAGATCGTCAAATGCATCGTAAAGTTTATGGAACGAACTTTAGTGCATAGAGACATTATTTTCACCAACAAACCTTGGAACTGCACAACAGCTAACATTCGATAGTAATTTCTGCACATCAAAATGTTTCCTGGTTCCCTTGCCCATTGTGTGATGTCGTCGCGGGCCAATGCCGCCACCGTTTATCCTATTTATTTGAGTGGACGCTGCAGGGTCATCGAATCATGCGCAATCCAGGTTCATTTCTGGAAAGTACCAAGCATCACTTGCATAAATATTTATGCTTGTTTTATTATATCTACTCATTCTCACCTGTTAGGTATGGAATGCTAAAAACTACTTATTATAACTAGATTTAAGGCGCTACCAGTTCCTAAAACCGCGGCAGAAACGACTAAGACAGTTAACAACGGCAAGCTCTAGATGGCGTATGTGTATCGTAAATATTATCGACAGTTTTTATGAGATCGCGTTGCTGGTACCTACGTAGGCAAGTAATAGGGGTAGCTTTACCCACCCCTCAATAACCATTTTCTCTTTGTCCGCCTTTGCTTTTCGAATAAATTAATGATATAAATTACGTATAATTACTTATTATAAACCTATTCTAATAGAAATCTAGATCTACATATTACCTATCTTTAACAATAAATCACAAGTTGATCTTAATAGTAGGTATCAAAATATTTCGATCATAAATTCTAAAACGTATCATTTTAAAAAAATATCTTTATCGTGAAAAGTTTCTGCTATTATGTTTTCAGCTTAATAGAAATCTAGGTAGGAACCTGAAGTAATATATTTATAAAAATAGGAGATGTGGCTTGTTCAGAAGTATTTCTTTTTTCGTTTCGAAAAAGAGCAATCGTCGACATACAGCCCCTTAAGCGCCTGGAGATCTTCCTATCACTATTATTTTCCAAAACACGATTATAAGGAAAACAAAAGCAATCCAACACACCTCTATTGTGACCACGCGGTAGGTTACTCCAAGGAACGCAGTGATCACTTCATAACGGAATAGTATATTGGCTTGGTTTGCTGTGCGACCTAACCATCTAACTATGTCATAATATAGTTACCTAGAAGATTATCCATATGCAACGTGATACGATTACCCCCCCACGAGCACAAGTCTGAACTTAATTCAAAGCTATTGAAGAAAATGAGCACAATTTGTACCAAGCAATTTACAAAACTGTCCGTTTACAATTTATTGCCCAAGTTGAACTATTATGAACAGCATCCTACTAATATTATAAATTTGAAAGTTTGTGAGGATGTGTGGATGTTTGTGCCTCAATCACGACTATACGGACTTGAATGAAACTTGGAATATACACAGCCTAAGCTTTGCAACAACAAATAGGCTACTTTTATACATACCCGGTATAAGTTATGGTTATGGGGTAGGCAAGCTAAAGAAAAAAAATATAATGTTGCCATTGTAAATAAATCAGGAGCTGAATCAAAACTAACGAATTCATGGGTGGGACGCACCTTTTCTGATTGAAAAACCTCCAAGCACAGGAGTGGAAGAAAGGGCAGGGAGGAAGACGTTGATTATTTTAAAAATGAAATTATCTACCCATGTTCCTTGTCATTGACTAGATTCCGGACGATGCGATGGACTCAGACCTGAAGCCAGAAAAGACGTTCGTTAAGTGGACCTCCCCAGCAGCTGAAGGAGAACCTTCTAGAGATTATTGGACTGCCTCGCAGTTTTTCGTATCGACAGGTAACAAACACTACACGGAGAAACACTTCTGCAGACCAGGGAATTAGCATTTAGCTTAAACGTACATACTACAAAATAATGATAAAATAAAACATCTTTGGGACCATGTAGTAGCTTGGTAACTTTACTTGTTTAGTTAGTAGACACTACTGCTAGATCATCAACGGTACCTTTATCAACCAACAATCTAATTTGAGATTACTCAATAGCTCTTAAGCTACTCAACGAAGTCCAGAGCAGAGAACATCGTAGCTAGGAGGATCGTAGCTGCAAAAGCAGAATTAGTGGGAAATGACTATTTTACAAGCTATGTCATAAATGTCTTGATAATGTATACGGAGACTGACCTAGATGGAGAAATTTTAATAGTATTTTAATTTAAATACTTATGGAAAATACTTTTTATGACTGCCTGCGGGCATAAATAATATAATATATTCATATTAATTTATTGTTTCTTTCAGATTCGCTAAAAGCGGGCGCAGGACCCACTACGGAGAACGGAGCCACGTTACAAGACGGCGGGGTTTGGGTCAACGGGGCCAACGGCAAGCTAATGAAGATCCCGCTGAAGGAAAACGACCTAAAGAACACTCTCTATAAGAAACAGAACTGTATCCCGAACATGGGTAAGTTTGTTAAATCAAAGGCGATTTAGCTTTGAGTATTTTTATGGCAAACAAGCCGTTCCCAAAGGATTTCGGAGAAATCTTGATTTCCCGGCGTTAAATTATTCTTGGAATGTGAATGCAGGATAGGAAGGATTTTGTTCTGGTTGTTTTGTTGGGAACCCCTTTTACTTTCATACTATATTTGCAACTGTATCTGATACCTACCGTCCAATGAGCAGTCGTAGCCTTTGAACTTTAATCTATAGTTTAACAACAGGACATGAACCTAAACTTTCGACTTGAAAATATGAAAGAAATAAAGTTTATGTAAGTAAGTTATTTGCCATATTTCGGTGTTGGACAGATTCTGGATTGAACAGATTCGAAATTCGACAGATTTGCTTTGCTGCAAACCTAGGTACCAATGCGGCACTAATTGAAACGGGATCCCTGTAACCAGAGACACGTTTAAAGTTTTAAACAATACATTTGACACATGCCCACATTTTACAGTAGGCATTCCACACGTAACAGGTTGTACTCTAACCACAGGTACACACTATTACTACAACGTGACGAAGGAAAGCCAGTGCGAGACTATACTCCCGTGGTTCGTGATGGTCACGAAGGGGGAGGTGCTTGGAGTTGGCTTCCAAACCTTCGGCCGTGCAGCCGCGCAGCCGCGGACCAAGGATCGACAGTGGTTCGAAGACGTGCCACCAGGCAGGACTACTACTTTGGTAAGACCATGGCGAGCAACTGCCGGATAATTGGTTCGATTCTTTACACATGTTTGCATGATCTGTAAAGTAAATTATTGTTTCGGGCCTGGTTGTTGCGAAAACTTAGTACGAGTAGTTATGAAGACAAAACAAATGAATTTAATGATACCTAATTCAAAACTAGGTTTTATCCACAGTTAGCATTAGCATCCATGATAAAATCGGTTTTAGAGTAAGTGCAATTTAGCTTCCGTCCTCGGCTTCGTTCGCTGATACCTGGCTAAAAGGTAGTAACATTGGAAATAACATAAATTCAAATACACACACAAC
This sequence comes from Hydriomena furcata, assembly GCA_912999785.1. Classification (NCBI taxonomy): domain Eukaryota; kingdom Metazoa; phylum Arthropoda; class Insecta; order Lepidoptera; family Geometridae; genus Hydriomena; species Hydriomena furcata. The sequence continues at coordinate 9,794,064 of OU538839.1, forward strand.
GAAAAACTTATTATTCACCAAAACTCATTCGAATGTTCTCACACACATAGATCTTTTGTTTGATCTTCACACATGGTTCGAGAGAAAATTTAGAAAGTTACGTCATCAAAGGAATTTTTTCTGAATTCAGTCGTTGACCCTCTTTTCATTTCCACTTACATTTTCATTTACTTTTTCGGACTGGCCTCACAGCTCACTTGGTGTTAACTCTTCCTTCTGCGCTGTAGGTTTACCCGGAACAGACGTAGATGTTTGTCTGGGTGTTATATATAAGTTTATAAGTATTACCTAAAAATCTAATTTTAGTCTATCTAGTTCCAATTGTGATTATGTCCATCATTATTGATTTATTTATGTCATCAGCTCGCAGTGCCACACGCTCCGGAGTGCTACTTAGAATTACGCGATACTTACGGCTTGCTCTCCATTCACATCTACTACATCAACGAGCCGTGGAACATCAAGTGCGAGTGAGTACCATCTTATGAGGTACGGATACGGACCAATCTAAACCATACTTATGAGTAGTACCTACCCAGGTACTTACTACTCTTTCATAAGTAGGTATTCTTTCGTGACGCGGACTCTAGCTTACTAGACTCATCCTCAACCAGGTGAGAATCAAGGCCGGTGTATCCAAAGGGATCATGACTACCTCTTTTCAGCAGGAGTCATACGAATATTTAAGTTTTTTTCTCTTATTTATGTAGGTACCTCCCGATACATGGAAGTTTACCCAAGGATACTTCGTTGAAACTATGGATCTCAATGTTTTTCAATCCTCATTCTTGAGAACTGAATGGAAAAGCGCTTATTCTCAGCTTTCAATAACTCGAGAGTTACCAGTGAAACCGAATTACCTACATGGGTAATATGGGTATAGTTGTTTTATCTCACGAAGGCGGGTTTGTCTTAATTGTGTGTAGCTCTCAGTATCGTCCGAGCCGCAGTCACGCACACAAAAGCTCATGTCTATACACATCACAACTACAAGTACCGCTCATCTGCCCTCGTGAGAGAGAACAACTACCTACACTACCTTACCTAACAAAACTTATTTCAGATCTGGTGACTCCATCGACCCAGCTCCCGCGTTGGACCGGCTCGCTCTCAGCGGTTACCGCTACGCAAACCAGATAGGGGACGGGATTAAGAAGCTCATGTCAGGATAGTTCAATAAGATAATCAATAATTATAATTACATCAAAAATTTTACTTAAGGTTCTAATTTGGAAAGTAGAGGTCGAGTTTCTAATAGCCGACCTATGTAACCCGTAATACCTTAAATAAAGTATTTTAGTATATTATATTGTATTTTATTGAACAACTTGCACTTTAGGTACAAACAACTGACAGAAGTTCTGTTTGTCACAGAACTATCTAGTTTCTATAGATTGATAACGCCTTTAATAAATGGGTTAGCAATGTGAATGGCGTAGATAAAAAGCAGGCGCCGAGCAGGCGTTATATAACCATTTGTTCTGTTGGCAGTCGACCCGAAAGAGAGTAGGTGGTGTAGGTACACAAGCTTATTCAGTGCCAAAATCTAAATGGAAATCATAATTTTGTAGGTATGTACCTACCTAGAAGCTTAAGACTTTTATGATTTATCCAAGTCTTTGTGAGTTATGAGCTATCATTAGTAGAAACAACTAGGTAGGCATACCTTTTGATATTTTTGCAATCAGTATTTTTTCAGTTCAAATCAAATAATCCGTTTTATGCGAAAATATTAGCAATGTTTTTGTCAAATGGTTTTTTTTTATTGTTTGGTAGAAGTATTCATTTTAATATGAAGTGAAAAGTGTCTTCATAATTTTGGTTATAAATAAAGTTATACCGAGACTTTATGCTATAGGTAGGTCGCCAAACTTTTGAATAATCAGAGTCATTGCGAATTCTACCCGAAGATACCTATCCAATCAAAATTAGCATTATTTAGCATACAACACGGATTGCCTATTGAAATGTTAGAATGCAATGTCAGTTGACTCAGTTGGAGAAGCCCAATGTCATCAAAGGCCCGAGTCAGTCATGATAACCCGGATTACGGATGTGCCCTTCGTCTCAAGCAGGCCTAGTATGTTGACTTGAGAAATTGGTTTGTCTACGAAAGAATAGACAAGAATTAAATTTGGACGAAGAATATAGACGTAAAATTTTAGTCTAGGCAGGTTTAGAAATGTTTTATTTCGTATAATCTTGGGAGTGTCAAATTCAAATTCAAATTCAAAAATCATTTATTTCAATAAAATCACAAGGATCACTTTGAAACGTCTTAGGAACTAGGTGAAGTTACGCCGATTCCACGCGACCAAGCCTAGAAGAATCAGGCAACAAACACGGCTTGGGGTCTACCTTATTTTTGTCATTTTCAAAAAGTAGAAAAATCGCTAGTACCTAGTAAGTTAGTGCGGTAATCGAACTCATTGAAAATGTAAATCGACCCATGTAATAAATAAGATGGGATTGGCCCCTAACAAAAACTGGAGAACCTCTTGGATTTTCCGTGCCTAAGATGGGATTATCCCTTTATCACGAAATGGGTAGGTATATTTAAATTGGAAGGGTTATTATTTCTGCCCTTTCAAGATGTTTTTGGTAATAAAATAAAGGAAGAGTTTCTATTTAGAAATTGCCTAGATAGGTAAATAAAGAAGTAAGGTATTTTTTAGATAAATGTACTTGCAAGTGACGATGGGCTTGCAACCTATCACCTAAGGAATGCTAGGTTAACTAACTATTATAAAATATGGGCATGTGATAAATGTTGTGTTTGGACGTGCCCTAACTACTCCCTTTAGACATCTTCAAGGATCTGAGCGCTTGAAGATCTGCGAGGATTATTTGTCGTGATCATTATCTATCCATCTATTCTTTTTATTAGAATTTGCTCTGTTTTCCTTCGCCATTTTTAAGCACTCATTTTACACAGTAGATATGTAGTAGATATTATATTTCGAATATTAAATTTATTCATGCAATACCGGAATTCAAACCCGCAACGGATAAAAATTCGAGGTATCTCACTAGGCCGACACGAAAGGTGGGGTAAGTTAGGCATAATTGAACGGCCTCGAACGATGACTCGGCACCTCCGGGATCGAACCTGCGACCTTGTGGAACGGAACTCGCTTAGTCTAAGTGGGGAAAATTGAAATGTGTTTCAAAATTGGTTTCTATTATCCCTTCAAGGTAGAACACTGAATGGCAGCGCCTCATTTTCGTCAATTCAAATTCAAATTTCTTACTTACATAATACTTACATTTCACGGTTGGCTTCTGCTCAAAGCACGTTGCCTACTAAAAATATAAAATTATACTTACCTACGGATGTGAATAATATTTGCCGATTTTGTTTATATAGGTAGGTACTTACCTTTGAAATGAACATGTACACATACATGAGAGGATGTAGTGTAGGTAAAATCCACAAATCGGAATAAGAAAGGCTAATATGCGTGAAAGTTTCATATTCAATTATTTATTTATTACTAGCCGACCCGTTACAGACCTTGTCCTGCTCAAAGTTCAGTAATCGCATAGAAAAAACACTTTAGTATTTTTTTTCTTACTTATTTGGGTAGAATGCGTATCATTCGGAAAACAAATTGTCAGCTGTAAGAAAAAAAATCCAATACCAACCTTAGTAGGATTCAACCTTTTTGGTAGAATACGTTGCTATGACAACTCATTGTTTTCGGTCTGAGATGTCTAATTTTTTGCACATTAGCGTCATCTATACCAAAATCGTCCTTTTTGCATTATTTTATAATTTAGGGGTTGTTTCTCGGATTATAAGTTCCCCCTTTATTTATTCTGATTTTTTATCTACGAGAGACTACAGTAAATTTCATCTTAACCCGTTTTGTCGTTTATTTTTGACTAAGGAACAAACATGCAGAGCCTTATCACAAACTTTCGCATTCATAATATTACAAGCTTCCGCCCGCAGCTTCGCTCGCGTGTAACCTGGATAAAAAGTGTCCTATATGCTATTCCAGGGCATGAGCTATGCATGTTCTAAGTTTCTACTAAAATCCGTAATGTCGTTTGGGCGTGATTGAGGCACAAACATACAAACAAACTAAACAAACTTTTGTAATTATATTCCTATCCTTTGTATCTTCTTTCCGTCTCCTTTCGTCCGCATCTCCTTTGTTTTCAAAAAAAGATCTTTGAAATGGAACAGGTTATAGATAGGTAAGTTAGCAAGAAAGCGCTGTAAAATGTGAGATATATTTTGTATTTCGCTGTATTTTCAGCTTGAACATTGGACTGGTAGCACACTTTCAGTTAATTTATTACCTTTCCCCGTAAGCTCGTAAATTGACTGAGCGTGAGTGACCTCACTCTATCACTTGGACTCCTCAATCTAAGGCAAGATCGCAAGTTGCACGATAAGATACTGTTAGGTATTCACGGATATCTAACGGAAGTCCATAGTACTGATTTTTAGCTGTAGTACTCATGCAGTCATGCATGTAAGCAGCTGTAATTAAACATCTTGATGCTTACTATAAAATATCTGATTACTTAGACGACAAAAAAGCCTGCGACTGCTCCAACTCGCTCTATCAATAATAATTATGATGAATGATGTATTAAATATTATGTACAAAGACTTAAAAAAACAACAAACAATGAATAAAATTAAACTAAACCTAAATTTGACGATTCTATATGATCCAAGTTTTTTTATTATACATATATACGCTTTTTTATTTTGATTTTGATGTATTTTTAAGATTATGATATTATTGGATTCGTCCTGATTACGACAATGACATACGAGTAAGTAGGTACCAAACGTGCGAGTTGGAATTCATGTTCAGCGATTAGGTTGGTAGGTATAGGTACCTTATTTGTATGAGGCCCTCTGGGTCATGCTGAAAATAGTAGGTCCAGTACCTATTATAAGTACCTACCCATACCTACCTACTTTAGTTTTTATAGTCCGGGGACGACGGACTTTATTTTATTGGATTTTTATTGGCAACAGACCTCTTTGCTCACCATTCGCCTTCGATTGGAACCGATAAAACTGTTTTATGTGCTTTTGATGGCAGAAATGGGATTAAATTCTTTTTTAATTATTTCCATCAACTAGATTAAGACAGACAGGCAGCTGGCTTATTGTACCTAGCATTAGGTCTAGCCTACCTTTGTCTTTTGTAGTAGGTTCACAAAAAAATGTTTGCACCTCTCTGTAGCTACCTTGCCTAGCTCGCGAGTGCAGGTACCTATAGTAACCGAGTAGAAGTATAGTTTCTACTGTGAGTGATGTGATATGCACAAAGTACCTACGCTGTAATGGAACCAGCAAATTGCAACAATGCTTATAGAACGTAACTAATTTGATTGATCCCTCCTACGAACATGAAACAGCTTGTTAGCTCTACGATATCCGCGTGCTGCAAACCCGGTCATATGAGCTGGTTTTACGCATCACCTCCTGATAAGTATATGTATATCTACCTAACGGAAATGTTTGATAACTATCATTGTACTACATTTATAGATACACAGAGGAACCGAGGGGGTTGGATGGAAGTTGGAATTGGAAGTAAACTTGAGTATAGCTTTAACTCCGTTTATTACATTCCTTACATTCAAAAAATCAATTAAATCGATGCGCTAGTCATGCAGAGGCGTGAGTTTTCGTCAGCGCGATCTAGAACCTCGACATGACAAAACTAGCGACATCTAGTTCTATTTGCTAGTACCTACTATATTGATGTCGTTTATCAATCATTTTGATAGCCTAGTATTTCTAGTATTCGTGAGGAAACCAGTTAGTATTCATATAAGCAGCAATGCCTTTGCAACCAATCACGGATGGAATGCTGACTACTGCAAAACGTGGACATGCGCCAAATATAATGTTTGGACTCGCCATCATCAGAGACATCTTCAAAGATCTAAGCGCCTGGAGATCTGAGAGGATTTATATCGTACAGAATTACAGTTGTGATCCTATTTTTTTTTTGACGTCAGGCAGGTGGTTCGTTGTGACTACACGTGAAGTGGGAAAAGTGAAATGATGATTTTGATAGCCTAGTCTTGAATTAAGAGTTTAGATTTTGAGCTGTGATATTTTAGTCACGGAACTTTTTGATATCATTTTGACGGTCTAGTATCTAGCTAGAAACCTCAATGATAAACGCGGGTATATTCGCGTGAAAAAATCTTAAATCGTGCGTTGTTTTGACGTGATAATGACAGATCCACTGACAGGCACTTGGGAACTCGCAGTCTCCAGGACACAAGGGCCCTTCATCAATCAGGTCCTATATCGAGACACGAAAATGATCGATTACGCAAACACGAACACTTTATACTCACGGTTCTCGATTCGACTACTTATTTCAACTTTATTAAATAAATAAATATTGATGGATATTTCACACAGCACAATCTAAATCCAAATTAAACAAATATTATTCTATGAGAACAATTTAACCTGATAGTTTCCTATTTCCTAATGATGTTTTCCTTCACCGTTTTGAGTATGTATTAACATTTTCGAACTGAAAAATCCATTGATGCACGGCATTGACTCGAACCCACGGTATTCGGACTGAGTTGAGCTACCTTTTATTCGGCCACACAACAAGGCTTTTAATTTTATACTTAACTAGCGACCCGCCCCGGCTTCGCACGGGTAGCATGTTATTATACATATAAACCTTCCTCCTGAATCACTCTATCTATTAAAAAAACCCGCATCAAAATCCGTTGTGTAGTTTTAAAGATATAAGCAAACATATATACATACATATTACATACAGACGCGGGAAGCGGAAAGCGACTTTGCTTTATACTATGTAGTGACTAACTGGAGCCGCGACAGACGTCCTGTCTAATTTTTTAATAATCACATAGAAAAAAGCAGTTTGTTAGTTTTCCGAATTTTACAACTTTTCTTTCCGATTTATGTGCATAAAAGTACAAATTTTGATAGTAAACTTTAACGCCCCTTTTTACCCCGTTAAGGGATCAAAATCAAAAAACCATATAATATGAATTTCTTTAATTACATAATTACATTGATGAGAAATAATGCCTACTCTATTTCAAGTAATTTTGATAATAAACAATAACGGCCTTTTTTACCCCCCTAAGGGATGAAAAAGAAAAAACCCCTAAACGTCATGTTTATTTATTTTATATTTTGAAAATATTCATTTGTTACAAATAAAAAATGTTTCATAGTGATTCATGAGTTTCATACAAACTTTCATGCTCTATTTCACCCCCTTAGTCATTCGGACCCCATTTCGGAAAATCCGTTCTTATCGGATGCTTACGTCATACAAAGAACACACCCTTCAAAATTTCAGGTCTCTGCGATTAGCAGTTTAGCTGTGCGTTGATAGTCAGTCATTAAGGACAAAGCATTTTATAGGTATAGATTAAACTTCTTAAGCTAACGTTAGTTTTATGTAGAAATTATATTACCTAAAGTAATATAATAGATAGGTAATTTATGTAAGATTAATCGAATTCCATTCGAAAAATCATCGTACTCCCGAGGCGTATAATAGCATCGACTACATAGCCCAGAAGACACCGCATGCAAGGCGAACACTGTCATCCAAAACATCAGGCTTATACGGCCGATAAAAAATACAGCGCGTCAAACCTGCAGTAGTACCGACCACTACCTTGACCCGTGCACATCTCGTCTGTTTATGCTAAAAAACCATTACCACAAGCTCAAGTTACACTGGTTATTTTCCTTGTCGATAGTCAATAGTGTTGTACCACTACTCAATAATTGATGATCGATAAACCTACATAGTAGTAACAACAACAGTTGGACCTAACTAGTAAAACTACTTATTGCCCGATCCCGATCCCGATCCCGATCCCGATCCCGATCCCGATCCCGATCCCGATCCCGATCCCGATCCCGATCCCGATCCCGATCCCGATCCCGATCCCGATCCCGATCCCGATCCCGATCCCGATCCCGATCCCGATCCCGATCCCGATCCCGATCCCGATCCCGATACCGATCCCGATCCCGATCCCGACCCCGACCCCGATCCGGATCCCGATCCCGATCCCGATCCCGATTGTTATAAGCGGCGATGGGCTTGCAACCTGTCACGTATGGACTGCTAACTACTGCAAAATGTGGGTATGTGCCGAATATAATATTTGGACGTGCCTCTGACTGCTATCGACAACTCATGACAACACTTCCCATCCCTAGTGAATCACGTCATCTTGAACCGGCCAATCAGAATGCATTTTTTCCCACTCCCCCCGTACCTCATACCTCACTGACTTGACAGAGTTGTTTGTTTGAAGAAATGAAGCCATTAGGCGTCTATTAGGCTATGTAGTCGATGTATAATAGCAATCTTGTTACCTCGATAACTGAGAGAGATAAATTAGTTGCGCTAATAATTCAAGGAGAAATTACCAATTAAATTATGCAGTGTTTTTTGTTAAAAATAGTATTATATTTACACCAGCTATCTTTTTAATCATTCAACGCTTTGACTTACTCGCAATAACGGAACCTCACATGAACCTAATGTTTGGACGTGCCTCTAACTACCCCGGTATCATCTGAGCACTTGGCGATTTAACGATCTACTTGAAGATAACATACGTGATACAATTTTTATTTTTTATTTTTCATATTAAGTATACCTACAAGTTCTTTATTATTCTATTATTAGCTGTCCCGGCAGACGTTGTCCAGTCAAATTCATTTTTTTTTCATATGAACCTTCTCCTGATAATAACGAATACAACAAAAAAATAATTAGCGAAATCGGTTCAGCTGCTCTCGAGATTTGCGCTTAGCAACACATTCAGCGATTCATTCTTATATTATAGTTTATTTATGTAAGTATAGGGATGAAGTTACGACATAGGGATAAAGTGCGCTCTACTACACGGATCAGATATTCCACAAGAGAGACAAGCTTGATCCGCCCACGTCACAATAGCTCATCTGTGCTGACGGTGACTGGCTGAGTGCCGACCCCGCTTGATGAGGGAGCTAATTACACTGTTCTACCTACGTTTTATCTTGACGAGTGACGGTTGAACATTTTGGTTCCTTCGTTCAATGTAAATCGAGTCAGTTTTGTCTTTCTTTAAGAGGCTGCCAGTCGACGATTGCTCTTTTTCGGAACGAAAAAAGTAATACTTCTGAACAAGCCACATCTCCTATTTTTATAAGTATATTACTTCAGGTTCCTACCTAGATTTCTATTATGCTGAAAACATAATAACTTTTCACGATAAAAATATTATTTCAAAATGATACGTTTTAGAATTTATGATCGAAATATTTTATATACCTACTATTAAAATCAACTTGTGATTTATTGTTAATGATAGGTAATATGTAGATCTAGATTTCTATTAGGATAGATTTTTGATAAGTAATTTTTTTTTTTTTTTTTTCTTTTTTTCTTTCGAAAAGCTAAGGCGGACCACGCGCGGACGTGTGTTTGTCATCATTGCAGCATTCGGTAGGATTATTTATCGAAGTGATTAAAGATGGGTACATCTTTATTCACATATACTATACATTATAAAATAGGAGATGTGGCTTGTTCACAAGTATTTCTTTTTTAGTTTCGAACAAAAATAATCGTCGACTGGCAGCGTCTTAAGATAAATTCGCTACCTTGAAAGCAATTCAACAGCTGCACTTTTTTTTAAACGACTATTTATCCTACTATCCTTTTATTACTTATAATATATACTTTACTTTACCTTGCTTTACTACTTTTATAAATGGGAAAGTTTGCGAGTGAGTGGATGTGTGTGTTTGTTACCCTATCACACAAAAAGTACTGAACGGATTTAGATGAAACTTTACAGTAATATAGCTACATTAGAATAACACCTAGGCTACTTTTTATCCAGGCACCACGCGGGCGAAGCCGCTGGCGGAAGCTAGTATGTATTATTTCGAAATCCAGCCAGATGGTGTTGCGTATTTTTCAGTTTCGAAATCTTCATTTCGATGACAGCTAGAAGTAACCAACTAGCAACCGCCAAGTTAAAGAAAAACAGATTATAATACCTTCAATTAACGAACGAACGTAAAATTACAGAATACCTACGTGACGTGTTAAAATAAATCCCTTATGGAGGAACATCCAAAAATATAAGTAATTGAAGAACCTAATTTTTTTAGGTGCTATTTAAAGGATAAATAGGTAAATATGTAGGTACAGGTACCTGACGATAGGTAGGTGACTTTCTAAATTCACAGTTTTCTAATAGAGATATCCACCTACATTCCATAAAATAGGTCATTGTTCAAATAATTCCCGACTTAATAAAGTATACATCAAACAGCTCTGAAAATTAGCACCTTCATCTTCTCTCCTTCCGTCGGGCATTTAATAAACCCTTGATAATAAAGGGGCATCATAAAATTAAACTTTACTGCTCAGCCATTACTGACGTAGACGTAATAAGGTATATATATATATATATATAAATATATATATATATATATAGATATAGCTTTACGGTAAATGTTGATCAGAGGCGACTTCAGGCGAGCACTTTGTTGATCCGAAAACACATGTTGATCCCAGATCCTTTTGTTGATCTAATATGCATTTTCATTAACAAATGTGGCTCCAACCAGATCAACATTTGGACCCTCGTCGCTCTGATATTACGTCACCGTTTGTTGATCAGATATACAAATCCACCTTGCTACATGTTGATCCGATTCAAATGAACCAATGAGAATGCAGCAAACGTTTCTATTGGTCGAAAAAGATTGCAACGTTGCCGCTCTGTGCAGATGCTCCATGCTTCAATTCAACGCCAAATTCATCGCTCACGCGTATTATTAGGACGTATTATTTAATTGATGTACAAGTACTTTATTGTTTTAATAATAATTAATAAACAAGGTTTATTTTAAATCAGTAGGTAGGTAATATTTAAAATTGAAATTGTTTTTCATATTTAGACATATAATTCGTGGGAAAACCAGTTGTTATTCTTGTGAGCGGCGATGGACTTGCAACCTATCACATGTAAAATGGTGGCTACTGCAAAACGTAGGTATGTGCCAAATATAATATTTGGACGTGTTGCTGACTACATTTTTTAAGATCTGAGCACAAATTATTACATACACAAAATATACAAATGATAGTATTTTACGAAATTTAAACTTAAGGTGAACACAACAGAATTGCTACCACTAACTGGTTTTTTCACTTATGATAATTATAGTTAGGAAGAAAAAACTTTTGTTTAACGATATTTATTTTTGCCACCACTAACTAGTTTCCTCATGAATGTTAAGTATAGTTAAGAAAAATCACGGTAATTGTTGATCCAGTACGAATCCTGAACTAATGTTGATCTGCCTATTTCATATGTACATTTGTCTCTTATTCCTTTTAAGTTAAAGTCTAAATTAGTGTAACCTCAAAATTGAAGAAATAAGAGCGATCATATTTTACGACATTTTTGCTAGATAGTGGATACAACAGAATTGCAACTATTAACTGGTTTCCTCACGAATGATAATTATAGTTAGTTAGGATAAAACAACTGTATTTGTACAACAAGGAAGAAAAAGCTAAAAACGTCGTTCGTTTCTTAAATCAAATTAAATCAGAAACTTACCTGGTACTCACTACTCAGGTAAGTGTCTATCTAATACCAACAACTTTTGGTGTTGAAATGGATGCAACTTAATAAATAACTAAGGAAAAAAACATTGGTAGCAAAAATTATTAAATAATAATTATACGAATTACTTTTAACCCTTTTTGTCTTATGTTATAGGACAGAATAGAACGAAAGAGAAATAGGATCACGACTGAAACCCCTAAGTACGGTAGACATCATCTCAGATCTCCAAACGCTATGATCATCAAAGATGTTTGAAGGGGTAGTCATAGGCACGTCTAAATGTTACATTAAGCACATTCCCACATTTTATAGTAGTTAACATTCCACATGTGACAGGTTGCAAATCCATCGCCACTCACAAGAATATTAGAAGCAATTCTGTTGGGTCCGCCATCTAGTTAATATGTCGTAAAATACGATCGCTCTTATTACTTCCATTTTTAGGTTACGCTAATTTAGACTTTAACATAAAAGGAATAAGAGTCAACTGTACACATGAAATAGGCCGATCAACATTATATCACAATTTATAGTGGATCAACAATTACCGTGAATATCTAGCAAAAATGAACCTCGCCAAACAAAAGTTTTTTTCTTCCTAACTAATTATAATTATCAGTCGTAAGGAAACCAGTTAGTGGTGGTAATTCTGTTGTGTCCACCCAAAGCTTAAACTTCGTAAAATACGATCGCTCTTATTCCTTCCATTTTGAGGTTACGCTAATTTAGCCTTTAAATTGAAAGGAATAAGAGTCAAATGTACACATAACTAGCGAGATATTCACGGTAATGGTTGATCCAGTACGAATTCTGAACTAATATTGATCTGCCTATTTCATGTCTACATTTGACTCTAATTCCTTTTACATTAAAGTCTAAATTAGCGTAACCTCATTATGAGAGGAATAAGGGCGATCGTATTTTTCGAAATTTTTGCTAGATGGTGGACACAACAGAATTGCTACCAATATTCTTGTAAGCGGCAATGGACTTGCAACCTGTCACATATGGAATGCTAACTACTACAAAATATGGGCATGTACCGAATAAAATATTTGGACGTGCCCCTGACTACAGCTTTGGAAATCTCTAATGATCTGAGCGCTAGGAGATCTGAGATAATGTCTGCCGTACTTGGGGTTCATTTTTCTATCAGCAGTCATCTTTAAACTCACTCCTTTCTTATCCACGTCGTCTTTTACACAGTCCATCCATTATTTTCTTTGGCTTACCTCTAGTTTTATATTAATTCATAACATAGGTACTTCTCGTTAAATTCCTTTTCTCATGCCCATACCACGCTAACCTATTATTCTGATTGCGAAATTCTGATTAAGTTATACCTATCCCTTAATTATTAACCATTTATATGACAAAAAATCAGGGATGAAAAATTATATTAATTATGCCTATTAAAATAAAATTTCAAAACACTTATGACCTGACATGACCTTCCGATAAATCGGCGGCCGGCCGGCCAATTTTTAAATCCAAAAACTATACTAACTTACCGCCATGTGCGGCGTTGCCGCTCTGAACATAAGCACCTACAGACACACTATTCATTTGTGGCTCCAGAATCTTGGATCAACATTGTGTAAGTAAATGTTAAGTATAAACCAACTGTGTAGTGGATGCGAAAAGGACGTTTCTGTGTAATTTTTTTAGCCGTTGGTGGATCAACGAAATTGGTATATTTTGATGGCGAGTATCTTGAAAACCATTTCATGCAGATCCAGCTTCGCCAAGTACTCTCTAACTTTGGATCAAAGTATATCTGTTTACTTGATGTAGAGTCAAATGTACACGTGAAATAGGTAGATCAACATTAGTTCAGAATTCGTACTGGATCAACTATTACCGTGAATATGTCATTATATATATATATTATATATATACCTTACGCATTAAAGTAATAGGCGACACCTGAGCTCACACCTCGTTCGTTGCGATCCGAGCTGATCCGACCCAGTTCTAATAAACTTTTGTCGTTGCGATTTGAACCGATCCAACCCAGCAATAGATATAAGTCGTTCCGATTCGGACTGATCCGACTCAGCAGGGCAATTTTTTAATAAAAACCGGCCAAGTGCGTGTCGGACCACGCGCAATGTAGGGTTTCGTAATTGACACAGCTAACGACGTTATAAAAGTAATTGTCAATGATATTTGTGCAAAATATCGAATATTACTTGATATTTGTTTTAAATTTTTATTTTCAAAGTTGGTTGAGCCTACTTAGCTGTGATAGTTTTGCTTTTGACTTCAGTATATGTACAATATTGTACAAGTACCGTGAATTTTTTCACGCCCCCAAACCCAACAGTTTAGCTTTTAGAGGGTGGACACTCGATTTTAACAAAAAATGGCACTTTAAAGTTTAATATTTCACAAACGAATTCTTTAATCGCTAGTAGGATGAAAACATATAAGTAGGTAAAACTAAGAACAAATTACTCTGCAAAGTAAATAATAGGTATGTAGGTATATATAACAGTTGCATTATTGGTTTGCCAAAATTACTTCTAAAATGGATTGTTTTTTTTTATGGTGCGATTCTGAGTAACTTCAAACTTTGGATTGAAAAACTTATCTACTCGTCTGTAGGTACTTAGGTACTTTTGAAATGCCAAAATAAAACAGCTTTAAAAACTTAGGGAATTTGCAAGATTTCCAAGTCTGGAAGAATGTTCGAACAATTTGGGTTTCTAAAGGAAAGCCATTTTAATTCAAATGCTGTACCGGCTAAGTATTTACTTTAATTAGTTATATTTTTGAACTTTTAATTATAATGGCTGAAGCGGTTTCATTAAGTATCTAGGTTGGATAAATAAAAGGATGCTTAAAGCTTCTCAGCTCATATTTTTACTACTTAGGGGATGGTGTGGGTTCGAATCCCGACTGATTAAACGTTTTGGGTATCGACAAAGCTAGTTTTATAAATGCATGTTTTTGGTTTAGTAGATTTTTGACAAGGACTTTGAATCTCGTAGCGACTTCAGCGACTACATGACCTAGCAGATGCAATACATTGTTTAACTGTCAAAATAAAATACAGTTGAATCGATTACAATTTTATTAAAAGGGGTTGTATTTTCGACTGATTTAAAAAAAAAGAAAAAAAATAATCACGACTGTAATCCCCAAGTACGGTAGACATCCTCTCAAATCTCCAGACGCAGACTTAGATCCTTTGAAGATGTCTAGGGTAGTTAAACTGCATTCATATTGTTCCAATAAAAGGCAAATGTTAGTGTAATGTAAGGTATGGCGGTCATGCATGACACGTGACAGGTAGAGCCCTAAACTTATACGGTGCTATTAATAAAAATTTACTTATCCAAAGATCATCTGAGGTTACACCAAGACTTGTTAATACCAGCTTAATGTAAGCAACTCCATTTCTAATCCTTGTTTATTAATATTGAATTCGACTAGTCCAAACGTAAGCGTTGGACTAAATTTAATCCTGCGCTAGTCTACGTTTATTAATAAGACGGTTAATGAGGAAAGTTTCAGTCAAGAATCCTTGGAAGTTTTAGTAGGTACCTAATTTTGGACATTACCTAAAGCCATTAAATGCGTTCCCTAGTGGCTGAGAACCCATTAATGGTTCAGTTTCCAGAGAGAGGCAGATGAGACTTTTCAGCTGATTATTCGAGTATTATATTATAAATGCGAAAGTAACTCTGTCTGTCCGTCTGTCTGTGACGTTATCACGGCCAAACCGCTCTGGGTCTGGGCCGATAGTGATGAAATTTCATATATATATATAATATAGTTCAAAGTCTTGGGATGAACAAAGGCTACTTTTTTCCATAAAAATATTTATTAGGAATTTCAATATTTTACGATAATGTCATCAAAAATCGATTTCCTAAATCTACGCGGAAGTAGTCGCGGGTTGCTGATAATTCGAGCGCTTGAAGACTTCTTTATTCTTCCTAACTTCTTTTAGACAATTTGGCAGATGTATGCCATATAGTATTAAGGTCGAAATAGCTTTAAATCCGGTAGTGTGCTTTTACTTCTAATATCAAATAGGTACATATCTTGCGGAGAGAATACAGTAAAAGGAGTTGCAGTAGAAAAAGTATAGAGTTGCGTGTCGGGGGATTTATGAAAGTTCACTAAACATTATCATCACTAAATAAGCTAATGATTTTCAAATAATTATAAATGTTACATCAACTTTATCAGCGCTTAGCGCTCATCAGCATTCATGAAGGCGCCAGCAATTAATTGGTTTCCATAATTCAATAATCTCCGCGAATGCAAAGAAAACAATCCCGCAAGCTTTGAGCTTGTTCTACGAATTCGGTGCCAACTGCCAACCGGTTATTTCACTTTCGTCTCTTTCCATTATCCAAAACAGATGTACTTACCTACTTGGGTAGCTAAAGCGAATCATCTCGGTGACTCAGAGTCAGAGTGATCAGATTTTTGGGTGCTTTCTCCCACCTGACCGTAAGGGGCACGGATCACGGATACGAACACTTTCTATGGCGGGAAATGGGAGCAGCGGTTTGCATGGCCTTGATTTCAGCGGAGGCAGGCGAGGTAGCTCGTGTTCTCGCTCAGCCACAAGTCAGTCTTTCTCAGACCTCCGAGCGGGTAATACGCGTCCGGACGCACGCACAGTGAAACGCCGCGAGTGAGTGCAGTCAGTGCAGTGATAGTGTGAATAACCGTGGATTGACAATCGCAAATCTGGAGCGGCAAAGGATTTTCTGGAGGTTTGTACAACACTTTTCGGACACGAAACTTTTTCGCGCGTTTTTATTTGTTTTTAGCGTCGCGTTCATTGATGTCGGAATAGTTTTTTTTTTTGCGTTTTGTATTCGTTGAGTGAGACGAGACGGCGCAAAAATGTGAAAGTTATTTGACTTGTGCGGTTTCGAACGCGACGTAGTGGATGGGAATCACGATGGACACGCACCGGCAATAATAAATATTATAAAAAAATGCAACGATCATTATTTTTATGAAGACTAGATATTTATTTTTACTTAGACTTGTTGTATGAGTACCTATTTATTTTGAGATTATGATCATGTATAAATAGAGATCGAAGTGAAGCTGAAGAATACCTACCTAGATCTGACAATTTTTAATTAAATTTCGGAATAAAGTGGTAACATTAAATATGCACTAGGCAGGTAGGTACCTACCAGCATAGTTTCAGGGGCCATAAACTCGTAGGTTTAAGCTTTTTTTGGCTGATGAAAATAAAAAAAAAATGTTTGATTTCAGTCAATTTATAGGGAGAGGATGAGGACCGATTGTTGTAATATTATACAATTAATTAATTTAAAAAGGATCTGCGAAGGTAAAATCTTTGCTTATTATTTCAACTACCTACCTAAAATTACCTAGACAGGTATACAAAACGCTTGTGTAATGTGTGATTTCCACGCAAACATCGGTGTTGGAATGGATATAATTAATGCGAAATACCTATCTGGCTTATCTACATAATAATAAGGTCTTAAAAACTTATGAGTAAGAATAAGAAAGCCCCAACTATGGGGCTATTGATAACTGCAAGCATATTGGATAAAAAAAAATTCTTCACGCTGATTTTCATTGCCACAGCTTTCCAATTTAGTAATAATATAAAATAATATTATAATTTAGTAATAATACCTATTTCTTTTTAAGTTTGATGGTTTTCAAGTTAATGCGGTTTTATCACTTTTACCGTCTTATCCGGGTAGACTCAGCCTATACAAAAAAACCAAACATTACAAGTATCACCTTAAGATCTCAGAATATGTCCTTAATAATATAAATTAAATAATCTCTCTCTCTTACAAAGCAATAACATATCCTTTCCAAATAACACAAAGGTTTACTGGAAGTAAATGCTAACTAGCATTAAGTTCGCCTTTGTAGGTAGGTAGGTACATGTTCTTGTATTGTGCAATCAATAATTTTCTACTATGCTAACTATTACAAAATATGAGTATTGTGCGAAATGTAATGTTTGGACTTTCCTCTGACTACCCCTTTAGACATCTTCAAAGGATCTAGGCGCCTGGAGATGATGATGTCGATGCCGCGATCTGAGAGGATGTCTACCGTACTTGGAGATTACAGTCGTGATCCTATTATTTATTTATTTATTTATTAATAAACTAAAAATTCAGAGGACATGAAAGAATGCCAGCCAGTATACCCGTCGGTATTCAACGCGACGCAAAGATGCCCTTTGACCCCATGTAGCCAGCATTCCCTTGCCTACATCACTTTTACTGCACAAGTTATTCAACTTTTGTACCATGTAGGTACCAGCGTTGTCAGATGTCCCGAGTTTAGCCCGTGTCTCGCGCGAGACAAGCTTAGTCCCGCATTTCAAGGACTGTCTACCTTATAGGGTAATTATTGTTGAATTTGAAACTCAAATATAGGACAAGTAATAACAATTTCGCTTTTGGATTTTTTATTTTTATGTGTGATACATAAATTGATGTATTGTAATATCAATATACCCAAATAATGATACTCACTTAAGAAAACTTTTGAGATATTAACGGCAATACATTATTAGAAAAGCATTAATATTCTGGTTAAATCGTTTAAAAAAGTAAAAACCAAACCGACTTCATATAAGTTCAATACAAAATTTCATCCCTATCTTTTCTCCCTTAGAGGTAGAATTTATTTCCCCAAATTTAAATGGAAAAACCCAAAGAAGCATTTTCTAAATCGGTTAATAAATGACGGAGTTCTGAGAAACATGAACAAACCGGACCTCCTCCTTTTTCGTCGGTTAAAAAGATGACGTATTTTATTCCCGAGGATAAACTACTTTGTAATGTCATTTGCCTTGTAAAGGAAGTTGGGGGAATGCTGTCAAAGAGACTTGTTAAAGCTTTCGAAGTATGTTCTTTAACTTTCTTTCATTCTTATCTTTTGCTCGTGAAAATCGTATTATCCTGAGATACCTGGGGCTTACTCGCTAACCTTTCGAAATTAATTTACGCAAGGTCACGCCTGAAACAATTAACTATCGCTGAGATTGTTAAAATTATCCCTATCATTAGGTCATCATAGCTGTCGTAATTCCTAAGTATATTTTCTCAGGATGTGACAGTTTGAAATTGCTTTAAAAAATACATCTTTCTCTAGTCTCTACTTAAGACGCTGCCAGTCGACGATTATTTTTGTTCGAAACGAAAAAAGAAATACTTGTGAACAAGCCACATCTCCTATTTTATAATGTATAGTATATGTGAATAAAGATGTACCCATCTTTAATCACTTCGATAAATAATCCTATCGACCGCTGCAATGATGACAAACACAAGTCCGCGCGTGGTCCGCCTTAGCTTTTCGAATAAATTAATGATATAAATTATGTATAATTACTACTCGCTAACCTAAACACGAATTTTCGTATCAATTCTCGTTTCAGAATTACATCGTTTGGGCTATAGCGAGAAGACCTCTGGTTGGATAGAGACTAGAGAATGATGTATTTTTTTAAACCAATTTCAAACCATTCAAAAATTTCATCCTAGGAAAATATACTTGGAATATATAGCCGTGAGGCCAACCAAAATGACGTAGCAATTAGCAGTTTTGGTTTTTACATGCTTAGCTACCCGCTGTCCATTAGCTATTACCATTAGTCACTCATTAGCCATTAACGGCAGATAATGGCCTCTTTACGATTCTCTGTTTTTGCCCCAAAAAGGTTTCATTTTAATCGCTTATTTAGCCGACAGGCCTATTGCGCAAGTTCACTGATAATCAGCTTCATCTGTCAAATTTTCATTGGGTAACTATCGTACTAATTTGAAAATTGAAGCCGATCACAATTGCCAGTGAGCTTACGCAATTACGCTATAATATTAAAATTAGTTTACAACACAAAGTTAGGTTTTAGGTTTTTAGGTTTAACTTAGATTTTTTTTATATATTTTTGATTCTATTACGACTTGTTCTAACACCCGTTTCCGATTTGACGTCGACTTCTCAGACATTCTTCAAAAAATTCAATTTTTTTTATACACACACACAAAACAAACATCTACGTTTGTACGTTTCATCAATTTTTTATCCTGGATTGGAATCGAACCAACAACCTACAGCACAGAAGGCAGAGCAACCAATTGAGCTGTGTGGTGAGGCCAGTCAGCCAGGTCGTGTGGAATGACAAAGATAAAAGGCATTGTCGTTTTCCCGTGTTCTTGTTGCTCTATCTGTGGGAGTCAGAGACAATGGGCCATCGTCTTTGTGCTCTATTTTTGTGGCACGACGGCTAGGCTACTTTTCAAGAATGCTTTCAGGTTCAGTATACTTACTTACGTATAAAGTTACGGGAAAAATCATCTATTTATTTATTCTAGCTTTTATTCGCGACTTCGTCCGCGTAGAGTCAGAAAAACGATTTTTGCAATTGAAATTCAAAAGAAAACTTTGAGAAAAAATTTAACCTAAGCCCTAAGACTTTAAAGTATCTCTTTAAGAAAATTCATCAAAAACAGCGTAGTGGTTTGGCCGTGATAACGTCAAAGACAGAGTTACTTTCGCATTTATAAATATTAGTACCTACCTGTAGATAGGGAAAATCAACAACTAAGTAACATCAGGAAGCCAATTACAGGTTTTCACTAATTATAGTGTAAACTACTTACCAAAGTCACAAATATAACTCACATCATATTTTTTTTTCGTAAAATATCTCCTTGGTAATAATTCGTCATCATCATATCGTTTGTCATACTCACAACCTTTTTAAAATTCGAACTCCATTAAAGAGGAATAATTGTACATTCGCCAAGATCGATGACATTCCCTAATAAAATGTTATACCTAGCTAGATACCTACTATCTGACACTTACATGGAATCTTGTTCTCTCATCGTTGTCTATGGATCACGCGTGGTACTTTGCTTTGATTTTACAAAACACCGCCCTACACGGAACGTTTTATTGGAAACAAATAAGTACGTGTACGTGCTTATACTGTAATGGGTCATGTCGACACAATTCAACGTCAATGCCATGGTGACAGACATGGCATGCCATTGTCCATTAAGGTGCGGATTGGGACCGCCGACCCGCGACCACTTGCAAAGACTATAAACTTCATTGTACCCATAGTTCACCTTTTAAGAGCTTTGACACGTGCAGAGGCAGTGACAAAAGAGTAAGCCTATCGTATAAATTAAAAAAAAAGTTAATTTACGACAAATATAAGTTGCGTTACCTAAGAGATAGATAAATCTCTATTTTATGTTGTTTAAAAATCGACGTTTTTATCATTTTTTCAATATAAACCGCTTATTTAGTATATACAATTATACATGCCAAATTACAGCTTTCTAGCACTGATAGTCTCTGAGCTAAGCTGCGGACAGACGGACGTACGGACGGACATGGCGAAACTATAAGAGTTTCTTGTTGACTCGAAAACCTAAAAACAGGCAGGAAAATACAGAATTGTAAACTAATATGCCTCTACTCCTACGCTTTTATCGCTTTCTAACTTAACGACATTAAAACTGCTACGAAAGGTTCTACGTCGTAGGAGAACGAACAATATTGACCCATAGAGACTTCGAGAATGAGTGAAGTCGCGTAGATATCGCGTTACGAGTCGTGGGTGTTGAAAGCTGCCTCTAAATGCGTGGGATAGCATGGTAGTGTTGAAACTAGCCAGAAATGCATTGTCTCGTTCATTGCATGTACAATGAGGTTTCCTGGAGCTTTGTCTACGGAAGAGTAGACAAGAATGACTAACCCTCGTATTCAGGAACGACACTGTGAGAACACGCACCCACAGTGGACGAAATCTTTTTTCCTAAACATCACTTATGTCGTGTCGCTCAACACATAAAGTGATGTTTATGAAAAAAGATTTCGTCCACTCTGGGTGCGTGTTCTTATGGTGTCGTTCCTGAATACGGCGGTACGACTGGCCTCACAGCTCAGTTGGTAGTAGCTTTGTCTTCTGCGCTGAAGGTTGTGGTTTCGATTCAGGGCAAATATTTGTGTGATAAACATAGATGTTTGTTCTGTGTCTGGGTGTTATATTGTATATTGTACCTAAGTATTTACAAAAATGGTGTTTCTATTAGGAATCTGGTTACCATAGTACAAGTTTTGCTTAGTTTGTGGCTAGGTGGCATGGTAAAAAAGACTTGGATGCTACCGGCTCAGGCGCTGTGAACGTAATTTTTAGGTCGAGGGAATGAAGAACTTTTACTTTTTACTGCAATTGCAAATACAACAGTAAATAAAAGTTTCTACACTTCCCACGACCTAAATTCACGTCCACGTTCCACATTTGTGTAATTTTTGTATAATTTACGGAGATACTTTTTTTCTAGGGTGCTTTTAATAGCACTGCTGATTTCCGATGGCCCTTTTGTCCCAACTAGCTTCTCGCGGCTTCACTCTCGTGTAAACAAAATAAAAAGTATCCTACACGCTGTTCCAGGACATAAAGCTATTTCTGAGTATCATCAAATCCGTTTGGTACAAACATTCAAATATCCTCACAAACCTTTGAATTTATAGTCGCCAACGCCATTAAATGTTTTGTTTCATGATGAACAGATTCTAAATAAACAATAATGAAGATGCATTTTATGATGACTGATATATCATACTAACGTCAGGCAGCGGGTTGTAAAACACTCCAAGTCAAATCCTTTTACAACATGTTTTAGGGTTCCGTACCCAAAGGGTAAAACTAAACCCTATTACTAAGACTCCGCTGTCCGTCTGTCCATCTGTCTGTCTGTCACCAAGCTTATCTCATGAACCGTGATAGTTGGACATTTCACAGATTATGTATTTCTATTGCCGCTATAACAACAAATACTAAAAACATGATTAAATAAATATTTAAGTGGGGTTCCTATACAATAACTATGTTTTTTTTTTTGCCGTTTTTGGAGTTTACTCCTTAAGAAACGATTTGAGTTATAAGGCCCGGTACGGAAATTTTATGGGGAGTAAAATCAAGTGAAACACCAAAAGTTGAGGCGTTACGTAGAAAGAGACAAACATATATATCTGTAGGATTGAACGTGTAAAAGAATGAGATAGAATACATTACACAGCGTATCTCATAAAAAACAACACTTGAATGAAAAATATAATAAACGATCGCTCTTATTACTATTATGTTAAAGTCTAAATTAGCGTAATCTCAAAATGAAAATTACGTTTTTAACGTTAATGATATTTTGACTTTGTTATCTTTTTGTACATGCTTTTATGCGAATAAAACGTAAAATAATGAAACCTAAAATTAATAATAATTATGGCATCCCTCTCTAGCGCGCTAACTTTCAAGCGCATAGGCGAGATGAAGATATTATTAGCGAATAGCTGGAATATCGTTCACTATACTTTGACCTATGAAAGCAAGTTTCGAACACTTTAAAACTAGAGTAATAAGGTTGAGTTTCGTCTACACAATTTGAGAATTGTATTATGTTACATTGGTTGTGTGGTATGGTACTACTAACCGTTTAAATCCAAACCAAATTAAGTAAGTAGGTAGGTACCTACCTAGTAAGTAGGTACACTGAGTGAGCCTAGTGCAGGAACATCTGTATTTGTGGCGATAAACCACCAAAATTAAATTAAACACTGACCATACCAAAACTACCTAACTACTTATCTGTTTGGACGTGCCTCTGACTAACCCATCTTCAAAGATCTGAGCGCCTGGAAATCCGAGAGGATGTCGAGCCTGCCTACCGTACCTGAGGATTACAGTCGCGATCCTATTTATTTTAGTTCGATGAACTTGGAAAGATAAAAGAACGCCTAACAAAATCATCTCTGTTGACCACCTGAACTAGATGAATGCAAATTACGATAGTTCAATGCATGAACTAAGAACTATTTTTTTGTAACATACTTTATGTAATACGCTTTATTGAAGTAATATAAATAATCCGAATAATTACAGATATATTATGTTTGTTTCTCTTATCATTTTAGCAGATGCGTTCATTTACCCTTTTTAGGGTTCCGTACCCAAAGGGTAAAATCGGAACCCTATTACTAAGACTTCGCTGTCCGTCTGTCTGTCCGTCTGTCCGTCTGTCTGTCTGTCACAGGGCTGTATCTCATGAACCATGATAGCTAGACAGTTGAAATTTTCACAGATTATGTATTTCTATTGCTGCTCGAACAACAAATACTAAAAACAGAATAAAATAAATATTTAAGGGGGGCTCCCATACAACAAACTTGATTTTTGCATTCCAGCGCCATCTAGTTTCATTTGATGTTACTACGTATTATAGGTACTTTTCGCGGTCTCATGCGACCGCTCGGGGTTTGAGAGGTAAGATGGTACCTAGGTAGATATTATTAATTTCCAATTAATTTCGAGTTCGAATCCTGGCCGTGCATAAATGGATATTTCTGTTCGAAAAATGTACCTATATGCGCGTTACACGTGTTTATAACAGTGAAGGAAAACATCGTGAGGAAACCTGTTAGTATTCTTGAAAGCGGCGACGGGATTGCAACCTGTCACGTGTGGAATGCTAACTACGTAGTTAGGTAAATAGGTAGGTTACGAGATATTATGAATTATTTTTTATGTTTCTAGGGTTCCGTATCTAAAGGGTAAAAAACGGGACTACTAAGACACCGCTGTCCGTCTGTCTGTTACCAGGCTGTATCTCGTGAACCGTGATAGCTAGACAGTTGAAATTTTCACAGATGATGTATTTCACATTATTACAACAACGGGAAATTACTCACGTAAATGATAAATTGTCAATCTAGATGAATCGAAACATTGTCGGTGTCCTCATTGACAATTTATCATTTACGTGAGTAATTTCCCGTTGTTGTAATAATGTGTAGTACAACTCACGAAAGTTTTGAAAGTAAAAGATGATGTATTTCTCTAAAATCAGCATAAAATAAATATTTAAGTGAGACTCCCGTACAACAAACGTGATTTTTTTGCAGTTTTGATAATAGTACGGAACCCTTCGTGCGCGAGTCCGACTCGCACTTGGCCGGTTTTTTTTCTATTCGATATATATCATAATTATCGTTCGTAAGGAGTAAACTCCAATCGTGCGTCGTAGCTGACACACACACACTTTTTTTATAGATAGTACGGAACTCTTCGTGCGCGAGTCAGACTTACTTAGCCTGTTTTTTCTACATGTTGTGCAACATAAAGTGAGATAAGGGCAAAAAGAAGACTATGCTTCCCTTAAAACAATACAAGCATTTTAGTTTTAGACCCGACACATCACAGTGTCTCTCAGGGACTCTGAGCTTAAATATTTGCGCTAGTTTTTGCTCAATCATCGGTCTACGGGGACGCGTTAGACAACACTAACAGTCCCGTTTAAAAGCTTTGTTCCTTAAACGGAAATCTTTTATGATGCGTATAATCACTACATAGTATAAAGCAAAGTCGCTTTCCGCTTCCCGCGTCTGTATGTATGTCTGTATGTATGTTTGCTTATATCTTTAAAACTACACAACGGATTTTGATGCGGTTTTTTTAATAGATAGAGTGATTCAGGAGGAAGGTTTATATGTATAATAACATGCTTAATATATTAGAGAACCACTGATAATTTTAAGATTTCAAATCAGCGCGATTTTTTTTTAATTGTTAACGAGTAAATGCTGTTAACGAGTATACAAAGAGAGACATTCTGTAATATATTTTGGTATCAGCTTTGCACCCGTGCGAAGCCGGGGCGGGTCGCTAGTAGCGGTATATTAAAGACCTGAGGCATAAATTACCCCAAGTAAGTAACAATCACTTACAAAGTCCTGACCCCACTTTTATTTTCATGTGTTGTAAGATTCACTTTAATTTAATTTGATGGAGTTTCACGATCACATCGGATATCTTTACTTGATAACCGACTTCAAAAAAAGGAGGAGGTTCTGAATTCGTCTGTATGTTTTTTGTGTTTGTTATTCGATTTGTGGACGGATTTACAAAATTATTTTTATATTTGAAAGCCTATACTTCCGAGGTGGTCCCATTACTACCAAGTCAGCACGATGATGGGATTCCAGGAAAATTGGAAGAACCTTAAAAATTTATGGGCATTGATAGTGGTTGGACCTTGCCCTTCTTTTATTGGCATACACCGAGGCACCCCCCCATTTATAAACATGAAGTCGGTTTTGTTTTTAGTTTTTTAAACGTAATTATTAGTTAGTGTGTTACAGTTTTTAACCTATGAAACAAAGAAATTCTTAATTCAACGCGTATATATTTTTTTCTTGCTTCACAAAACTTGCTTGAAAAACTACCTAGTATCCGATTTGGATATTTTTAGGGTTCCGTACCCAAAGGGTAAAATCGGAACCCTATTACTAAGACTTCGCTGTCCGTCTGTCTGTCCGTCTGTCCGTCTGTCTGTCTGTCACAGGGCTGTATCTCATGAACCATGATAGCTAGACAGTTGAAATTTTCACAGATTATGTATTTCTATTGCTGCTCGAACAACAAATACTAAAAACAGAATAAAATAAATATTTAAGGGGGGCTCCCATACAACAAACTTGATTTTTGCATTCCAGCGCCATCTAGTTTCATTTGATGTTACTACGTATTATAGGTACTTTTCGCGGTTTGAATGAAAAAGGTTTGCGATTCCGCTGGCAGGTGGCGCTATTTTACCACTATCCACTATCGGTAAAGTAAGTCGGTAAATAGGTGGTACTTCACATGATCGAATAAAAAGTTTGAAATTGAATTATTTAATTCATGTAGTTAGGTAAATAGGTACCTAGGTAGATATTATTAATTTCCAATTAATTTCGAGTTCGAATCCTGGCCGTGCATCAATGGATATTTCTGTTCGAAAAATGTACCTATATGCGCGTTACACGTGTTTATAACAGTGAAGGAAAACATCGTGAGGAAACCTGTTAGTATTCTTGAAAGCGGCGACGGGATTGCAACCTGTCACGTGTGGAATGCTAACTACGTGTAGTTAGGTAAATAGGTAGGTTACGAGATATTATGAATTATTTTTTATGTTTCTAGGGTTCCGTATCTAAAGGGTAAAAAACGGGACTACTAAGACACCGCTGTCCGTCTGTCTGTTACCAGGCTGTATCTCGTGAACCGTGATAGCCAGACAGTTGAAATTTTCACAGATGATGTATTTCTCTAAAATCAGCATAAAATAAATATTTAAGTGAGACTCCCGTACAACAAACGTGATTTTTTTTGCCGTTTTGATAATAGTACGGAACCCTTCGTGCGCGAGTCCGACTCGCACTTGGCCGGTTTTTTTTTTCTATTGAGTAGAGAATTGTTCAATGTTGGTCTCAATTTATTTACGTAGGACTCATATTTACGTCATAAAACTGAAAATAACCTCTCTGAATTCCTCTCTTACCGAACCGAATATCCTCTCTTAATTTATTCGGTTGTTCGAAACATTTTCTTATTTTTAGGGTTCCGTACCCAAAGGGTAAAAACGAGACCCTATTACTAAGACTTCGCTGTCCGTCTGTCTGTCACAGGGCTGTATCTCATGAACCATGATAGCTAGACAGTTGGAAATAAAAATAAAATAAATATTGGCTGACTTTACACACAACGCCATCAAGCCCCAAACTAAGCAAAGCTTGTACTATGGGAACCAGATAACTGATAGAATACTTACATACTTTTTTTTAATACAATCTTATTATACATAGTAACACCCAGACACAGAACAAACATCTAATGTTCATCACACAAATGTTTGCCCTGGGTGGGAATTGAACCCACAACCTACAGCACAGAAGACAGAGTTACTACCAACTGATCTGTGAGGCCAGTCAAATTTTCACAGATTATATATTTATGTTGCTGCTCTAACAACAAATACTAAAAACAGAATAAAGTAAATATTTAAGTACAAACATGTTTTGTTTGCCATTTTTATAGATAATGGTACGGAACCCTTCGTGCGCGAGTCCGACTCGCACTTGGCTGGTTTTTTTTAATGCAATTATAATTATTGGATGGGCACTCTTCTGTAAGTAAGACAAGAAGAGCTTGTTTGATATACATATTCAACTTGTTTACTAAGCATAGCAATCAGTGGGCTGGGTACATTGCATAAGTAAGTAGGTATTCCTATTCAGAAGTAGGAGCAAAGAGATTTGTTACACAGTTTCTGAATTCTCTGAAATATAAAAGTTTTACCTGCTACATTTTCATAAAAGCAAAGCGTACAAGATAATTATAATAAATACGTACAAGAGCTTTCTCAAGTTTTAATTAAATAGGTAGATTTAGTATATATCATACTTGCATCTAAATAATTAGGTTGGTAAACTCAGACTGACTCAAAGGCTAAGCCGTAAAGGAATTATGAGACCTAAGAAGGAATACCTAACTTAATTAGTGTAGAAACGTGTTCTGGAAATGTCTTAAGAAAATACATTGACTAAATTGATTTCTTTACGGGCCTTTTCACGTTACCTTTAATTTATTTTTTCTGAAGATTCTACTTTATTACCTTAATAATTAGTTCGTAATTAGTTATTTACGTGCGGGTTGTCTGGCAGATGTGAAACATCGAAATTATTTAAATTATTATGAAAATTATTTTAGTACAAAAGAGCGTGACCGCTTATCGCGAACCGGATCTGACGCGGTCGGCACTTCTTCGACAGCAACTCATCTAGTTCACATAGCCGCGTGTTGTTCGTAACCTGGGACAGCAATCGGTTTTTTTTTTTTTACGTGGGGAAACTCTCATGGTTCCCTTCTTTCTCAGGGGAAAAAGAAGGGTATGTCGGACTCGTACCGACTAAAACCACCACGTTGGCCGGCCTCAATGCATGTCAAGGGGCTCCGGGATCTCCTACGGAACGCACCGGTGCCCCTCTCGCATTTTGCCAACAATCGGGTACCTACTTTGACTATGCGAGCAGAGCCGCGCGCGGTTCTAGTATATATGTATAATATGGATAACACTTTCGAAATTTGTAGTATCCATGCGAAGTTATGAGGTAACATTAGTGACATAAACGCGACCATGAATACTGTAGCATTCTGTGAATATATTGAATCGCAAACTAGCAATGCCTCTTCAAAAACTCATTAGAGACGACGCGACGGACGACGTGACGGTCGATGTAAGCGATTTTTCTAAAGATACTACAATTTGCTTAGTAATCGGTGTAGAGCTCTGTTTTCGACCACCATAATTGGAACACTTATTAATAAGCTGCAATATTTTTTACAGAGCTATTCAACGACACTTACACCGTGGAGTACGAGAAAAAAAGACTTTCATTGTAAGTGTAGTGGAGGAACCCTAAAAAAAATATTTTTGCTGTCATATTATTGCTTTCTAGTACTAGTCTCTGAGCTAAGCTGCGGACGGACAGACGGACAGGGTTCCTTATAGACAGACTACGGAACCCATAAAAGGGAAATGGGTTTCAATGGACGCTCATAACCAATAGGTTATGTTATGATGACTACATTTTCATTTAAAAGCTTTTTTTAATAAATCAATTTGAAACAATACCGTAGTAGTACCTAATGTGTTTTTCATGTTTCGGTATGCAACACAATACATGGGAGATGGGATACTTCACATAAAATGACGCAAAACACGTTTTTTTACGCAAATGACAAAAGGATTTCACGGAAATTTCACGGGAATTTCACAACGGCTTTCATTTAAATCGATCCATTGCTCTAAAATTGTCGTCTTTATTTCATAAAGAAAATGAAAATAAATTATGTAATCTACTTACTAATATTATAAATGCGAAAGTTTGTGAGGATGAATGAATGTATGTATGTTTGTTACTCTTTCACGCAAAAACTACTGAACGGATTTAGAAGAAACTTTACAGTAATATAGATTATATACATCAGGATAACACATAAAGTTCGGCTACTTTTAAGTTCAGCAGACAACATCTCAAATCCTTGAAAATGTCAGACGTCCAAGTATCACATATGGCACATGCGTACATTTGGCAGTAGTTAGCATTCTATAAGTAACAGGGTAGCCCATCGCCGCTTATAAAGTGTCTACACTGCCGAGCCTAGCGCGGTGGCGACGACGCGACGGACAGGTGCGCAGTGATGGCGCGTTTTTGTTTGACACATCGCGCCGCTACCGCGCTAGGTTCACAGTGTGGACACACGCTAACTGGTTTCCTCACAATGTCCTTCACCGTTTTGAGCACGTGTCATACGAAACCTACATTTTTCGAATAGAAAGATCCATTCATGCACGGTCGGGATTAAAAGTTGAGGTACCTACCTCCTATTCAGCCAACACGGCTATGATACATGATAATCTTCCCCTTATTTCTTAAAGAAGAATATAAATAGGATCACAACTAATCCTTAAGTAAGGTAGACATCCTCTCAAATCTCCAGGCGCTTAGATCCTTGAAGATGTCTAAAAGGGTCTTTGGGGTTAGAGGCATATCGAACATTAAATTTGGCACATGCCCACATTTTGCATTCAACAAGAGATTTGCCGCTCAAAAGATTCTTGCTGGTTTCCCCACGATGTTTTCCTTCACCGTTGTTAGCATTTTTTAAAACTTTAAGCTGATTCAATCAGCATCCATCAGTAGAAGCTAAAGGAAGGGGCTGAACACAATTAGAAGCAGAACCGAAGGTCGCGCTGCACAACATCGCGTGACTTACCCTCGTGATACGAAAGTGTAGTTGAAATCAAAGAGAAACTAAAGAAAAGTAACGTGCGGCTAGAGACGCTAAACGCCAAAACTGATATTAAAATATTAACAAAACATGTTACATTCATTTTGTTAGAAACCAAACTTATTTACAGAAATAAATAACATTTTATACTTAGATTTAATATCTAGATCACTAAATTATTTTTTATGTCTATGATACTCGTAGGTACTATAAAAAGTTCTGTGAATAAAGCTTTGTTCCATTGAAATTACAGTTTTAAGACCTGCATGCCTCATGTTGGCGAATGCAAAGTAGTGCATCGTCGTGCTCGTGACCTACGTTTTTGATGTGAAACACCTATAGCGGCGGGTCAGACCGGGGCTGTGCCGTGGCGACACGGCAAATCGTGTCCGATCCGGATCGCGATATGCTATCACGATGTTTGACATCTACAAGGCGTCCCGCGACGGCTCACATTCTAGTTGTTGCTTAGTAGTATGTAGTATGGCTAGTTCTGACTCCATCTGATGTAAAAAATATGAATACATTAATGAAACCTTCTCTACTCTTAACTCAAGAGACGGTAAAGAAAAGCTTCTTTACGCGAGCATAGCACCAAACTTTCGTAGCTCTACGTGACTTTCGGTGGCTAAAGTTCCTCGTTCAAACTTTGTCGTGAACTTATAACAATTTTGTATTATTGTGATTACTGATTACTATTAGTTCGCGGTTGATAAGTTATGGCGGAATGGAACGCTTGCATGTGCCACGAAGCTTTACATTCAGCTGTCTATAGCTACTTTAACTATACTATAGATAGAGTATAGATATACCTAGTATAGGGTCTATACTATATCTATAGCTACCTACGGTACGTACTTGGTTAGTACTTTTAATTATTAATTATTATTCGTGTTTAAGCCTTCACCTTGTTCGATTGGCACCACACTGGAGCTCTACATAGCATTAAGGAAAGGATCATTGAAAAAAAGGTAGACCCCAAGCCGTGTTTGTTGCCTGATTCAAGGCTTGGTCGCGAGGAATAGGCGTATCTTCACCTAGCTCCTAAGACGTCTCAAAGTGATCCTTGTGATTTTATTGAAATAAATGCCTTTTGAATTTGAATTTAACCTACTAATATTATAAAGAGGTAAAGTTTCTTTGTGATTTTATAAGTTTTAATAAATATATATCTTCGGAACTACGTACGTATTCTAAAAATTCTTTCATAAATTAGAAGCTTCATTATCCATACATAAAATTTGTAAATAGATGTAAATAGGTACACATTTTTGAAGTAGAAAAATCCATTGATGCATCCGGGATTCGACCCCTTCTTTTCGGATTGAAAGTCAAGGTACTTCGGCCAGCACGGCTTTTTGGCAATGTGACTTCGTATGCTATTAATAAAATACGTCCTTGGCCGATTCCTCGACTCAATTAATGGAACTCTAAGCTATCCCACTCAAACCTTTGTAACAATGTTCCAATCTACATAAATAATATTCAACCTTGGGTATTCACTAGGGTTGCCAGGTTTTTTCAGCCTGTTAGGGAGAAATGCTTAAATGGGCAAAAAATACGGGATTCCAATTTTTTATCTGGGATAAATAAGAGAACAAATTATTTACTAAGATGTTTTTCTTTTTTTACGCAGGAACGCCAGGTCATTAATTCGCTTTTTACATATCTATTTCGTACATCAGTCTACTTTAACACCATTTGTGAAAAAAACCCAATATACGGGACAGACAATAGGCGGGACATTGAATTTAAGCCTGAAATACGGGACGTCCCGTAAAATACGGGGCGTCTGGCAACACTAGTATTTACTGTAGTTCCGGTACGATAATACCTCTCTTTTGACCCTGATCGTCTATCATGAACCATTATTATGCTACTAGCTACTAGCTGACCCGACAAATCAAATTTATCTCAGTTTTCAAATCAGTTTTTCTCGAATTTTACGAGGGTGAGAGCGCTGGTTGTGGGCACTTTAACATTTAAATTTTCAAAATAATGGTTTACATTGAAAAAAATATTAAAACGACGATTTTTAAAGTAAATAGATTAGAGTATTTAATATTTATCAATCTCTTAGGTTTTGTTACAGGCGATATTTATTTATTAATTGTTCATTGTATGCATAGACAAAACGGGAAATCATTAGTTGTGGTCAATCAAATTTAGAGGAGGCACCACAAGTAATCACAACTATCATTAATCAAAACGGGGATAGGGATAGACGAATTATACTACATAATGATTTTAAATAAGTTTGTAATACTACTAAGCATAACATTAGTTATTGACTGCCAAAATTAAAAATTCCTAAAGCCGGGGTAGGCACCACAACCGGATCTATGACCCTATTTGACGGTCAACTTTTCTAAACTTTTTTTCCCTATAAACCTTGTTCTTATTGAACAAACACAACAAAAAAGTGTTTAAATTTATCTTATCAATTTAATAAAAAAACAAAACTTCAGTCATTTGAAACTATTAAATAATAACTTGACACTTGTAAAGTCATAAAAACGTAAGTTATTTGCAAGTATGCATGGGACATCCCATGAGACCTTTTGACAAAAATGCCCATGATTATTTTCCGACTCTTTCAGCGAAGATTTTAAGTTTTATTTTATTAAAGCAGATTGGAAGAGCAGATTAGAATATATTGATCTATTATAATAGTATCTCTTCCACCATATTCTGGCAGCGCTTCGGGCGAAACCCGACCTGTTTCCATTCAGCTGGATACATTACTTACACAACTGTCACTGACTGATACGAACCCACTCATACCGACCTACATATCAAGGTGATCCGGAAGTAACTATTTCCCCTTTTTTCCGCGCACAACAAATTATCTTAGTACAAGTTTTAAACCCTCGACAATTCGTTTATTTGAAGTTATTTTTAAACATACTGCCGCACCAACTTAGGGGTTGAATTTGGGAAATCCTTTCTTAGTGCACTCTACACATCAAAAGGAATATCCCTTCCAAATTTCAAGTTTCTAGGATCAGGGGGGTTCGGAATTAAATAGCGTAAGCGACATTTAGAAAAAAAATAATTATGTAAAAGAAATGGCTTTAAAAAAAAACTGCTATACTGTTCAATTTATAATTTATTTAGCAATATTTATGATAAATATCATATTGAATTGCCTTATGGTTTAGGATATTTTAGGGCAATTCTTGATTTTCAGAGATGTGTTTGGCATTTTTTCTTAACGAACTTTTTAACTTTTAAGTGTTTTCGTGCTCAGGCCAGGATGTGCGTTGATAATAATCAGTCAGTGAGACAGTCAGTAACGTAAGGGTTTTATATATGTATTTAGATTTCGAGGTGAATTCACCTCGTAAATTGGCTAAAAAGTAAGCAATCAATATATTATGTAATACTAAAAATGTACTTGCATAGCTCCAATTGTTTTTGTTCTTGTTTTTATGATTATTGTTAAGGCTAAGTATATGAAAATGAAAATGAAAATGAAAATGAAAATGAAAATGAAAAATATTTATTACTGCAAGTTTACACAAAGTTATAAAATGAATACATATCAAACACGATGTCGTACTTTGCAGACAACTATATGCCTACAGTGGTAACATTTAGTGGTTTCCTCACTAGGTCTAGCCTGTATCGAGGAGACCAAACTACGATATAATTAAAACATTAGTTAAATAGGTACTTAGAAAGAATTGCTATTATTGCAAAATGTAAGTTTATAGGTACTGTAATATAAATTTAAAAATTATAACTATTGAAGGTAATCATAAATAAAAATCTTAAAGCTAACAATTATTGAGTAGCTAGAATTTCCTCAGTGTAATTGTAAGATAATGTAGTAAGCCATTTTTTAATCACATGTTTCGCCTCAGAGACAGTTTTATTTTTAATGTCGCAGAATTTCACGACATTATTGTAGATATGAACTTTTATGAAGCTGCCAATACGTTGCGCAAATTTTGTGTTAACGGATGGAGTAATTAGCCTGTAAACTCTACGATTGGAAAGGAACTCGAACTCAGGGGAGGAGATAGCTGATTTATGCACCGAAAGAGAAGCTTTGAGGATAAATAGTTGACGGACAGTTAGGACACCAGCGTTAATGTACAGACTTGTGGTAGGGTATCTGAAGGGTTTACAGAGCATCACTTTTAAAACAGAACGCTGCGCTCTTTCAGCCTGAATAATACAAGATTTTGCAGCACTACCCCAGCAAGTTATACAGTAGGTTATAAGGGATTGACATAAAGCATAGTATATTGATATAAGCGTGTCAGTGCATGCAACATACCGCAGATTTCTCATCACATTTATAATCTTTCTAATACGAGCAGACAGAAACTCAATATGAATTTTAAACGACAGGTTCTGATCTAGATGAATACCGAGATATTTCA
Source organism: Hydriomena furcata (assembly GCA_912999785.1). Taxonomy (NCBI): domain Eukaryota; kingdom Metazoa; phylum Arthropoda; class Insecta; order Lepidoptera; family Geometridae; genus Hydriomena; species Hydriomena furcata. Next base: position 9,828,768 of record OU538839.1, read on the forward strand.
AAGCCTTTGTACGTGTAAGTAATTCACAAGAACAGGAAGAGAGACAGAGGTGTGTATGTGGACATGTATTATTGTGAATTTTAACATTGTAGTTTACATCAGGCGCCGAAGCCGCGGTCTTGTGAAAGCATAAATACTGAGTTTTTTTAGTGTTAAGTGTAAGAAGGTTTTGCTGTAGCCAAGTACTAATGAGTGCCATTCCACACTCAGCAGATGAGTAAACTTTAGGCCATGAAGGTCCTTGAAATATTAATACAGTGTCATCAGCATAGCATAAGATTTCTACATTTTGGATGGGAATATCATGTATATCATTGATGTATAAGATAAACAGAAATAAACATATGTATATTATGTGTAGACTCGTATTTAGCACTTTTTTTTTTACAAACCTTAGTGGTTTCTTATTGTGCTATATTATTTTATTTATTCTTGTAAAACGTTTATATGATAAATAAATAAAAAAAAAAAAAAAAAAAAATATTTCTATTTAGATAGTTTTATTTAAAGACTGTTTTCAACTGCCAAACGATCTTTAGATAACTAATTGAGCTATCTATTTCTTGGTTCTTGTGTATTTTGTAAATATTCTGTAATATTAGATGTATTTTGTTTCTGTAATAAAAATTGTATATTTATCATTGAGATAATAAATATTTACTAATAATATAGGTAGGTTATATTATTACGCAGAAACCAGTAAACCATAATCCAAAACAACCTTCCCTTTGAAGGTTCTTTATTATAAAATCTCGCATTATATTTCCAAAGCTGAATAAATAAGAATATGAGCGGAAATTACCGAGGACCGGCTGAAATCGGCTTACGTTCGCGCGACGCCGAAATTTTGTTGGTTTTGCGCATTATGTTGAACCCTAATTCATTAAAATACCTAATAACAAAGGTTTACTCAACAATATTTCCAAATGTGCTTTCCAGCCGAATTAAAAAAAAATTGTATTTGCTACGAATGTTTTATTTTCACTGAGTTTTTTTTCTGAACCTATTTTATCCCACTGCTGGGCAAAGGTCTCCTCCAAATCCTTCCAACTATATCTATCCTTCGAGTTCTCCCACCATGCTCTCTCGAAGTAATCGAGATCATCCCTCCAGCGTTTACAAGGCACCGAGATTATTAAAAAAAAATTACAAGATTTTATTGTACTACTTTGTTGGCGCGACTTATATGTACATTCATGCCAAATTACAGCTTTCTAGCACTAAGAGTCTCTGAGCTAAGCTGCGAACGGAGATACAAACGGACATGGCGAAACTACAAGGGTTTCTTGTCGACTGCGAAACCAAGTGCTAGGACACATAGTAGAAGTGAAAACCCTCTCACCACGCGATATATTGTCTACTGTCACGCGACCGTTACGCTTTTTCGTGACAGAAGATAACCCTAATACCCCCCCCTCCCCCCCCCGTCTATATAGAAGTTTCACTTCAAAAATGAGGAGCAATAAGTTAGTGTGGTATGGCAGGGCATGTCATGAGAAGGGAAGAAAGTTATGTAACGCGATGAATGTTAGGAATAAAGGTGGATAGATGTAGAAGTAGAGGCAGGCCAAAGAAAAGATGGATGGACTGTGTGAAAGATGACATGAATAAAGCCAGGGTCCCACGGCGCGTAAAACGACGGGCCGCGCCGAATGACGCACAAAAGAAAGGACTGAGTGATGAGATGACGGCGGAGGGAAATGGAAGAATAATACATGTTGTGCCGACCCCTAAGTGAGATAATGGCAGGAAGATAATGTTTTACTTTCACTAATGCGCATTGAAACGTGTTCGAATTATAAGCGGCGACGGGCTTGCACATTGTCACGAACTTTTCAACTTGAAAAATAAATAGAATCACGACTGTAATCCCTATGTACAACAGAAGGCGCCTAGATCCTTGAATATGTCTATAGGGGTTAGTCAGAGGCTCGCAACCTGACATGTACTAAATGTTTTATGCTAATAATTCTATAAATGATGCACCAAAAAGCCCTACAGCTTTCCTTGCATCCGCGAACCGGTTCCTTCAACTTCCGCGTGTCCCACTGACCGCTGGGTTGCGATTAAATTAATATAAACTGGTTCAAATACATAATTTTACCGTGAGAGCAGCCGGATTAAGCTTCGACCTCAGATGGCCATAGGCATTCGCCGTTTGTGGTTATCATACTATTAGAAAGTATATATTTATAAAATACTAGCTAGCTATTAGCACGGGTGTACTAGATTATACACATTAAATTAGATTATTGTAATTTTGGTAGGGATATTTTAATTTTTTTTAAATAAACTATGGTCGAAGTTACTCGCTGATAATGCAGCTATTGATAAATGAAATAATTTTTAAAATTGGTTCAGTAGTTTCTTGTTTATCCATTACAAACATATATACAAATTTATAAGTAGGTATGAACTATGTAGTTGTAAAAAGAAAAACAGCAAAATAAATGTAGAATATTCCCCTACCCGTAGGCAGCGGCCAGCCCCCAGCCCCCTGGTAGCTAATAAATTAAGGCTATCGTGAAATTATTTTCGCATTAATTTCGCATTAATTTCGCCACAGCTAATAGATCTACATTCACAGCGTTTTTGCTGGCCGACACGATTATATGCTCGTTCACATATCAAACTTGTAATTTGTTGGCTTGAACAAATGTTCATTATCCTGTACCATTTACAAAACATAAATGAAAAAAGAAATGAAATAGGATCACGACTGTAATCCCATAAAGAGGTTAGTCAGAGGCACGTCCGAACATTACGATTGGCCCATTAACACATCTTGCAGTAGTTAGCATTCCACATGTGTCGGGTTGCAAGCCCGTTGTCGGAATGTTAACTACTGCACAATATGTGGGTATTGTGCTAAACATAATGCTTGAACGTGCCTCTGACCCCCTTTAGACACCTTCGAAGGATCTAATATCCTTGAGATCAGAGTATGTCTGTCTATGTCTACCGTAATTGAAGATAGATAGACGACTGTACTATTTTTTTTTAATTATCGGCGTTCGTACATAGTGAGAATCCCCTTCATGTTTTGTTTCTCGAAACGCGAGGAGTGCGATAAGGCTGGGTCTGCTGAGTCTTGTTTGCACATCAAACATTGGAGCACGTCACTTGCTTGCTTTCCATCGCCTTCGGAAAACATCGAAGCCATTCATAGTTCAAAGTTAGTTCATACTTACGAGTAAGCTGCTTGTGCCCATCAGCATTAAACTAAGTTCATACCCAACCTTTGAAAACAAGTAATAAGTTAATAAGTAATTATACGTAATTTATATCATTAATTTATTCGAAAAGCTAAGGCGGACCACGCACCGACGTATGTTTGTCGTCATTGCAGCGGTCGGTAGGATTATTTATCGAAGTGATTAAAGATGGGTACATCTTTATTCACATATACTATACATTATAAAATAGGAGATGTGGCTTGTTCACAAGTATTTATTTTTTCGTTTCGAACAAAAACAATCGTCGACTGGGAGCGCCTTAATGATTGCGTAAATAGGTAAATTTCGTGTTTTGAAAAGTTAGGTACTACCTATAGTTTAACCACTCGAGTGAAACCCTTGCTAGAATCTAATAAAAAAGTAAAAAAACTCACGGGAGTTGAGGATGTCTGGGGGTAGCCAGAAGTAGTCCAAACATTACAATTGGCACATGCCTACCACTAAGCAGTAGTTAGCATTCCATCCATCCAAGCCCGTCGCTTATAAGAATAGTAACTGGTTTACTGCCGATGTTTCTTGCACAGTTTTGAGCACGTGTTATTGCGCATATAATTTTTCTCCAGTAACGCCCATCGACTATCCCCATCAATGGGGATTTCTGTACTTTTTGTCCAGAAATCCCCAACAACACATTGAGTTTGTAATATCAACTAGGATAAAATATGTTTGTTTTCTATTCTTTGTTTAAAGTTTTGATCGGAACCTACAATAACTTAACTGAACTGTTGATTGTAATGCAACTGTCAAATTAATATTGCGAAACTGTTTGAATACAATGGGATGTTGATTGTTGACAATTGATGTCGATTGAGCCACTGAACTTGCGTAGAACTGCTGACTCTAGAAAACAGATTCTCTTGGCTATCTCCTATCCTGCATAACTGAATTTGGATCGTCCCATAATATATTCACTGGCTCCTATCCAAGAATACTATTGTGTCTAGACTTTACACACAATTATTCGACATGACATACTGAACAGACGTTCCTTATTGTATGATATGATAATCGTTGTATTGTTCTAGTTCTATATCGACTGGCCTCACAGCTGGTAGCAGGTGGTAGCTCTGCCTTCTGCGCTGTAGTTTGTGGGTTCGATCCCCACCCAGTACAAATATTTGTGTGATGAACATCGATGTTTGTTCTGTGTCTGGGTGTTATAATCTGAACCCTCGAATCTATACATATAATAAAACAGTAGAAGAGTTCAATTAAATTTATAAAAACTAAATAAAATACTCCTAGGGGCCTTTATACAAGTATCACAAGCCTAAAAAAACATTTTGAAATTTTTGTCTGTCTATCTGTCTGTCTGTCTGTTATCCGTCTTTCACGCAAAAACTACTAAACTGATTTTGATGAAACTTTTTTTTGTTATGTAGCTATTAGTCCTCGGCAACTTATAGGCTATAATTTATTTTGAAGATTGGAATACCAGATGTGAAACTATCTGTTCCCCTACGAAGCGGGCTCCGATCAGCTAGTGTATCATAAGTGTGTATTTAAGAAAAAAAAAACGCATAGTATTCTATCAGTTATTCAGTTTTCATAGTACAAGCTTTGCTTAGTTTGGGGCTAGATGTGTGAAATTTTCAAAATATAAAAATAATACAAATCGATAAACTCGAAACGTCGTCGTCAGTTCAAAATCAAATGTGGTAACTAGCCGTGTTACTATTTAAATAATTAATAAATATAGATGTACAAATTACACAAAAAACAGGTAAACAACTTAAATCATAAGGTATATTATTTCGTAAAACACAGATGGTTTCCTAAGGCCGTCATGTTAATTATAACTGAAATAATCGAATTGTGTATATTAATTAGTCTGGCAAGTAACGAGTTATTTTTTTGTCATAATTTTATCTACCTACTACTATATTTATTTAAGTTTAGGGTACTATATTTCCCCGATGGTACCTAAAGATACAGCCTTATGTACAAAGGAACTTATGCCCTTAACTTATCTAAAATTTGTGGTATAGTAAGCCGTGGTAGCCCAGTAGTGTTAGTACGAACATTTCAATAAAGCTAGCTGTCGTAATAAGTATTTTTTCAATTGAAAAGACCTTTCCAACGACATATAAGTATGCCGTTGTTAAGGCCCTGTATGTCGACGATTGCTCTTTTTCGAAACGAAAAAAGAAATACTTCTGAACAAGCCACATCTCCTATTTTTATAATGTATAGTATATGTGAATAAATATGTACCCATCTTTAATCACTTCGATAAATAATCCTACCGACCGCTGCACCTGGTACTGATCCATTGGCGGCGCGTGGTGCGCCTTTGCTTTTCGAATAAATTAATGATATAAATTATGTATAAATATACTTATCAAAAACCTATTCTAGTAGAAATCTAGATCTACATATTACCTATCTTTAACAATAAATCACAAGTTGATCTTAATAGTAGCTATCAAAGTATTTCGATCATAAATTCTAAAACGTATCATTTTGAAATAATATCTTTATCGTGAAAAGTTTCTTTTATTATGTTTTCAGCTTAATAGAAATCTAGGTAGGAACCTGAAGTAATATATTTATAAAAATAGGAGATGTGGCTTGTTCAGAAGTATTTCTTTTTTCGTTTCGAAAAAGAGCAATCGTCGACATACAGGGCCTTAATTAGAGGGTTGTACCAATCTGCCTAATCTCCTTTGATATGTTTTTATCAAATTTCGAGCGTCCATGATGAAACACCATATTAGTGTGTCTCTACTTTCCACTATCTGGTAACAATGGGGTCGATGGGTAATTGAGGAAATGGCTCCTTGACAGCTCTGCACTCAGCCATCGAATTGGTTAGACTCGCAGAATTGATGGTTTTTAGTTCGTGAAAGGGTAAAGATATTATCAAGAATGCATTTTAATCTTAGAGTTTCTAATCTAAAGAGATTTAAACATTGAACGCCTCGTCGCGTTGTGGTCGGTTGGCGTGGGGTTTTCTATTTGAAATAAATATTACGTGCTTTAAACGGTAAAGGAAAACATCGTGACAAAACCAGTTATTATTCGTATTAGCGATGATGGGCTTGCAACTTGTCGTATGGAATGCTCATTACTGCAAAAATGTGGGCATGTACCAAATGTTTGGACGTGCTTCTGATAACCTCTTACATCTTGGGTCTGTGCGCTTGGAGATCTGAGAGAATCAACTGTACTTGGAGATTACAGTCGTGATCCCATCTCATTTGTTTTTATTACGTTTTAAAAATAAAACGACTTCAATGGGGAATTTGGATTTTGTTCTGCGAGTAGATCTCGGAAAATTTTAAAAATATAGAAACAAAATATTGAACATCGAATAAAAATAATCACAAACACGCTACAACAAACGTGTTTTTATGCTGTATTTTATAGATGATTTTATAGAATGGTACAGAACCCTTCGTGTGCTAGTCCGACTTGCACTTGGCCGGTTTTTTTTGTGGTAATAAGTTTCTGTGCGAGATGAAAATGCGCAGGACATTTAAATATTTAGGTCCACGTGTTTTTTAAAATGGAGTTTTCACAATGCATTTTAAAACTGCCGCAAAAGGTGCTGACTCAGTCGTAAAAAGTCTGTTCACGGTGACAACGGTCGTTTTTACTTTTGTTTTCGACCGTATAATAAAATGTTTAGTAGTTTACAAACGCAATCGAGAGCAAAAAACATCCTTACATATTTTAAGTAAGTCTGTTTGTATTTCTAAACTTCAAACCTTTTACATTTATTTAACAAAGTTTTTTCAAAAAAAATATGGTTAGTAATATTATTTTTCAAACTATCGTGATTAATAGACATAACTATAGATTTTGACACGGGTCTTTAACACGTCACCACCTTTAATTTATTTTCCCGACTTTTCGACTATGTTACAATTAAAGGTACGTGATAAAGACCCGTGTTAAAATCTATAGTTATGGTTAGTAATGTCTTAAAACTTAAGTTAAGTTTGTTTAGGTTCTCGTTAAGGGGCTCCCAGTCGACGATTGCTCTTTTTCGAAACGAAAAAAGAAATACTTCTGAACAAGCCACATCTCCTATTTTTATAAGTATATTACTTCAGGTTCCTACCTAGATTTCTATTAAGCTGAAAACATAATAGCAGAAACTTTTCACGATAAAGATATTATTTCAAAATGATACGTTTTAGAATTTATGATCGAAATATTTTATATACCTACTATTAAAATCAACTTGTGATTTATTGTTAAAGATAGGTAATATGTAGATCTAGATTTCTATTAGAATAGATTTTTGATAAGTAATTATACAAAATTTATATCATTAATTTATTCGAAAAGCAAAGGCGGACCACGCGCCGACGTGTGTTTGTCGTCATTGCAGTGGTCGGTAGGATTATTTATCGAAGTGATTAAAGATGGGTACATCTTTATTCACATATACTATACATTATAAAATAGGAGATGTGGCTTGTTCAGAAGTATTTCTTTTTTCGTTTTGAACAAAAACAATCGTCGACTGGGAGCGCCTTAAGAAAAAATGTATGATTAAAAAGTTAACATAGAATTACAAAAATCACCCTAAAATTGATAGTCCATTCATTATAATTAATCATAATAATTATACAAAGGCAGAAAATGGACATAGAAAATCATGATCGACAATTTCGTAATATCCAAAATTTAAGCCTTCTTGATTAACATGCATTTATTTTTAACGTAATGACTGGACTAAGGTCAAATATGACAATACAAGCTTCCCTACATGATAATGTGGTACCTAGATAATAAAAAACTGGCCAAGCGCAGTCGGACTTGCGCACGTAGGGTTCCATACCATTATTTATACAAAACGGAAGAAACACGTTTGTTGTATGGGAGCCCCACTTAAATATTTATTTTTATCTGTGAAAGTTTCAACTGTCTAGCTATCACGGTTCATGAGATACAGCCCTGTGACAGACAGACGGACAGCGAAGTCTTAGTAATATGGTCCCGTTTTTACCCTTTGGGTACGGAACCCTAAAAACACCACACAAAAATGTATCTTCAAGGCTTCGTCACGGAAAACAACATAATTCAACTAGATTTAAAACGATTATAAAATCCTTGCAATTCCAACGAATGAACAGTTTTTAGATATTCATAAATAATTAAACAGCGTTGTGAGTCGCTGCTAGTGTTTTAAAACGTTGCTTAAAACTTGTAGGTATATTTAGTGCTCATATTAAAACTAGCAGCGCAATGCAGTGTTCTACCAACATAAAATTTGTTTCGCAGTTCGTTTGTTTTCATAAAGCTGTCATAAAAGTTGAAATACGTAATTGTGGATTATTATACCTACCTTGCTGGAGGCATATGCAAGGCACTCTCTACACTAATCTATCTCTTTATGCAATTCTTTAATATACATATATAATCTGAATCTCGGAAACGGCTCCAAAGATATTCATAAAATTTAGTTTCGGGGGCGATAAATCGATCTAGCTAGAAGACGTCATTTTATCCGTGTCTTGCCAAGCAAAGCTCGGTTCTATCCAGGTACTATTATTTAAAAACCGGCCTAGTGCGAGTCGGACTCGCGCACGAAGGGTTCCGTACCATTATCTATAAAAAACGGCAAAAAAACACGTTTGTTGTATGGGAGCCCCCCTTAAATATTTATTTTATTCTGTTTTTAGTATCTGTTGTTAAAGCAGCAACAGAAATACATAATCTGGGAAAATTTCAACTTCTAGCTATCACGGTTTATGAGATACAGCCCTGTGACAGACAGACGGACAGACGGACAGCGAAGTCTTAGTAATAGGGTCCCGTTTATACCCTTTGGGTACAGAACCCTAAAAAGGAAAATACGGAGATGGAGATAGCGGCTTTGTTTAATAATTTGTAAAAGGTTTTGTTCTAGCTTGTACTGTTCATATAAATTGCACACTTTTGTGTTGAAAGTTGTAAAAGAATGCCGAGCAGATAACATACATTGTGCTATATGGAGACAGCGTAGGTACGAGTAATTTGTATAATGAAAGCAAGTAAATTCATAGGTTTTCCAAAAATATTTATGCGGTAAAAATAATTGATTGAATACGTTATTATTATTACAAATGCGGCAGTCCTACTCGCACTTGTCTGGTTATTAGGGTTCCGTACCTAACCTAACCCTATTACTAAGACCCCACTGTCCGTCTGTCTGTCTTTCACAAGGCTGTATCACATTAACCGTGATAGCTAGACAGTTTTAGTCTTCACAGATGATGTATTTATGTTGCCACTATCATAAAAAATACAGAATAAAATCAATATTTAAGTGGTGTTCCCATACAACAAACGTGATTTTTTTGGCAAGGAGGAGAAGAATATGGGAAAAGAAAGTTCAAACATTTCTTTAATTAATATAAAAATATCCAAATTAGATACTTAACATCGCTGCTAAATTATAGCGCTCTGCTCTGGACAAACACTTGATTTTTTCTTCGCGTTTTCATTGCAATTAGCGTAAGGGAAATACAATAATAACACCGATGATATTTCCTTTACTACGCAATAAAATAATTATTATGAATTAGCGGAATTGGAGCAGAGTTTCCTCAGTAGCCGCTAGCTACAGTCTGGAGTTGTGTCATGAGAAAACAGCGGCAAAATAAATAATTCTGCAGCTGGCAATACTACATTTTTTTTTATTAAGTACTAGCCGACCCGTGACAGACATTGTCCTTTCCAAATGTCAATAATCGTATAGAGTAACGCGTGTTGCTATGACGACTGATGTCAGATTATTTGCACACCAACGCCATCTATACCAAAACCATCCCTTATGCGTTTTTTTATCGTTTTTGGATGATTTCCATATTTTAAAGTAGTCTATTATTTATTCGGGCATTATATCTATCTCTACAGCAAATTTCAACTTAATTCGTTTTTTCTTTTAGGCCTGATTGAGGAACAAACATACATACAAACTCACAAACTTTCGCATTTATAATATTACTGACCGTAATAGCCGACCCGTGACAGACGTTGTCCTGTCAAATATCAACAATCGAATAGAAAAGACTGAATGTTTTTAGTCTGTGATGTCAGATTGGTTGCACACCAGCGCCATATATACTAAAAACATCCCTTTTGCGATTTTTAATCTTTTTAGGGATGTTTTTCATATTTTAAAGTAGTCTATTATTTATTCGGGCATTATATCTACATCTACAGCAAATTTCAACTTAATCCGTTTTGTCGTTTAGGCCTGATTGAGGCACAAACATACATACAAACTCACAAACTTTCACATTTATAATATTATTAGGATATTAGGATACTAGATTTTAATATTTTTTCCTCTAATTATTTTTTCTTTTCTTCGTCATGGTTATTTAAGTTTTTCATTTAACTGTACAAAACAGCGTTTATCATTAGTCTCCGCACAGTTTTTTCCATTCCATACGTGACAGGTTGCAAGCCCATCGCCGCTTTAGCTTACTAACATAAACAAAATATCTTCTGACACGAGTGATAGACTCTGTACCGTAATATGGTAACATGAGCTTTGAGGGGCTGTATTAAACGCCAAAGTCTCATAACTTGTACATCAGATAACGGGAAGTCCTAATGCTTGCAATAACACAATCGTATAACTGCAATACCAGTAATTCTACTAGCGCTTATATATCTTTAGTTATTACATAACAGTACGGGGGGGTTAGCACGAATCGCTATCGTATCGACAACGATAGATACGACAACCCTTTAAGACTATAAACTATCTACCTATGTATGTATGTATATAAAATTTCATACTAATTGGTCCAGTTGTTTGGCCGTGATAACATCGCAGACAGACAGAGTTACTTTGACATTTATAATCTATATTAATATTATAAAGAGAAAAGTTTAGATTTTTTGTTTTTTTTTGTATATTTGTAATGGATAAACTCAAAAACCACTGAACCGATTTCAAAAATTCTTTCACCATTACCAAGCTCCATTATCCCTGAGTAACATAGCCTATTTTTTATTTTGAAAAAGTAATAAATTCTTTATAAGAATGACGATAATTGCTAAAAATTTGGCTTTCTTCGTGTGCTCTACAAAAACTATTGAACGGGAATTGTAACGGGAACGGGAACGGGAACGGGAACGGGAACGGGAACGGGGACGGGAACGGGAACGGGAACGGGAACGGAAGACAACATTTGTTAATTCTAAAGCGATACGAAGTTCGCGGGGTCAGCTTGTATTAGTATAAAATTATAGAGATTTTGCTTGTTGACGAAGAATGTGAACCTATGTCGCGTCTGTTTCTGGCACCAAAAACTATGAGTATTTATCTACATCGGACTCACAAAATACCGCATCCATTCTTTAACCTTTTCGTACATTAATGATACTCCTCAACACAAATTAACTATTTACTAATGAAAACAACATTTTCTTAGTTTGTTTTTACAAACAAAAATGAACGCGGTTATCCAGCGAAATAATGAAAGACCTGAAAAACTTGTTGCTCGGCAAAATGAGGTTACCTAGTATGATTAATTACCTTCGTAACCATTTTGTTTTACTACAGAAACAATGAATTGTTAGACGATCCGAATAAAAACTCATATTTCATTACGGAGGCTTATCTCTATATTCTTAGTTACCTCGAATTATCTCCACCTCGACTCGACCTCGAAACCGTGTTTTGGTAGTTTTAGTTGATAAAATTAACTCGAGTTTGCCTCTCGTCGAGGATTCCTCAGTCAACAGGGAGTCAACATTTACGCGTGATGCCGTGACCATGGGAAATAGAGATTCATTTTTATATGTATAACAGAAATTATTAGTAAAGTAATAAATAATGCCATCAAAAACATAACTTGTAAAAAAAGCCAAGTCTCGCAACGCAACTCAGTTCTTCTACCGTAAAAAGTTGTGAGATCCATGTAATACCAAGTCGGTTAATTTATTCAGTCCCTACTTTAAGGGTCCTTCTGTCTTAAGTTATTACGTAAAGGTTAGCTAATTACGTAATAACATAAGTCAGAAGGACCCTTAAAGTAGGGACTGAATAAATTAACCGACCTTAAAGGAATGTTCTACCAGCAAACCTACTTTCCTAGACGTAACAAGTTCATTTCATTTGTTTCAGGTAAGCTTCGGAGGGCCTTATTAAAAGTCAAGTGGTTCTAAGATGAAAATATAGGTTCGAGTGAATTTGTAAACTTCAAGCACGAACCACTATTGTATCGACAACGTATCGTCCAAATGCCAAAACTGACACTTCTACTATACAAAAGTGTCAGCTTAAGTTAGTTGTCGGTATATAAATTATCCTATGTTTTAATCTAGTTCTTAATCTATATATTATTAATTTCTTTAAAACCGTTTCAGCCTCTTTGCCGTGATTTATTAACAAAATACTACAAATATTTTTCGCATTTATATTAATACTAGCTTTCGCATGGTACCTAGATAAAAAGTAGCCTATGTGATATTGTGATATACAATAATAGTTTTAATATACCGAAAAAAATTTACCGTTGCAGCAGAAGCTTCTTATGATCTGAGCACTGTCAGCATTATTTATTATTGCACTATCACAAAGTTATCGAAGTTTCTTTTTAACCGAAAATTGGCACTAATTTATGGTCTCAGTACTAGAAAATACTACACAAATTACAACGGAGACGGCGAGCTATTTATGAATGGATAGAATCGTGAAAATATGAGTAGCTATGTGGTAGGTGCGTATGAATAAACGGTTAACTAAATATTGTGTTTTTTAAGGATATTATTTTTAATTTTTTAATTTAAGTTTTAACTACTTAAATTTAATTAGTAACAGACACTGACAATACGTTATTATTTTTTTTGGTAATTAAAAACTAGTGTTGTTTAAGCTATATTACTGTAAAGTTACATTTTAATCCGTTCCGTAATTTTTGCGTGAAAGAGTAAGAAACACACTTATTCACAAACTTTAGCATTTATATTACTAGTGTGTTATTGGTAAAAATGGATACGTAAAATATGCGAAATACAATTAATAAACTGTCCTAATTTTAGGTCATCTGTCCCTCATTGAATATGCCCAAAGAGAGTCAGAGGCACGGCCTAATTATTATAGTTTAAAAATGTGCGCTTTACAAAGAGCATATAAAATGTAAACAAAATATTTATTAAATGTTAGCATAATGCAAATAACTTTTACGTTAGATTTATAAAGTAAATACTGTCATAAATATATATTTTATTAAAAGACTCATAAAGGCGATTAAAAGCCTGCAGAGTTACTAAATTCGAATACTATGTTGTAATGTACTAGACTGTGTTTAGATATATTAATTTGTATTATTTTATGTTCAATAAAGACCTTTTCAAACAACAAAAACGGCCTAATTATACACTAGGAAAATCCACATTTTGTAGTAGTATGCTGTTTGCCATCGACTAAAGCAAGGCACTTGGCTTATCTTGTCTCGTTCAAACCGTTAGATCTGCAGTGCGTTCAGTGACCTACACACGGATCTCGGTGGGAAATTGTTTAATCAAGGAAAAACTATACGGTTGCGTGTGATTCGAAATAGTTTTCTTAGAAAACGCGTCGCGATACAATGGTGTCGATTCTCTTGTTGCATTTTGATCTAGAATTGACGCGGCTACATTTTTAATGCCGTCAATTTTTTAAGTTACTACCTGCTCGCACGGATGGTACCTGGATATGTAGCCTATGTGTTATTACGATGTATAAGTTATATTACTGTAAAGTTTCATTTTAATCCGTTCAGTAGTTTTTGCGTGGAAGAGTAACAAACACACACAAACATTCACAAACTTTCGCATTTATAATATTAGTTGGATTAGTAGGATAATCCTGCCTCTCGACTGACTACAATCTGCTTATTTTTATCGCAATTTTCGTTTTTATTTTAGTAAATAAGTACTTCAATAGTGGCTAAAAAAACGTGGGCAAGCATCATCATTTGACTGGTCTCACAGCTCAGTTGGTAGTAGCTTCTGCCTTCTGCGCTCTAGGTTGTGGGTTCGATCCCCACCCGGGGCCCGGGATAAACATTTGTGTGATGAACATAGACATTTGTGTGATGTTTGTTCTGTGTCTGGGTGTTAATGTGTATAATAATAAGTATGAATTTACAACAAAAAAAAAACGTATATAAGTATTATATCAGTTATATGGTTCCCATAGTACAAGCTTTGCTTAGTTTGGGGCTATATGGCGAACCAATATTTATTTATTTATTTATTTATTTACTTATCAAAATTGTTTTGGTATAAATGTACCTACCTCTAAGAAGATTGAGTGACAATCTTATGTGACTAAAAAAGTTGTAGCAAAATATTTTATCATTTCAATAACATTTAAAGAGGCTCTTAAAATGACAAACAATGGTTGATCATCTTAAAATGATCTAATCTCATGCCCATTTTAAAATTGGTGATGTAACTAACGTTAAGAACCACAACAAACGTATTTTGATATTATATTAGGGCCAGTATTCACCAAAGCGGAGCGAAGAAGAGTGTAAATAATAAATATTGGTAGACATTATAACACAGCGCCGTCTAGCCCCAAACTGAGCAAAGCTTGTACCTACTATGGGACCCAGATAAAAGAGAAAACATCACTTTTTTTTGTAAATACCCTCAACCTAAAGCCAGAAGGAAGAGCTACAACCAACTGAGCTGTGAGGCCAATACAATCCATTTATGATAAACTTATTAAACACTAGCTTTTGCCAGTGGCTTCGCCCACACGGTACCTGAATACAAAGTACTTATATGCTATTCCAAGGGCCGCACCACAAGCTATAAAGTAATATCATAAAAATATTACTCGTGGTGCGAAATTGACACCGCTATATGAACTCGTATAGCGTTGTCACTTTCGTGCCGCGAGTAGCACCTACTGTTTTAATATATTAAAACATGCCCCTGGCAGTGATAATAGACTATATACATTCCAAATTTATTTCAAATCCGTTTGGTTGAGCGTGATTGAGCCACATACATCCAAACTTCCTCATAAACTTTAGGATTTGTAATATTAGAAGGATTTCGTGGCACGACGACTAACAATGCGATTGAGATATAATTTCGTACAGATTTCTCAACTATCCGCTGCGCTATAGTAGACTCCGGCCTGAAACGGAAACCGTGTTTAATTCATTCGATTGCTAGTTGTTTGGTGCAGTGAGTAAAACAAGCGGATTTGGCAGCCTACATTCGAGGTCACTGCAATTCTCACGCCATTGTTATTTATTGCAGGTTAAACTGTATATAATTCCCAAAGAGAGTTGACGTCAAGCTGTAAAAAATAATCCAAATACTCTTCGCAACATGTTTGTCATTTTGTGCCCACAAAGAAAATGATGAAAGAGAGAAAATAATAAAATACGTACATTGATGAAACTGTATAAAATTACAAGATGACAGACATTTACGAAAACTTCAACTTCGTTCACGTAAAGTTATTTTCAAACAAACTTCAACTTGTACTGCATCCTTATAGGGGTTTAATTTCGAGAAATCCTTTCTTAGTGCATCCCTACACTCATCCGATGCCTACACTACATACCAAAATGAAAACCTGCCAATTTCAAGTTTCTAGGACCAATGGTTTAGAGTGAGTTTCGATCTACGTGGAGCTGTGTGGAGCTGCGCTAAGCTGCGCGGAGCAGGCCAATAACAGCGCTCAAATATTCGAGTTTTAAAATGTCGAGCGGTGATTTTGGTCCGCACAGCTCAGCTATAGCCTTAACAGATCAAAAAAATGGATCACGATTTTAATCCCCTAGTACGGGAGACATTCTCTCAGATCTTCAGACGCTTAGATCCTTTGAAGAGGTCTAGTGGGGGTAATCAGAGGCACGTCCAAACATTATATTTGGCACATGCCCACATTTTGCAGTAGTTAGCATAGTTAGCAGGTTGCAAGCCCATCGCCGCTTATAAGAACACTAACTGGTTTCCTCACGATGTTTTCCTTCACCGTTGTAAGCACGTGTTTTTGATGCGCATATAAATTTTCGAACAGTAAAATTCATTGATGCACGCCGGGATTCGAACCTACAACCTTCAGATTGAAAGTCGAGGTCCACTCGGCCAACACGGCTTTTATAGATCAGTCAGTCAGAAACGCAAGAATTTTATATTCCGACCGTCGCCGACAGACATTTTTCAATTGGGTCTTGGAGCCCTGACCTAGGTCCATTTCCTTGCACTTATCCTTTACATACATAATACTTGGTATTCCAAAGACCTCATCGCGCCGTTAAGCCTTTACTTATTCATGAAAATAGACAGTTTCTTACCACGAACTATATGGAGTCGTGAGGAAGTCTTCATAAAATCCCACGGGGCTCCGGTATGCATACAGCTATACACCAGAGGCGTAGCCAAGTGCCTTGGTGACTAAAGTTAATTAATTTACTTCCCAACGACAGCTTATCTACCTGATAGTCTATGGTTGAAGCGGCCTCGCCTTCCCAACTATGGTATTTATTGTGGTGGTAAACACGCCCAGCAGTCCCATAAATAGTCTTGACCTCGCTAAGATTCCTTGTATCGTGGGTATCAGAAGCTATTTGAGTTGAGTAGGTACCTATCACACTAAGATCTAAAATAAGTATTTGCAGTTCATGCAAACGTTTACGGGCTTAATACTGCAGGCATAATCGTCCCTCATACCAACGAGGTTGTCAAGTCATTATGAAGGCGGTTACTGGTCATATGACGGTTGAAGTATTCAATCATCTTTTTGCCAATGAATGCTAACTACTGCAAAATGTGGGCATATGCCAAATGTGATGTTTGAATGTGCTTGACCAACCCCTTTAGACATATTATTACAACAACGGGAAATTACTCACGTAAATGATAAATTGTCAATGAGGACACCGACAATGTTTCGATTCATCTAGAGAATCTTTTTCAGGGTGAGTGGACCATTAAACGCGCGCGCTCACCCTGAAGAAGATTCTCTAGATGAATCGAAACATTGTCGGTGTCCTCATTGACAATTTATCATTTACGTGAGTAATTTCCCGTTGTTGTAATAATGTGTAGTACATCCCTTTAGACATATTCAAGGATCAAAGCGCCTGGAGATCTGGGAGGATGTCTGCCGTACTTGGGGATTACAGTCGTGATCCTATTTATTTTTGATGAGGGTCATATTATGATGGTTGAATTGAAGTGTTGTTAAATCAACTAATCCTTGGACTTATCCCATTTCATGTAGGATGGGCATGTTTTCCTTGTCCATTCTAAAAGATTTATGATGAGTCTCCCGCTGTTTTCGGTAATTTCCCCATTCTGGTTCCGTCCCTGTAGACGCGGAGCAATTGAGTCACGTCTCGCCGCGAGATCGTCTAGATATCGTGTTTCTACAAACAACTTCGTATTTGTAAACACTAGATATAAATTGGATCTACGCTCTCTTGAGTTATTTCCCGCAGATGGAACATGCAAATATCTAGAAGATACGATCAAATCTGGACTGGAATATACCGTTGTTATGCTTGCATTATTCCTTTTTAGGGTTCCGTACCCGAAGAGTAAAAACGGGACCCTATTACTAAGACTTCGCTGTCCGTCTGTCACAAGGCTGTATCTCACGAACCGTAATAGATAGTTAAAATTTTCACAGATTATTTATTCCTGTTGGTGCCAAATGCTAAAAACAGAAAAAAATAAATATTAAAGCGGGCTCCCCGTTATTTTTTTGCCGTTTTTATCGATAAAGGTACGAAACCCTTCGTGCGAGAGTCCGACTCGCACTTGGCCGGTTTTTATTTATATTATTCAACTCTTGTTTTTCTGATGCTAAGCTACGGTTAGCTTCAGTATAAATATTTTGTACTCTAGTCACTCTAGTCACTAGAGTCTAGTGCAAGTAGATAAGCACTTAAAGAGTAAAACACTAGTGTCTGCGTCAGAAAAGGGTGTTTTATTAATAAAGTACTAGCTTTTACCCGCGACTTCATCCACGTAGATTCAGAAAATCGTAAAACATTGAATATCCTGAATATCAAAATATTTTTTTGAAAAAAAGCCTGTGTCCGTCCCAACACTTACTTTTTATCCAGGTACCACCCGTGCGAAGCAAGGGCGAGCAGCTAGTAACTTAGTAAATTGACGGCATTAAAAATGTAGCCGAGTCATTTTTAGATCAAAATGCAACAGAATCGACACCATTGTATAGCGACGCGTTTTCAAGCTAGTGCAAATATAATAGCAATGTATCTTTAGTTATTTTTTTCTTACTAT
Organism: Hydriomena furcata; assembly: GCA_912999785.1. Taxonomy (NCBI): domain Eukaryota; kingdom Metazoa; phylum Arthropoda; class Insecta; order Lepidoptera; family Geometridae; genus Hydriomena; species Hydriomena furcata. Next base: position 9,847,223 of record OU538839.1, read on the forward strand.
TCGTAATCTCACATAACGAAACCTAAGGCAACAATTGTAAGTATTGCAACAAAGCTAACCAATAAACAACGCAATTTCTAGTAATGCTACTGTTTTGTACCAGTTACCACCTCCATCCGGGATGCCGTTATACTGATATCCTCATTCTTACACAATGTTATATTGAATTGTGTACGGTATTGTGTGCGATTTCTTCATCTCGGTGACATCACATTTCATTTCGGTTTTGCATCAAAGGTGAGGCTGAGGGCAAATACAATTTCCATCGTACTGAGCCATAAGGGTTACTCATGCAAAACTGAGATATTATGAGATTTATTAAACTACTGGCCCCGGATTTCGCTCGCTTTCTATCTGAATAAAACCGGCCAAGTGCGAGTCGGACTCGCGCACGAAGGGTTCCGTACCATTATCTATAAAAACGGCAAAAAAAAATCATGTTTGTTGTATAGGAGCCCCACTTAAATATTTATTTTATTCTGTTTTTAGTATTTGTTGTTAGAGCAGCCGCAGAAATACATAATTTGTGAAAATTTCAACTGTCTAGCTATCACGGTTCATGAGATACAGCCCTGTGACAGACAGACGGACAGACGGACAGCGAAGTCTTAGTAATAGGGTTCCGTTTTTACCCTTTGGGTACGGAACCCTAATAAAAAGTAGACTATTTATTTTGCTATTTCAAGGCATAGGCTATCTTCTGTACGTGTGTTTTTCACCTAACACCTCCTAAACAGCTAAACCGATTTAGTTGAAATTTCGTATGTATATTTTAATGGTTTCCTGGGTGATTTGAAAAATCCATTGGACCCGGTAGATGGCGCTGCTGTCGGTATTTCACCAAATTTGATTTTATAGGCAGTACGAAATTCGGCGGGTCAGCAGTGTAGGTATATTCAAAGTTTCATTCAAATCCGTTTAGGCGTAAACGAGGCACAAATATACAAACATTCTCATAAACTTTCGAATTTATAATATTACTAGCTCCCGTCCGCGGCTTCGTTCGCGTGGTACCTACAGAAAAACTATCCTATTTGCTATTCCAGAACACAAGCTTTCAAGTTTTACCCAAATCCGTTCGGTAATTTGAGCGTGATTGAGGCATAATCATCCATACATCCTCACAAACCTTCGGGTATAAAACATTAGTAGGATGTGAACACTCAATATAGAGCGCTATTATTTTCTAAGAGTAGGTAATATGAAACAGAACAGATATAACAAGTAAAGGGAGAACAGAGCAAGGTTAATGCCCGCCAGATGGTGTGCGCTAAAAGCTTTCATTGACTTAACTTATGAATAGACAAGCTTTTGCCAGCGGCATCGCTCGTATTACCCGGATAAACAGCACTACGTAATACGTAAACTGAAATTGAATGTCCAGACCATTCATTATTATTATCACCAAAAGAAACAAAAAAACCGGCCAAGTGCGAGTCGGACTCGCGCACGAAGGGTTCCGTACCATTATCTATAAAAACGGCAAAAAAATCATGTTTGTTGTATGGGAGCCCCCCTTAAATATTGATTTTATTCTGTTTTTAGTATTTGTTGTTAGAGCAGCAACAGAAATACATAATCTGTGAAAATTTCAACTGTCTAGCTATCACGGTTCATGAGATACAGCCCTGTGACAGACAGACGGACAGACAGACAGACAGACGGACAGCGAAGTCTTAGTAATAGGGTTCCGATTTTACCCTTTGGGTACGGAACCCTAAAAAGAATTGGCGAAGTTTACAACTACCTAATTTGTTAATTTGTCACTTTTCCAAAATCAGGTTTTCTGTAATTTTTCACTTTGGATTCAAGTCCTTGGAATCGCCATTTAGGAGGCAATAATGCCTCCTAAATGGCGATTATCATGGTATTCATTCCTGAGAAAATATTTTTCGTATTTAGAAGAGATAGAGAAAATATTTTATTTTATTTAGAATAAGCTATGCACGTGAATGAATAAAATTGGTCGTTTGAGCGTGATTGAGACACTAACATCTAAACATCAACGAAAACTTTCCGATTTATAATATTAGTACCTAAGATAAGTGGAATGTAAGCACGGAGGATTCATAGTAAAGCGTGGGCTGGGGCTAGACAAAATGTGGCCAATAAAACAAGCCAAGCAAACTGAGACGACTACGTGTAACTTTCCCATATCTTATGTCGCGAGCGGGAAGCGATACCGCTTCTTCCTGATACCTATTAAAGTGCCGTACCTGAAAGTTCATACGTCTACTAAGTAATTGCAACTTTTGTTACAATGTATTTACACTAGGTACAGTTATAATCGAGTACTTGTAAAATATAGTAGTAGTAAAATATAACGAAAACGTAAAATAAGTGTTTATTAGTAACTGATTACGAAACAGCGAAGAAAATTGTTTTTACGTAGCTGGTTACGAATCTGTTAGTTACCAAAGTGGCTGAAGCGGCCTAAACGACGCAATTTTTTCAGGATACCCTAAAAAGGGGTATTTTTTACTGAAATTTAAATAGGAAAGCACTAGCTATCATATAAAAAAATCGGTTCACCCAGTCGAAAGTTCTGAGGGAAAAAAATGCAATCGAATGAGAACCTCCACACATTTTTTGAAGTCGGTTAAAAAACAGCTCTTGTTTCAAGTTGCAGGTGCGACTCGATAGCTAATTAACTTGTCAAATGACATGGATCCGTCCATACTAATCAAGCACTTTCTCTAGCCTGACTCATGTCTTGCGGTGACTGGCGAGTTGGCGAGTGAAACCGCTACCACAGATTGATGTATAGCTCCTATTTAACACGTCCAAGTAAGGAGTAATAGGCAGTCGTAAAAAGAACTAAATGTAGTCTGCGCAATAAAATAGATCCTCAAGAAGCGTAGACAAACGCGAAGAAAAACATCGTTAGGAAACCAGTTGGTATTCTTATTAAGACGCTGCCAGTCGACGATTATTTTTGTTCGAAACGAAAAAAGAAATACTTGTGAACAAGCCACATCTCCTATTTTATAATGTATAGTATATGTGCATAAAGATGTACCCATCTTTAATCACTTCGATAAATAATCCTACCGACCGCTGCAATGATGACAAACACACGTCCGCGCGTGGTCCGCCTTAGCTTTTCGAATAAATTAATGATATAAATTATGTATAATTACTTATCAAAAATCTATCCTAATAGAAATCTAGATCTACATATAACCTATTTTTAACAATCACAAGTAGATTTTAATAGTAGGTATATAAAATATTTCGATCATAAATTCTAAAACGTATCATTTTGAAATAATATTTTTATCGTGAAAAGTTTCTGCTATTATGTTTTCAACTTAATAGAAATCTAGGTAGGAACCTGAAGTAATATACTTATAAAAATAGGAGATGTGCCTTGTTCAGAAGTATTACATTTTTCGTTCCGAAAAAGAGCAATCGTCGACTGGCAGCCCCTTAAGACAAAGTCAAATGATGTATCTATTTCAATAAAATTGCAAAGATCAAAGAGCTGCAGTGAAGCTACGCCTGTTTCTCGATAATATTCAATAATTAATAATAATTTATTTCGTTAATTTCATGACGTCTCAAGCTCTCTCGCGACCAAGCCTTGCAAAGCAGATAACAAACACGGCGCTAGTGTTATAATATTTCTTTAAAAACCCTTTTCGAAAATGCTCAAGTGCAGTGCCAATCGAGAAAGGTGGTGGCATAGTTAGCTACTGCAAAAAGACGGCATTTGACATACGTAACCCCTCTAAGACGTCTTCAATAATCTGAGCGCCTGAAGATATCAGAGGATGTCTACCACGCTTATTCTTCCGTGACGGGGACTCGATTAATCATTAACATTTTACGAGTACCGAAGCCTGGTAAACTTTTTAATGTCTTTCATACCGCTATAGGTAAAGAACTGACTTTCTTTTTGGCTCTTAAAATAACTTTGGTGCTTTATTTTACTGCTAACATCGCTTAAACATTGTCACAATTTTTATGAAGTTGACGAACTTTATAAAACAATCAAACAAGAGTTACTAAGTTGTTTCAACATTGTAAATTACATATTCGTGTTTCAGAGGATTAACCGAAGCTCGTGGGTGGAAGCTATTTCAAGTTTACCTATTCAACCGGTAAAATTAGCCTATAATAAGGTCATGACCACAGTTATTGAATCCTCATTATTCTTAACTCCTTACTGGATTTCATGATAAAAGGAGGCTTTATTATCTGACTTTTTAAATAAGTATCCGTCCAGTACCATTTTTGTCACTCCCGCCAACTAGTCAACCTTTTTAAAATTGGAACCAGACCAAAGAGGTTTAGTTTATTCTTCCTGCTTATTAAGGAGGCTGCATTTATTTCGCCAGCGACAACTGCCTCGGTAGGTAGTCTAAAATATTACAAACAGCAAGGAAAGTGTACAAACCTTAAAGGTATGCTTGACACTTTAAAATAAGTAAAAATAGACGGAAGAATGAAGATACACGAACTACTTATGTTCCAAGTTTCAACTAAATCGGCTCAGAAGTTTAGCCGGTTTTGAAACAAGCATTAAAGTTTTTATTTACAATATTATTAGGGTTGGATAGGATTAAATATCTAATCAATGAGGTGAGTTCCTTTATGAGGTGGTAAATTACCTACTTTAATGGTAAGTGGACTAATAGTGTAGTAGTGATTTGAATCAGTTGAGCTACCTTAGCGTACTTATCGCTAAATTAAATCAAATTTTAAGTACAACTTTATTGACAATGGTAAATTGCATGCACAACCATAAGTAAGTACCTATTTTGTCATTTGAATGCCCAATTGTTAACCAACAATGACCTTTGTTAGTTCGAAATCTGATTCAAACTTCCTACGTTTCTGGTTACCTGGTACCACCCACTGCTTAAGCTGATGAAGTAAGGTTAGTGGGAGATGACAGTATAGATTATCACCACCAGTCACGGCGGTAGATGCTGAGATTTGATTTTTAACCGACGTAAAAAAGGATGTTCTCAATTCGACATGTATGATTATATTTTTATTTTGTTGTTTTTGTCTATGTATGATAAATTAAAAGATATGCGCCTATATCTTTTTACCTGTTGATTCGATTTTGATGATATTTTTACAAGTATATTTAAATACTAGCTGCTTGCCCCGGCTTCGCATGGGTGGTATCTTGATAAAAAGTAGCCTATGTGTTATTCTAATGTACAAGCTACTACTGTAAAGTTTCATTTTAATCCGCTCAGTAGTTTATGCGTGAAAGAGTAACAAACACACACATACACCCACTCACAAACTTTCTCATTTGTAATATTATTAGTAAGATTAGTTATTAGTCCAGTCATTAATTACATTTGGAAATGCATGTGAACCGAGAAGGCTAAATTTTGGATATTACGTGGGGAGGACTTAAAAAAACGTAATTTCAAATTAATTGTCGACCAAGATTTCCTATGTGCTTTTTCCGCCATCATGAAAAAGGGTTAAATTTAGTTTTTTCACAATAACTCGGTTCTCCGTTGAAATACGAAAATTTTGATATAATACTTTTTTGTTGCTTTTTGTACGATCTACAATTAAGGTTCTATACATTTTTCACTTATCGTTCATCGTTATTGAGATATCGGTCGTCTATTATACAGTCGCCGTTTTAAGTAACTCCAACTTTATTATCCTGTATCTCCAGTGACCTTCAAAACTACAAGGGACTAGTCTGCTTACAGGCTCATCGGATATTGGGTCCAGCGTAATTGCCTTTGAAACTGTACCTATTTGTAGAGTTACCTTTACCTATCTTTACCATTGAGTCCTTTCATCTATGAGATTAGTTCAGATTATTCCAGAGGTTTGGTCTCTTTTGATATTAATTGTGCACCTTTGGATTGACCCTTATTTTACTTCCTACTCATATTATAAATCCGAAAGTTTGTGAGGGTGTATGGATTATATAAAAAAAGGTAAACCCCAAGCCGTGTTTGTTGCCTGATTCTTCTAGGCTTGGTCGCGTGGAATCGGCATAGCTTCACCTAGTTCCTAAGACGTTTCAAAGTGATCCTTGTGATGTTATTGAAATAAATGATTTTTGAATTTGAATTTATGGATATTTATGCCTCAATCACGCTCAAACGATGAAACGGTTTTGGACGAAACTTGAAATGAAAGTCAAAGTCAAACGGTATTTATTTCAATAAATTCAACAACAAGGATCACTTTGAGCTGGGTGAAGCTACGCCTATTCCTCGCGACCAAGCCTAGAAGAATCAGGCAACAAACACGGCTTGGGGTCTATAATTTTTTTCAACTATCCTTTCCTATGTAGAGCTCCAGTGTGGTGCCGATCGAACAAGGAGAATAATAATTAAAAGTACTAACCAAGTATACTTTACCTATGTCCTAGAATAGCATATAGGGTACTTTTCATGCAAGTTGTTTAAAGTGAGCGAAGCAGCTGGCAAAAGCTAGTCTTTAATAACTCCTAACCTTTCTTTCACTCATGACGACGTCGTTGGCGTAGCGATGAGATACTACGCGCTCCATTAGCACATTTGGCATTTATTTTGACGATAGTTACGAGTCAGATCAGCCTAGTCAGAGGCACGTCCAAATATTGCACAGTTGCACACTTAGTTTCTAAGACCTTGAAGATCTTCTCTTCTAAGATCCTTGTGAATTATTGAATTAAATGTCTTAACTTGAGATTACAGTCACTAAGTGCGTCCTCATGTCATGTCAAATTCATGTCATGATGCCAGGGTGTCTACTCCGCAAACCGAATACTATTTAACATTAATTTCGTTGTCAAATTCAAATCCGTATTGTTTTAGTAATTTGTAAGTATTTCTATGTAAATATTACTAAATATGTGCACGAAAATTCGTTTTCGAGCGAGTAGACGCCTGAGCTGTAAATAGGGATAAAATTGAGAGGCTCCGAGTCTACTTACCGAGCGCATCTACAAAACACACAAAATTTGGGGGGGTGCTTAGCTAGTTGGGCGCATAAAAGGCTAAAGGGTCTACCTCGTTAACTTTTCGCTTAGCGAGTAGTAGACCCCTGGCACCAGGTGTAAATCACCACACAGTATTTTCCAAAATTAATCAGCGTGAATAACAGCATAATAAAGTTAATGCAAGTGAAGTGAAACTCATCACGACAGCGATTTGTCATCGTTTGCATTCGACGAACGACGTTTCACTTTCTACAACACGTTTTGGTTATAAAATTGTTTTATGCTACTTCGTTAGGAAAGTGTATTTCTTTGGAGTCTCGTCACGTACAAAAGGTACATTTTTAACAGACTTTTAAAACATGGAAGTGTTTCGGATACTGTTTTTTAACGAAAAAAGAGGAGATTCTCAAATTTTTTTGTTCTTTTTTAGAGTTTCGTACCCAAAGAGTAAAAACAGGACCCTACTAAGACTTCGCTGTCCGTCTGTCCGTCTGTCTGTCACATGGCTTTATCTCATGAACCGTGATAGCTAGACAGTTGAAATTTTCACAGATTATGTATTGTGTAGTCGTTGAACAGAGGTACAAAAATAAAAAAACTCGCCAAGTGCGAGTCGGACCCGCGCACGAAGGTTTCCGTATCTATAAAAAAAAACGGCAAAAAAACACGTTTGTTATATGGGAACCTCACTTAAATATTTATTTTATTTTGTTTTTAGTATTTGTTGTATAGCGGCATCAGAAATTTCTGAAATCACGGTTCATGAGATACAGCCCTGTGGCAGACTGACAGACGAATAGACGAGACGGACAGCGAAGTCAATACTAAGACTTCGGACAGCGAAGTCTTAGTAATAGGCTCCCGTTTTTACACTTTGGGTACGGAACCCTATAAAGAATCGACGAAAATGTTACGACCAATCGAAAAGTCAAGAGACAATAGGTACCTATTAGTTTTGTAAGTTTACCTACAATCTTTGAACTATTTTCTACAGAAAAATCACCCAAATAAGGTAACCAGTAAAAAAACATGCAGAGCCATACAAAAAAATAAACACGTGAATTGAAAACCTCATTCTTTGTTGAAAAACCAAATCATTACAGCCAACAAAATGTATTTCAAGTTGATTTAAGAACATGGCAACAAGAAAACCAGTCAACTTTATGAAACTTTTCCGAAGTAAAACTTCAGGACACTGCAGTAATGGAATATTGACCTTTCAACTCGCCCGCTCTGGTTTGACACTTCAATGGACTTGGCAATATAAGAAAGGAGAAAATTGCATTTGTAATTCTGTTCTAGGAAAATTGAAAATTTATTTAATAAACTGGTCACAATAATTTTCGGTGGCTGACTTTGTTTGGTTTAACTTTGGAAAAACAACCTACTTACCACTTCATCATAAATAAATAAATATTAGTGAAAATTTTAAATAGCGCCTTCTAGGATCCAAACTAAGCAAAACAACTATGTAGTACATATATGTACGGTATAGTACAACTACGAGAACTAGATAACTGATGGAATACTTATAATACTTTGGTGCTACTTGATACTTATAATAGCTACCTATATGTACAAGTATTTGTAGGTACTTCGAGTATATAGAGTCATATTGTCTTTTAAGAATAGAACAGCTGGCTTATTATGTAAAAATCGATGATTTTCATAGCCATACCTATGATAATAGATTACATAGATTCTATAATAGTCACTATAAAATTGGTATTCTCTAAATTCGACTGATGTTCGAATCTATGATTTGCTTTGAAAATCATAGTATTTTACAAAATAAGCCTGCTGGTTTTACAACAGCCTTAATAGGTACCAATTAGATATCTGTGATCTTTAATCGATTGCGAATGTAAACAAATCGCTACAATGAGTAAGTAAACACTAAACAATCAACATTACCAAATAAGACAAAGAATTAAAATAGTGGACGCATTATCAATGCCTTTCACCGTCACGCCGGCTGCCGGTTGTCGGTTGCATAATCGTGAGCTCACGTCACTGAGTTCACTCACACCTAACTTGAGGTGTTTGGTACTCGAATCTTCTGTATTGTGTAACTTGTAGTCAGAGTCGGATTCAACCATCGACCACACAGCCTATAGACTCCTCGTGCAAGGCGAACACTTTTGAACAACACAGGCTTATGCAGCTGATATAAGATACTCCGCGCACGACGCACTCCGCGGCGGTCTGTGAGTGCTGTGACATTGAACCGGCCATTGGATTCAACTATGTCATATTTTGAGGACTGTTGGACTGTCTCCTTGCCCACTTCATAAGGGGTCGACATGTAGAAAAAACCGCCCAAGTGCGAGTCCGACTCGCGCATGAAGGGTTCTGTAACATTATCTATAAAAATGGCAAAATAATCACGTATGTTGTATGGGAGCCCCACTTAAATATTTATTTTATTCTGTTTTTAATATTTGTTGTTATAACGGCAACAGAAATACATAATCTGTGAAAATTTCAACTGTCTAGCTATCACGGTTCATGAGATACAGCCTTGTGACAGACATACGGATAGACAGACGGACAGCGAATCAGCATTCGTAATCTAACACAATAAGACAAAAATAGCATAAGTATAGCTTTAATCGTAGTACTTGTACCTGGTTTTGTTCCGTGCCTGACGTCAATAACAAACTTAGATAATGGTGTAACAACTCTAGACTATCGGATATTATTGGTAATGTAATATAATATAACACAATAGGTATACGAAAAAAGATCCGAGGCACATAACTTTAATCGTAGAACTGTACCTGGTTTTGAATACAACTTCTGCCAAAGTTTCCTCAAAGAGCTTCGCGATAGGTAGACTGGAAACAATCCTAAATGATCGGTTTCTGAAGCAAACTTAGTAAAAGTTTTGAAAGTGCTCTTGGATAAGTATCGCTTTGGTAAGTTTCAGCTTTATGTAGGGGTTTTGCAAATGTGTCTAGACAACTTAATATTTTTAGTTTTATCCTGGTATTCTCAGTCTAATTATATTTTCATTCTCACTGAAACATAATTGACGTCAGGCTGGCGGCCAGGCCCAAACCGAATCCATTGACTACATCTAGATGTTGTGCGGACCTCACGAGTACCGCGAAGAAGAAGAAGACTAAAACATAAATAAGTCGTAATTGCTATCAACATTTATTGGTAACGAAATTGCTGAGCTAGATATATGTATAGGGATATATGGTTAGTTATGATAACCTCGGAAAATTTGTTATCCAACAGATTATAAATCCGTCCGAAAAAACAATTTACGAAGGTAATCCCCAAGTAAGATTGACCATCCTCTCAGATCTCCAGGCGCTCAGATCATTGGAGATATTAAATATCTATTGATACATTCCCGGTATTTGAACCTTCGAAAATAATGTCGAGGTACCGACCCACACCAACATGCTATTTATATTTATCGAGTAACTAACTACCTAAGTAGTTATTTATGCATCCCACTTATTAACACCATATAGTATGTACTGTAGTTACTAATCTACGACGAAGAAGAATAGAACTATCTGTCGCAAAAATTTGTACTTTTTTTAAAACCGAAGCAAAGGTTTGTGACCAGCTACAATAAAATAAACTTTTAAAGCCGCGTACGAAACCGGAGGTTCATAACCAGTTACGATATAAACTATTACACTTTTAAAATTGAATTTAGAACACATCTGATGAGTGTATGGGAAAGCCCGCATTGGCCTTATCTTTATAACCGCGATGTAGCGCAAGGACGTGTTCTATGCATAATACGCATGATATAGAAAAATTGAATGAATGCAATTGCTTCACCCTGACTCACGTATAAATCATATTCATTTGTCAAATTTTAATAATTAGTACTCTTTACATTTACCTGCTTACAAGAATCTTGGAAGAGATCGTTAATTAAATTGGAAAATGAAAAATGGAAATAGTACCTATCTGTGAAAAGTACTTAATATTTAACTGGCCATAAAGAAGCACTAAGGAAAAATTTAAAAACCTGCCAAGTTCGAGTCGGACTCAAGCACGAAGGGTTCCGTACCATTTTCAACAAAAAATCACGTATGTTGTATAGGAGCCCCATTTAAATATTTATTTTATTATGTTTTTAGTATTTGTTGTTATAGCGGCAACATAAATACATCATCTGTGAAAATTGAAACTGTCTAGCGATCACGGTTCATGAGATACAGCCCTGTGACAGACAGGCGGACAGTCGGACAGACAGACAGACGGATATCGTATCGACAACGTATCGTCCGAAAGTGAAAACTGACACTTTTTGTGTACCTAGTCAAAGTGTCAGTTTTGGCATTTGGATGATACGTCCGCAGTTTAGCTCAGAGGCGCTAAACATCAGAAATTCGTACATTTATAATAGACAATACAAATCAAACAACATAATTATATTATCATTTTATTTAACATTTTCTGCATGTCAGGTTTCCATGTCTAATTAGTATTTTCTGCCCGTCTGTTTGTAGCAACCGATTTGTCTTGGCACAAGGTTGGAGGCCATGTTTGGTGTAGAAACTACTTGCATTTGTATGACTCAGACACGCCTGTATTGCCAATCGGCTGGGTTTTATTGATGGGATTTTCACACATTGCTACATAACATGCCGGGAGTAATCTTATAAGTTCAGTATCATTGGGACATGCTAGTCAGACGTACTTACCTACCTGCAGTAGGTACCTAGTCTTAACAAACTTTTAAAATTAAGTCTAATATAAAAGAAAGTCGTGTTAGTTATTCACAACTCAAGAACGGCTGAACCGATTTGGCTGAAAATTAGTAGGGAAGGAGCTTAGAAGCAGGAGACGGACATAGGATACTTTTTAACGGGAACGGGAACGGAAACGGGAAAGGGAACGGGATCGGGCACTTAACACAACATTTGTTAATTCTAAAGCGATACGAAGTTCGCCGGGTTACCTTGTAGGTTAATAGGAGTGAATCACAAACCATGGATTCCATGGATGTAATGCACATCCTACGTGTACTAATATTAAAAAGACGAAGGTTTGTGTTGATATTTAAGTTTTAACAGTTGGTATCAAGTTGTTTTTATGACAATAGATTAAAATAGAATATGCAAAAATAATATTATTAGAAAATACTTTGTTGCACACCGCAAAAAGCAGAACAAAGAAATATAATATGCATAAAAACAAAAAAATATGCTGAACAATAGTCGGCCTTATCGCTGATCAGCTCTCTACCAGACAACTGTTGTACTGTACCATCTGGATTTGTGTTTAATTTCAGTTTTGTTTGTTGCAGAGGTCGAGTGTGTAATGTGGCCATGGGAGGTGCTTCGCTGAGGACGGCGCTTCTCTTTGCGATACTGCTTCTGCCTTATGGTAAGTACATCCTTGTATGTACATAGCTAGTAGGTAGGTTCGTAGTCGTTTCCAGCCGTCTAAATTGGGGTATGTCCCATTTGTTCTATTTGAACTTTGAACACGACGTCATACAACAAAAAGACTGTTTTTTTCCAATTTGTTTCATACAACTGCATACAAGTTTTACGCCCTAATCCATTTTTTGTGGCGTTCTGGACAAAACTGTTCCATGGTACAAATTGGGAATAACAGTGTCTTATTGTTCTATGACGCAGCCTGTATTCTTCTGTCAGCTGAAAAAACTCCAGAACTCTAACTAAATAAACGAATTAGTCACCCCCGTATTTTTAGAGCTACGTATTTTTAGTTCTAGTGACAATACAATAATATAATGACAGCGAACTGATCTGATGATGAAGTCAGGAGCTGTTCAACAGTCACTCACAGCAGATTGAGTAGCTAAGTGTAGAGCGCACTTTAAAACTAAATTCTTGTAAGTTCCGATGACAATGTTATAATAAATATGATATGACAGATGATAGCGCGCTGGTGCTCGACGGTTTAAAAGAGTTTACAAACTCCTTTCTAAAAACTCCTACTACGACTAAAAATACAGACCTCAGTCTAGTCACCTTCAAAATAGTTAAGTAAGTACCTACCTCATTTGTTGTGGTCACTGTAGCGAAACTTCAATTACTTTACGTAGTGCAGGTATCACCATTTTTTTTATCAAAAAACATATACGACGTAGATAGGTACTACCTATAGTTTAAAAGCAAACACTTACCAGTAGAACAAACAAACTGTGTGGGTTTCCAACGCCATCTTCTAACAAACATTTGTACGATGAGACAGCATCTCTAAGATAAATAGTCTATTGTGTTAGAAAGAAGATTCGAAAAGATTTATTTGTTTGGAGAGAGCTAAATATACCGGTACCGGACGCGCGTTGATGTCTTTTGTATGAAGATGATAAAAATGATCGGTATCTCTACTGTAGGAACGTAATATCTTTATATCCTGTTCTTAATAAAACATAATTAAATTATTTTTTGATATAAATTAAAATTGCATTGACGAGCATTAGGCGATTTGTTGATGATGATTATGATGTGAGTGAGGGTGTAAAAAAACCAATCATACGAGGGCTGAAATGAAAGTCTTTGGCGTACTTTGGTAGAGATCGCTTGTTCAATAATGACATTGTTGTCCTCAAAGCTCAGATATTCGTAGTAGTAGCTCTGCCTTCTATGCTGTTGATTGTGGGTTCATTTCACATTAAAGACAAATATTTTTGTGGTGATGAAAATAGATGTTCGTTCTGTGTCTGGGTGCAATAATGTATTATGCCTACGTATGTAGGTATTTACAAAAAAATTTAGGTAGGTGCCTCTATAAGTATTCGATCAAGCGTCACAGAGTACAAGCGTCTGGGGCTAGATGGCGCTGTGTGAAATGCCCACCCATATTTATATATTGGTTGGTTCCAGCAATCGCAGAGCTTCAAGGACGATGTCCAGCCGAAGAGAGTTCCTGCCCAGCGCGGGCCACTCCATGTAGTTCCGATGATGAGTGCGGAGAGCAGATATGCTGCCAGTCTACATGCGGACGTGTGTGCGTCGAGCCGCTGTTCACTGGTAAGTGCCTAACAGTTGTACCTCGAAAACAAACAGCAAGCTACTTTAGGTACCTGTATATTAGTACCTGTCTATGGAATCTTAACTCCTGCAAAATCTAGGCATATGATATCCAAATGCAGTCTTGAACGTGTCTCAGACATGCTGTTTAAGATCAGTCATCAAGGATTCAGATCCTAAAGTACGGTAGACATTCTCAGATCTTCAGGCGCCTGAGCGCCTGAAGATCTGAGAATGTCTACCGTAGCGAATGTCTACCGTGAGCGATGTCTACCGTACTTGGGGATTACAGTAATATGAGCGCCTGAAGATCTGAGAATGTCTACCGTACTTGGGGATTACAGTAATAAGTTTATACGTTAGTACCTAATCCATTGACACCTTACATTTGGCACATGCCCACATTTCGCATTCCATACCAACTACCAACTAAGTACTAAGGTGATATTTACTTTCAGGCTGCGAAAACATCAGACTATCAACAGAGCGAATTTCCCGTGCCTTAGCAGCTGAGAACAGCCGCGGGGGTCGGGGCAAGCTGCCATCTGTTAGGAGCCCACGTTGCAGGGTCGCCGATGGAGAGTTCGAGGAGATACAGTGTGACAATGAGATCGTCAGCTCTTGCTGGTGCGTTGACCAAGCAGGATATGAGGTAAGACACTATACGAAAAGCTGGGGTGACAAAGGGGAGGAAAGGAATCTGATAGTTTACTCCACTAGCTGCTACTTGTAGGCTTCCTAATCCTCGTATCCTGAGCTTTGAGTGGGACATAACAGCATAGATTGTCACCTGCCACAGTGAATAGGTAAGATTTTCTTAACAAGAATGATGGCTCTAAAAGGCATTTTATCATGATTGTATATTCTATACAAAACATTCGGTTACCAATTAATGGTAGGAACCTAACTGATCTTAGATAATTTTCGTTGCGCTTGCTGCAAGTTAACAATGATCTTGAAGTTGTCAAATATTGAGGGTTTCAGTTAAGTAAAGTTTCTTTAACTTAGTGGATTTTCTCTAGGTTTCAGGCACGCGAGCGCCAGCAGCTGGCTTAGTCAACTGCACACGGTCAGCACCTTGTGCCGCCCACACTTGCAGGATGCTCTGTCCACTTGGCTTTGAGCTGGACGACCGGGGCTGCCCGTTGTGTAAATGCAGGGACCCTTGTGTGGGCGTCACTTGTCCTGGTCAGCTGTCGTGTCAACTCGAGGAGACGCCATGTCTGCGACCGCCTTGCCCACCTGTGCCTACGTGTAAGTGACCGCATTTTCTTCCAAAACTATCTAGTCTTTAATGGTCTTAGGAAACTGAATAGCTTACTTAATAACATAGTAGGACGTGCTTCACTGTACACACTTTTAAATTACATTTTTCATGGTAAATTACTTCGACATTATCTAAGCTATTTTTGCGTGTAATTCTAGACAATGTCAAAATTGCGTAGCTGATGCGTGATTGCTGCAATTTCAGAACTTATCATAATAATTATGTAGAGACACTGCTTTTGTGATTAAAATAACGCGGCTTAATCATTTATACCAGTACCATTTCGTGTCAAAATACCATAACTTTAACTGCATCGTACCGACCAGAGACATCACCATAATCACGCTGGCAAATCTTACGCCATTAAACGGCGTAATAGTCATAAACGTCGACCCAATTTATCTAATTACCATCTAAATTTCATATAATGCTACCATAAAATGCACCGCCTTCACGCAACTTATAAATTACGCGTCTTTATCACAAACCATAACTGTTTTACAGGCAAAAGAGGCAGAAGTCTATCTAACATCTGTCCTGTTGGAGAACCTCTGCTGATTTCGGAAACTTCAAGACCGTTCCTATGCGGTACGGACCCTGGAAAACCCAACTGCCCACCGTTGTACAGATGCCTTGTGGAGTCAGGTATGTACTGATACAAGACTTACTCGTATTAACAGCAAGGAGTCTAAACTTTAATCCTTTCACTACAGAGTATATAACATCACAAACGACAAAGACATCATCAGGCAAAATAAATACTGCTACTTAAGACGCTGCCAGTCGACGATTATTTTTGTTCGAAACGAAAAAAGAAATACTTGTGAACAAGCCACATCTCCTATTTTATAATGTATAGTATTATGTGAATAAAGATGTACCCATCTTTAATCACTTCGATAAATAATCCTACCGACCGCTGCAATGATGACAAACACACGTCCGCGCGTGGTCCGCCTTAGCTTTTCGAATAAATTAATGATATAAATTATGTAACTTATCAAAAATCTATCCTAATAGAAATCTAGATCTACATATTACCTATCTTTAACAATAAATCACAAGTTGATTTTAATAGTAGGTATATAAAATATTTCGATCATAAATTCTAAAACGTATTATTTTGAAATAATATTTTGATCGTGAAAAGTTTCTGCTATTATGTTTTCAGCTTAATAGAAATCTAGGTAGGAACCTGAAGTAATATACTTATAAAAATAGGAGATGTGGCTTGTTCAGACGTATTTCTTTTTTCGTTTCGAAAAAGAGCAATCAGCGACTGGCAGCCTCTTAAGGATGGGCCATCGAACGCAATTATTAAATGCTTTTGACACATGTGCATGTACTACATCACCTTCTTGTCTTTTTTGCCACTTGCTTAAGGCAGTTTATATACTTATAACTTTCTTTGGCAGGAAACGACTACGGAGTCTGCTGCCCGGCATCCCTGGAACTACAGAAAGCTGGAACCTGCCCCGCGCCAACCACCTCTGATTTCGACTGTGGAACCCCTTGCGCTCACGACCTCGAGTGCCCATCAATGCAGAAGTGTTGTGACGGCGGAGAATGTGGTAGACATTGTATCCTGCCCAATAACGTGACGATGTGCACGCAGCAGAAGATGTTAGCCGAGCTGCTGGTGGTCAGCGAAAGGGAAGGAAGGGGATATGTGCCGCAGTGTGCTAATGATGGAGCGTTTGTGTCAAGGCAGTGCTCAAGAAATGGATTGGTTTGTTGGTGAGCTTTTCATTTACATGTTTTGTGAGAATATGTTTAACTTATGCTACATGTCATGTGTCTGAAATGAGTCCTTGTTTTCATACGCATTGTTCCCAATGCTACTCCATTTCCATTGTTTTGTTACGTTACGTACAAACCGTTACGACATAGTTAGACTATGTCATCATGGTTGAAGCTAAATGAGGCCAGCGCTGGACCGCAATGAGTGTCGCGAACACAGCAAAGTCTACTAGAAGTAGAGGTAGTTCGAGACGATCGCTGATTCTATTTCAAAGTCTAGGTAGGTCTAGTCTAGGTCTAGGTTCTAAGTCAACAAGTATCTTCTATAGTATTTTGTTTTAATAGTTGCGGTGCCTTCAAACAGTCTCTTTTCCACAGGTGCGTAGACGCGGAAGGTAACAAACTTCGTGGATCAATGGGCCCTACTGCCTCCGTCCACTGCTCTTCTTCCCCGCTACCCGCCCGAACCGGTGCCCGTTCCCTCACATCATGTTCTCGTGCTTTATGCGCTGGTATTTGTGAATACGGCTACAAGACTGGCACTGATGGCTGCCCGACTTGCGAATGCGATGACCCCTGCGCAGGGTACCCTTGCAAAGATGGAGAGGAGTGCGTCAGGGTTAAGGATGCGGAGTGTACGGGGGAGTTGTGTACAGGATATCCTGTGTGTAAGTTATTAAGTCTTTGGCTATTTAATTCAATCCCCAGCTGTTTGAAAACTTTAAAATCTTTCAAATCATTTGATCCTTTGACTACCTAGTTTCGCGTTCGCTAAATAAGGTCACAAGTAGCTACTGGTTTCTGCTGGCAGATGCGACAAAATCCACACTTGCAAATTGCACAACCATATTTAACCTTTTACTGAAAAAACTTTCCATAAATGTTAGGTCGACCAAGAGTCTCCTACGAGAACCCTTGCGAAGCTGGTACTCCAGCAACTGATGACGGTGGTTCCGTCATAGCTTGTGGAGCTGAGAGTGACTGCCCTTCAGACCACGTCTGCATGTTGACTCGCCGAAGCAGTGCGGCCGTCTGCTGTCCAGATACCAGATATGACAACTCAACTGATGAGGTTGTAGAGGTAAGAAGTTGGCGTATATCTATGTCAGTCATTCGATTGAAGACCGTTTAAAGTCAAAGGCAAAAGTTACTGATTTCAATCAAAGTGGTCCTTACTATGTAACATCTTAGAATAGAAGCCTAGAAAAATTGGCAACAAACACGGCTTCGTAAATACTATGTAGAGCTCTATTGTGGTGCTGATCAAACATGGTGTTCAAATGGTAGCCACTAAAGGGATCGGCATCGTCAACTAGAGCCAAAAGGTCTTAAAATGTATTAACCTCAAAGCTTTATCACTACAATCTTACATAAAAGTACATAATAATATGCGATGAACTACACCAAACATCTATTCCAGATATCTTTAGAATCCTGCGGCACAGAGGCGGAAGCGCTCTGTGGCCTTAACTCTACCATGAGTTGTCCAGATGGAGACTGCGACAATGATCTCGTCTGCTGCTCCACGGCCGGCTGCGGGCCAGTCTGCATCGACCCGGCAAAGATGCGGCTCCAAACTGACAGAGTTGATGACACTCCAACCAGTAAGTTAGCACAAGTAACTACATAACAAAGACAGGAGACACTCTGCGTTCCTTTTTTTTTTTTTTTTTTTTTTTTTTTTTTTTTTTTTTACGGTGGGAAAAATGCATTACGCATTCCCACCCATTGGGGGATGGGTGGGATATGTGGGACTCCCCGGTCTGAGACCGGTATACCCACTAAACGACCCAGCGGCTGTCCTGCATCGTCTGTGTGGAGGAGGACTGGGAAACCGGCAGAGCCTTTACGTCCAGTCCTCCGCCGACGAGCCCCCGCTTTTACAGCGGGGCCAGCACGCCCCTCCTTATGAGGAGGGGCCCGGGAACGACCGTGTGGCCGTTCCCGCCCGACGGAGGTGGTGAATGTGTGCAATGCGGGAGAGTTAGGGGCGCCCCCGCGCCTCTCTCCCGCTATTCACCACCCCGTGAGGCGAGAGAAGACGATTACGATCGCCTCCTCCCACCTCTTCTCACCCTTCCTCTTCTTCTCTTCCGCCGTGGCGCCGCGAGAGGGTCCTCCTCCCGCGCGCGCTCTGCCGCCTCCTTCTGTGACATCACTTCCTCACAGAAGGAGGCGACAGCTGCCCAGGCCACCTCGCTCCCCAGCATGGAGTTGACCACACCAGGAAGCGAGAGGTCCGGCCCGACAGTTGCTGTCAGGCCGCGGCGCGGCTCGGACCACGACGGGCACACCCCGAGGGTGTGCTGCGCCGTGTCCTCCGCTGCGCCACAATCGTGGCACAGCGGGGCCTCCTCCCTTCCGATCCGGTGCAGGTACGATCCGAAGCAACCATGCCCGGATAGCACCTGCACCATGCGGAAGGAGAGGAAGCCGTGGTCGCGCTCGAGCCAGTCCTGCAGGACTGGCCCGAGAGCGTCCAGTGTACGACGGCCGAACGCGGCGGAGGCGAGGTCCTCCGTCCAATGCTGGACGATCGCGTCCCTCGCCTGCCGCCGGACGGCTTCCCGCTCTTCCGGGGCGACGCGCTCTCCCAGCGCTCTTCGCCCCGCCGTCCACTCGTACACTCTGGCGAGCACCCACGCCTCGAGCTCCCAGGGAGGGGTGCCCGCCAGAGCGCACGCCGCCGCGAACCCAACCGACTTGTAGGCCCTGGCCACCCGCTGCGCGATGGCCCTTTGGGGCCTACGGATCGCGGCGGCGTTCTCCCTCCTTTGGAGGGAGTCCGCCCAGATGGGGGCCCCGTAAAGGGCCATGCTCTTGAGGATGCCGGCATACAGCTGCCGGCATCGCGCTTTGGGCCCTCCCAGATTCGGGAGGAGCCACGAAAGCGCTCCCGCGACCTTCAGCAGGCGCGTCGACAGCCCGCTAAAGTGCGGGCCGAAGCGCCACCTGCTGTCGAGTACCAGGCCCAGATACTTCATCTGGGCCTTTACTTCGACCCTGACGCCCTCCACGATGATGTGGGCGTCAGTGGGGATGCGCTGCCGAGGCCCGTGGAAGAACACGGCCTCGGTCTTGTGCAGCGCAACCCCCAATCCGAGGCGGCGGATCCTCCCCGCGACCAGGCATCCGCCGGCCGAGGCCAGGCTCGCCGCCTCCCTAAAGCTCCTCCCCCGGGCAGTGAGAAGAGTGTCATCTGCGTAACAGATGACACTCGTGCCACGGAGGAGAGCTCCCCGCAGGAGCCAGTCGAAGCCGATGTTCCACAGGAGCGGTCCTAAGACAGACCCCTGTGGAACACCGGACTCCGCGCCGTACCGCCGCATCTGGCCAGCTTTGTCTATCAGGAAGACCGCTCGGTCCTCCAGATAGCTGGCCAGGAGGCCCCGCAGGTACTGAGGCGCTCCATGGTAGCGGAGCGCCTCGAGTATTGTGGAGTGGGGGACGGAGTTGAAGGCGTTGGCTATGTCAAATGACACAGCCAACACCCCGTCACCTGCCTCCACGGCCTCACTCACCTGGCCCTTGAGCTGGGCCAGCGCGTCCACTGTCGAACGCCCCCTTCGGAAACCGAATTGGGCGTCCGACAGGTTCGGCCCCACCTCCAGCAGGAGGCCATTGAGTCGGCTGGCGACAATCCCCTCGAACATCTTACCGACCTCATCGAGCAGTACGATGGGTCGGTATGCCGAGGGGGAGTCTGCCGGGCGGCCCTCCTTTCGGAGGAGGCATAGCTGCCCCTCCTTCCATGGTTTCGGGAACCTCCCCGATGCGAAACACGCACCGAAGAGGTCCCGAAACCTCCCTTCCATCTGGGTGGCGGCAATTGCCACCACACACGCGGGGACGCCGTCCGGCCCGGGGGCCGTCTTCTTGCTGCGGAGGCGAAGAACCTCCGCAGCAAGCTCCTCCGCCGTGACCGGTGGGGGGACTCCCTCCTCCGGCGCACTCCGCGGGGGGTCCATTGCTGGTGGGGTGAAGTTGGTTCCGGCCGGGAACAACGACCGAACCACCCCATCCAGCAACGCCGGCTCCAGGGACTCCGTTAGGGGGGGACCAAAGGGGCGCAGTTTGTTCCGCGCCGCCTTGTATGGTCTCCCGTACGGGTCCCTGTCGAGACCCTCCAGCATCTCAGCTCGCGCCGCGTCCTCAACGGCGGTCATTGCTGACTTGAGGACCGTCTTTGCCTCTACATAAGAGGCGTAGAGACGGTCCTCCTCCTCGGGGTCTCGCCGGCTGCGCCGCCGACTCCGCGCGTACTCCCGCCTTGCCGCCACGCAGGCAGCCCGGAGCCCCGCCAGCTCCTCCGACCACCAATACACGGCGCGACGGGGGGGCGGGCGTCGAGACCGAGGCATGCAGGAGTTGCACACCTCGGTCAGGGACCTCCGGAGTTTGGCCGCCGCGGAGTCCACGTCCAGGACTTCGACAGGAGGCGCGAGCCAGTCCTGGACGAACGCCGCCTCCTTAGCCGCCTCGCGGTCGAGGCGGGTGAGGGCCCACCGCGGGAAGGATGATCGGCCCGAGGGGGCCGTCGTCCGGGGGCTGATGGAGATGTCGAACCGCACGTATCGGTGGTCCGACAGTGTCTCCATCAACTCCACCCGCCAGTTCACGACGCGGGCGGCCAAGACGGGGGTAGCGAACGAGACGTCCACCACTGACCCTCCCCGTCTCCGCACACACGTCTGAACCGTCCCTCTGTTGAGGAGGGACAGACCGGACGAAGCCGCCCAGAGTTCCACGGGGCGGCCCCTTTGGTCGTAGGCCCGGTTGCCCCAGGCCGTAGACCAGGCGTTCAGGTCGCCCATGACGGCGACCTGGCGCGGTGCCGCCCTACCCACAACCGCTGCCAGGACTGCGAGGAAGTCCTCGAAGTCCTGGAGAGGGCGGTTTGGGGAGAAATATACGCCAACTATGGCTATTTCTCCCCACGCGGCGGCCACGTATCCCGGTCCCCTCTCTAAGAGCGAGAGGGGAGGGGAGTCCGTGGAAGACCGCGACACCAATGCCACCAAGCCGTCCCGATCACCCAGCCAACGGCTGGGAATCGAGTACGGCTCGGCGACCACCGCCACGTCCACCAACCACTCAGCCATGATCTGCGTTAGCAGATCCTGGGCTCTCTTGCAGTGGTTGGTGTTCGCCTGGAGGATGCAATGTTCGACCCTATCCATCAGTCGGACATTGCACCTCCCTCCTCAGCCGCCGAGGTCCCTGCCTTAGGGGCGGCGGCGGTCGCAGCGGCAGGCCGGGTCGGCGCCTGCGCTTTGCCCTTCTTAGGGGGAGGATTGCAGTTCCTCCCCCTCATGACGTGCTTCGCCGGACGGCCGCTGGCTGCGCACACAGCGCAGTGCGGCGTGGCGGCCTCGCATGTGGCGGACTTGTGCCCCTCCTTCCCGCAGCGGTAGCAGCTGACCGATCTGTCCACCTTGGATGGACAGAGGGCCCGCGTGTGCCCGATTCCGCAGCACTTGAAGCAGCGCAGAGGCTGATCTTCAAGTGCGCGGACTCTGCAGGAGGTCGAGAGACCCACTGTTAGCCGTCCCTTGGCGAGGACGGCTTTGGCCGCGGTAACTGGGCACTCAAGGCGGATAGTGCCCATGCCTCCGCGGCCGGGTCTGATCTCCCGACCTTGCACCGCTGCGGTGTCGCAGCCCCCGATAGCTGCGATCGCCGCCATCACCTCCTCTTTGGTGACCGAATCATCCAGATCGGTCACCTCCAAGGCCGCCGACTTAATGGGCCTGGCCACCTTGGCCGCGTCCGCGATGACCTCTCGCAGTTTGCCTGCGAAGAGGTCCGCGTTGGCGCCGCCCTGGGCCCCTGGGAACTCGAATATTCGAGCCCCAGCTTGGGTCCTGCGGCACGTGACCGCTCCGATCCCAAGCTGGGAGGGATCGGCGTGTGTACGAGCCCGCTTGAGGACGGACTCGTACGTTTCACCCCGCTCTGCGGCCTCCGCGGTGAGCGTCACCACGACGGCCGCGGTTTTGGGAGGAATCAATTTCCTCCCACCGGCGGGGGCCCTTTTGGCTGCAGCGGGGGCAGCAGCAGAGGGCTTGGGGGCCGCCTTTTTCCCTTTCCCCTTCCCCTTATTCTTGGCAGTCGCCTGGGACTGGCAAGAAGGGGTGACGGTGGGGGCGGTAGGGGCGGCGGCCTTTCTGGCCTTTTTGGCCTTGCCCTTTCCCTTGACCACTTCGGTCCAAGGCTGGTTGAACGGGGTGGTCGAAGGGAGTTGGGCGTCCTCCGTTTGGGAGGATGGCCCCGGCTGTTTCTGCCTCTTGTTCGCCGCTAGCGGCGGTCGGAGGCGCTTCTCCGGTAAGAGCCTGTCCTCGATGCCATCGAGACAGGCTCTTGTGAACGCCCTTTCCTCCATGACAACCTTTCGGATGATATCCTCAAGGTTGGAGGAGGAGGGGCTTTCAGCTGCCGGCGCCGGTCTGGGATCGGCCTGAGTAGGCCGGGCCGCGGCCGATCGTGGATCGGCCTGGGCAGGCAGGGCCGTAACAACAGGGCCGCCTGCAGTCGGAGGTCAGCCAGCTTCACAAGAAGCTGGCTGACCTCCGACTGCAGGCGGTCGAGCCTCACCTGCAGTTGCCGCGTCTCGTCCGTGGCGGTGCGCTGCACCAGCTCCCGGACTATGCCACGCATGCTCGCGGCCCTGCTTTTTAGGGACTTTTGAAAAGTCCCTTTTAAGTTCGAGGACTTAGAGGCGACCTCCGCGATCTCCTCTTCGTCCTCTTGAGCCATGCGCTCCAGCTCCGCTAAGGAGTGGTCCGCGTACTGGACGCAGGATGCGCCGTAGCCAGACTTGGCTCTTGCGGTACGCGCCTGCTGCTCCTTAGCAGCGACCTGCTCTTCTAGGTCCTGCTGGAGCTGCACCCGACGAGCCAGGTTCAACTGGCGTTGCGCATCCGCCAGGCCCACATCGTGGGTGCCGGCTATGGCGAGCCGCTTCTTAGCCTTAGCTTTTTGCTTTGGCTTGCTCGCTGCCGTCGACGACGAATCCGAGGAGCCGGAGCAGTCCTTTAAAAAGGCCCGCTTGCGCGTTCGACCCTCCGCGATTGCCGCGGGAGGGCCCTCCAACATCGAACCAGTGTCCGACATCACCGCAGACTCGTTGTCGGAATCCGACAACTCGTCCGCCCGTCCATGAAGGACGACCGCCTTTCCTTTGTCGGATTTTACCCCGACAGAGGTTTGGCCCTGAGAAGGGCCTTTTAAGAAACGCCCGGAGGCGTCTCGCGCAGGCAATTTAGGCATGGTAGCCTCCGCCAGTGTTGTAGATAACCGCAAAAGAGTCTACAACGCACAGTGCACTTTAGCCGAACCCAGTCTGCCACTCCGTTACGGTGGTCAGAACTGGGGATCGTTTCCAGGGGACGCGACGTGGACGCAAGCACTGTGGGGGGTCCCCCACACTCTGCGTTCCTAACACAACTCTGCGATGTCTTCAAGGAAACTGACAACTATAAAGTTAGGTACTTAGTTTAAAATACTTTCATTTATTTTATGTACATGCCAGCGCGTATAAAGTGTGCAAAGACGCAATCTAATTAGGGCGCGTTTCCACTGACGTAGAACTGAGCAGAGTGGAGAGGAGTGGACGGTGAATTGACCAATCACAAACTGCTCGAAAACGGAGCACTGTAATTTCACGGTCTGCGAAAGCATCCCGAAGCTTTAGGCTCTAACTAAAGCATAGAATACCTTGGCAATACACTAAACAGGAAACCATTTTCTGAATTCTAATCCTTTAAACACTTCATTCTGTTCTCAGTGTGCGAATACCTGCGCGACTTCGACGAGAAGATGGAGGGCACAGTTGACGGCATGAAGCTAGCCTTACCAGGCCCCACCTGCAACCACGACGGCTCATTTACCTCTCAACAGTGTGCCAAAGGAAGGTGTTGGTGCGTGGATTCCTTTGGGACGGAGATACCAGAGACCAGCACTAAGAATGCGTCTTCGGTGAACTGTGACAAGTACGTACTGTTTCTTTAGGGAATGCAGTTGAGAACCATAAGTTATTCTTGCAATTTAGAGATTGTGGTAGTGGTAGGGTCCGCTCTAATAAAACATCTCATATATCAAATTCTCGTGTCACAGTGTTTGTAACCAAACTCCTCCGAAACGGATTGACCGATTTTATATTATTTTTTTGTATATGTTCAGTACGTCTTAGGGTATTTTTTATACCCCTAAGTGATAAGGGTGCCGTAAAGTTGGGGGGAAAACAGAAAGTGCTTTTTTCTGTAGGATTAACAGTAGGACAAAACAACGTCTGTTGGGACAGCTAATAAACATATAAGTTTAGCTTGTCTACTATTTATTTTTAATCCCAACCTGTTTACTTCTAGCGTTCGAACTGAGCTCTCTTGCTTAGACCTAACCTGCCGCATGGGCTGCGATTACGGCTTCGAACTTGGCGCAGAACGCTGTCCCACATGCCGATGCCGCGACCCTTGCGCCGGAGTCACTTGTCCCGCGGGCCGCACCTGCGCGACAGTTGATGTGGCCTGCGACGCTGATTACTGCCCACCTGTACCTGCATGTAAGTTTATATTTTATCTCCTTATCCAGGTTGTCTGGTCGCTTTTTAGCGATAAGAGCGCCCGTTGTATGGTTTTGCTCTAGTTTTTATTTGTGTAGAATGAAATCCAGCGCCGTCTAGCCCTAAATTAAGCAAATTTTATACTACGGGAACCAGATAACTGATAGTACTATCAGTATACTTTTTTACATAATACTTTTTTGTAAATAAAATAAAATTCCCGAAATTCAACACTCAAATTCAAGTCTGTTTGAAAGTAACTTCACGTTAATGAGGGTTTCCACTTGTAAATTAGCAAACGTCTTAAGGAGCTAGGTGAAGCTACCCCTATTCCTCGCGACCAAGCCTAGAAGAATCAGGCAACAAACATGGCTTGGGGCTTGTCATCCATCACCAGTTTATCTTAGAAACTGCTTACAGGTTTACCAAAAAAACCCGGCCAGTGTCCATACCTGGTCCCATCCACGGGTTCGTGTGAGTTCGCGTGTCGCTCGGACGGCGAATGCGGTGTTGGTGAGCGGTGCTGTGCGACCGGCTGCGGTACAGCTTGCACTCGCACCGAGCATCATACCGCGTGTCAGCAACGAAGGTCTGTCTCACTCTTTACTCCCTTTACTTTCTGTACCTAGTAATTTTTCCTCCCCAAGCAAAGCGCTTTCGTTATAAAATGATAATAATTTTATATATGGTATCTTTTTAATAACATACCTGGATAAAAAGTATTATTTATTGTATTTCAGGACATAAGCTATGTATATCTAAGTTTCAATCAAATCCGTTCTGTCGTTTGGGTGTGATTGAGGCACAAATATCCAAACATCCTCATAAACTTTCAGATTTATTAATATTAGTAGGATTCAAATTGAGATTTCTCTATGACATAATTATAATCTCTCATCGAATGACCTAGGAAAGTCTACTACTAAAAGTTGTAGTTTTTTTTGCCGTTTTTTTTATAGATAATGGTACGGAACCTTGCGTGCACGAGTCCGACTCGCACTTGGCCGGTTTTTACTATTTTTTTAAAATATACAAAAGACTTTAGCGCTTACTGTGCTACGGTATTACCAACGAAAGATACTCCAACAACAAATTAGACACTTCAAATATTGCTAGATTTATAAAAAAGAGTTTCACTTACAGAGCCCTAGCGCTCCACAAGGCAGCTGAGAGCGGTAACCCACCTAACTGGACATGGGTGCCGAAATGCAAGGAAGATGGTACATACGAGAATGTACAGTGCCGAAGCTCAGACAAGACCTGCTGGTGTGTGGATGCTGTTGGTAATGAGGTAAGAAGTCTACTCTAAAATAAATAATGTAAGTTGTGTTGGCCGAGTGTAAGGTCTCTCGACTTTCAAACCGAAGTTCGTGAGTTTGAGGCCACACATCAATAGATTTTAAAGAAAGATTTATTGTTCATTAACACGTACTCAAAACGTTGAAGAAAAACATCGCGAGGAAACCAGTTAGTATTCTATAAGCTGTCACGTATGGAATGCTAACTACTGCATAAGGTGGGCAAGTGCCAAATGGTTTTTGATAAATTTAAACGTGCTTCTGACTACCCCCACCAGTGATCTTCAAGGATCTGAGCACCTGGAGGATTACAGTATCTTACTCCTTGTATCTTTAGATGCCTGGTACCCGAGCCACTAACTCCACACCAAACTGTGAAACTCCATCGAAATGCCCCGACTCTGGCTGCAATGAGGAGGTGATCTGTCCACATGGAAGGGAGCTAGATGAGAAGGGTTGCCACACTTGCGACTGCAAGGACCCCTGTGCTGAAGCTAAATGCAGAGATGACGAGACCTGTGAGCTGGTACCTTTGGATTGTGAGGTTTGTACTTCAGTACTACTAAATCCGCCCAGTTTCTGTTATATATTTTTTTTTGTTATTGGTCTACAATAAATTATTTTCATTCATTCTTTCGTCCATTCATTCATTCATTCGTTCATTCAAATCCGATAATTACTAGTTCTGATATAAGTGATTGTATCAAAATAATCTCTCCCAAAGCAAACGACTTAGTTAGAATCTGGCGGCATAATGGTCTATTCTTCAAAATTATTTGCATTATCAGATGACAACGACACAGAGAATCATAATGTAGAGTTAAAACTATGTAGGTGTTGAATGATTATTGATTGATAATTTCTAAAATACTACAAACTAACTACTGCGGCATGTGCCAAAGCCAATGTTTGGATGTGCCACTGACTAACTCCTTTATGCATATTTATGGATCTAAGTGCCTGGAGAACTGAGAGGATGTCTACCGTACTTGGGGATTACAGTCGTGATTCTATTGTTTACGTTCTAAAATGTATCATTAGTTAGGTGTGCATCTGTATATTTCAGGGAGAATCCTGCCCCCCTCTCGCCCGCTGCGCCCCCGCCCCCCAATGCCCTGACGGAGTTGAGCCCCTCCAAGCACCTGACGCGTCAGGGCCTCTGGTCTGCGGCCCAAGTGCTGCCGCCTGCCCGTCGACACACGCCTGCCGATTCGCTCCTCATGACTCTAGGCCTTCGGTCTGCTGTCCTAAACCACGTAAAGTCCTTTCCTACTATGTATAACATACTATCAGTCCGCGGTGCCTATTAATGAAGATTATAGGCAAGTTTTTGACACCTTAGGTTGCATTATTGCTCTATTCATATTCATATTTGCTCTGTGTCTGGGTGTTAGTATGTATCATATGTATGTATTTACAAAAAAAAGTATATAAGTATTCTATCAGTTATCTAGTTCCCATAGTACAAGCTTTGCTTAGTTTGGGGCTAGATGGCGATGTGTAAAATGTCCACCAATATTTATTTATTATTATTTATTTATATATTATTGCAATTGTCATGAAGATCTAATTTTTTTATGTTACTCGCTGATACATATTCAGCTTTTAATAAAGTAAAGAATTTTTAAAATTGGTCCAATAGATTTTTAGTTTATCCGTTACATATTATTTAGTGTAGATATATCAGTAACTATATACGCGTAGCGAGTTTCTAATATGATGTTTTCTCACCAACGAAGTTAAGCAACCTTCAGTTTACTCACTAAATGAGTGGGTGACCGCTATTAACTTGACCCCTATTCTTCTGCAACTTATCTTGTTCAAATTAAAATTTAATAAAAGAGCTAAATCAGCGCAATAAAGTAAAAAAAATAAACTTTGCAGGTACCGTCTGCTTCGAAAGCAAAGACGAGGGCATTTGCTCCTCTGGCGAGATCCTGAACACTACTAGATGGCACTTCAACCACGAGAAGAACAGATGCGAGCGGTTCCGCTACCACGGCTGTTCTGGCAACCATAACAACTTCAGGAGTAAAGAGGAGTGCAATAGTGTTTGTCCTGGTAAGTACTGCCTGATATATCTAAATACACCTTAGAGCAACACGGGCTTCCTACGGAAGGGAGTAGCCATTCGCCGCGGTCCCCTCTTTCAAAGTACAAGCCCAAGTGGGCATACACATTTTATAAAACGTGTCAATGTGCGAGTCATCCGTACACGAATTATTAGTGTAGGTATTGTTGGATTGTTTATGTGTTAAGGTGTTAACGTCATCATTACAGTCAGTTGGCAATTTTGTTTTTGCATGTAAGTGTGCAGAACTGCACTTGTGTGCACATTTCCCCTCGCAACAAACGCCAGAACTATTTTAATAGTAATCTATCGCTAAGACTACTCCCTTCCGTAGGAAGCCCGTGTTGCTCTAAGAAATATACCTACTAGCGATAGACGTCCTGTCAAATTTCAGTGTTATTCTGATGTATAGGCTATGTTACTGTAAAGTTGCATTTTAATCCGTTCAGTAGTTTTTGCGTGAAAGAGTAACAAACACACACACATTACCCACTCACTCACAAACTTTCGTATTTATAATATTAGTAGGATTAGGATTAAATATATTTTCTGAATCACTAATTGGTAATTAATTTAAAACAGCTGCAGGGGAACTTGGCAAATTGTCCCAAATGAAGACAGAACAACGGATCAAAGATGAAGGCATGTCATAGTATTTACAAGTGTTTTGTGTGTCACTGAGCCAATATGGGGTCTCTAATCTCTATATTAAGGCGCTCCCAGTCGACGATTGTTTTTGTTCGAAACGAAAAAATAAATACTTGTGAACAAGCCACATCTCCTATTTTATAATGTACTAGCGACCCGCCCCGGCTTCGCACGGGTAGCATGTTATTATACATATCAACCTTCCTCCTGAATCACTCTATCTATTAAAAAAAACAGCATCAAAATCCGTTGTGTAGTTTTAAAGATATAAGCAAACATACATACATACATACATACAGACGCGGGAAGCGGAAAGCGACTTTGCTTTATACTATGTAGTGATAGTATATGTGAATAAAGATCATCACTTCGATAAATAATCCTACCGACCGCTGCAATGACGACAAACACACGTCGGCGCGTGGTCCGCCTTAGCTTTTCGAATAAATTAATGATATAAATTATGTATAATTACTAATTACTTATCAAAAATCTATTCTAATAGAAATCTAGATCTACATATTACCTATCTTTAACAATAAATCACAAGTTGATTTTAATAGTAGGTATATAAAATATTTCGATCATAAATTCTAAAACGTATCATTTTGAAATAATATCTTTATCGTGAAAAGTTTCTGCTATTATGTTTTCAGCTTAATAGAAATCTAGGTAGGATCCTGAAGTAATATACTTATAAAAATAGGAGATGTGGCTTGTTCAGAAGTATTTCTTTTTTCGTTTCGAAAAAGAGCAATCAGCGACTGGGAGCCCCTTAACAATGGAGATGACCATTTTTAACATCACATACATTAAACTTGCACATTTGTTCTAATCGCATGGTGATGCCTTTTAGGGGATATTGACAATGCAATGTTATTGGGGTAGCCATTGGAAGGAAAATCAGAGTTACTAATGTATTCATAGAAAAATAGTAATTCAACGCCATTATTTTTATGTAGGTGCCTACCGAAAAATGTGTTATACATATAACAAAACAATTTGATTGTATAGTAGATACTGGTACATGTGACAACAGACACTTCTGTAGTCATAAAGTTAAAGAATTGAAACTATCGTGGTTGTTCCGTAGTCCGCAGGCGACGAAGGTAATTTGTGCGTAAAAGTAAAGTGTGCATTTGGCTTGAGGAGGAGTTGCAATCAGTTTTCATGATTTTTGGATCCCCAGTCTTGTCACAGATTGTCCTATTTGCGTAAAGATCAAATAGGCACTGCTAGATTGCATCTGGCCATCTGTGGAGAATTGAACAATATTCTGTCTATCTATTCACATTACCCACCTTCTATGCCTGCCTTTTAGAAGTTTCCATATTGTCATTGACGTTAAGATAATATCTCTGCGAAAACATCTTAATTTTTAATGATAATGATTAATTGATAATGTTCGTGCCTATTGTATGTCAAAGTTAAGTAAATGATAAGCCGTGCATTCGTGTGAATTTGGCCGCCCCCTGAACTTGCTGCCTAGATCCGGGGCTGCGAAAACATAGTACTTAACTCTCTTATGATATTTGAATTTTACAGTATTGAGTCCATGCGAAAGACTGCGAGAGAAGAACGAGCTGGCAGCGCAGAAGTACGGCAAGGGAACTTTCATACCGGTCTGTGATGATAGCGGTGCGTGGGAGTCGGTTCAGTGTATGTCCCATATTGGTAAGTAATAAATAACATCACGACTATAATCACCAAGTCACGGCCAGCTAGCATCCTTTCCAGATCCTTGAATATGCCTAAAGGGGATAGCGGCACGTCCAAACATTTGGCACATGCCTTTTGCAGTAGTTAAATAAATAGCACTTCTAAGAATACCCACTAACTGTTTTCCCTCACGATGTTTTTCTAATTTAAATTTTTAGCTAATATTTCCAAAGAGGCGGTAGTAAAACACTAGGCCAAATCCTTTCGCAACATGTTTTTCTACTATGATGTGCTGATTTTATACGAAGTTGGAAAAGAACAAGAAAATGATAATGATTGTTAATATTTCCAGATGTTTGTTGGTGCGTTAGCGCTCGTGGCGAGCCCCTAAAGGGGTCCCTGGTCCGTGGCGCCAAGCCTTCCTGCAACTTCAGGCAGGCGAGGAAGTGGGTGCGCAGGGATCCCTTGGACGAACGCGCAAAGGCTGATGAAGGTACCGACCAACTGTTCTTTTAACAACGAAACATATTGTTGCCGCCATACCTCAATTTGGTCCCTTAGAGATCTTCCACACGCACGTTGTCAACAACATAGGCAACTGCAGCCGCCTAAAGAGTTCGGCTGCAGATTATCGTTGATCGTTTTTAAGAGTAGACCCCTTGTTTCCTATCATATCGACACTACTAAATAACTACCTCAAATCAAATAGTTAATTTTACTTCCAGTTTTAGAAGAACTGATCAGACAGATGACGGCGTACAGGATAGACGAATTCGAAAGCGACGATGACGAGGAGTTCGAACATTCGGAGCCCGAAGGTCGAGATCTTTCCAATGAGGCTCAAAACGACGCGGTTCTTGTCACGGAGATAGTCGAACCTAAATCCGCTGATACGGCGAAGCGATTCGAGTTACCGTTGGAATTCTATATGGACAAGATTGTGTTCAAAACGAAGTGTCAGTTGATGCAGGAAAATATTGAAAATGGTATGTAATATTGGAAAAAAAATGAATATTGAATTATATTTTACACACAGATAAATTACAAATTTAACAAGAAAAAGGAAGATACATAAAAACACAGACTACCTACTGTGCGGGTCAAACAGGCCCGATCACAGCTTTATGCTGCTCCATAAACCACGACGCAGTTTTTTTTTAATTTTTCATTTACCTATGAACTATCTTTACCTAACGAACTATTGACTAAGGAGTTCCGTTAAACAGCTCCAGAGAATAGGTACCTACATGAGAAAACCATTAAAATATGGCGCTAAAAATATATACAAAAAAAACCGTTCTTGGAACAAAGCAACTCACTCACGTTTAGCTAGATCTAAATTTATTACCATTTTTTTTTAATGTCATCTTACAGGATCAGATGGCCACCGACCGCGGTGCTTAGCCGATGGATCCTTCTCGCCGCGCCAATGCTCGCGTGGACGATGCTGGTGCGTCGATGCGGCTGGACAGCGGCGACAGCATGTGCCGCCAGTGCTTGACACACCGGGCCCTGATCCTTGCGGTGAGTAGACACTATAAAAAAAGATGCAACTTCCACGACGGTCTTTAAGATGAGATTGCGTAAGTGGCTCCTCGAGAACACATTCTATTCAATAAATGAGTATTTACATAATAATTTTCATAATTAAGTAATTGGCAATTCTAAATACTATTTAGAATTGCCAATTACTTAATTATGAAAATTATTATAATCAATGTGATATATTGTAATGAATTTGTTTTTATTATTAAGCATTATTGCATTTTTATTGTAATATACTGTACCTAACTGACCTGTAACTTGATGTTATGAATAAATTATTTGTATTTGTATTTGTATTTGAAGTCTAGGTCACGGTCATCTAGGTCATCTATTGGGACATTTTGATCATAATTTCATGTTGCTGCTAATTTCTTGTTGAATTCATTGAATCTAAACTAGGCAACAGTGTGAAATATTTATAAAAATGTAGAAATTAGGTCACGAATGTAATCTCCGATATAGTAGATATCCTCTCAGATCTTCATGCGCAGAAGATATCTATGGGAGCTTAGGAAAGGCTACTTCAAACTGTTTGGCAACCTGTCACATATGAAATGCTAACTAATGTAAAATGTGGGCATGTTTTAATTTAATTTATTAACTCTATAAAAAAATGCCTTATTGAAAATGAAAAAAAATGATGATCGACATGATCCATTATTGTTAAATTCACAGAACAAACACGAATCGAATCGGCGATCCTAGAGCTAGAAATGGTCGGAGTTGATAGTGAATCAGCGGAACGAGCGCGCGAAGGTTTAGCCTCGCGATTGGCTGCTCTCGGTGCGAGGGTACCTGTGGCAGCTGCAAGAGATAATGGTGGTGTTAAGTTGAGGGCCGCATTGGCCGGGCCGGGAGCTGTGGACGTGGTATACCATATTGAAAACTTGGTAAGTTAGATAGAAAATACTTTGTTGCACATTTTAAACAGAACAAAAAAAACCGGCCTAGTGCGAGTTGGATTCGCGCACGAAAGGTTCCGTACATTATCTGTAAAAAACGGGCAGACGGACAGATGGACAGCGAAGTCTTAGTAATAGGGTCCCGTTTTTACCCTTTGGGTACGGAACCCTAAAAATTATAACTACATACTAGTTTCCGCCGGCGGCTTCGCTCGCGTTATACCAATTTGTTATTTCATTGTATGTATTAAAAGTTTCATCCAAATCCGCAGGCTTATTCCGTAAAAATCGATCTTCATCCGCTGATTTTCATAGCCATAGAGACCTATATAGAGAACTATTGACATTGGTATTCATTACATACGATCGATGTTTCATTGCTCTGGCAATGAAAATCAGCGGGGGAGAAACGATTTTTACGGAATAACCCTGCTGTTTGGGCGTCATTGAGTCACAAACATCCAAACATACAAATATCCTCAAAAACTTTCGCATTTTTAATATTGATGTGTAGTGTAGTTTAATAGTGATGAACTGATGTTGAATATAATATATTTTCAGGTAAAACAAGATAAACTAGCTGGTGGCAAGTCAGGGGATTCCGGTTTCTTAGGAGCCGATGTGATCCGCAGCGAATACAGGCTGGCGCCACCTCCTGCGCCTGCGCTGCACCAGAGGGAGATCCTCACTGAATCTACGGTGAGTTGTCGTTGAGTTGTGAATCGAGTCAAAACGAGTCAACGACGGCCGGCGGCGTAGGTATTGCATACTGTCACGTAAATAAAAAATAAATAGGATCACGACTGTAATCCCCAAGTACTGTAGACATCCTCTCAGATCTCTAGACGCTTAGATCCTTTGAAGATGTCTAGTGGGGGTAGTCAGAAGCTCGTCCAAACATTATATTTGGCACATGCCCACATTTTGCAGTAGTTAGCATTCCATACGTGACAGGTTGCAAGCCCATCGCCACTTATAAGAATACTAACTGGTTTCCTCACAATGTTTTCCTTCACCGTTTTAATGTATAGAATTCCTGTCACGTATAGAATGCTAAATACTGCACAATCAATGTGGGCATGTGCCATATGTTTGGACATTCCTACCTCTAACCCCTTTTAGATATCTTCAGGGGTCAGAGCGCCTGGAGATCAGAGAGGAGAGGCCTACCGTACTTAGTTACAGTCGTGACCCTGATCCTATTTCTTTTTTTTTAAAGGTGTCAGCGGCAACCTCCTACCATACTGCATTAATAGTCCTAGCAGCTACATCAGCGTTTATCATCAGCGTGCTTTGTGTCCTCGTGATGCTGTACCGGGCGAGGCTTCAACGCGAGCCTCAGAAGGCTGAAAGATTTCTTCCTCCAGCGCCACCAGTCTACGTACTCTCCGCTGATGAGAAGGCGGAACTTGCAAGAGTACTACACGCACCACCGCCGCCAGTACTTCCAAGTAACGAAGGAGACAACACCAGAGTCTGAATGATTCCACTATGTGACTACAACAGTTGTTTCGCGGTCAAATCTATAAAAAAAGTATTGTTAGAATAAACTTTACGTATAACATACCTTATTTCAGACTGTTTTTAACTGAAAGGTATTAATTATCCATACAAATATTTCTTTAGCTTTATTTGACTTAGAGACTAGAGTGGCAGGTGACAGACTAAATTGTCACTAGTAACGAAGAAGACACGATTTTTTAAATTATATTATATTCTTATTACATCCAACAATCACATACACAGTCCTAACTAGGACTCTCTGTATCGAGGGTATGAAACTACGAGAACCAACCCACAATATCCAAAGACAGATTCGGCTTCTAAATCCTAAAATAGGTATTATGAATTTTAGTAAGAATTATAGTTCTCAAAGTGACCGCCAGAGGCGATTATCGTTACTAACTGCATACAAAAATACGTGTCTCATTCACTGTGACAGGTGACAATCAACACTGTCACCTTCCGCTCGAGGACGAATCAAGAGACTAAATAATGGACCTAATCTGTCACCTGCGTTACCCTTTGAATGTTGTGTGTACTTACAGGTATTAAAACAAATATAGGGTCCAAGGTATTATTGAGTAGAGAAACAGTAGGTATTTCTTTTTGCGAGTCTCTATCTATTTAGCAAGTTACTATCTAGCTTTGTCTTGATCTGTATAAACAGAACTTAAATTTAGGCACTATTTAAACTTACTACAACAATGCTACTGGGGGTGGGTGATTACTTATGGCAGAGACACACTTACGTGTCGTGTCGTGGCGCGACACGCCACTAGCTAATCGCTTTCATACATTTAGTATGGTTAGAGACACATTTGGGTGTCGTGTCGTGTCGCAAACGCTGTCTTGCGATTGGCTAGTGGCGCGACACGCCGCGCCACGACACGTAAGTGTGCCGGCGCCATTACAGTTACTTTCCATAGACAACTGACAACTGAATTACGAATGTCAGTTGTACAATAATCAAACAAATTGGACAAATTGTTGGCATGTGTATAATCTAATATAATATTTGGACGTGTCTGACTATCCTCTTTAATCATCTGGAATCTGAGCGCTTGGAGCTCTGAGCAGATATCTAGGTACTTGGGGTTTATAGTCGTATTTTTTTTATTTAATTACCTACTATGTAATCTACCATTGGAATTTCCTAAAAAGTAATTTATGAGGGTAGATACGTTGACATCTCAAGCGCAAGACACCCCCCGAGCATTGGTATTAGATATTTGGCTATTTGTGAATATTTTTACTGATAATTTTGAATCGAAATGTCATCGGTAACCAAATTAATTCTAAGTAATGTTCTTCCATCTTATAATGTAAATAAGGGAGGATGAATTTGAATAACTAGTTTTTAGGTAAGTATTATGAAAAGAGGCGACATCAAAACTAAATATATACCACCTTTCACAACATTCTAAAATACATTTGCACAAGCATGAAGACCCGAGAAAAGTTTTTTTTACCGAAATAGGTACCTAAGAATAGACAATTTTTTTTTTGTTTTAAATTCAACGATTTTCTACCTTTTTGAGCATGGAAATCGCAAGAATAAACGAAAAAAACGTCTGTGGCGCTATATTCTACGTGCAAATATAAGCCTTATCTATTCTTTCGTAGACAAATCAATTTCTCGAGTAAACATGCTAGGCCTACTGGTTTTAGAAAGTCGTTCTTATTAGCTACTAGCGACCCGCCCCGGCTTCGCACGGGTAGCATGTTATTATACATATAAACCTTCCTCCTGAATCACTCTATCTATTAAAAAAACCGCATCAAAATCCGTTGCGTAGTTTTAAAGATATAAGCAAACATACATACAGACATACAGACGCGGGAAGCGGAAAGCTACTTTGCTTTATACTATGTAGTGATGGAGGTTTAAGATGCAAGTTGTTATTGTTTTATTTTTTGTTTAATTCTAATTTACTTTGAGTAAAGCGTAAAGTGGTGCGCTATTTAGTTTTTTTCGTGGAGTCTCGTTTGTTCGTTAGCAAAAAAAATTGATGAAAAAGATTGAACCATCGGCTGACTCAGCGTAGAACTAATCTAGTCTTTTTATTTTGCATTAGGAAGCTGTTGCACTAAGCATTCCATTCATACATCATCTATTTTATATATTGTTTTTATTTTACCTAATATTTGTAAATAGGTACTCTAGGTACACTACGTACATTGTATAATGTCTTCTATTTAAGCGCAATTTATTATCTAGCTAGATCACCTATAATTAGGATTTTTTTATCTAAAATATTCTTAGAATTTATTGATACTTAATGAATTTATTCGCATACTTGCATACCTAACTATATATTATTTTACTACAAAGAAATAAATTTTCAAATATGAATTGATAATTTTATTTAGTCTTTCATTCTTAGTCCTTTTTAAATCTTTGTTATCATACTAGTCGACCAACAGGTTTCATCTAAAGACGGCATTAGGTAGGTATACCTAACGACACCAGTGCAGTGGCCTGAGCACAGTGAGCACGAACCACTATTGTATCATCCAAATGTCAACACTGACACTTGGATGATACAATAGTGGTTCGTGGTTGTAAAGTAAAATAAACAGAAACTAAAATAAATTACGAAAATAACAGTGTGCCTACCTACCTAGCAACCTACGTATAGGTATACAATACATACAGCATACAGTTCGAGGCTCTGCATACACAGAGTTGTTAGTTGTTTGTTGTAAGTTGTAAGGTAGGTATGACTTGCTTCAAAAGTGATAAACTTTACTTCTCGAATAGTTGTAATTATGAAAGACGTGAGCTATTACATGTAGTACCTACCTATCTAAGTACATAAGTCGAAGCAGATACTAGTGGCGAAGAAAGTAAAGCCGGACTCTCGATTACCTACATCAGTGTAGACAATGTGGTCAATGTAAACATTTGGTAGAATGGCGCCTGGTGTACCGCAGGGTATAATTCTTGAACCACTTTTGTTTGAATGCATTCATGACAAGAACTAAATTGGTACATATTCAATCTGTGGAGGTAAAATGCTGCATGTGGTGCATCTAAGGAATGATGATTGGTGAAGGAAAACCATCAGGCATCTCTTAGTACTTCAATTTCATCAATATTCATATATTGGAGACTATCCTCGACAGTCTCCAACGACCAAAGAAGTTTGTCCTTTTTATTTAAATAATAGATGAGCAGGACAGCTAAATATGATGATGCAAATAATAGTCAGGGCACGGAACGTAGTGCTGTCAAAGTATTTTTGATTGTGGCAAGTTTTACTTTAAACGTCAAATAATTTAGTAATTTCCGAAAACGTTTCAGTCCTATCACCTTTTTATTAGACGCGTTTAATTTAATGTATCATTTAATTTAAGTTAGTATTTATAAATAAACTATAAATATTAATTTAAATTACACAATATGATCGAAAATAATATATTTTGTGAATTGATAATAATAAATATTTATAGTGACCTTCGCGTTTCTGTCACGTCGTCGATGACATTTCTTTCAGTTGGTTGACAAGTCGTAGAGGCCGGCCCTTCGCTAGGGAGAAATTTATTTCGGAATGTATCAGGGAGGTGAACTTACTTGCTGCGCGGTTTGCAATGTGAAAAGTACTCTGAGATGCGCGCAATGTACTAAAGTGTATTATTGTAGTACAGTGCATCAACGACTTGACTGGAAAAGGCACAAAAGTGAATGCGCAATCAGGCCACTGAAGGAATCGAAGATCAACAGCTCCGGTGATCATAGAACAGTTAGCCAAGAACGTATCGCAAAAGGTGAAGACAGAAAATCCGTTAGCGCAGACTTAAAAACCGGAAACGAGGCCAGTGAAAGTGCAATAAGATATACCAAAAAAACGGGTACTAAATCCAGAGAAAAAGTGAAAGAGGGTAGTGTGGATTGTGTTAGTAAACATAGCTCGGAAAACGACAAACAGACTGCACCCAATAAAGTAACTGGGATTGATAGTAGTGTTATATCTAGGGTAGTTTATACTAATAAAGACCTGACTGTAGAAAGTGCCATAACATATGAGGGTTCCTCAGAGCAGGAGATATTGAATGAGACTGCACAGCAGTTGAGTACAGTTGAATTCGGATCGGCAGGAGCATCAAATGTTTTAAAGGCTGTGAATAGGACTGGTGTAAAAATGCCGGTGTTACCTGTGTATGGTACAAATCCACCGTCCAGGATAAAGGAGTACCCTGAAGCTTCATTGACGGGTAGTGCGGCTCCCTTCAGCCACAGTCTAAACAGTTACTACATGGATCCGAGTGATCCATTGTATAAATTGTGCCAACAAGTAATTAATGATATGACACAGTACGGTGTTTGTGTATTAAACAATTTCTTAGGCAAGGAGAAAGGACAGTTAGTGTTAAATGAAGTTCTGCAAATGTATAGATCAGGTATATTCTCGGTAAGTCAAATTCAAATTCAAAAATCATTTATTTCAATAAAATCACAAGGATCACTTTGAAACGTCTTAGGAACTAGGTGAAGCTACGCCGATTCCACGCGACCAAGCCTAGAAGAATCAGGCAACAAACACGGCTTGGGGTCTACCTTTTTTTTTAATGATCCTTTTCTTAAAGCTATGTAGAGCTCCAGTGTGATGCCAATCGAACAAGGTGAAGGCTCAAACAAGAATTTACAAACACTATAAATAATACTATATCCAAAACTGTTTGGTTGTTTGGATGTGATTGAACCAAATAACATCCTCATTTATTAAATTTTGTAGAGTCTTAGATCTGACTAATTATAATTATTTTAAATCCCATAATTGAGTCAAAAAAGTTACCTGGTAGTGTGAACCTTATTTCTAATGGATGTAAAAAGGTCTTAGTTGTGCTGATATGATTAAAGAAAGAAATAAAACATTATTAATTGTAGCTAGTTCATAGATAAAAAGTCGCAAAGTACATAATGAATAAGTTCTATGAGTCAATCCAAGCATTATTGCATTTATTTATTATTAAAGTAACTTAAAAACAAATAGAGATACTCATACATTCAAACCAGTGAGGTTAATAACTGTTGCAAATGGGTTTTTAAACCATGTAGATAATGCAAATTATTTATTTAATGCAAGCCATATTGTCCTTATAATGTTCCTTGACACTTTGAAGGATATGGGTTTGAATTCTGAAAAAGAATTAATCAATTTTCTTGTTAAAAAAATAAATAAAATATGTACAATAAATATATATATACTTATATAAAATAGACAACAGGAAAACCAGTTACTATTCTTGTAAGCGGTGATGGGTTTGCAACCCGACACAAGAAACTGGTGCAAAATTTGGACATGTGCCAAATACATTAATGTTTATAAGTTTGAGCCTCTGGCCATCTTATTATAATTTATATACCTACCATTTCACTTTCAAAACTTTCGTGAGTTGTACTACACATTATTACAACAACGGGAAATTACTCACGTAAATGATAAATTGTCAATGAGGACACCGACAATGTTTCGATTCATCTAGAGAATCTTCTTCAGGGTGAGTGGACCATAACGCCTCATTGACAATTTATCATTTACGTGAGTAATTTCCCGTTGTTGTAATAATGTATATACCTACCTATTATAATTGCGAAAGTCGGTATATTGGGTTTTATTCATGGCTGAACCAATTTAAATAAAACCTGAACGTGACTTGGATTAGTATAAGGTTGCATTATGAAACAAAACAATAATATATTATTTAAGTATTTGTTTTCCATAGAAAGTTTGTAATTCAATATTTATTTAGCAGAAAATTCAATTAAAGAATTAGACAAGATAAAGGATTTTTCGGAGCATAATGATAATAATAATAAAGTCTAGAGATAGAGTATATGATAAAAAATACGGCCCCTCACTATCATACGTATCGTGGGTACCTAAATTATGGTCTAATAAATTGTTCTCTTGCACAGAAAGGGCAGCTAGTATCAAATCCATCGAGAACAGAGGCGCAGACGATACGAAGCGACCTCATAACATGGATAGATGGCAAGGAAGAACACTGTTACTACATCAAGCAGTTAATAAGCCAAGTGAGTACCTATACACCATACTCGGTACTTTATGTAAATGTACCTACTACTTCAAACCAGGGACTGAAAGCGGTAGAGGTTAACGGTATTGGTACCGCAAAAATATAACGGTACCGTTATTCGATAGCGGTTGGGCCATACCGAAATTATACCGGTATGGAATAACGGTATCGAAAAAATCTTGAGTGTCGTTCGTCGGCTATGAGAGAAGGGAGGAGGGGGGGGGAGGGCGCGTGAGGGGCAAAACTCAGAGCGAGTTCGTTTGTTGTGAACGCACACACACGTCTTTGTCAATCGAGCGACACACAGGTTAATAAAACTTTGTTTGTTCTGTTCTGTTGCGCACGCGTTCACGCACAGTAGGTAGGTACCTACCTACCTTTAACTATAGATTTTGACACGGGTCTTTATCACGTAATTAAGTACCTACCTTTAATTTATTTTCCCGACTATGACGTCTGCTCGCGACCATGGCTATTGTAATTATTTGTAGGTAAGTAACATAATCGAAATGTCGGGAAAATAAATTACCGGCAGGTAGGTATTTACCTAATAAATACACATAACTTCTCTTTTATTTCTTTATGATAAAATTTAAATTAAAGTAGGTGGCGATTCTATTGTGCCCATAAAAAAATTTCGGAATCCTAAAACACCATCGCTCTTATTCCTTTACGTTAAAGTCTAAATTTGCGTAACCTCAGGATGACAGTTTTAAAACGTAGGCTAGTTTTAAGTAATTTAACTATTTTTTTACGTAAATCTAGTCAATAAAAGTAAAGTGAAATTTTGATTTTCTTATTTATTTCGTTCATCAGAAATAAACGAAAAAAAATAATTCCAAATTTAAAATTTTGAGATTACTCAAATTTAGACTTTATTGTAAAGGAATAAGAGCGAAATTGTTTTAATTGTTTATTTTTTTGGAAATTCTAATTGTAGAACGTTGCCAACAGAACAATTAATTACTGATTAGCGTATTAGATTATGACCTGTATTTAAATATAGGACAATTTTTATCTATACCCGGTCATAGTCTATCTATAAACCAAATTTCAACCAAATCTGTCTGTTTAGTAGTTGAAGTAGTTGTAGGATGGATGTTTGTTACTGTGCAGTCGGCGGATCTAGGCACTGGTGATGTTAGCCGTTTGGATGCGCGGCAGACAATTTTCGACTTTATACAGTGACATAATAACCATTTGTGCGTTTCTACGGCTAACTTCACGAGTGCCTAGATCCGCCGACTGCACAGTAACAAACATCCATCCATCTACACAAACTTTCGCATTTATAATATTAGTAGGAAATATAAAATAAGTAATAAAGATAACATTAATACATGTTTAAAATTTGCATAGTTTTTTTATTTTTAATCAATTTTGTTGTACATCTAGTGTTTAAAAGGTGGATAAGTTACTTGGATTTCTTCGCCCATTTTATGTTGCCCTTTTACTGCGTCAACAATCTTTAAGATATGCCTATACGCCATGTTTCGCATACATGGACGTACAAATTGTAGCTCATCCAAGAGCATGTGACAGAAATGATAACTTCCCTTATCAATTTTATTTTCTCTGACACAATCATCGCATTCGAAAACACATTCAGTTCCTGGTTTCTCTTTTTCTTTTTTCGGCGACGGCATACAGTTCTTCAAATGTAAATCAGATTCATATACAGGGGACACTGGGGCTGATGGCGATCCTTCATCAGATGAATTAGAAACTCGTCTATGATCTGCTTTTTTGCGTTTGCTAACTGTCGGCAAAATACTCTGCGACATTCCAACATCCAAGCCGCAAAAAACATCTGATGACAGACGTCTTTTTCTACCTAAAAAAAGGTTATACACATTGAGAAGAAATAAATAAAACCCACATACCATTTCCCACAAATTAATACAGTTTTCTGCCCGTCCATATATTTATTTATACTTATTTTGATGGAGTTAGTCATCTGTGGCAGTTATTATAATAACAAATAGATTTATGTTAAACTAATAAATAAATAAATAAATAGATATATATTGTTGGACATTTTACACATCGCCATCTAGCCCTAAACTAAGCAAAGCTTGTACTATGGGAACTAGTTAACTGATAGAATACTTAGGTAAATAATTTTATACTTAAGTAGGTACATAAATAATTATGATAGATATAGTTAGGTACTAACACCCAGACACAGAACAAATATCTATGTTCATCACACAAATATTTGCCCCGGGTTGGGATTGAACGCACAACCTACAGCGCTGAAGAAATTTTAAGTTTCGGTTTAGGCTGTGTGTTGATAGATCAGTCAGTCAGTAGGTAAAGCAAAATTTTTATATATGTAGATAGGTAAGTAAATACGATATAAACTTCGAAAAGTGAGGCATCTATTCCCAGTCTTACCCTTCACTACACACGCACAACAGTGAGGCATCTATTCCTAGTCTTACCCTTCACTACGCAACAGTGCATAGGTGGGTGGGTCAAACAAATATCTACCTATTATAAATTTTTAATTATAGGTAGGTATTAGGTAACCTATACTTACCTACCACATACCACATAATATTTATACTTTAATAGTAAGTAAAGTACATAGGTACTACCTACTCTATACGGCTTTCAATGCAGTTTAGGTGAAATAGGTAGGTAGGTATTCTCTAAAATTTATGAGAATTCCAATTTATATGTCCCACCTAAACTTCATTGAAAGCCATAACATGATAAACATAGTTTTTACGAAATAAGCCGGCTGACCCGGGTTGGTGGATCTTGGCATCTGTGAAGTGAGCTGTTTGGTTGCGCGGCAGACAATTTTCGACCTTATCATGGTTTTGTGTCACTGACACAAAACCATTTCTGCGTACACACAGCTAACTACACGAATGCCTAGACCCGCTGGCAGAACTGTAGGTAGGTACCTACCTACCTAGGTGGGTAGGTACCGAGGTAGGCAGGTACCTACATTCAATAGGTACAAAACATAGTGAGGCAGGTAAGGTCAGTAGGTACCTACCTACCTACGTGCCGTGTCACAGCAAGAATGGTTATGTGTCACTGGATAAGGTCAAAAATTGTCTGCCGCGCAACCAAACAGCTATCTTTACGTAGGTAGGTAGATACTTACCTAACTAAACTAAGATCCGCCGACAATACCTACTAGGTAGAGGTAGATACAGTACCTACTACGTAGGTAGGGAACAGACCTATCATCTAAGTAATGAAATTTTGAGTTCGATTTTGAATTTGCAGTTCGTTAAAGGTATAGTTCGTATGTCGCATCACACACAACTGAAACTGACACAACACAACAAAACAAACGTAGTAAGTCGTTTGATGCACCGACCGCCGCCGCCGCCGCTCCCCGCCGCGCGGGGGAGTGAGAAAACCTATAATATTTGGGTAGAAATTGCGGTATCGTTATTCAACCTTTAGTATACCACTATGAATTTCGGTAGAAGCTTTTCGGTACCGTTATATTTTTAGGTATTGAAATATATGGAATACCGGAATTTATCGGTATGACGTCATATCGATAAATAGAGGTATCTTAATTTTTCGGTTATTCGGTCCCTGCTTCAAACCACAGCTTCACTAACCTATTTGTTATTCCAGGGTATAATATTCCAAGTTACATTGAAATCCATTTGGTTGTTTGTGTGTGATTGAGGCACAATCATCCAAACATCCTTACAAACTTTCAGATTTATAATATTTGTTGTATTATAAAGTTTTGTAAGTTTGGATGCAGGAGGTTAATATTATATATAATATAACTACTGATCCAATTCAGTTTTTTTTTCACTTAATTAATAAGTAACACCCTGAGTGCAATAGGCCATTTTTATTC
The DNA here is from genome assembly GCA_912999785.1 of Hydriomena furcata. NCBI lineage: Eukaryota > Metazoa > Arthropoda > Insecta > Lepidoptera > Geometridae > Hydriomena > Hydriomena furcata. The sequence goes on from OU538839.1 coordinate 9,892,201, forward strand.
TGACAAATTTGATGCAGTTACCAGTTACCTTAATAATGTTAACAGCTGGCTTATTTCGTAAAAATCTATGATTATCATATTTTGGCTTTTGTTACATAATACTAATTCTAGGTGATTCCCACGTACTTCTTATACCTTCAATATGTTATTCTCGAGTAATATTGTATCTTAAGGACCTTTGTATTATTTATAAGTATTTAACTTTCAAAACCCTTAAAAATGCTTTTAGTTCACATGACCATTTTTTGTTTAAATAAGTGGTTTGTAGTTCTGTGAACAATTTATAATCTTATGGACCTTTTTGGTACTTGACTTAACCTGCAAACCATTACGTTATACAATTTATTAATCTTAAGGACCTTTTTGGTACTTGACTTAACCTGCAAACCATTACGTGATTCTCAAGTAGTATTGTATCTTAAGGACCTTTGTATTCTTTATAGGTACTTAACTTTCAAAACTGTTTAAGTTCTTACAATACTTTTGTTTAAATAAATTATTAGGATAAGTGGCTCAGTTGTCTACAACTGATAGTTTATGGATACTTTACATTCCCGACCATGTAAATCCCCAACATATGTCTAAATATTCCCACACCTTTCTTAGTATAAATAAGTGGCATTAGAATAAGCAAGTCACTTCACTTCCAACATCCAAATTCGACACATCTCATTGTACTAAGTTCGTAATACTAAGTTCTAAATCTAGTAAAAGTGTAAATACTAAGTTCTAAATCTAATAAAGTATTTTAAAAGTAAATTGTGCTAATTACTACATAACATTTTGGCGCAGCCGGTAGGAATGCAAAAATCGCGAATAAAAGTCGGAGATAACGTTTCTACGGTTTAATTAAACAAAAGACTAACAGTGAAACGGTGCCTACAGGGTTTTAATCTTCTCCGCCGAACCAACGATGTGCATCCGCAAAACATTTATTGTGTTACTGTGGTAAGTGGCTCATTCTTATATGCTCCTTTGTTCTATTTCCTAATCCTACAACATTCATCTCGATTCCTTTAATTATTCGATCATCGATTCATTATGTCCATCGACTCTAAAACAACTGAAGCGGAATCCGCTACAATGGATATAGACTTCAGAATGCTTTTGCAACTTATTCCTGAATTCGACACCCACAAACCTACTCAAGAAGTTTATCGATTCATTAGATCGTGTGACTCAGCTTTTGAATTAGCATCAAAATCTCAAATTAAGATACTTTTAACATACGCATTAAACAAAATCACGGGACCAGGGTCGTCAGACGTCCACACGAAGCGGTTTCAGACATGGCCCGATTTAAAATGTTTTTTAATTCAAAAGTACTCGCATACAAAGACGCTGGGACACTTACAACTAGAGTTACAATCTCTTTTTCAAAAACCCAGTGAATCCATCACCGATTATTTTCATAGGGTCGATATGTGTAGGAGCAAACTCGTTGAAAAATTATCCACTGAAACGAAAGACAATACATTGGAAGGCCGCGTGGCCACCACCGAAGAAATGGCACTAAACGTCTTTATTAACGGGTTAAACTCAGATATAGGTATAATGCTTAGGGTTCACACTATATCTAACCTCACCGACGCAGGAAACTTGGCTATTCAAGAAGAAAAAATTAGAAACATGAACAACGCTAGACAAATTCTATATAAGAAAAGCGTCCCAAACCCAACAAACAACTTCCGCACAGATAATAGCATGCGTACGAACGAAATTAGACAGACACAAAACAGGAATAGCATCCCACAGCAATCACAGAGCCATACTAAAGTTTGCAACTATTGCAAATATCCGGGACACTTAATCTCGGAGTGCCGTAAACGCGCTTATAACAACAACCTAAGACAAAATCTTAACTCTGTTCAACAAACGTCTCAACAACGGCCTGCGGCCCCTGCTAGAGTAAATAATTTAAACTCTCAAGCGGCCGGAGAGATGGGCACTACTCCGGAAACCGCTTCGACTTGCTACTCCAATGCCCGGACACTGATGTCAAGCCCCAATTCGAACCAGAACATGGATATCGAGGCGGAGGCACTCCAACTAGGATGGTAAAACCTAAACCAACCCTAGATAGTAATCTTAGGAATCATGGGTTGCCTCATTCAGTCCATCGGGGACAGGCACCCGTGCTTCAGCTCAACAAGAATCGCATAATGGCACCACAAAAAAGACCAGTCTATCGGAGACAATTTTGTGATGCCAGCACTCAAACTGAAATCCTAAATCTGACTCAATCAAATACTAACTCCCAAATCAATACTAGTCCAAATTCTATTTCTACCAAATCTGATGCAAAATCCAAATCAAACTCTGAATCAAAATCGACTCAATCAAATACTAACTCCCAAATCAATACTAATTCCAATTCTATTTCTACCAAATCTGATGCAAAATCCAAATCAAACTCTGAATCAAAATCGACTCAATCAAATACTAACTCCCAAATCAATACTAATTCAAATTCCATTTCTACCAAATCTAAATCAAACTCTAAATCAAAACCTAAATCAAAATCGAAATCAAACCCTCAATCAAAATATACCAAACCCGCTGTACCTATTACTATTTCCTCACTTAACGTACCTCCAGAAAATCTTCTACATTGCCAATTCCATATCGAAGGAAACCCAGTCACGCTACTCGTTGATACAGGAGCCTCTATTTCGGTCATAAATAAAGCGAAAATAGGAATGGCACCTCTAGATGTTTCGAACATCGTATCAATCGTAGGTATCTCGGGTAACCAATCCTCAATTCAAAGTTTTGGAACGGCTCAAATATCACTAGACAATTTTCCTAAATTCAAATTCCATGTAGCTAACCTCAACATTCAAGTCGACGGTATCATAGGTAACGATTTCATGTCAAAATTCAACGTTAACATCTATGTCCAATCAAAATCCATGAGAATCCATGATCGCTCTTACAAACTCTTCTATGTCGGCGAAAAAGGATTAGCCAATAATAAAAACGAACAGTTCGTGGGTCAACGCTCAGAAACCGTTATCACATGTTTTACTAATGATATTCAAGACGGATACGCTGTAATCAACAAACAACAAATTCAAAGCGATATCTCCATTCCTAACGCGTTAGTCGCAGTCAAAAACCACAAATTCTTAATCACTTGCGTAAATTCTAGTAACGAAGACAAAATTATTTCTATTCCCATAGTTCAAGCGACTCCATTATTATCAAACGACGATAAGTCATTAAACAATCTCAAATTCCCAGTAAATCTATCAAAAACGATTAACAGTAACGGCACTAGTAACAGACTTATACGGCAAGACCATTTGAACGCCGAAGAGAAAGACTCTCTCGACAAAATCATCTACGAATTTTCAGATATATTTTATTATGAAGGCGAAACTTTGACATTCACAAACCACACTAAACATTCGATCCCTACAACTTCAGAGATACCGATTCATACGAAAACCTACAGGTTCCCTTTCGTTCATCAACAAGAAGTCAAAACTCAAGTTCAGAAAATGCTAGATCAAAACATAATTCGACCTAGCACCTCCCCTTGGAGTAGTCCTATCTGGGTAGTACCAAAGAAATTGGATGCCTCAGAGAAACAAAAGTGGCGTGTAGTTATCGACTATCGTAAACTCAACGACATAACAGTAGGAGACAGCTATCCCTTACCCAATATTTCCGATATTTTAGATAAACTAGGTCACTCAATCTATTTCACGACAATAGATCTAGCCTCAGGATTCCACCAAATAGAGATGGACCCTAAAGATGTCCCTAAAACAGCTTTCAATACACCTTACGGTCATTACGAGTACCTTAGAATGCCTTTTGGCCTTAAAAACGGACCAGCCACGTTCCAACGTGCCATGGACAGTGTCCTCCATGGATTGCAAGGTGAACGCTGTTTCGTCTACCTTGACGACATCGTTGTTTTCGCATCTAGTCTTCAAGAACATGAACAAAAACTCACTGAAGTCTTTAATCGCCTTAGAGAACATGGTTTAAAAATCCAGCCAGATAAATGCGAATTCATGAGAAAAGAAGTAGCTTACCTAGGTCACATAATCTCTAACGAAGGTGTAAAACCGAATCCTGACAAGGTAAAAGCTGTTAAGGAATTTCCAGTCCCAAAATCCTGTAAAGACATAAAATCATTCCTAGGACTTGCTGGTTACTACCGCAGGTTCATTCCGAATTTTAGCAAACTCACGAAAGCTATGACAAGCCTTCTTAAAAAAGATGTCCCATTCGTTTGGAGTGAAGAACAACAACGCGCATTCGATAGTTGTAAGGACATCCTTACAACGACACCTATTTTACAATATCCCGATTTCAACAGAGAATTCAATTTAACGACTGATGCTTCAAAATACGCGATAGGTGCAATTCTTTCACAAGGAGAAGTCAGCAAAGACTTGCCAATTGCATATGCTTCACGTACACTAAATAAAGCCGAGTCTAATTATTCTACTATAGAACGCGAATTATTAGCCATAGTGTGGGCAGTAAAGCATTTTCGACCTTACCTTTTTGGTCGAAGGTTTAAGATACTCACGGACCATAAACCTCTAGTTTGGCTTATGAACATCAAAGACCCAGGTAGCCGCCTAGTTCGTTGGAGATTAAAACTCGAAGAGTACGACTACGAGATAGTATATAAATCGGGTAAAACCAACACTAATGCAGACGCTCTTTCCCGCCCTCCGGTTATGAACTCTAACATCATTGACTTAACAAACTCGACTCCAAATTCTCCATCAGAGGAGTATCTCCAACTCAATTATGAACATTATGCAGCCTTAGATATAAGAGAACGCAATTGTTTTGAATCCTCTAAAGTCAAGTTCTCACCTGACCGATTATTAGATCCCAGACATAAAAATGTCTTTATTCCCACATCTTGCAAACTCTCAGATCAAAACGAAATATTCAACGAAGCTTTAAGCTTGTGCTCCGGTGTAGAGCACTATGTAGCAAAAATCAAAAACCTTTATGGCACGGATATCCTAATTTCAAATGAAAAACAAAATCTTATATTTTGCTGTACTAGGCCAAATCACTTCGACCCATGGGATGCTGAAAGCTATTTCAAAGCTCTGCTTTCCTGTCTTCAACAACATACTATCTCCCAACTTTTTGTCCCAGATCTTAAAAATGACCACACCTGTAAACTAGTCAATAATGAACAAATTCATATCTCAACATACTTGGCTGAAAACTATGATTGCGAAATCACAATTTGCGAAAATAAAGTTAAGTATCCAAAGTCAGAAGATATCCCTGATATCCTGAAAACCTATCACGATGAACCTCTATCAGGACATCGTGGTGTAGTCGAAACTACCAGGAAAATTAGAAACGAATTCTTTTGGAAAGGGATGACCAATGACATAAAAACTTACGTCGAATCTTGCGTTATCTGCCAACGTAATAAAATACAAAGAAAATCTTTTCAAGCTCCCATGGTCATAACCTCCCAATCAACCGAATCTTTCGAACGCGTTTCAATGGACTTAGTCTCTTACTCGGACATCAGTGAAGGCAATAACAAATATGTTTTAACTCTCCAAGACGATCTTACGAGATATGTACAAGCATACCCGATCCCAGACAAAGAAGCGGTAACTGTAGCACGGCAATTGCTTAACTTTTGCCAACACTACGGAGTACCAAAGAGATTCCATTCAGATCAAGGCACCGAATTTACGAATAATGTAATAAAACAACTGATGAAATTCTTCGGCTCTAATCACACTTTCAATACAACTTACCATCCTCAAACTAACGGTGCCCTCGAACGATTTCACGCAACTCTACGAGATCACATTCGCATGTACCATAATCGACGGTTAAAGAATTGGGATCAAATCATTCCATTCGCAATCATGTGTCATAACACCTCGATTAATAGCTCCACGGGTTATACGCCGCATGAACTTCTTTTCGGATACAAACCGCGTCCATTCTATTCCATTAAGCCAATTTCTGATTACACTGCATGCGATTATTTAAAAGACCTTAATGAACGTCTAAACGCATCTCGTGAAACTGCACTCAAAAACATCGAAAACATGAAAGAAAAAGCAAAAGAGCGCTACGATAGCAAAATTAGAAATACTATCGAATATAAAATAGGTGATAAGGTAATGTTAAGGGTCCCTAACCCAAATAATTTAGATTCTAAGTGGGAAGGTCCGTGCGAAATAATACGTGTAGGCTTCAACGAAAACTATTTAATTAAGAAAGCAGGCAAAAATCAATTAGTGCATGCCAATCGCCTACGGCCTTATGTCCACTAAGTTAAGTATAGGTATATAATAAAATTAGGTTTAAATTTATATTAGAACTCTTCTATTTTCCTAACTCGTCAATTACTTCTATTCCAGCGTAACCACGAAAATCGTTGCTCAAATGATAATATCCGATTCCCTTACCTCACATGCTGGTATTTTTTATGACAAAGAAGGACAAATTTCAATATCTGATGGATCATGGAAGCTTATCGTCTATAAAGACATAAAACCACTATTCATATCTTTCGAATCCCTAACTCGCCTTTCCAACAACTTCCAAGCGACATCAGCTCAATATCAATTTCTTCCTAACGTTCAATCGACCAAATCTTACCTTAACGTAAATCTAAATAAAATCGAATCAAAACTAGCTGAACTCAACATGTACTTAGGAAAGAACTTTCGTGTTAAAAGAGAACTCTTAGACGACTTTGGTTCTGTTCTTAAGTGGCTTATAGGTACACCTGATGCAAAAGATGCAAAACGCTACGACGAATGCATCGATAAACTTGAACGAAATGAGTTGGATCTAAGCAATCTCATGCAAAAACAGTTGCAAATTACATCTTCTACTGTAAGAAATTTTAATGAAACAATCTTTAAAATTACCTTTGACGAACAAGTAATTAATGAAAACATTAATCGTCTCAACTCCTACCTCAACAAGACAGATACTCTTATCTTCGACATCAAAGTAAACGAAGATATCTCTACTATTTCTTTGCAAATCCTAGAGCTTGTTACAAGCCTAGAAAACGAAATTGACGATTGTCTAGCTAGTATTCTTTTTGCTAAATGTAATATAGTTCATCCTTCAATCATAAGCTCTAAAAAGTTGTTCAATGAGCTTCTTAAATCGAATAAAATTAGAACAAACAGAAGGCTAGTCACTTCGGTCACTACTAATAACTTACATACTTTACTAGATTCTTCCTTCTTGACAGCCTATGTTTATTCGAATCGATTAATCTATATTCTAGAATTTCCTCTCGTCATGAATGATCCTTTAATCTTGTATCATACCTATTCTATTCCAATACAACATCCTAACTCCTCATACTATTCCACAATCATTCCTGAGCATATATACCTGGCTACTAATCCAAGTGGGCAATATTATGTTTCGACGAGTTCACTAGACAACTGCATCACCTTCGCTATGAGAAACAGAGTCTGCAAAGATCTTGTGGTCTACGACTCAGCGGAGCGTCCCATCTGCGAGCTACAACTACTTCTTAGCAAGAAAACTACTATTCCTGAAACCTGCACGGCGACAACATTTCCTGCGGAAATCCAGACGTTTCAACCATTGCATCACAACAGATGGCTCTACATCTTGACCACCGAAACCAGCTGCGTTCTACACTGCGACAATGAAGTTTCAAATCATAAGCTTCAAGGATCAGGCATTGTAACACTATCACAAGGGTGTACGCTTCACACAGGCTACAGCACACTTTCGGCATATCAATCAATGGAAGAAAACGCGACGAGTCCCATTATAATTCCCGACATAAGGACGGATGATTGCTTTGAGATAACAAAGAACATTGAAGCACCACCACATCTTCTTCCCATCAAGATCAACGACATGCCCTTGGATTCGCTTAACAAAATCAAGACTCACCTCGATAAATACTCAGACGAATTGAAGAAGATCCAAGCTAATTCTAAGTCACAATCGTTCCTAGATAGAAACAACTCTACCTTCATGTGGTTCTATTTTACGATAGGCATCATACTCCCTTCTTATTTTCTTATCAAACTCTGCAAACGATGTCCAATCGGTTTCAATCAAACAAGACGATCATCGGACGGAAGAGGATACGTTCAAATATTCAACAACTGCTTCGACAACTCCCGAAGAGAGCGCAGCACACATATCGCCATCCCGCTTAGAAATATACATCAGACGTCTTCCCGCGTAACAGACGACGAAGAAATCAACACTGAAAACCCTCTAACATCACCTCATTCCCAAAGATTAGGCACTAACGCCCAATCTTTATTCTAAGAGGGGAGATGTTACATAATACTAATTCTAGGTGATTCCCACGTACTTCTTATACCTTCAATATGTTATTCTCGAGTAATATTGTATCTTAAGGACCTTTGTATTATTTATAAGTATTTAACTTTCAAAACCCTTAAAAATGCTTTTAGTTCACATGACCATTTTTTGTTTAAATAAGTGGTTTGTAGTTCTGTGAACAATTTATAATCTTATGGACCTTTTTGGTACTTGACTTAACCTGCAAACCATTACGTTATACAATTTATTAATCTTAAGGACCTTTTTGGTACTTGACTTAACCTGCAAACCATTACGTGATTCTCAAGTAGTATTGTATCTTAAGGACCTTTGTATTCTTTATAGGTACTTAACTTTCAAAACTGTTTAAGTTCTTACAATACTTTTGTTTAAATAAATTATTAGGATAAGTGGCTCAGTTGTCTACAACTGATAGTTTATGGATACTTTACATTCCCGACCATGTAAATCCCCAACATATGTCTAAATATTCCCACACCTTTCTTAGTATAAATAAGTGGCATTAGAATAAGCAAGTCACTTCACTTCCAACATCCAAATTCGACACATCTCATTGTACTAAGTTCGTAATACTAAGTTCTAAATCTAGTAAAAGTGTAAATACTAAGTTCTAAATCTAATAAAGTATTTTAAAAGTAAATTGTGCTAATTACTACATAACACTTTGAATGCAGCTTAAGATACATAGATTTTATGCTGTACCTATGTCTCTATTAAACGTACTAATAGATACCTTCCAAGTTCCATGGTTTTTTATACTGATCATCTTTCTGCCCTCATCCCACTTAAGAGGGGTCGGCACAACATTGTATTCTTCCATTTCCCTCTATCAGCCGTCATCTCATCACTCACTCCTTTCTTACTCATGCCATCTTTCATATTTTCTTTAATGATAGAGTAATGATAATGATAGCGTATCGAACATTGGCGTACATGACCAAGCTCACACCCTTCCTTGCGTAGTAAGGGCGCGGCGCCTCCGCCCTTCGTCAAATTATACTCACGACCATTAATTTAAACGGAGTAGGAGTCGTTTAGGAGGTGACGTAGAAAGTTAAAAAAATCGATCTAGTGCGAGTTGAACTCGCGTTGAGAGGGTTCCGTACGATGATAGACATAGATTTTCCTACATACGAGTTTTCCCTCGTATGTTTATGTCAAGAACTATTTTCAATATTTAATAAGAAAAAAATTGGAAATTCTCATTAGTAACTTAATTTTCATCTATTAAATAATTAAACTATTCATTTTAAAATATTAAAAAAAGTTTTTGAGATTTTTAACACTGTACAGTTTGCAAAACTTCCTATGTGGGTTTCATTTTTTCATTCGGACATGCGGTACCCTAAAAACTATCAAACAACCGTGTCTGTGTTTCAATGCTTACAATTGCGTAACCATTGTTTGTATCACGGGCCAGCTAGCTTCCCATTGTGAAAAACGTACAAAACAAATCGAGTGATTTCCCGTAACTTGATTTAAGTTTTTTTTTGTTGAATTATCAAGCAATTGTGTTATTGCAGTGGGGAATTACCTACTAGACTCGTCATAAAAAAATATCAACTGTTGATATCATACTTGTTTGTTTTTTCAAACAAACGTTGTTTGGACGTAAGTACATGTAAGTCACGAGATTATCGACCCCGCCGCATCGAATGCAATACTGCAATTTCCACTGAAAGTGCTTTTTTCTTTGGGATTATTGGAATTTTGGTAGTATAACGTGTGTTGGGTCAGCTTGTTTTTAAACTAGCTGCTCACCCCAGCTTCGCACTCGTGTACTAATGTCATTAGTTAAATGAAGATAATAGGCTAATTTTTGATACCAAGTTAGGTTACATTATTGCAATTTTGGAAAGGATCTCTAATTTTTCTTAAAATAAAATATAGCTTACTCGCTGATAACGTAGCTTTTGATAGGTGAAACAATATAATTTATTATTGGTCCAGTAATTTTTAGTTATTTGTTACAAACAGAAATACAATTATTACTTCGAAAGTAAGCTATCGTGATTAGTAGGCGTAACTATAGATTTTTACCCAGGCCTTGGTCGGGAAAATAAACTAAACGTAATGACGTGATAAAGAACCGTGCAAAAATCTATAATAGTATTGTATTCGTAGATTAGAAATATCTCGAAATTTGTGCACTTTCTGCACTAATATTTACACTAGTTTAGGTTACTAAGTTTAGTTTAGTTTAATATTTAGGCACTAGATTAAATTCTTATTAGTCCAGACAATACGCAAATTAAATAAAGCAAAAACAGAAATGGCGCGTTGCCAATCGTGTATTATTATCATTTATCACAGACTAGCTTTTACCCGTGATTTCGTACGCGTAGATTCGGGAAATCTATTTTTTCGACTTTATCGCAAAATATTGAAACTCCTAAAAAAAAAATAGGGAATCCTAAGATTTTAAAATGTCTCCATATGAAATTACATCACAATCGGCTCAGCGGTTTGGCATTGATAGCGTCACAGACAGAGTTACTTTCGCATTTTTAATATTAGTATAGATAATTTATCACAGATTAATGATAAACTGATAGTGACGCGGCGCCATTTATAAACCTTCCGACATTTTCGCGTATCTACTTCTAATCGTCTCCATCAGTGATTATTTCTTGGTCACCCTGCCATTGGTCAACGACACTATCATGGTGGTCCTAAGTGCCTCCAAGATGATCCATCGCCAATTGTATTTTTTGGAACGAAGTTCCTTATCGCGCGTTGTGAAAGGGGGCTAGACGGAAAAAAATCTTACGAAAAGTTGTCACGACACTTTTTTGCTATAGTATATCTATTAATATATATATCTATTAATTGTGTCGAGGTCGAGGTGGAAGTGGAGGTCGAGATGGAGGTGGAGGTCGAGGTCGAGATGGAGGTGGAGGTCGAGGTCGAGGTCGAGGTGGAGGTCGAGGTCGAGGTCGAGGTGGAAGTGGAGGTCGAGATGGAGGTGGAGGTCGAGGTCGAGGTCGAAGTCGAAGTCGAGGTCGAGGTTGAGGTCGAAGTCGAAGTCGAAGTCAAAGTTGATTCCCCTTCCCTTGTCCCACGTTATTTTGTGAGAACTTCGTTCCATCCGGGTGTCCCTTGACACCTCTCAAGTTTTTTTATTAATGTTGCGCGACAAATTGATCGTAAACCGCTGCAATAAATGCCGCTAAAGACTCCTAGCTCTATCAACTGGAGCTTTTTCTTAGCCTATACTTTCCCAATGCTGGAGAACTGCTATAGGCTAAAAAAATGCCAAAAAAAGACGTTTGTTGTATGGGAATAAAATAAATATTTAAGTGGGATATTTATTTTATTCTGTTTTTACTATTTGTAGTTATAGCGACAACAGAAATACATCATTCAACTGCCTAGCTATCACGATTCATGAGATACAGCCCTGTGACAAAAAGACGGACAGCGAAGTCTTGGTAATAAGGTTCCGTTTTTACCCTTTGGGTACGGAACCCTAAAAAAGAAAAGATTTAATATAATAAATATTAAATACAAATAAGATCAATACTGCAATCCCCAAGTACAGTACACTAGACATTCTCTCAGATCTCCAGGCGCTTCTGATCATTAAAAACATCTAATGAGGGTAGTCAGAAGCACACAACATTACATTTGGCACATGTCCACATTTCGTCTCTTATCTAACAACACCGCTCAAGTCATTTTTGCTTTTTTCACACGCAGTATGGCGGAATGACGATTTGAGCGTTGTTGGCGGGAAAACAGACTTAAGCGCTGTTACTATTATTTTAATACTGGCTTGTGATTAGTAGATATCCTTGAATCTGAACTGCAGTTTGACGCGTGAATTTAAAATCTATCCAATGGCATCAAAATGTATGTACCGCCTTAAATCGACTTGAGCGGTGTTAGATAAGAGACGATTTTGCAGAACTATAAGATGAACGTAAAATAAAGTGTATATTTTCAGGTTGACAACATAATACTGCGAGCGAACAAAATGCCAGATAACGGAAAGATGGGTCACTATAGCATCAATGGCAGGACGAAGGTAAATTAGTTAAAATACTTATTTCTAACTAAAGCCGTGTTAGCAGAATGGGATGAATCGCGCTGCGAATCCCGGCGTCGTGCATCAATGGATTTTTCTGTTCGAAGTTTATATGCGCATCAAAAACACGAGCTTACAACGGTGAAGGAAAACATCGTGAGGAAACCAGTTAGTGTTATTATAAGCGGCGATGGGCTTGCAACCTGTCACGTATGGAATGCTAACTTCTGCAAAATGTGGGCACGTGCCAAATATAATGTTTGGACGTGCCTCTGACTACCCCCACTAGACATCTTCAAAGGATCTAAGCGTCTGGAGATCTGATCACCTTCCCTCTTAAAGACAGAAAAAATTTAAATCAATGTAAACTTGTGCAAACTAATCTATATATATAAAAATCAATTGCTGTTCGTTAGTCTCGCTAAAACTCGAGAACGGCTGAACGGATTTATCTTATCTTGGTCTTGAAATGTTCGTGGGTGTCTAGGGAAGGTTTAAAAGGTTAGAAAAATTAGAATAATTGCCGGAAAAACACTAAAAACAGACGTTTTCTTTTTCGAATACAAAAGTTTTCTAACTAAAACGTAGAGTCAATTTGAGCTTTATTGCTATTGTATAAAGTTCACTGTTGTCTAAGCAATGTAGGTGTGTTTCTAAGAACGGGAACGGGAACTTCAAACAACATTTGTCAATTGCGGTACGAAGTTCGCCGGGTCAGCTTGTCTTCTCTATAATATAAAAATAAGTCGGGTTTTCCTTCCTGACGCTATAACTCCAGAACGCACGAACCGATTTCCACGGTTTTGCATTCGTTGGAAAGGTCTCGGGCTCCGTGAGGTTTATAGCAAAGAAAATTCAGCAAAAATTTCAAGAGAAAAGCAGGAAAACAGGAACGGGAACGGGAACTTAACACAGCATTTGTTCATTCTAAAGCGATACGAAGTTCGCCGGGTCAGCTTGTTACCTTAATAGCTTCCCAAGTAACACAAAATTGCTGTTTATCAGCTGACTTGCGGTTCACATCGATACTATAGTCTGTACAAGCCTGCTCTTTAATAGAGTTATAGCTGGCTATTCAGCTGTTATGCTGCTTAAATGGGCACAAATTTGTGAACCTTTAGCTCACATAACCTGTTGAATGGTATTAGTATAACGTTAAAATAGAGTTATAAGGGTAATTAAGCGTTACAAGAGACCATGCAAGCGGTTTAAGAAGGTAGTTGTTACCTGTTAAACAGACAAAAGCTGTAAAAGGAGACCCATTTACACTGTTGTAACTATATTAGTTCACAAATAGTGCTAATATAGTACACAAAGATGCCATTTTGCCAACAGCTGTTAAAATTTACAGACGCCATTTTGTTAGTTTGTTTTTATCTTTGCAGATTCGCGTGTAAACAAATGAAATGTTGTTGTTGTATACTTGTGGTTATTGTGTAATTCGCCATGACACACTATTGTATAAATACTTATTTTTGTTGTTTTTGAGTGTGTATATGTAAAATATTGATGGCAATGCAATTTTGCCGATAATACTATATATATTTGAAGTACAAAATTTTCATGCGCCCCGAAATAAATGCATTTTTAGGTTTGAAACAAATAGAAATTTATGCAGTGAGAAAAAAATTAAAAGTAGTTTAATTGATAAAATATATAATATAGTTTTATTACAGTTTTAACTTCTATAAGGACTTTAAATCAACGTGTTTAGGTTTCGGTAGGTGTGAAAATGATTCTAAATAAGCAAATTAGATAGTAGATAAAATTGTGAAAAAAATACAAAATGGTGCAAGTTTTATTACTTATTGTGAACCACTTTCATTCTAATTTAACTCTATTTGCTGTACAGAGTGCCATACGTGATCCGTTAGACAGCAATGAGGAGGAAAGTTATGTAGGCAGATTAGTGTGTACCTATACGCATCTATACGCATTACAACACTCTAAACATACACCAATGTAACGCTTTAGCCGTTATAGATGTTCACAGCGACTCTCTTGAAATGTAACCGTATAGTGGTGTAAACGAATTCCTTAATACAGCAATAAACGTTACTTTACTCTACTTACATGCTTAAATGGTGCCAGAAAATAATAGCTGCATAGCAGTGTTCCAATAGGACACCTTTCTACTATTAAACTGCCACTGTACAGACTATAGCTGTTTATTCAGCTGTAAGATCACGAGTGAACCTTAATAAGTGCACAATAATGCTTTAAGTTCACAATGTTACCAAATGTGAATAGCTAACCAGCAATTTGTGTTACTTGGGTTGTTACCAAATATAATAATAGGTTCTCACAGAAACCGCGAAACATAAGACAACAGAGGAAACTAGTACATAAGTATCTCTCGTGTGTTCGTGTTAATACTTACAAGAGTACTAAATATTGGTGGACATTTCATACAGTGCCATATAGCCCCTAACTAAGTTTGCTTACTACTATGAGAACTAGATAAGTGATAGAACACTTATTTACTTTTACTTAAATACATAATACATTATAACACCCAGACACAGAACAAACATCTATGTTCATTACACAAATATTTGTTCTGGGTGGGATACCTACAACCTACAGCACAAAAGGCAGAGCTACTACCAACTGAGCCGCAGGCCCTTCAAAGTCAGGCCAGTCAAACGTACTTACCTACTTGGAATTCGGCCTACAAAGGTTGCATACCGTTTCGTAATCATTTACAAGCGATTACGACACTTCATTGATAAAGTTTCGGCGCCACTTTTACTAATACTAACTATCAATCATACTGTGTTACTGCAGTAAAAACAACGTTTGTTATGAACTAAAGTATAACAATTTGTGCTCTATAATAACACAATAAGGTACAGATTCCAATGGCAGTTCTAAGCAGGTGCATTTTGATTTCACAAATTCATGTTGTTTCCAAATCTGAATCAGCATGAATAAGATGCTTCGTCAGAAGCTATCATACATTAAATAATGGAACTATTTGTTACGAAATTCTAATTGTATTATTTTCGACCACCTACGTAGATAATAAATATGCATATTTTATAATAACTGGGTATTTCCCATCGCACAAGTCGACGGAGAAGTGACTGATAGTGATAGGTAGGTTGCTAATTTATCAAGACTTACATTTCACGCTTATTCAAATCCATCAATAATTAACCGTTTTTTGCAACGCAAAGTTGCGTTATGAAAAAAAACCGCCCAAGTCCGAGTCGGACTAGCTCACGAAAGATTCCATTATCTTAAAAAAAACGGCAAAAAAACACGTTTGCAAAAATTTCAACTGTTTCAGCTATCGCGGTTCATGAGATGAAGCCATGTGACAGACAGACAGACAGCGAATAGGGACTTAGGTAGTAATAGGGTCCCATTTTTACCTTTTGGGTACGGAACTTTAAAAATAGAATTATTCAGAAAATTCAAAATCAATTTAACCTAACACCACAAGAACAACTGGAACATTAAATAAATGAATATTAATAGCCATCAGTCATAGGTTAAACCATGTTTGAATGAGCGCGTACCTACTCTTAAAATAACATCCTACTAATATCAATCACGCCCAAACGACCAAACGGATTCGGACGAAACTTGGAACAGCCGATGTCCTGGAATAGTATAGGCTACTTTTTATCTAGATACCCAGGTACCACGAGCAAAGCCGCTTACAAAAACAAGTTATCATCTTCTTGTCCTTACTCCACTTCATGTGGGGTCATAAAAAAATAAATAGGATCACGACTGTAAACCCCAAGTATGGTAGACATCCTTTCGGATCTCCAGGCGCTCAGATCTTTTAAGACGTCTAAGGTTGTTAGAGGCACATCCAAACATTACATTTGGCACATGCCCACATTTAGCAGTGGTTAGCATTCCACACGTGACAGGTTGCAAGCCCGTCGCCACTTACATGAATACTAACTGGTTTCCTCAAGATGTTTCCCTTCACCGTTGCGTATAAATTTTTCGAATCGAATAATCCATTGATGCACGGCTGTGATTTGAACCCATGTCCTTCAGATTGAAAGTAGGGGTTCTTCCCACTCGGCCAACATTATATATAACATGTTGCAATAGTATTTGGCTTAGTGTTTTACAACCAATGCGCATGGTGTAGAGCAGCGGTCGGCAACCTTTTGGCAGGCAAGGGCCACAAACAAGGTGGCAAAATATACTAAAGGCAGGCAACTAAACTTGTGATATTAACCCTAGAAGCCCAATGTACCTACGTATAATTGATCATATCTCATAGAAAACAATGACAATGCTAATAGAATCGATAAAACATTCGGAATTTATTTCGTCCACTTAATACACTGTTATGTTCTGTAGACGTAGTATAATATTTTATAGCTTGAAAAATAGAAATGAAAACTACAAAGTAACTACTAACAAGTAACTGATTTTATACAAATTTCAGTGTGATGTCTGAGGTTGCATTTGGGAGGCAATTTCTTGTATGTTAGCTGTCATATTTGTAGTTGCAATTCGTACAAACAAAACATTCACGGGCCGCAAGTAAAATGTTCGCGGGCCGCAACTGGCCCGCGGGCCACGTGTTGCCGACCGTTAATGTAGAGCATCCGAATTGTCTCGAAACTTCAGTATTTACGTTATACCATTACTAATTATTGGATGGTATGTTAATAGAATATAGTTCAATTACGAATTTACAATGTTTCGTAGATTTTCGTTATCAGTGCGCAGTGCGTGTGACCCTATCTTACACATTCCATTCATGATTAATGTGTTAATAATTAACATTCGATTTAAACTTGGGTGGTCTTTACATTTGATTACTAAAAAAACCGGCCAAGTGCGTGTCGGACACGTGCACAAAGCGTTCCGTTCCATTGTCTATAAAAAACGTCACGTCTGTTGTACCTACTTAAATATTTACATTATTCTGTTTTTAGTGTTTGTTGATAAAGCAGCAACAGAAATACACCATCTGTGAAGATTTCAATTGTCTAGCTATCACGGTTCATGAGATACAGCCCTGTGACAGACAGGCGGACAGGGAAGTCTTAGTAATAGGGTCTCGTTTTTACCCTTTGGGTACGGAACCCTAAAAATTATGATTTTTCTTAAAAACTATGGGTCCTACATTACATACGGCATGAGTCGCTTAGATCTGAATGAATGAAAGGGATTTCGCTATGATATCATCAAGGGACAATATTTGGGTCAGTGTAGTGCTCCATATAGTCCACATACTTCCGCTTCTTCATGATGGCGTGGAACGGAGTAAACGAAATATTGTTTAGTTTCTTGCTGTCTATCTGGTACAGCATTGCTAGTACATTAAGTATCTCTTTATTGCTTTTTAGGCTATTTAAATTCTATCTAAATTCTTCGCTTCTCTGCTTTGTTGCATTTGGTTCCTTTAATAAAATAAATCCATTCGATTTTCAATACAGAAGTGATGCCAAGTCTCGCTGCTCTTCCTACTGCAGAAATAGTTCTGAGATCTCAAGAATTTTCTTCATTTAATTTTAAGTACCTACTCAATCCATACCCACTTTAGACATCTATCGACTCGGATCTAAATGTTAACTCCTTAGACATTATCTACAATCGACAAGTGACTGGCTATTTTTAAGTAGTTATTTATAAATCAAGTCTAGCGTGTGCTGTCTTAGAACTACTGCTGAAGCTCTATTTTTTGTTTACTTTCTTACTATTTTTCGTTTTGGGTCTTCACCTTGTTCAATCAGCACCACACTGAAGATCTACATAGCGTTTACGAAATGGATCGTCGAAATGATAAGCACCAAGCCTTGATTGTTGCCTGATTCTTCTAGACTTGGTAGCTTCACCTACCTCTTCTTCTTATAATTTTCTTTGAATTTCGGAATTATATATAGCTTCGTAGCTACATTTCCATGATGTTGTTTTAATAATTTGCAACGTTTGCAGATAAACTTGCATGTTCAATCCTTCACATTCCTTACTTTTATTATTATTATTGACCTAAAACATCCGAGTGAAATCAGTAAAACTAACCGATAACGTTATCATTCGCGTGAATATCAATACAAATCGCTTGTTTCTGCGATAAAAACCAAAATAAACGACGCATGCGTGGTGAGGAACTTGCGTACGTGACTCGCGGCATGGCGGACACTCAGACGCGGGTAGGGGGGGCGCCACTGTAAACACTCGTAACGATACGTAGGTACACAAACACCCGTCTCACTCTAACATCACTAGCAAGAGCGAGATAGAATTCGCGTACGGAATCCCACGCCTGGCATCCCCAATATTTAAAAACGTATGGTTGACGAGTCCAATTTGCAAAGATCTCCGTCTCTCTTCCGGTGTTTGGTTTTGGCGTGTCTGGCTTGATTGGTTCCTGGGTTGTTGGCAAATTGGCTTTGAAAATATAACGGTAATTAGATGCTTATGATCAAAACCATGTACCTAACTGGTAAAGTAAATAAATGTTTAAGTATATATAACGAATAGTAACTAATGTATAACGCTGCTTTCATTAGCGACGGATATATCTATCTCTCGCGTAGTAGGACATCTATTTCGAATTTTATCTAAGGCAAGTTAGCTGTTTTTAAACACATAATTTCGAAAAAAATTGGATGACGCCCAAGTACAAGATCTGAGCACCTGGACTGGAGCTCTAATATGTCTACCGTACTTGAGGATTACAGTTGTGATCCTGTTAATCAGATCTCAAACAGTCTATACCAGCGGTTCTCAAACTTTTATGGTGGCGGAACCTTTTTGAAACGCGATTTTTGACACAACAATAAAATAAAAAGTTACGTGCATTCATAGGTTCTACAATCTGTATTTGTAAAATCATGTTTGGACATACTTCTGACGAGAAGACGTCCATCGTACTTGAGGTTACAGTCGTGATACTATTTCTTTTTTTTTAGGGTTCCGTACCCAAAGCTTAAAAACCCTAAAAACGGGACCCTGTTACAAAGACTGCTGTCCGTCTGTCTGTCACAGGGTGTGATAGCTGGGCAGTTGAAATTTTCACAGATGATGTATTTCTGTTGCCGCTATAACAACAAATACTAAAAACAGAGTAAAATAAATATATATGGGGCTCCTATATAACAAACATGTTTTTTGCCGTTTTTTTAATAGATAATGATACGGAACCCTTCGTGCGCGAGTCCGACTTGCACTTGGCCGGTTTTTTTTTCTAAACGTGTTGCACACAGAGATGGGCACTTACCCGGTAAAAATAATTTTTACCCATTCATTCCTATTTATACCCATTTATACCGGGTAAAAATGATTACATCTTTTTTTTTTACTTTTTTGACACTTATCTAATTATGGATCACGATTTTCATATTTTCATTAGTTTAGATCTTTCGAAGATGTCTAGTGGGGGTAGTCAGAGGCACGTCCAAACATTATATTTGGTACATGCCCACATTTTGCAGTAGTTAGCATTCCAAACGTGACAGGTTGCAAGCCCATCGCCGCTTATAAGAATACTAACTGGTTAATACTAATTAATTATGGTGTTTTCTTGTTATTTTTTAATTTGGATTATAATTATTCAGACTTTAGTAAAGAAATAAGAGCGGTCGTTTTTAGGAATTTTAAGTTTAGCGTGGAGACAACAGAATCTCCACCAACAATGTAACAAAATCAAACTTAATACAAATTCCATAAAATATTACCGAAATTCTATCTATTTTGATTATTCATAATATGCATGGTTGTGTAGATTGTTTGTCCTGCCTCTATGACGTGTAATCTATAAAAAACCGGCCAAGTGCGAGTTGTACTCACGCACGAAGGGTTCCGTACTATTATCAAAACGGCAAAAAATCACGTTTGTTGTACGGAAGTCCCACTTAAATATTTATTTTATGCTGTTTTTAGAGAAATACATCATCTGTGAAAATTTCAACAGTCTAGCTATCACGGTTCATGAGATACAGCCCTGTGACAGACAGACGGACAGACAGACGGACAGACAGACAGACGGACAGAGAGACGGACAGACAGACGGACAGACAGACAGACGGACAGACAGACAGACGGACAGAGAGACGGACAGACAGACGGACAGACAGACAGACAGACGGATAGACAGACGGACAGACAGTCGGACAGACAGACGGACAGGCAGACGGACAGACAGACGGACTGACAGACGGACGGACAGATGGGCGATGGGCTTGCAACCTGTCACGTTTGGAATGCTAACTACTGCAAAATGTGGGCATGTACCAAATATAATGTTTGGCCCTATAAATGTGCCTCTGACTACCCCCACTAGACATTTTCGAAAGATCTAAACTAATGAAAATATGAAAATCGTGATCCATAATTAGTTAAGTGTCAAAAAAGTAAAAAAAAAGATGCAATCATTTTTACCCGATATAAATTGGGTATAAATAGGAATGAATGGGTAAGAATGACGTCATTTTTACCCGAAATAAATTGGGTATAAATAGGAATGAATGGGTAAGAATGACGTCATTTTTACCCGATATAAAATGGAATGAATGGGTAAGAATGAGAATGGGTAAGAATGACTTCATTCTTACCCATTCATTCCTATTTATACCCAATTTATATCGGGTAAAAATGATTGCATCTTTTTTTTAACTTTTTTGACACTTTCAAGAATACTAACAGGTTTCCTCACGATGTTTTCCTTCACAGTTATAAACACGTGTAACGCGCATATATACATTTTTCAAACAGAAATATCCATTGATGCATGGCCAGGATTCGAACTCGAAATTAATTTGAAATTAATAATATCTACCTAGGTACCTATTTCTAACTACATGAATTCAATAATTCAATTTCAAACTTTTTAGTCGATCATGTAAAGTACCACTTACTTTACCGATAGTGGTAAAATAGCGCCACCTGCCAGCGGAATTGCGAATCATTGTTTTACCTCTCAAACCCCGAGCGATCGCATGAGACCGCGAAAAGTACCTAATAATAACGTAGTAACATCAAATGAAACTAGATGGCGCTAGAATGCGAAAATCACGTTTGTTGTCTTAAATATTTATTTTATTCTGATTTTAGTATTTGTTGTTAGAGCAGCATTAGAAATACATAATCTGTGAAAATTTCTACTGTCTAGCTATCATGGTTCATGAGATACAGCCCTGTGACAGACAGACAGACAGACGGACAGACGGACAGCGAAGTCTTAGTAATAGGGTTCCGATTTTACCCTTTGGGTACGGAACCCTAAAAAATGAACAAAGATCCATATCTCCAAATATAAGTAACAAACACTGATTGTTGCCGGTGTCTGCGAAACCAATGGCAAACATCGACCTACCTACACTTTTAAGTAGTTAAGCACGGTACATTTGGCCGATCAAAGGTGCGGTCACATACGTGTCCATTCACTAGCGCGTTCAACGAGCACGGGCATGTGAACCGGTTGCTTTTTGAATTTGAACGTGAATTGCATTGAACGGATACGCTCTCCATTCAACGACCAATTCAACAATCAATTCAAACCACCGAGCTTGTGAACACGTTGATTTTGAATGAGCTCGTGAATCCGTCCGATCCATCGATTGTCGGTATTTCGACAAAACATCAAAGTGGAATTGCTTGGCGCTCGATGACAAATTAGGTAGGTACTGACCTCGGTTTTCAATCCGATGGTTATGGGTTCGAATCTCGACAGGTCAAGCGATGGCGTACTATTTTATACCTACCTTTATCTATGTAGGTAGATGTAGGAATACCTACAAGCAAAACACCTCCCTTCCTACTTACTAGCCATTATTATTATAATGCTGTAGCCAAATGTAATGTTTGGACGTGCCTCTGACTGACTCCTTTAGTATTTTTTTTGTGGATCTGAGATCTACCGTACTTAGTAACCCACCTACTTGGATTAAAGTCGTGATCCTAAGTATTTAATTTCATTTTTTAATAATTATTACCTACCTACTTCCTACCTACTTAGTACTTGGTATTAGCTAAAAATAAATGAAATAAAATATATAGTTAGGATCATGACTGCAATCTCTAAGAAGAAATCCTCTCAGATGTCCAGGCGCTTAGGGGGTAGCCAGAGGCATGTCCAAACATTGTATTAGGCATATGCCCTCATTTTCAAGTAGGTAGGTACCTACCTACTTATTTAGCATTCCATACGTGATACATATAGTTAGTTAGTTATAACTAATAATACGCGATGTACCTACCTACCTACTTATAAGTACTTAGGTAGGTAGGTGTATAATAATATATAAAATAATAACATGGGACTATGGGACTCTCATTAGAATCTATACTAATATTATAAATACTAACGTAGGTAACTGTCTGTCTGTAGGTACCAGCGTTGCCAGACTTCCCTATATATATATATTATATTATACTCATAATTTTATTACATTACTCAACACATAAGTAAAAAAACAAAACACCTCCTCCTTTTTTGAAGTCGGTTAAAAAAATTGCTTTGATCGGCGCTCGGCACTCGGCACTCGTTTACACGCTTCGATTTGAACGCCGCGTTGAATGTTGAATTGCTTGGTGCTTTGAATGGCGAGGCCCGATCGCCTGTTCACACGCGGCTTGCTGCACGCCTAGATGAATGGACGTTTAAACGCGCGTGTGTAAACGTGCGCGGGAGCGCGCACGTACGTCTAGTAGAGGTGGTGCGTATTTACTCGACCAGGTTTGCAAACCTGGTATAGGCAATAGGCATAAAAAAATACGTACCAGGTATTACGACACAGTTTGAACGCGTATTTTGTACTTGAAAGTATTTTTGAAAAATACTCAAGTATTTCTGTACTTAAAAGTAATTTTGTACGTACTTCAGTGTTTTTCAACAAATTACCAACCCTAGGTGGGGGGGATGCTGGGTGGAGAGTTGGTTCGCCTGAAACTAAATACTTTAAAGTATTTTAAACCTGGTATTTCAACCTGGTATTTGATGGAGGTGGTATTAATTAGACCTGGTACGTCAAAACATAAGTACCCACCTCTAACGTCTAGGTACTAAACAAAATGGCCGCAGTACCAAGTACAACGCAATGCATCCCCCACCCACCCCATCTTTCCGTTAAACTTGTCTCTAGCCACTCAAACCCCGGCCGCAACGTCGGAATGTATGGCGCAGTGACGTCACAGCGCGAACGCCGGCATTCGCTTGGGGATTGACGGACTAGTCTACTTTTTTCCAAAGTACCTACTCGTACCTACGCTCGACACAAAACAATATATTTAAATATGTTACCTAAACACTAAGTGCTTATATGAAATACTACTTGTTTAAGTTATTTTTAGATTACTTATTATAGATTAAACCTCAAAGTACCGATATAAATAATATTCCGATATAAATTGGGTATAAATAGGAATGAATGGGTAAGAATGATTGGGTAAGAATGACGTCATTCTTACCCGATATAAATTAGGTATAAATAGGAATGAATGGGTAAGAATGATTGGGTATAAATAGGAATGAATGGGTAAGAATGACGTCATTCTTACCCTTCTTTTCTTAGTTAAGTGTCAAAAAAGTAAAAAAAAAAGATGCAATCATTTTTACCCGGTATAAATGGGTATAAATAGGAATGAATGGGTAAAAATTATTTTTACCGGGTAAGTGCCCATCTCTGGTTGCACAATCACTACATAGTATAAAGCAGTCGCTTTCCGCTTCCCGCGTCTGTATGTATGTATGTATGTTTGCTTATATCTTTAAAACTACACAACGGATTTTGATGCGGTTTTTTTTAATAGATAGAGTGATTCAGGAGGAAGGTTTATATGTATAATAACATGCTACCCGTGCGAAGCCGGGGCGGGTCGCTAGTACAATATAAATGTTTCTCAGTACCTACCAATACTTACTGGTACATAAAAATATTATTATCGTTGTACATTGTAGTACAAAAGTTATTAATAAAATCGTTTGATAGTGCAATAAAATGACTTTACCGCAAACCGGAATAAATACTAATTAATTAAACCATAAACTCGGCGAGTTCAAAAGGTTTGTTAATGGCTTTACAAATAAGCTAATTGTCTAGTAATTCTAGTTAATAACTTAATAAGTGATCAATTTCTAATTAAATGTAAGTTTCTAGTATGGTACCTATTTTTAGGGTTCCGTACCCAAAGGGTAAAAACGGGACCCTATTACTAAGACTTCGCTGTCTGTCCGTCCGTCTGTCTGTCTGTCACAGGGCTGTATCTCATGAACCGTGATAGCTAGACAGTTGAAATTTTCACAGATTATGTATTTCTGTTGCCGCTATAAGAACAAACTAAAAACTTTATACTAAAAACAGAATAAAATATTTTTTTTTACGGGGAAAAACCACGTTTGCTGGTTGGGAATACAATAAATGTTACAATAACCATGATCGCGGGACAGACCATGATGACCGCGACCATGGTTATTGTAACATAGCCGAAACGTCGGGAAAGTAAATTAAAGGTAATTACGTGGTAAAGACCCGTGTCAAAATCAAATGTTACTTAACGGCCTTTTAGTGATCGGACGGCAGCACAGTCCATCCATCTCTTAGGCCACAATATTACAAAGCACCACATATACAGCTACTTCTGGTAATACAAAGTTACAAATATTAATTATGGCATTTTAATCACCTTTTTGTTTATTTACATGGAATCAACAGCACTTTGTGAATGTAACATAAAAAAAACTTAACCAAACATAACGCCAATAACAGATTCTTTCTAATTCAACTTAATGTGGGGTCGGCACAATATGTTGACAAATATGTTGCAAAGAGCATTTGGCTTATATGTTTTACAACCGACCGCCTGCCTATCTTTGGGAATTAAGGCATTTTAGTATTTATGAAAAGGTTTTGTCAAAATCGTCCACAGCCTAACCTCATTTGGTGCCTATCAAAAATATATAAGTATTTGAACATATCTTGAGATAATGCTATTGCTAACACGCCCCGCTTTTTGATGCGTGAACAATGAAATTGTTCAGCGGTGAATCATAAAAAACCGGCCAAGTGCGAGTCGGACTCGCGCACGAAGGGTTCTGTACCATTATCTATAAAAACAGCAAAAAAAATCACGTTTGTTGTATGGGAGCCCCCTTAAATATTTATTATTTTATTCTGGTTCATGAGATACAGCCCTGTGACACCCTGTGACGGACAGACAGACGGACAGCGAAGTCTTAGTAATAGGGTCCCGTTTTTACCCTTTGGGTACGGAACCCTAAAAAGCATTCAATAAATTGTTTACAAATAGTATCACAGATACAAAATATAATGCAACATACCTACCTAGCGCCATCTAGTGGAACTGACGACCGTAGCGTTAAAGTTTTGGATCTATACCCCTGCGTTTATTATCAAACTGGCTGCTCGGCCCCGGCTTCGCACGGGTGGTACCTATCTGGATAAAAAGTAGCCTATGAGTTATTCTGATGTATAACCTATATTACTGTAAAGTTTTATTTTAATCCGTTCAGTTGTTTTTGCGTGAAAGAGTAACAAACACACACCCACTCAAAAACTTTCACATTTAAAATACTAGCCGACCCGTGACAGACTTTGTCCTGTCAGATTTAAATAATCGAATAGAAAAGACTGAATGATTTTAGTCTGTGATGTCAGATTTGTTGCATACCAGCGCCATCTATATCAAAATCATCCTTTTTGCGTCCCACGCAGATGCGTAGGTATAGGTAGATGCATAAACAGTGAATAGTTACTATGAAAAGTGTACAGATTAGGTATTCTCTAACATTAGGTATTGCATTCAACATCATAACATGATAATCATGTTTTAACAAAATAGCCCTGCTGTCCTTACCTACCTACTGTAGTAAAATGTCATCAGTGGTTATAAGACAGCTCCATCTGACAGAAAACAGCTTCAACACCTTTGAACCAATCAACCAAGCAACTCAACCTCAGGATAAGATCTAATCTGCTTCATCAAGCACTTCGTGTTTTCCGTCAAGTTCAATGAACCTCTTCAAAGGAGTTTTCCTTTTCAATAAACAGTTTTACCTCATTAAGACCTTCCTTAATTTAGATAACGGGTGACGCAACGAACTTTTAACCGATTGCTCGTAAGGAAGATAATGTGTTCTGGATGTATAATGCAATGCAATTTAAAACGAGTAATAAATGTTTTTGATGAATGCAGAATCGTTTTTTCACAACATACAGTTTTGTTTTTTATGACAAAGATAACTTAAGGATTTAATCTAGATAAATTAAAGACAGAAACACGATTGGTGAAACTTTTCTCAATAGATTTATTTTCCAAAGTTGGCTCTTCAAAAACACTAGTTTCGTTTTTAATCAAAACCATGAATAGCTAAATAGTTAAATTTTATATAATTCGTTAGATAATCATTCTGGCTACCTAAATTAAAGACATTTTTTTGATGGTTTTCAAGATAATGCAGTTTTATCACTTTTTCCGTCTTATCCGGGTAGACTCGGCCCATACAAAACGTCAAAAATTTCACTTATCACCTTAATTTTGACGTTAATGATTCCGATTTTTAACAAAATGATTGATGGACATTCCACACAGCTTTATCTAGCCGTAAGCAAAGCTAATACTATGAAATGAATTAGGATCACGACTGTAATCCCCAAGTACGTAAGCCATCCTCTCAGATCTTCAGGCACTAAGATCCTTGAAGATGTTCAATGGGTTAGTCAGAGCACGACCTAACTTTACATTTGCCTTACAGCCCACATTTTGCTGTAAATAGCAACCATAAAACCGATAAATTACTACATCCTAATAATATTATAAATGCGAAAGTAGATTAAATATAATGCCCGAATAAAACATATAATAAAAAACGGATAAGGGATGATTTAGTATAGATGGCGCTGGTGTGTAAAAAAACGAATATTAGTCGTCATAGCAACGTGCGTTACTCTATGCTATTATTGAAATTTTGACAGGACAACTTCGGTCGCGGGTCTGCTAGTATTTACTAAATACAGTTATTATTAGTAGGATAATCTACAATTTTATCAAATGTTTAATCGATTGCATCACTCCTTACACCTACTCGTTGCAAAATCTATGATTTCACAATCTATTTTCCTTATGGGTCAGCACTGCAGTATGACAGCTGCAAAACTATTCGCACACCCGCTTAAAAGTAGACCATGAAATAACTAGTTGTGGTCATATGGACGATGTAATTTTATGCCATAAACATGGTAATTCTCGGGGGAAAACCCACGACCACATAACTTAAGACTTTGTATGTATACGTGTAATTTACTTATATAAAAAAAATATTAAATAAATAGGATCACGACTGTAATCCCCATGTTTATGAAAAAAGATTTTGTCCACTGTGGGTGCGTGTTCTCATAGTGTCGTTCTTGAATACGAGGAATTGTTACGTAGGTACCACCTATTCTACTAAACTGGTCTCAACTATATGTTCAGAGAGAGCTGATGAAACCTCTGTTTACTAGCATATCCGTTTAAAGAGTGACATCATAAAACTTAAGAATACAATAAACAAGAGCAATGATGTACCTAATGAGGATATCATATTGAGGATGCAATAACTGTTAATGCCTAATAAATCGACCAACGGACCGGACATGCAATTCATAGGTTATCAGCTCTGACTGTATTAATCTATTGATAATTATAAATGTGAAAGTTTGTGAGTTTGTATGTATGTTTGTTCCTCAATCAGGCCTAAACGACAAAACGGATTAAGTTGAAATTTGCTGTAGATGTAGATATAATGCCCGAATACATAATAGACTACTTCATAATATGAAAAACATCCCCAAAACGATAAAAAAACGCAAAGGGATGATTTTTGTATTGATGGTGCTGCTGTGCAACAAATCTGACATCACAGACTAAAAACATTCAGTCTTATCTTACTATTCGATTATTGAAATTTGACAGGCTGTCACGGGTCGGCTAGTCTATTAGTTAATTAACAATTGACAGAGCTAAAACTAAAGCGGGAAGAATCGTGACCATGAAAATACTACAATCCGCGTCTTTTGATGTAAATTATGACCTTCAGTATGTAGAAATATGTGTATGAACTAAATATATCATTATTGCAATGCAGTTACAAAGACAATAGAAGAATAAACATCGTGGTTTATCTCAAGTGCATTTGGATAATGCTTTCGCGACGTACATAAAAACGTTATACTCGTACACCAAAGAATTATTGTAAAAGACATTTCGAGTCTATAGAGAGTCTTAGATCATAAGTATGAAGAGAACAAGAATCAGGCAACACAGTTTGGTGTCTATATATTTTGATATATATTATACAAACTCCCGCCCGCAGCTTCGCTCGCGTGTAAGTTGGATAAAAAGTGTCCTATATGCTATTCCAGGGCATGAGCTATGCATGTTCTAAGTTTCAACTAAATCCGTAATGTCGTTTATCTACATTAAATACTAAAAGCAATAGATGTATCAATTTTGATAAGACTTATAATACTTATCGCGTAAAAACATATCCTCTTTTTATCGTAGTAGGTTAAAAAGTAGCCTATGTGTTATTCTGATGATTAAGCTATATTATTGTAAAGTTTCATTAAAATCCATTCAGTAGTTTTTACGTGAAAGAGTAACTAACATCCATCCATCCATCCATCCATACTTACAAACATTCGCGTTTATAATATTAGTAGGATGCGCTCCAGTGTGGTGCCGATTGAACAAGGTAAAGGTTTAGATAATAAAAATAATAGGAAGAGGATAGATTTGAAAGGTTGTTGTGATTGTTTAAATGTAATAAGCGACCACCCACACTCACCCACTAATACCACAACATTGTTTTCTAACGTGCACTGATTACAAATCATAGAGGACCGATCCATAGAATTCATATTGCGTTCACTATTAGTCGAAAAACGTTGTCAGAATCTTGCGTAAGTTCTGTTGAACTATAGTTGAAAAGAAAGTTTAGTTTGGCACGCGAACAATGTAACGTGGTAACTAAGGCATTTTACATCTATTCTAGCTTTATCAGAGAATCGTATATTCGTATCTGAATCAGATACCGATTTTCAATATCGGATTTCAAAACTATATATTTAAATATATAGATATTGTGAATATGCGTGATTCATACGATATCGTATTGTAACACCGATTCGAATCGAACTATGATATTCGATGCGAATCCATATTGTAGGTTTTATAAAACTACTAGTTGCTCGCCCCGTTTTCGCACGGGTGGTAGGTACCTGGATAAAAAGTAGCCATGTGTTATTCTGATGTATAAGCTATATTACTGTAACGTTTCATTTTAATCCGTTTAGTAGTTTTAGCGTGAA
Organism: Hydriomena furcata; assembly: GCA_912999785.1. Lineage (NCBI taxonomy): Eukaryota > Metazoa > Arthropoda > Insecta > Lepidoptera > Geometridae > Hydriomena > Hydriomena furcata. Next base: position 9,921,862 of record OU538839.1, read on the forward strand.
AGAGTAACAAACACACACACACACACACCCTCACAAACTTGGATGGAACTTCCCTTCATATTTTTTCCAGGCTTAGGACTAGCTGCATTCTTATACATTTTTAAGTAATACTATCTAGTGATATTGTAATATCGAACGAACGAGCCAGAATACGGATATCAGATATTGTACCAATATATAGATTTCGTATATGGTTTGAATTGTCCACCTCTAGTTAGTTGGAACTTCTTACTCACAGAACGCTGTAGTTTTAAATGAATAGTTATAATAGGTACCTGTAGTGTCAGGGACAGTTATCGATGTGTATAGGGTATCCCTAGTACGTATACCATTCTCTAGGCTTAGTCAACCTTATAAGCAGGGAAGTCATGGTAAATTCGTACGTACTATAACTCTAGTTTCCTCACAATGTTTTCCTTCACCGTTTTTGTACGTGTTAATGCGCACGTAGTGTTCCGAATAGCAAAAATCCCTTTCGGAACGGAATTAGAACCAACGGCCTTCAGATTCCTATACCTTCCATTTGTCATAAACCGGTCATCAATAATGTGTATAACATTTTAGTCTCCTCTTCTATAAAATAAGCGCAAACCAGTTCAATACAAATTTCCACGAATTGTTGGCCTATTAAATAATATCTGTATCAATTATAAAGTTCGTGCCTAAATTTACATACCTTCATCGAAAGCTAGCTAGCATCAAAGGGAGTCATTAGACATCCTAATAATATTATAAATGCGAAAGTTTGTGAGTTTGTATATATGTTTGTGCCCTAATCAAACCTAGATGACCAAACTGATTAAGATGAAATTTGCTGTAGTATATAGATAAAAAAAACCGGCCAAGTGCGAGTTGGACTCGCGCACGAAGGGTTCCGTACCATTATCTATAAAAACGGCAAAAAAATCATGTTTGTTGTATGGGAGCCCCCCTTAAATATTTTTATTTTATTATGTTTTTAGTATTTGTTGTTAGAGCAGCAACAGAAATACATAATCTGTGAAAATTTCAACTGTCCAGCTATCACGGTTCATGAGATGTATCTGTGTCCTGTGACAGACAGACGGATGGACGGACAGACAGACATACGGACAGCGAAGTCTTAGTAATAGGGTTCAGATTTTACCCTTCGGGTACGGAACCCTAAATTCAGATAAACAGAAGGAGGAACTTATAATCCGAAAAACAACTCCGAAAAAAATGAAAAAGGATGATTTTACTATTATTATAGTTAAGCCCTCACACTAGGGTATGCATTAAAGCTACGGTTTCCTGACTTTACCTTCTCTTTCAGGCGATGGTAGCGTGTTACCCGGGATCAGGCAGTCACTATGTGAAGCACGTCGACAATCCCAATAACGATGGCCGATGCATAACAGCTATATACTACCTGAATCTCGACTGGGACATCAAACGCAATGGTGGACTACTCAGGTAAAAATAAACTCTATTCTCCTGTAAAAAAGGATTACAGTCGTGATATTAATTTAAAAAAAAATTGAAAGCAATTACAAACTACACAAAGGATAACTGGAAGAAAATGCTTGATAGCATAAAGATCGCCTAAGTACGTGTATATGTTCTTGTATTGTGCAATAAAGATGTTTTATCCTTTTAAGGTTCCGTACCCAAAGGGTAAAAACGGGACCCTATTACTAAGACTTCGCTGTCCGTCTATCTGTCACAGGCAAGGCAGTATCTCATGAACCGTGATAGCTAAAAAAATTCTGTTGCCGCTATAACAACAAATACTAGAAACAGAATAAGTATACAGCAGGAATATGTATTGGATGTTAATATTTATAATTATTTATTTTCAGGGTATTCCCGGAGGGCACTAACCAAGTAGCAGACATAGAGCCTATCTTCGATCGGATGCTGTTCTTCTGGTCGGACAGGCGGAACCCTCACGAAGTTCAGCCTGCTTATGGAACAAGGTACATTTACGTAACCCTAATAAAAACTTGCAACCTGTCACGTATGAAATGCTAATTTCTGCAAAATGTGGGCATGTGCCAAGTGTAATGTTTGGACGTGCCTCTGACTACCCCCACTAGACATCTTCAAAGGATCTAAGCGTTTGGAGATCTGAGAGGATGTCTACCGTACTTTGGGATTACAGACGTGATCCTATTTTTTTTTTGACAAAATTTAATTTACTTAGATTTCTTTTTGTTTTATTCACAGATACGCGATCACATTATGGTACTTTGACGCTCTAGAAAGGACAGAGGCTCTAAGAAAATATGGTAGGTATCATTATATCATCTTTAAAACTACACAACGGATTTTGATGCGGTTTTTTTTAATAGATAGAGTGATTCAGGAGGAAGGTTTATATGTATAATAACATGCTTAATATATTAGAGAACCACTGATAATTTTAAGATTTCTAATATGAAGTCGTAAAATAATAATACCCATGGAAAATATAGGTTGGAATAAGCTTTGCACCCGTGCGAAGCCGTGGCGGGTCGCTAGTTATTAATAAATTTATCATTGATTTTCGATTATTACACAAAACGCCAATCGATACCTTTAACGCCATCTATTGAGGCATGTTTGAACTATACTTTTTTGTTAAGAACATGAAATCTCTATTTTAATCCCCCTATTATCTGACTGACTGGCCTCACAGCTCAGTTGGTAGTAACTCTGCCTTCTGCGCTGTAGGTTGTGGGTTCGTTCTCCACCCAGGGAAAATATTTGTGTGATATACATGGATGTTTGTTCTGTGTTAAATATGTATAAGAGTATGTATTTACAAGTATATAAGTATTCTATCAGTTATCTGGTTCCCACAGTACAAGCTTTGCCTAAGCTTGTGTGTAACGTTTGCCAATATTTATATTTAATAACATACAGAAAGGCATATTTTCCTTTTATCAACCGATGAAGGAGGTTTTCATTCTCAGTGATCCAATTTGGATGTTTTTATTTAATTGCGAAGAAGTCCTAAGTTGGTCCCATTTAAATTGTATTTGTATATATCTAATAGTTCCTTCATAAAACTTAATAAACAAATATTTCTTGGTTTTTAGGGTTCCGTACCCAAAGGGTAAAAACGGGACCCTATTACTAAGACTTCGCTGTCCGTCTGTCTGTCTGTCTGTCTGTCTGTCTGTCTGTCTGTCTCAAGAACCGTGATAGCTAGACAGTTGAAATTTTCACAGATTATGTATTTCTGTTGCTGCTATAACAACAAATACTAAAAACAGCATAAAATTAATATTTAAGTGGGCCTCCCGTACCTACAACAAATTTACTTTACCCTTCATGCGCGAGTCCGACTCGCACTTGGCCGGTTTTATTCGATTGGTCGACACATTTTCGTCGGTTTTCTTTTTAGTTTTTAAAACGTAATTATTGTAATATGTAAAGATCTACAATCTTCACTACATAGTATAAAGCAAAGTCGCTTTCCGCTTCCCGCGTCTGTATGTATGTATGTATGTATGTTTGCTTATATCTTTAAAACTACACAACGGATTTTGATGCGGTTTTTTTTAATAGATAGAGTGATTCAGGAGGAAGGTTTATATGTATAATAACATGCTACCCGTGCGAAGCCGGGCGGGTCGCTAGTTTATAATAAAGAGATTTTTAACAGAAACTATCTTTTTTCAGACGAGCAACGCACCAAGTCTTCATCGAGCAAGTGATACATTTCCAGCCTTTTGAGTTGCTTTAGGATTTAATCTACAGACTCTATTACCAAGGCACGAAGGTCTATATTACGACCGACCCTAGTCTCTAGCGTTACACGTAGCATTATGGACTTTATAGACGCGACGGACGTTCAAACGTTGAGTTTAAATGAGATAGTGTTAAAAAACATACAGTATTTCTACTTTGATGTGACAAGAGTGTTAAAGTGACCAGATATTGTGCGGCAATCGAGCGCGGCAGCCGCGCTATGTTTGGACGACAGCTGCGAGCTACCTGCCGCGCTCAAACGATGTTATTGTTCGTTCGCACGGCATACTTGCCGCGCTCGATTGCCGCTCAATGTCTGGTCACACATTTAGAGTGAGTTTTCATCTACGCGGAGTTGTGCGGAGCTGCGTAGAACGGATCAACAAATGACAGCGCTTTAAGGAGATAAGTGATTTTTTTGACTTTTTTTATGGGCAGAGTCTACCCGGATAAGATGGAAAAAGTGATAAAACTGCATTATCTTGTAAACCATCAAATTAAGAAAGAAACTTTCTGTAATTTACTTAGCTAGTATGATTATCTGACGAATTATATAAAAATGAACTGTTTAGCTATTTATATTATAGTTTTGATTAAAAACGAAACTAGTGTTTTTGAAGAGCTAACTTTGGAAAACAAATCTATCGAGAAAAGTTTCACCAATCGTGTTTCTGTCTGTAATTTATCTAGATTATATCCTTAAGTTATCTTTGTCATAAAAAACAAAACTATATGTTTTGCGGTTATTGATAAAAAAGGATTCTGCATTCATCAAAAACATTTATTACTTGTCTTAATATTCGAGATTAAAAATGTCGAACGCTGTGCTTCGTTGTCTACGCACAGCTTAGCGCAGCTCCGCAAAACTCCGCTTAAATGAAAACTCACCTTAAATTTATTTTATGAACGTTGTTTGTATATTCCCTCTTAGGGCGCCTTCAGATTAGACGCTCGAGAAAGCGCTACAGAGCTGCTAGAACCAAATCTTCATACCTTATGAATTAATTAATGATTTAAGCAACTTTTTATATGCGCATCAAAACACGTGCTCGAAACGGTGATGAAAAACATCGTGAGGAAACCAGTTAGTATTCGTATGGAATGTTAACTACTGCAAAATGTGGGCATGTACCAAATATAATGTTTGGAAGTACCTCTGACTAACCCAGACATCTTCAAGGATCTAAACGCTTGGTGATCTGAGAGGATGTCTACCGTACTTGGGTATTACAGTCGTGATCCTATTTTTTTTAGCAACTGTTTTTTTGTGTATGCGCACTGTGGCGTTTTCTCGAGCGTCTATTTTGAAGGCGCCATATTGTGACTTTATAATCTACATTTAAAAAATGGCCTTATTCGCTTTTAAGGCAAATTACGACGAAGAAACCAATAGTTTTTTAATGAAAATGTTTAGCAATAATATTATAGTAATTTTGATGCGTCCACAAGTTCCTAAAGTTATATACAAACAATATTACTAGTAGTGCTTAAGTGTCGACCTGACAACGCTGTACAGGTTTGTATTACGTTGTCACTTTCGCAGCAATATTGTTTTGATATTACTTTTGAGCGTGTGGTACGGCCCCAGATGTGATGTAAGGTCCCTCGATTACATAAGTAGTAATAACGAAGTTCGATCAGAAACCGCTGAGTATGGTGGTTTTGCGATTATTTATTAGCCGCAGTTGCTAACAAAGCTTGTTTGAAACTAGAACCATATTTGATATATAATATTTGAACTGAAAATTGGTCATTCATAAAACATAACTGTTTTTTTCTCTATTTTAATCCCAAGTTGTTGTTGTTGTTATTTAATGTGAATTTAATGATTCGAGATCATCGTTTTGGTTTTGTTGTAACCTATGAGAACTACGCACTTTTTTTAAAATCTTTAGTTCGCAAAATTTGTATGACTGTATAGTATAATCATTTTGGACTTTAAGGGGCTCCCAGTCGCTGATTGCTCTTTTTCGAAACGAAAAAAGAAATACTTCTGAACAAGCCACATCTCCTATTTTTATAAGTATATTACTTCAGGTTCCTACCTAGATTTCTATTAAGCTGAAAACATAATAGCAGAAACTTTTCACGATAAAGATATTATTTCAAAATGATACGTTTTAGAATTTATGATCGAAATATTTTATATACCTACTATTAAAATCAACTTGTGATTTATTGTTAAAGATAGGTAATATGTAGATCTAGATTTCTATTAGAATAGATTTTTGATAAGTAATTATACATAATTTATATCATTAATTTATTCGAAAAGCTTAGGCGGACCACGCGCCGACGTGTGTTTGTCGTCATGGCAGCGGTCGGTAGGATTATTTATCGAAGTGATTAAAGATGGGTACATCTTTATTCACATTATACTATACATTATAAAATAGGAGATGTGGCTTGTTCACAAATATTTATTTTTTCGTTTCGAACAAAAACAATCGTCGACTGGGAGCGCCTTAACGTTCCCAAAATAGAGTTCAAATTGTTGTTACTAAGAGAGTTTATGTAATGTTATATTTGACTGAAGAACTCCTGTAAATATTAGATACCGCTAAATAAATTATGCCTATCTATAAAATAACCCTAAAAATATATAACAATGCACATAAAACTTATAAAACTAAGCTAAATAAACGGAAACTATATATTCGGTACTATTTTCTCTTATTAATTAATTTGAATGGTTTATACTTGTGACTACCCCTAATTTTACATCTTCAAGGATCTTAAGCGCCTGGAGACCGTCCTTTTTTATACATATGAAATACTTGTAATGATATATCTTTTTTAAATGTTTTCTTTCTATTTTGGTCATGACCTTTTATGGTTTCACGCCTTATCTGTTTTCAATAATTCTTTCTCCTTCAACTTATTATATTATATTTCTATGAACACTGTCTAATAAACTCTTGAATTTAACTATTAAGCCGCATTTGCACTAGGAGGACATGTCCCGCGCGACGTCTTCCGTCGCCACGTAGGATACGTGTCTGACAACAATGTCGCGGGACAAATATCTCCCTAGTGCAATTGCGACTTACAATGATTTGACTGAAATATATTACCTAGTTTACCTACATTCAAAAAACAGTGCACGCACTATGCTCTCGAACGTAGAACTTAAAGGCATATGTCATGAGTACGAAAAGCTCAATCATTTCAGCACACTGGTTCTTTTAAACGGTCATTGGCCCTTTTCAGGGCCCATCTCAACCTGGTCACTGATCTAATGCAGGACCAAGAAAAACCAGTTGCGAAACAAGCAAGGCAATGATTTATAAATTACGCGTACCGATCTCGCGCTATATACATAGTTTGTATAAAAATGTTAGCCACGGATACACTAGGGATCATCTCTCGTCTCTTGTCTCGCAATATGACGCGCAACACATAAATTGATACTTATTTTTTTTTATAAAGAGTACCCACCCGTACAAGACAAAAAAAGTAATAAAACCGCATTATCATAAGAACTATCAAAGATAAAAAGAAACTGTAATACATTTATGTAGCCAGAATGATTATCTAACGAATTATATAAAATTGAACAGCTCAGCTAATCATAGTTTTGAGCAAAAACGTAAATAGTCTTTTGGAAGAGCCAACTTTGGAAAATAAATATATCGAGAAAAGTTTTAACAACCGTGTCTATAATTTAATCTAGATTTAATCTAGATTTAATCCTTATGTTATCACTACATAGTATAAAGCAAAGTCGCTTTCCGCTTCCCGCGTCTGTATGTAATGTATGTATGTATGTATGTATGTTTGCTTGCTTATATCTTTAAAACTACACAATGGATTTTGATGCGGTTTTTTTTAATAGATAGAGTGATTCAGGAGGAAGGTTTATATGTATTAAACCCGTGCAAAGCCGGGGCGGGTCGCTAGTCTTTGTCATAAAAACAAAATTGTATGTTTTGCGGTTATTGAGAAAAAACTATTCTACATTCATCAAATAATTATACCTCGTCTTTATTTACGTGACGCTGCAACGTTGCAAAATGTCCCGCAAAATTTTACTTGACGCGGGACATGTTACTTGCTACATTGAGTAGTGTGTCCTGCCACTACCGCAACCTCTAACGTAATATGTGTGAGTTCGTAATTCGTATAGCGTTGTCACTTTTGCACCGCGAGTAATTAATACTGTGTTGATATTACTTTAAAAGCTAATGGTTAGGCCCGTGTAATAAGATCTTCAACATTGTCCTCGAGACATTCACGTAGTTGAGCGACATATTGCTCGATTTATCTTCTAATGTATCCGTGGCTTTATTTATCCGTGTAGTTTATTTTTAATACATTTTAAATGAGATTCAGTATGTTATGTTTAGTTTTATTTATTTTAGCTAGTTAGTTTTTTCAATGATGTTAAGGGGCTCCCAGTCGCTGATTGCTCTTTTTCGAAACGAAAAAAGAAATACTTCTGAACAAGCCACATCTCCTATTTTTATAAGTATATTACTTCAGGTTCCTACCTAGGTTTATATTAAGCTGAAAACATAATAGCAGAAACTTTTCACGATAAAGATATTATTTCAAAATGATACGTTTTAGAATTTATGATCGAAATATTTTATATACCTACTATTAAAATCAACTTGTGATTTATTGTTAAAGATAGGTAATATGTAGATCTAGATTTCTATTAGAATAGATTTTTGATAAGTAATTATACATAATTTATATCATTAATTTATTCGAAAAGCTAAGGCGGACCACGCGCCGACGTGTGTTTGTCGTCATTGCAGCGGTCGGTAGGATTATTTATCGAAGTGATTAAAGATGGGTACATCTTTATTCACATATACTATACATTATAAAATAGGAGATGTGGCTTGTTCACAAGTATTTATTTATTCGTTTCGAACAAAAACAATCGTCGACTGGGAGCGCCTTAACAATGTATACTCTACTTCTGATAACTGACAACCCTAGTAGGTACCGCTAAAGCTAACACAACATTCTCTAAGCTCGTTAGTGACTGACGAGTTGCGGGACGGCCGGACACTGACTGCATATTCGAACAAATTCGGATACACAAAAATTTTCAAGGCGCATATAAATGTAATACTGTATATTATTGTAACACGCATGATTTGTATATATATAAATAAATCAATGCGAATCGGACTGTGTGAATAGTATTGAATTTTATACATAGAACTAAATAATTGAATAAAGTTAACTTTCCTAAACGTGTGATGTTATTTATTGTTAGCTAGAATGTGTTCTAATGCTGTTTGATGCTGTTTTCTTGTTAAACACGACAGCAGCGACTTATGTTTTGACGCGCCTCTGACTACCCCGTATGTCTTCCGTACTTACAGACGGGATTACAGACTTCCTATTTCACATATTTTTTTTTCAAATCGTCCATAAACTCACGTTTTTTAAGCTATAACTTTTGTCTTTAATGTTATAAGATAACAAAATTCTCCCATCAATATTATTTTAGATTAGACTTTTTTATTATTTTGGAATAAAGTTCGATTTGCTATCTTCCTTTATCAGAATTTGATCCATCATCCGAGATCAGTTACCAAAGCAGTTGCCTAGCTAGATGGATTGATCAAATTTTGGGACAGACAGTAATAAATCATTACTTTTCCCACGTGAGTACCCTTAGTTCTTTAATTTGTCTAGAAAAAGGCGTTCATAAAAAAATACAGTTTCGAGTGTCGTGCTAGCTAAAATAACAGTAATTTTTTGTCAGGAATAAGTGTAATATTAGGGCCAAAACGACTTTTTATTATTTAAGTCTTAAATTATTAATGGACATAGTCTGGTATTAAAATTTTAAATAAAACACATCTTTTATTATTTAGACAATCAGGATAGAGCTCCGACTACCAAACAACTAGGTTGCAAAGAAACTACTAAAAAAATCTTGTCTATGTTAGGTACCTTTACATACCATACCCCAAAAACAAAAAAGGTTGGTCTCGTAGGAACTTCGTATTTGTATTTGTACTTTATGACCAACCTAACATAAAACTTCCTCGATGTAGATTCCTTCCATAGAAGGTTTTTTTTTCTTTTTTTTACTAACTACTGTGGCTAATGTTCTTTTTAATATATAAAAAATATATTTATACTACCTATATTTAGTTAAGTATACCTTTTTCGAAACATATACCTAATGCTTACGTCAAAAGCGATTCCGTCACCAATTATTATTATCTAATAAGACCATGGATATTATTCCTACATCCATTTGAGCTTTCTTTTTGCATTTATTTTTTATTTTATTTTATTTTGTGTAATTCCCAACTGAGTAAATAAGGGAAGTTATTGATATTATGGCTTTGTCCCGAGGTCGTGTGGTGGTGAAGAAAGTTGTTGTTGAGGATACATGGGGCTGTTCCACTATATTCGCTCAAGACAAATCTGAAGATTACCTCGAAGCGGTCAGTTTAATAGTTACATTCTCCATATTAATTATAAAAAAACCGGTCAAGTGCGAGACGGACTCGCGCACGAAGTGTTTCGTACCATTATCTATAAAAATCGGCAAAAAACACGTTTGTTGTATGGGCGCCTCACTTAAATATTTATTTTATTCTGTTTTCAGTATTTTTTGTTATAGCAGCAACAGAAATAAATAATCTGTGAAAATTGCAAGTCTCTCTATCACGGTTCATGAGATACAGCTCTGTGACAGACAGACAGACAGCGAAGTCTTAGTAATAGGATCCCGTAGTAGGACCCTAAAAAAATAACAAAGATTTTTTTTAAAGATCCGATACTTTATTTATTTCTTTAGTGAGACTTGAAGAGACACATTTTGAGCTAGAAGACGCAGGGCCGTCTCTACCCGGGGGTGCAAGGGGTGCGGTGCGCCTTGACGCTGAGGTCCCAGGGGCGCTGCCGACCCCTCCTGATGCGGGGCGCCCTAAAAATTGGGGTGGCTCCGATTATTTTACTGGGTGGGCGCCTAGGCATAGGGTTCAATCAGTTAGTCAGTTGCCAGCACGACGGCAACTGACTAACTGATTAGGTTCGGGCGCGTAAGGTAGGTTTGCAACCCGGCGCAAAATATAGGTACTAAAGACGGCCCTAAGAAGACGAGCGCGTATAGAACCGTTTTCATGACAGCGATTATTTCGATAAATGGAGCTGAACACGTTCCTGTATTGTGGATTCAAGTCCCACCCAATACCTAAAGCAATAACGTTTTCAGATCTTAAAAAATGCTTTCTATCTCTTTAAATTAACCGTTTTTTTTGCAGGAGTCAGTAGCATCCTTGAAGAATATTGAAAATATGAATTTATATAGGTTTGCCTTATTTTTATACGTAGAAAGATAGGTGTAGGACTTGCATATTTATTTATAGCATTATGATAAATAACTTTGGTTTTAATTGTTTATTCAGATATTGTTATGTTACCTATGGATATTATGAATAATAACAATTAAAGGAACGGTTTGACGAACCACTAACATAATAATATCGATCGATTTTTAGATTCTAGGACTTGCTGGATTCCTTACGTTCGAGAGCAATAAACAAGTATTTATCTAAAAAACTAGAAAATCCTTTAAGCACGTTTGAGCATAATTCGAACTCGCACCGCGTTGTGTACCATAGATTTTGTTAACTTACTCAATAAAAAATAGAACTTATTACCTACTTATGTAAATTTTATATTTCAGCTTAATGTATTTCAAATCGTCGATGTATGCCTCGGTTTTAGAGGACACCATCGTAGAGATACGTATTTTAGGTGAGTTCTCTGATCGTATGAATTAGGTTGCCAACTTTCCTAGTTTTCCATGACAGGATTTTGACAGGCGTCTTATTATGCCTCCTAGCAAGTTCGTCTAAACTAGGAACTAAAGGTCGAACGAATCACTATAATGTCTGATTTGATCGGACTAAATTTTCTTTAATGGTCACAAAACTCCTCATATAGTCATACATAAAGTCATTGGTTCCTAACGTCATGAAGCTTCGAAAAACACTACCTACTGATAATCGATTGCAGTTTCGGCGAACATCACAAATTAGGCAATAAACCACATGCTTAGACCTTTTCGAACTGATATATGATTCCACCTATAGATGAATGCAACAACGAATTCCGTGTGATGAAAACTATGGCGGACATGGTGCATTACCGCGCCAGAAAGTACGAAGTCGCACAGCCAGCGGTGAAAGATGAACTTGGCAACATCAACCCAAAAGATCTCGGCAGGGAAGAGTACAAACTGGATAAGCTTGCTAGTGACAGGTAAGGTGCTGCGACTAGGGTTGCCAGATGCTCGGGATTCGTCTGGATATTCCCTACATTTCATACGAGTCCCGGAAAAATACAAATTGTGTTAGGACGGAACGGGCGTTATGAATGTTTGCATGATCAACAAATAATGTTCTGCGATCTAAGTACTTAGGTACCTACAATTAATGTTCTAGTACATAGTACCTAATGCCAAGGTAGGTAACTAGGTATCTAGAACTCGTATTTTCAGGGAATCCTAATTTTTGGACTTTAGATTAGACATCTTCAAGGATCTAGCGTACTTGAGAATTTCTTATTTACTAGCTTCCGCGGTTTAGCCTCTTATAAATTATCCCTCCACAGGAAATACCTGTACGAGTCGCTGATGGTAACCTTTCTGGACCTTTCGCTTAACCGAACTTACGGAGCCCTAATTGACAGCATGGACGAGGTGACTAACCGGGAGAAACATTATGCCTTCTTGCTGGACGACGAAGCTAAAAATAGAGCGTAATATTTTGTAATAAATACTTAACAGGACTCCTAATTTACGATACACATAATCCAATAGACGCCTAATGACTTAATTTCTTCAAACAAACAATTCTGTCAAACCGTTGGAGTGTGCGGGTCAGGGAAGCGGTAAATGCATTCTGATTGGTCAGTTCAATGTCCCAGCCCGCCGCGGGGCGCGTCGAGAATCGCGCTCGGTGTCTTAATCAGCATTCAGCATTAATAATATCACATAGGTAAAGTTTCAACTACCTATAACCAGAATTAAGGTTCTCTAATGGCGACCACGAACTAGAAGATGCAAATGATTTCCCTTATCAGACTGACAGTGGTGGTGGTCTTTGCGGGACGGTGCCCCTGCACCAAGCCAAGAAGTCCACTAGGCATTGCCTAGTGGACTTCTTACGGCGTATGATGAGTCGCGGTAGAATATATGTAACGATAGATGGGTACAGCAAGGAGTTTGAGTTTGTTTTCAGAACACGAAGAGAACTGGCCAGACAGCTGCGCCAGCAGAGGAACCACATAAAATCTGTCAACTATGACACGGATTTAAAAATAGAAGATCTGAAGACCCAAGTTGAAGTTAGTTGTTTCTTACCTTTATTACTAAGTATAATATTTAAGGATACCTGGTTGCCTTACCTTGGTCTAAGTCTTAAAGTAAATATACCTCGTAAATCACAACGTATTACGTATAGGTTTATGATGTGAATTCTCCAGGATGCGGCCCTAGGAGCGGAAATGCGCAGCCGCTACGTCACCAACTGGCAGGTGGCTCGCTCTGAACAGCACGAGCAAGCCATCAAGGACAAGGAGTCGCGTCCACTTGTTAATATTGAGTATTTCAAGACCAGAACCGACCATGAGCAAAGAGTGCATTCTGAGGTGGAACTGATGATCAACATTGGTATCAACGTAAGATTATCTATAAATAAATAAATATTGGCGGACTTTACACACAGCGCCATCTAGCCCCAAACTAAGCAAAGCTTGTACTATGGGAACCAGATAACTGATAGAATACTTATATACTCTTTTTTTGTAAATAGGTACATATTAACACCCAGAGAAATGAATGAATGAGTAAAAATGAATTAACACATGAATGAGTATTGCCTCATATTTCTGTGTCCTTTTATTTATGGAGTTTTGCTGCAAGACTACCGTATCGTACGTTTTTTTTAATACTTATTAAACTACTAAGTGCATATCAAGTATTCCCAATGAGGGTTGACGTCAGGCAAGCGGTTGGTTGTAAAATACCCCAAGTCAAAAAACCTTTTTACAACAAATTGATAGGTAGGTAGGTATGATCTCCCTGCCCTTAGCCGACTTAAGTGGGATCAGCACATGTATTCTTCTTTCGTTTCCCTCTATCAGCCGTCTCATCCATCATTCACTTTTTTCTTACCCAGTCATCTTTTATACCCATAATCTTTTCGTCTTTACTTTGGCCTACCTGACCTACCTCTACTTTTACATCCATCCTAACATTGTGGATAGAAGAATTAAAATAATGAATCTATTTCGTAATTATTTTAGGAAAAACTCGAATCGGTGGAGAAATGGATGAACAAATACGACAAGGATATGGAGAAGATGGATCTCAAGATACAAATTTTGAAGAACGACTACACGAACAGGCTCGAGTACAGGATGCAGCTGGAGGATACGGTACTTTCCTACTACATACTTTGATGCGCTTTCATAAAAAACGTATAGAAGCTTCTCGTACATAATAAATAGAAAAGAGTTCTGCGCCCTTTTACGACGTGTCCTCGTCTTACGTCTCTTCTATTTGGCTTGCCATGATCAGGGCCGTCTACTCGGGGTTGTAAGGGGTGCGAGAAGCCCGAGCGCCGAGATCCCAGGGGCACCGCAGACCCTCTGATGTGGGATACCCTTAAAATTCGGGGGCGGGCTTCCGAGGTTTTTTCTGGGGTATGAGTCGCCTAGGCCCGGGAGATATTACTCAGCTACTCAGGCTCAAACTTACTACCCAAAGCGTCATTGATTTGCCGCCGAGCAGGGGGTGTAAGTTGGTTCGGGGGCTCCTTAGGTGGGTTTGCACCCCGGCCCATGATAGGCTAAAGGCGGCCCTGGCCAAGACCGATCATGTGAAAGTTCACTTACTCTCACTCCTCTTTCCACAGTACGCGAAACATGACAAACTCAGCAAAGACTGGCAGCATTTCAAGGATGAGCGTGAGAAGGCACGCCAATACATCATAAAGATGACCGACGCGGCCACTGTAGTGCAAGCGTGGTGGCGTGGTCTTCTGGTGCGTATGCAGCTAGGACCCTACAAGCCCACGAAGAGACCACCGCCGAAGCCCGAAAAGAAGAAAAAGAAATAGAGATTCGTTTATTTTAGAAAAATAAATTTATTTTAATACAACTTTTTGCTGTTTATAATACTACAAGCTGACCCGGCGAACTTCGTATCGCTTTAGAATTAAAAAATGCTGTGTTAAGTTCCCGTTCCCGTTCCCGTTCCCGTTCCCGTCCCCGTTCCTGTTTTCCTGCATTTCTCTTGAAATTCTTCCTGAATTTTCTTTGCTATAAACCTCACGGAGCCCGAGACCTTTCCAACGAATGCAAAACCGTGGAAATCGGTTCGTGCGTTCTGGAGTTATAGCGTCAGGAAGGAAAACCCGACTTAATTTTATATTATAGATTTATGACATCAGTGTCATAAATCTATAATTGAAGTTGTGTTCTGAACACAATTTTTGGGATAGTTTTTGGTCTAGCTTATTTAATAAGTTCACCATACATCTTGATCGATTATCACATAGGTAGATCACCGACAAAAGTGACAAAACTGCTTTCGCCTACGGCTAATTCACGTGGTAGGTAGGTACCTATTCCAGATAAATAGTAGGTACTACCTACTATAATACTTATCTTATCAAACTTCGAAATATAGGTATACCTCCAGATCCGTCGACTGTAGGCATAGGCACATCTAGTAATTTAGTTTCGCTCATGATTTTAAACATATTCATATTCATTTATGTATTATTTCATATTTAAACACAATAGACTTTCGCTTTATGTTTGCCGATAGGTAGAATATGTAATATGTACCTACAATAGGGGTAAAATAATTAACCTTAGCTGCTGTTAATTAGCTAGGTTTACAGTAATGAGGTTCTATCGATTTTACATTGGTACGTTTACCTCTTACAAGAATATTGTCAAAGAATGTAGTTGTCAAATCAATCTCAAAAGTTCAATAGGTGGTGCCAACGTGCCAATAATCTGTCAGCGTTCAAAAAATTTACTTCGATTCAAGATTTTTTTCTAAGCGATTTGTACACGAAGATAAGCCAAGTTTTGATTTTAATTAGTTTATTTTGTTTTAGTTTTCATAACTATATATAAAGGTTCAAGTTTAGACCATGCCACGAAACCGTGTGAAGAATATCGTAGACGCGGCATGGGGTCGCTCTACAATATTCAGTCAGGAAAAATCTGAAGAAATTATTAATTCGGTTAGTTTATTTTCGTAGGTAGGTTAGGTACCTACATACACATACATCACCTTGTTCGATTGGCACCACACGGGAGCTCTACATAGCATCTTAGGTAGGTATATGCTCTTTGCATAGCATTATTCATTATATTTATCACATATATTTATCATTAAAAAAAAGGTAGACCCCAAGCCGTGTTTGTTACCTGATTCTTCTAGGCTTGGTCGCGTGGAATCGGCGTAGCTTCACTTAGTTCCTAAGACGTTTCAAAGTGATCCTTATGATTTTATTGAAATAAATAATTTTTGAATTTGAATTTGAATACCTAGGTACATACATACGAGTAGGTATTGCTTTCTAATCATGTAGGTTGTAAATAGTTACATACTTACGGTGGATAGACTTATTTTAATAGGTACCTACTACTTATGTACTTACCTACCTACCTAGTTAGCTACACAAATCAATAATTCAGGCACTTTTTTCCCTTAGTAGGTAAGTAGGTACCTACCTAAGTAAGTAGTAGACTAGTAGGTATATAGTAACTTCTAATCTAAAGTATTTTTTTTTCAGGAAGGGCCATCGCTGGAATTGTCTCTATCACAACTAATTGAAGATGAATCCGATTCAAACGATGATGAGGGCGATGGCATTTACACGACGTAATGGACTTTATATAAATAAATTAATCAATAGTAACTGTCGGTAACGTAACATATCTTACCTGTCAAAGACAAGGATGTAATGAACATCCGTAAAGCTGAGGCCACATTATCGTGTTATCGCGAATAATGTAATATACAGTCGTGGTCAACTAATTAGGGACACTCTTTGGTTAAACCGAATTGTGAATTTATTTTTTATTTTCCAACGAGTCTAAACCATATTCCATATCTCTTACATGTAAGTATAATTAGTTATTTATGTGCCCGATTATACAAACAATAACAACTTCTTAAACACTAAACCTCTTTACAGTATAGCTGATAGATTATCGTAGTGCTATTTGTTCAAATAATGCTGGCTGGCCATTTAATTAGGGACACTGAGATATTGCGTTCTATTTTCAAAATTTGAATCTCAATACTTTTTAACTTCTTCTCTTATTGTTTCGTGGTAGTTTTGGCGGCAATCCCGATATTTATTTTAAGTTTTGAAAAATATTTTGAAGAGAAATGGGTAAAAATAAAAGTTGCGATCCAACACTACGAAAAATTATCATGAAGTTTGTTGTCGAGCATGGTTGGCCATACCGAAGGATAGCAGAACATTTAAATGGTTCAAAAACTATGGTATACAATGCAGTGCAACATGTCAGACGCAATAACACAGATTTAAATGTGCCCAGAACAAAAAGATCGAGAAAAACAACTCCGCAAGAAGATAGAATGATAACCAGGTTAGCTAAGAAAGATCCGTTTCTAGGCTCTATTTTAATTAAACACGAAGTGTTTGGGACAGACGAAAGAGCTGGTGTCTCAGCGAGGACCGTTCGACGATGTCTGGTAGAAGCAGGGTTGTTCGGAAGAGTGGCTCGCAAAGTACCGTTGTTGAAGAAAGAACATAGAAATGCTCGTTTGGCGTTTGCACGTAAATATGGACATTGGACCTACGCCCAATGGCAACATGTATTATTCTCTGACGAGACCAAGGTTAATGTGATTTCTTCAGATGGAAGGCAATACGTACGGCGTCCAGTAAAAGCGGAAATGAATCCAAGATTCACAAAAAAGCAGGTGAAACATGGCGGTGGAAACATTAAAATGTGGGGTTCATTTTCTGGACGTGGAGTGGGACCTGTGAGGAAAGTTCAGGGTAACTTAGACCAACATCAATACAAGGCAATATTGGAGGAAACGATGCTTCCCTATGCTGAGGAGCATCTCCCTATTATATGGAAGTTTCAGCATGATAACGACCCGAAACATACCGCCCGTTCAGTCAAGTCGTTTCTTACCAGTCAGTCAGTATCGGTGCTAGATTGGCCAGCAAATAGCCCGGACCTTAACCCAATCGAGCACCTTTGGCACGAAATCAAGAAAAAAGTAGCCACTTATCGTACCACAACTTTAGATGAACTTAATGAAGCTTTTTGTGAGGCATGGGCAAACATTCCTGTCGAAACATGCCAGAAACTGATAATGTCTATGCCACATCGGTGTCAAGCGGCAATTACTAACAAAGGTTTTGCTACTGGGTACTGATTTTACACGTAATAAAATGGAGCTGTTAAAGATATTATAATACTGCAGATTATTAGTTTTGTTTAACTCTATTTTTCATTATAGTTTACTGTCCTTAATTAAATGTCCAGCTACAGAATTATACCTTAAAATTGAATACATGTTCAACCTTTGATATTAAATACTTTTTTCTATTTATTTATTCTTTTATTTACAGCCATTTAAAGCATAATAATCGGACCAAATTATGCAAATAATAGTTACTGAGAAATCAATAGGGTTTTATATTTGTATGTACATAACCGGTTATTGTTCTTCACTATCTTGCATGTCCCTAATTAGTTGACCACGACTGTATATGTATATATGTAGCCACAGCTTAACGAACTGTATGTAAGTAGACAGGTAGGTAGGTAATACTATTCTATAGAAAGAATGTAGCATGTTTAGTCTTTAGTCTGACGTCTATCATTCATCATCTGTATAGTGTTGGGACAATAATAATCGAATAATCTATTTTGCATTTCAGATTACCATACCTACAATCGTCTCTATTTGGAAGTATTTTAGAAGACACCATAACGCAAATGCGTATCCTTGGTAAGCTTGTATTATTTTCGTTATAAATTTAGCCAACTAAATAATGCTTGCTGAACAAACTTAATTTGATAGCGCCAAAATTATAATTGTCCTTGTTTTTTTGAGCCTTAAGAACGGGCCGGCTAAATTATGTGCTAAGGAGTAGACGTATACCTACCAACCTAAAAGTTGATGTAAGTTGATTATATAGATAGGTAAAGATAAATATTTTAGTAACTTTCTATAAAAATACAATATTTTTTTACAAATTTCAGTTGAATGTAACAATGAGCTGCGGATAATAAAGACAAAGTCGGATTGGACTTACTTGCTAAGCATGAAATATGGCATAAAACAACCAACGTCTGTTGATGAGCTCGAGGGAATTGATCCTCATAATCTTGGCTGCAATGAATACAAGATTAATAAACTCGATTTTGACAGGTTAATCAAACATATATGTTCTCAAAATTATTCAACCTGTTATGCAGCATTGAATGACAACCACAGATTCTTACAATCTTGCATTAATAGAAGATTAGTAGAATTATAATGATAATGCCTATCTCGTTTTACTTACACTACAGTGCAGTGCCTCTTAAAGAACTTCAATTAGACTTCTTCACATTGGTTAACAGTTTGTATAAATTTTACAGAAACTATGCCACAAACGTTGTGACAGCAACCTACGTGGATTTATCTCTAAACAAGAGTTTCAAAGCGCTTGAAGATTTTGTTCATGCTACTCTGGCAATAGATGATTACCGTGTATCATTGGCTGAGGAAGAAGTTAAAAACAAAATGTGAGATGATAACTACATAAAATATTTAATCGTACAATGTTAACTAGGGTATGTGCCAAATATGATGTTTGGATGACTATTTGACGACTATATCAAGGTGCCCTTGGACATCTGCGATGATAGAAGCGCCTGTAAATCTGATGGGATGCCTATAATGCTTTGAGATTACAGTCGAGAGCCTATTTTAATTTGTTTATTAAGTACCTAGGCAGGTTAAGGTATACCTTCCTAGTTTCACGTTACAGCTGTTTATATATTTTGTTTATTTCCTCTAGTCTTAGAAGAGAATGTAACAAGCAGTTGAGGCTACAAAGGAACCATTTTAAATCTGTAATTTATGATGCTGATGTCAAAATCGATGATTTGAAAACCCAAGTCGAGGTTGGTAACTGAAAATGTAGAAATTAAAATGAAAAATATGAACATGGAACACAAATATTTGAGGATCATACAAAATATACAAGATTGTTAGTTTAAATATCGATTTAAAATAACGTTGAAATTGCAGGACGCGGTATTGAATTCGGAATGCCAGAGCCGTTACACTGACGGCTGGCAACGTGCTCGCACAGAACAACACATTCAGACCATACACGACAGAGAAGCAGAGCATTCAGAATCAATTGAATACTACAAGCAAAGAACTGATCATGAACAAAGAGTTCATACGGAAATTGAGCTACTTATTAATATTGCAATTAATGTAGGCGTAAAAACATCTGATGATAAATAATACGAGTATTTTTTATTGAGAATGGCAGGTAAATTATTGAAATGAATAATTTAATTTGAATTCCAGGAAACACTGCAAAAGGTAGAAGATTGGATGAACAAATACGATAAAGACATGGAAGCAATTGATTTGAAAATCCAAATAAAAAAGAATGACTATCAAAATATGCTGGATAAGAGATTGGAGCTCGAAAAGACGGTGAATATTTTATTAGCTTAGTAAATGTTAAGCGCATAAATCCGTTTGAAATAGTCTCAAAACTAGGAATTCGACGTCCTACACTTGTGAATTTGTGTATTAAAAATTTCAGATTGAGAAGCATGACGTGCTGATGAATGAATGGATCCACTTCAAAGAAGAGCGAGAGAAAGCACGTCTATATCGTGAGAAGATGACTAAGTCCGCTATCACAGTACAAGCATGGTGGCGTGGCTTGTTGGTTCGCAGGCAACTTGGACCGTATAAAGTAGCTAAGAAGAAGGGAGCAGCAGGAAAGAAGAAGTAGATCCGTATGATTCACCTAAGAAGAAAAATAAAACGAAGAAGATAATACTATTATTAGCAGTATTTTTTGTAAGTTTTTAGTTTTTAATGTCATGTAGCTAATTTTAGTTGAATACATTTTTATTTTTATTTTGTACCTGGTATTTACTTCATTATTTTTCTTATTAGGAATTAATTTATTCCTCGCGATAATTACCTACTACGGCTACTACCTCAATGAAATCCAACAACTTGGCTATAATGTATTTTTAATCCAACATGGTAGGTGCAACATAGGTTTTTGGCCTTGGAATAAGTATCCGTAAGGCTAGTAAGCTGTAGAAAATAAAAAAAATCTGAAAAAGTTCAGATCGATTTCGACTACTGGTATCGATTTTGAATTTGACTTAACTAAAGGAAGCGACCAGTACATCACTATTAATGCAACGTCAAGGATCACGTGACCAAATCGACCAATCAGAAAACATTATTTGACAACACTCAAAATGTAAACTGTCCATCCAGCCAGCCACAGCCAGAGTCTACGGAGCGTGTACAAATTCGTATTTTTATCTTTATATTTACTCTAAAATTCTAATTATTTGTGCAAAATATTGAATAAGTGAGTTCAGGAAGTTACTGAGAAAAATCTGTGCGATATATTTGCTAAGGCAATTATTGTGAATGGTGTAAAAACAGTTGTCGGCATTTTACCAGACACTCGGACGGTCGTGTCATGTCAGTTATTTTTATGTACGCACGCGATCCTGCATAATTTACGTGTTTTTAATCATAGTTCGATTGTGAATCAGACGGGACCATCGGTGGTGTGTTGATTGATTGAGTTCTGGTGTACTCGGACTGTTCCCAGGAGGCGATGAAGACTAAAGTTGATAAAATTAAGAATGGCGACGGAGAAATCGAGGTAAGTTTCTAATGTAATTTACAGTTTAGTGATAATCTTGCTATTTCCGAATGAAGCTCGTGTGCCGATTGGTATTACGGAATGATTTGCCAGCGTTCACCTATAACTGCACCACTTTGTTGTAGAAAAACAAGCTATTTTTAAATGTGTGTTGACAACAGAAATAGCAATATACCCACCTACACATCGGACTTACAAGGGTTAAACAGCTGTGTTTCACAGACAAAATAATGCTCTTTGCAGCTTAAATCTATCAATTCCAATAGAGAAAACAAATTGGTTATCTAAGGCAATTATAGTTATTGACAATTGCAATGGATCATCCTAACAGCACTAGAAAGATTCATTATAGGCTGATGGTGTTGGTATTGAAGAGATAAGCAGGATTTCTATGAGACAAATGAGATATGATCCTTTCTATTACTATTTAACTATTACTTTCTATTACTAATACTGCCCGGCTTCACAAAAATGTATTAGCTATTAGTGATGATCATAGGTAAATTTTTAGTTTCATTATTGTAAATTTGGCTGTTAGCAGATAATGTTGCTTTTAGTATGTAAAAGAATTTTAAAAGCTAGTCCTGTTTTTTTCTCTTTCTAATATTATATCTGTTTATCCTAAAAACAGATTAAACTCAATTTGGCACAGTGCATTTTGTTGCTTTTTAGGGTTTCGTAGTCTACAAGACAAGAAACCCTTAAAGTTTCACCTTGTTCATCTGTCTGTCCATCCATCCATCAACTTATAAAATGTACCTACTTGAAGAAGAAATAATGGACTTCTTTAGTACAAATACCATTGAAAATTACTTGTTATAAATGTTGTTAGCTGTGTAAACTACGAAACCCTACATTGCGCGTGACTCGACATGCACAATGTCAGGTTTTTCTTTAATTATTCTTACTAATTAGGAAAACAAGCGTTAAAATAATAATTCATAGGATGAATAAATAACCCACTTTATTAGGTATAACTATCAAATAATAGATGATATTATGTTATTATATTCAATACTCGTAAAATGTATGATTACACCTACACATACAAGTAGATATTTGTGTAGGCAGGTATTTATTTTCAACATCATTTTTGGACTGAAACTAATATCTTTCCGCTGCTAAAGATTATTTGATTTTTCTAAGATTCTTTGTGTCACAAGTCTAGCACAGTCTACACTTAAAGTAAATAGTTTTTTTAGCAATACCTGCAAAGAAACTCTCAAGTTTAAAAAGAAGGGTCAGAAAGAAAAAAAATAACATTTATTCAACAAACAAACAAACCAATAAAATAAAATAACAACAAAAAAAACCTTGAACAGTAGAGTAAATAAATTATAAAAAGTAAAAACATAAAGTGTAATTAAAGAAGAAAAGAAAATGTTTGTATCCTCAGCTTCTGTGGCTGATTTAAGGATAAGGCACTGTTTTTCAGAAACAACTGCACTGAATTTGAAATAATTCGATGCCGAAGTGCACTCAATATTAATATTTCAATGACACCAAATTCCTCCATATTTCTTGTATGAATGTGTGGCCATAGCCGAAACTTCTGTGCTTCTGGGAGGAGTTTGGTTGGCTACAAATATAGATAGATCGCCCCCCACACACATTATCATCAACCACATATCCCAATAGATGCTGAACGGCTTTATTTCTTCAAACAAACAATTCTGTGTGCGGGTTAAGGGGAGGATAATTCTGATTGGCCGTTTCAATCATCACACCACGCCACGCGGCGCGTCGTGAATTGCGCTTGGTGTCTTATATCAGCGGTATAAGTGTGTGGTCCAATGGATCAACTTTGAGTTCAAATGCGGAAAAGCGAGTCCAAATTACTAGTTATATGTTTATAGGCGGATAAACTATAGTCTGAAAAATGAATAATTTTCTGTTCATAAAATTAAACATAGATTTTTGCAAATAATTAAACAAACAGAGACCCATGTCGAGCCACATGCGATGTTGTCGGCGCGCAGTTAGCGTAGAGGTAGTTTCATTCAATAATGAACCTAGTCAACATTGTTATAGAGTTGAATATAACTTGCCTTTCTCTTGTTTTGGTTTTTAATGCTAGATATTCTTATCAAGAAGTAAATAATAAATGGTATTCTCTAGAATCTAGATTGTTGTGAACACCTGTGTTATGTGTGATTTTTGTTGAGGTAGTGTTCAAGTGAATATAGTGTAGGTAGAGAAGCTTTTCGCTTTAGTGAGTAATTTTGTTTGCTTAGCTTTAAACAGGTTTTTTTTTGATGATAACACAAACATAATAATAAACCATAATTCATGTGTCCATCGCTCTGGTAATCCTAATGTAGGGCCAAGACTATGTATGTGATGTAGTGTTTTGTTTATTATTTTATGATTATAATAATCTTTCTTTTTCAAATATAACTGTTTCTAATCAACGGCTTGACCGATTTTTATGATTTTTTTATGTATATTTGGCAGGATGAGAATAAGTCGTAAATTAGGTATATTTCATACCGCTATTTGGCATAATTCAAAATACTGCCTACATTTCGGGAAAAACTGAAAGTGCTTTTTTGAAATTTGACTGAATGTCGGGACAGCTTGTCATTTTATAAAGACCGAGACAAAAATACCCACTTCCAACTTTAAGTTGATATTTGGATGCAGCTCTCATCCTTTGGAGGATAAATTCATTAAATTAGGTAAGCATGTTACAGTAATACCATCGACCGGTAATTTATTATTCATCTGTGTACCTACATGTGTTTTTAGAGCACAGGTTGTTTGTGAAAGTGGTTTGATATTGATACATTTTGTGTGTTGCTCTCGTGATCAGATGAAAATATCTGAATAACTAATCTACTGTAATTAACATAATTCGAACGCATCACGCATTTTAATAGGTACTCTTCCGTACACGACAGACAGCAGACAGCATTATCAATCTAAATGAACCGAGATAGAGTTCACTTTGCGTTTCAAAGTAGCTAGTCGCCCAATATCCAAATCGAATTCCAATGTAAATTGAGTTGTTGAAATTATATTTCAATGGAATATGATTTTGAATATCACGCTGTGTTATGGTATTATTCGAAGCGTGTTAGGTGACACTAGTTGCGGTCTGCGGTGCACCGACGAGGTACGAATCATACCTGTAAAGTACCTACCTGTATTCTTCCGTAAACGGCAAACCGCACAGTCTATAGCATAACATAACCACTACTCAAATCGCAACGCAATGGATTGTTTTTTTTTTTTCGAAAAACAATGCAAACACTTGAAACACGTCATTCGCGTGAACTTATTTTTTAAACAGACTTCAACCAGACTGCTAAGTGTGATGCCAAATGAAATGACGTGCATCTGATTAACCCCTTTAGACATCTTCAAAGATCTGAGCGCAAGAGCTGATATCCAAGAGGGTCCCCAAGTACCTACGTATACCGTACTACTACAGTCGTGATCCTATATTATATATATTTAATTTATATACTTCAATCCACGCTGCACCCGCTTAGAGGTTGAATTTCGGTAATTCTTTTCTTAGTGCTAACCCCTACACAAAAAGGAATACACCCTGCAAATTTTAATTTTCTAGGATCAGCGGTTTAGTCTGTGCAATGATAGATCAGTCAAGAGCTTTATATTTTTAGATTAGGTTGCATAACGTACGCTCAAAACAGTATATATAGTAGGTATGTAGAATTAAAACTATCGTGGTTGTTACTTATTTTAATAATAAATACCGAGTATTCGCCTAACTGCGATCGCGTTGATCGCGGTCACAGGCGATGCTCATGATGAAGAACGTCAGCAATACAAGAAAAAACGTGGTAATTAGCCGTATTTATAGTTTAAAAAAGTAGGTATGTAGGTACCTAAGGAAAAAGTTCCGCGCTTTTTGACCGTGTTTTTCCTGTGAGTGAAGCTGACTAAGCTAATCAGATGGTACTATAGTAGGTACCGAGCAAGCCTTCTTTATCCAATACAGAATCCCGTTAGTGAAAAATGTATATAAATCATTGTATAATTGATGTTATAAAGGCCTATTTTTCCCGTGGGATAAATAACTTCTGAGAAATTAAACACCTAAACACAGTTATTGTTAGCCTGATTGTTCCATTACTAGCTTTTACCCGCGACTTCTTCCACTAGATTCACGAAATTAGACTTTATCGTAAACATTGAAATTTGTGAAAAAAATTTGGGAAAAAAAGTAGCCTATGTCCTTGCCGAGACTTCAAACTATCTATATATGAAATTTCATCACAGTCGGCCGAGAAGTTTTTTCGTGATAACGTCACAGACAGACAAAGTCACTTTCGCATTTATAATATTAGTATAGATTGGAGTAAGGCTTCATTCAATCTTCTTCGCTTATATTTCCCGGTTTCATATTCAAAATACGATCCATATTCTCTGAAGTACTAAAATTAATCTAGCGTAAGTAATTTACATAACTTGGTATTCACCGACTGTTAATGGTTTCCTACGTATAATTATGGATCTACGGACGTTCGTTGATTTTAGCTGCAAATATAAATTTGGTATACACAAAACCCGATTTGGTATAAAGAAATTTATTTATTTCTCATAAAAACACAGAGTTCACTTAAAATAAGATATTAAAAATAACATTATTGCGCTTTAAACGATAACACCTAGGGGCCTCATCCAATTCTGTAAGTATCAACAGGATCCCACGGGAACAATAGAATCTAATATCTAGATATAATATAATAAAACAAAATATAAAAGATATACTTATAAAAATACGAAACGATTAAGTTATTAATAGTACGAGCTATTATTTGTGATCTAGTTCCAGTTATGGGGTTAGCGCTAACGTTTCTTCAGACTGACGTGAATTCAATTAAGGGCGCTTTCAGTGGAATGGATTTTCGGATTTACCGAAGAATGCTTTTGCTTCTGATTCTATCGCAGTGTCACTTTGCAGCGTCACTATGCCTCAGCTAGACATGCAAAATTAACCTCTCCATTCATCTGACACAGAACCGCAAATAGTTTATGAAGCGTTTTATTTTTGGCTCATATTTTACCATAGACTGGCTTATTTATGTTCGGTCCCATTCACTCGAACGAAATAAAGACTTCAGGCTATAATGATCCTGAACATTTAAAAAAAAAAGTCTAAAATGGCCTGTCCGGGTCCGCTATAGGCCCACTAAGGGTCTAAACGTTTTTGAGGGTATTTCCGGATTTTTGACACGCCCTGGGTCTGTTCGAGCTTGAGGGGTCTATACTAATATTAGACGTGATATATTCCACCATTATGTCTGTGAATGGAAAGGTTACGTGACGAGAAGGATGTTATTAATAAAGCTAGATGAATGTTGAAGTAGAGGTAAGTCAAAGAAAAGAGAGATAGACTGTGCGAAAGATGACATGGGTAAGAAAGGAGTGAGATGACGGCTGATATAGGGAAATGGATACAAATCGTGCCGAACCAACTTTAGTCGGAAAAGGGCAGGATGTTGATGATGATGATGATCTATGATCCCGTTTCGGTAATTTAGTTAGCCTTAGCACTAACGTTTATTCAGACTGACGTGAATTAAATTAGGGCACTTTCAGTGGAATGGATTTCTGGTTTCACCGATAAATGCTTTTCTTTCCGCTGTTATCAGTGTCACTTTGCATTTTTATCAGCTTGATGCTCAAAATTAACTTGTTATTATGCTAAATTATTGTTACTATGTTATATTATGCTAAAATTGTGAGGTTGTTTGGATGTTTGCTTCAATCATACTATAATACACAATAAAACTTTGAATAGATCAATATTTCTCGGTCTAGAATAGCATACCAAAGTAGCGCAAGTTTGTATCAAATATTTTATTTGACAGATGACGCACTGACTAATAAACATACCAACTTTTTTTTACTTTATCTAAAAACACATACCTATACAAAACAACACAACTTAAGAAATAAAGATAAGTTAAACCTTCCTTACACAAAACTACAGATAGTCAGAACAGCTCCCTTCAAAATTAAAATCAATAGAAAAAAACTCAATATTTTTAAGGTTATTTTGCTGGTTAGGTTTATTTAAAACTAGCGACCCGCCCCGGCTTCGCACGGGTAGCATGTTATTATACATATAAACCTTCCTCCTGAATCACTCTTATCTATTAAAAAAAACCGCATCAAAATCCGTTGCGTAGTTTTAAAGATATAAGCAAACATACATACATACAGACGCGGGAAGCGGAAAGCGACTTTGCTTTATACTATGTAGTGATGTAGGATATATCGGCGGTCTTCACACTAGGCAAGCCCGTATCGTGAAGACCAGTTATACGATTCATCTAAAAAGACAGTTGCCTCGGTGAAACATTGTTTGTGAATTAATATTTTTCTGTTAAAATAAGCTACACTACACACTTAAACAGTGATACCTAATAGTAAAATAAAATAACAACTAGTTGATTTCGGCCCCACTAATGCCCCGATAAAGGCCGGGCGTAGGCATGTGATATAAAATAAATAAAATAATAATAATAAGTCAATAATATATAATTATACAAGATATTAATAATAATATACATAGATAATACATAAATATATTAGTAGCAGTTTAGGTTGTTATACTTAGGATTTCTTCTGTATCATTGTATGAAAGTGTGGCTAACCATTTGCTTAAAATTCTTTTAATTTCAAATAAAGATTTATTCTTTATATCGCAATATTTAATTACACTGTTGTACACATGGGCTTTTTTAAATTTACCAAAACGTTGCGCAAAAGAGGTCTTGCAGGACGGTGTAGGTATTTTGTAATTTCTCCTGTTATTTAAAGCCTCGTGGTCGGTTGATGCTAGTATAGACTTGTGAACAGACAAAGCCATTTTAGAAATGAAAAGCTGCCGGACGCTCAAAACGCCACTCTCTCTATATAAATCTACTGTGGGGAATCTATAAGGTTTCTGTAGCATAACCTTTAAAACGGATCGCTGCGCTCTTTCCACTAGTAGCAAGTGTGTTTTTGAGGCACTTCCCCAACAGGTAACGCAGTAGAGAAGGAAGTAATAAACAAAGATTTCTATTTTATTTTGTAGTGCCCTAGCGGGGTCCATGTTGAGAAACTCTGTATATAATATCTTAAGACCATTGTACCAACTGGAACCATAAATTAATATGAATATGAACAACGTAGAAAACCACTGGTCCTCGTACAAGCTATGAGTACTCTTATCTATCTTCATGTGAAAATTAGAATGATTTAATTCCAGGTACTTAGTCTTGTGAAACTTTATACTTGGCATCTTTATTCACATTGAATTGATATTACCATCGTTAGACTTGTTATTCTATCTACGAGTATATCTTATAAAATGTTTTCTAGTGACTGAATACTGCCGAGTGAAGGTCTTCTCTATCATGCCACGACACCCAAGGCAGTCTTCTCAAAATTAAAATAAACAAGATCACGACTGTAATACCCAAGTACGGTAGACATACTCTCAGATCTCAAGGCGCTTAGATCCTTGAAGATATCTAAAGGGGGTAGTCAGAGGCACGTTCAAACATTACGTTTTGGCACAATACCCACAGTAGTTAGTAGTAGTTAGCATTCCTCACGTGACAGGTTGCAGTCTTCAGCTTGCTAGAATTCCTATTACCTGTACACCGTCTGTCTAAGACCTTCTTTTAATGGCCACTATTCAGCTTCCGCCTTGGTCTATCCATGACAATTATACCAGGGAATGTGTAAAACGCATCTATCAACCAATTCTAATCTACACTTCCTGGTATTTTATTTGCTAGGTTAATGATTCTCAATTAACGTTAACAGGCTCCCGCGGAGCGTCCTCGGTAAACATCAATAGTGAGTTATGGTGTGACCTGCACACATCCACCATACTATGATGAAAGACAGAATGTTGCCAATGGATTTGGCTTGGGGTGTTTAACAACCGGCTGCCTGTCTGACGTCAACCCTCCAACTCAACTGCTCACTTCTCGTGCAGTGCCAATTGTTGACCGATTATAATGACTATTTTTTAATTACTTTTTATGTTTTCAGAGATGTTCGTTCCATTAAAAGTTTATTTATAAAGAACTAGCCGACCCGTGCCAGATGTTGTCCTGTCCAATTTCAATAATCGAACAGAAAAAACTGAATGTTTTAGTATGTGATGTCAGATTTGTTGCACACCACCGCCATCTTTACCAAAATCATTTTATTGCGTTTTTTTATCTTGTTTTATATTTTAAAATAGTCTGTTTTATTTGAGCGTTATATCTACAGCAAATTTCAACTTAATTCGTTTTGTCGATTAGGCGTGATTGAGGCATAAACATACATACAAACTCACAAACTTTCACATCTGTAATATTATTAGGATTATAGTATCTTCACTTAAATTTTACCATCAAACATTAAGAGGATTATTTTACACGAAAAATTGTTTATTAAAATAGTGGGATAGTTTAAATTAGAATCAAGACTGATAGTCCCAATAAATCTGATCGCGCTCGACTTGGCGGGGGCACTGCCGTGCCCCCCGATTTTGTTTTTAATTTTTGATTCTCACAAACAGAACAGACTGCCAAGCTCAATACATAACTAATTTACTGTCAAAACCAAGACTAAATTTGCTTCAGTTTATCAACCTAATTTTCCTAATTTGGGGGCACGGCAGTGCCCCCGCCAAGTCGAGCGCGAAGCAAACACTGCCGTACCATCCTTTACTGGAACCATTTCGCCGCATTTTCAGGCCCCTATTTGAGAACCTCTGGATAAGACCAGAACGCTGAAATTTTCGTCATCCAGTAAGCCATAATCACGTACTTAAAATCCAAAATTTCAAGTCTGTAGGTCATTTAGTTACGAAGTTAAGCGAAAGCAAAGTTTCGCATTTTAGACAGACACTCACTCACTCACTCACTCACTCACTCACTCACTCACTCACTCACTCACTCACTCATGATCATCAGAATAGAACTAGTACTTCCCATAAACTCAGAGAGCTGAAATTTGGTACAGAGTTAGGGTTTAATGGCCACATAAAGGGAAAACCTTAAAAACTAGGATAATCGAAGATCTGGAGTACCTGGTGACCCTGATAAGAAAACACAAGAGCCTAACCAAACTATTAGAGATCGACATACCGCCTTTACAAAAAATATTCAACTACTGGACCGATTTAAAAAATTCTTTCACCATTAGAATCCTACATAATCCCTGATGAACATAGGCTATAGTATATTTTCAAAAATATTAGGGATCCGTATGAAAACATCGATAATGTAATCCAAAGTGTGAAAAAATTAAAAAAAAATCCTTATATTGCGTTTGCTGCGGAAATTATTGACAATAGAGCAAAGTAATGTACTACAGTTTTAAAGACGACATCAATATCTACAAAAAAGTATGCAATACTATATGTCTAACTATTAGGGATCCGTATGAAAACTTCGATAATGTAACCCAACGTGTAAAAAAAAAACAAAAAATCCTTATATCGCGTACGCTGCTGTAATTGTTGACAATAGAGCAAAGTGATGTACTACAGTTTTAAAGAGAACATCAATATCTACAAAAAAGTATGTAATACCATACATCTCACTATTAGGGATCCTTATGAAAAATTCGATAATGTTACCCAAGGTGTAAAAAAATTACCTTTATCATTATTACATCCGTGCGACGCCGGGGCGGACTGCTAGTACGCAATAAAATTAAAGGAAAACTCTGGATAAGACTAGACTGGCTTTTATACTTACAAGTTTACAAGAAGAAATAGTTGAACGATTAACTTTATTCTAATCGAACATTACACAAATTGAATAAACAAATTAACAAATTAAATAAACTAAAATATTAATTTCGCTCAAAATTTGATAAAAATATAATGCATTGGACTAAGAGTGGCGGTGATACCAGCGCACACGTCGCTAGATGGCGCTGACTGTATTTTAAACGCGCTTACGATTTGTTTTTATAACTCATAAAAAGAAAAAAAAAAAAACTGTGTCAAATAAGAAAATCTAAGAAAATAAATCAATAAGCCCATGTTTCTACAAAAAGAAGTGAAATCCCACCAAAAACATTCTGTAAAAAACTAGCCAAGTCTCGATGGAGCTGCTTGTTTATCTCTAAAAAGTAATGAAATCTAGACAAAGTCGTGTCAAGTCTGAGGTTCTTTACTGCGATTTCTTTATTATTATAGAATGTTATGTGACTTGGCCGTCAAAATACGTCTATTTTATGTTAGATCGGTGGTCGATTTGACGCTCCAAAAAGAAGACAGCAGAAGTCAGCATTGTCAATGCTGAATGCATGTGTTGCACGATCAACAACAGCCTAAACTAAGACACTAGCGTCCAATTACCAATACCTGTATTGGCTATTATCTTGCATAACAAACATAGGTAGTTACAACAGATATAACATTACGTGTAAACAAAATTGACTTGTACCCACTAACGTATAAAGAATGTTCAACGGCCAAGTCACACAACATTCTATAATAATAAAGAAATCGCAGTAAAGAACCTCAGACTTGACACGACTTTGTCTAGATTTCATTACTTTTTAGAGATAAACAAGCAGCTCCATCGAGACTTGGCTAGTTTTTTACAGAATGTTTTTGGTGGGTTGACTTTTCGTTATAAATATTGAGCTAACATTCATGAAACGATGTCAAGACACCGCTGGCCGCTGTCGCTTATCGCTAAGCGGCTTTTCACAAGCTTTACTTTTGTAGTCCTTTAGTGTTGATCCGTCTATTTCCGTCCCGGTCGAACGTGATAATCAATAGATAGAACGGCTACAACTATGGGCTTGTTTTGCACGACTGACATCATGTTTCAAAATAAACTTTTCCATTGTTTATGCTCACCTAAACTTGTTTGTTTTACAAGCTTTTATGTCGTTTGTTAGTATTTAGTATGTCCGGATCAAATCTTGCAATTGAATTTTAAACCCGTTTCCCCCTAAGTTATTAAGCTGAAATTTAGCATACCTGTGTATGTGTAACCTATGTGAGAAGAGAATGCATTAATGTTGTAACAGAGAGCTGATCTTAGGATGGCAGTCAGGAGCTGTTCAACGGACACTCATTCATAATGGAACTCTTTAGTAAATAGTTCGATTGAGTTAAAACTTTGCATAACTTACAAATTCCAATGACAATGTAATATTATTGTGACAGGTGACAGCTGCTCTGATCTCTAGCTATATGTTTGAAGGATTTTTACAAAAAAACCTTTGTAGGGTTCCGTACTCAATGAGAACGGTAAAAACGGGACCCTATTACTAAGATTTCGCTGTCCGTCTGTCTGTCACAGGGTTGTATCTCATGAACCGTGATAGCTAGACAGTTGAAATTTTCACACATGATGTATTTCTCTTGTCGCTATAACAACAAAAACTAAAAAAAATAAAAAAAAACTTGAGAGGTGTCAAGGGATGGAACGAAGTTCTAAACAAAATAACGTGGGACAAGGGAAGGGGAATCAACTTTGACTTCACCACCTCCACCTCCACCTCGACCTCGACCTCGACCTCGACCTCGACCTCGACCTCGACCTCGACCTCGACCTCGACCTCGACCTCGACCTCGACCTCGACCTCCACCTCCACCTCCACCTCGACCTCGACCTCGACCTCCACCTCGACCTCGACCTCGACCTCGACCTCGACCTCCACCTCGACTTCGACCTCGACCTCCACTTCCACCTCGACCTCGACCTCGACACAATTAATAGATATATATATTAATAGATATACTATAGCAAAAAAGTGTCGTGACAACTTTTCGTCGTGACAACTTTTCGTGACAACTTTTCGTAAGAATTTTTTCCGTCTAGCCCCCTTTCACAACGCGCGATAAGGAACTTCGTTCCAAAAAATATTTAAGTGGGGCTCCCATACAACAATCGTCCTTTTTGGCGTTTTTTATAGATAATGGTACGGAACCCTTCGTGCGCGAGACCGACTCGCACTTGGCCGGTTTTTTTTAAATATTTTTCAGCAATAAACTTTTTATCTAAACTCTGTTTTGTTTGTTTACTATATCCAAGTATCAAACATTTTCTCTTCATAATATTGGTTAGATAAACCGTATTAAAGATTCGCGTTTGCAAGCCCTTTGTGTCAACCATTTCTGCTACTGAATACCACTCATTGCCATTTTCCGGTTGTGACAATAAAGATAATGTCCTCTGTACTGGACGCGTTCGGTCACGTTAACCTATTGAAGTCCCTATGTTGCTCTCATGCTCTTCATCTATGTAGTTTTAAAAAGTCACGTGCTTTCTGCAACGGATCCCGATACGGTTCTATTGTGATGAAGGGGGCTACATCCTGGATAGGTTACACGGAGGTGAGGGCTCGGACTTCTAGTTCGTGAAATATATCGTTCTTTTATCCACATGTAGGAAACACCTAATTTATAAGTTTTATTAATAACAAGCTGACCCGGCGAACTTCAAATGTTGTCTTATGTTCCCGTCCCCGTCCCCGTTCCCTTTCCCGTTACCGTAGTATCAAACTCGTGTAAGAGTTGTTGCAGCTGCATGATAATCTCTCTCCCAGCTGAACGATTGATAACACAGCGTCGATTATTATTTATTATAAACTAGCTGACCCGTGCCCGCTTCGCTGTGCGTAAGACATTTCTAATACCATCGTGGACTTTTTTGTAGACGTTTTTAAGGTATACAATACTGTAGTACATTATTTTGATATATCTCGTGGGGTTCAGCCAGCATTTGCAATGTAAGCGCAAAAAAATGTGTTTATTTACATCACATTAGAAACTTCTAAAATTATCAGTGTTTCTCTACTATATTATGCATGTATTATACATATAAACCTTCCTCTTGAATCACTCTATTTATAAAAAAAAACCGCATCAAAATCCGTTGTGTAGTTTTAAAGATATAAGCAAACATACATATTACATATTACATACAGACGCGGGAAGCGGAAAGCGACTTTGCTTTATACTATGTAGTGATTCTCTTATTACAAACTTTTTCCTGACAATAAAATACACAAAAAAAATAATCATCCAAATTGGTGCAGTCGTTCGGAAGTTATGCGCGTACATACATATAGATTTTTACATATAGATAGGCAAATGCTACTGTATAGATTATTTAAAAAAAAACAGAACCTGCAGTAGCCATCATTTTTAGATCACCAGGCGCTCAGATCCTTGAAGATGTCTAAAGAAGTCAGAAGCACGTCCAAACATTACATTTTGCTATAGTTAGCATTCCATACCATAGGTTGGAAGCCCATTGCGGCTTATACCAAGTGGTTTCCTCACGTGGTTTTCTTTCGCCGTTTTGAGTACTGTGTAATGCGCATATACATTTTTAGAAGAGAAACATCCATTGATGTTTGTCCAGGATTTGAAGTCGAGGTACCTCCCACTCGGTATAGATCTCTTGGAATCTGCCTATAAGGCAATAGAGGCCAATGAATTTCACTCCGTCTCTCTATGGATATGTTTTTTAAATGCATTATGTTGCATATTTCTTAATTTGTCCAACCCAAAACAACTTTCTCCGCTCGTTGACAACTTTAAGCATATTTCCATTTTGAATTTCGTAAGCCCTCATTGGATTGTTGTTTTATTATATTTTCAACAAAATATTAGTAACTCGCGTTTACTTTGCAGGGAACTTTAGTACCTATACCTACCATGAACAATCAACGGCAAAAGTTGATGATTTTTCGGGAAATTAAATCAATTTAAGTAAACTAAACAATATTTTTGGAGTTTTTGTGGTGTACAGAATGAATGTATGTCTACATCTTTTTGCAGGTGACTGTACGAGATACGTTGTTTTATAAATAATACAGAGACCATAATACAAAGTCTGATCGTGGTAAATCTCTAAATTGATTAACGACTAATTTTGAAAACGTGTAGGTACAAATGTCTAAAAATCTATAAATAATTTCTAAACATAAACATAAATAAGCAAAGCAAGAATTGTATTATTTATCATCTAGCACTAAGTAAACATTCAGAATAAATGCTCATAATAAAACTGTTAGATGACGTGGGCGACCATAGCTCATTTCGTCCTATTTACTGCCTCTAGCTTTTTAGAGTTCCGTATCCAAGGAGTAAAAACGGGACCCTATTACTAAGACTTCGCTGTCCGTCTGTCTGTCACAGGACTGTATCTCATGAACCGTGATTGCTAGACAGTTGAAATTTTTACAGATTATGTATTTCTGATGATAACAGCAAATACTAAAAACAAAAAAAAATATTTTATTAAGTGAGGCTCCCATACAATAAACGTGTTTTATAGGCGTTTTTTATAGATAGTTAGTAAGGAACCCTTCGTGCGCGAGTCCGACTCCTCGCACTTTGCCGGTTTTTATAATCCCAGAAACCGTAAAAATCTATCTTTCTGAGAATGAGGGGAAAGTTTTTGAGATTTCAGTGCAATTCGTGTTCTTGATAAACTCGGAAAGCGACGTCGAAGTTTTAAGATTTTTAATTTTTGTGCTCAAATTTTGCTGTTCGAAGTCGTTCTTGGTATTACTCGTATCGTTTTTGTATTTTATTTTCTATATGTTTGTGCAAATAGGGCTCGAGACAATT
This sequence comes from Hydriomena furcata, assembly GCA_912999785.1. Lineage (NCBI taxonomy): Eukaryota > Metazoa > Arthropoda > Insecta > Lepidoptera > Geometridae > Hydriomena > Hydriomena furcata. The sequence goes on from OU538839.1 coordinate 9,958,072, forward strand.
CAAAGATTGTTGTGCAAATTAGTTTCTGTGAAATAAGCCGAATAAAGCTTTTAAGGCTGGAGTTGGCATAGCAATTTAGATGTAATGGAATACAAACGAAATAAGTTTCGAAGACGTTTTACCCTTTGTTTATACAATACATTATGAAGGTCACGTAATATTGTTTTGTTTCCTACAAATCTGGTTTTTACCATCAATCTGATCTAGGCACAACAACCAATCTGGAAATCCAAATCTGGAAAATAAATATACTTAATATCGAAATTAGGATTATTTTTAAAAGTTCCTAATAATTAATTACTAATTACTATCGAATAGCCAGTGATTTATGCATTTAGGCCAAACGTTTGTAGGTATAATAACGTAACTCGCTGCCGCCATTTTCCGTATAATTGTAGGAAGCTACTGTAATTCGACAATACCATTTAGAAATCCGATTCCGTTCAGGTAGACTATTGATAGTAGTAGACTATTGATTTTCGTACACAGACCACGTCAGTATCACAAAGTATTTTAGGTTATAAACAAGTGCCTTCGTACAATTTGTTTGTCTTTACTACTTCTTATATATACTCGTATCAACGTTGTCTCTAGACTGAAAGTAAACAGCTGTAATAAACGATGATATAACTGCAATGTATTTTAATTTTAGATGGTTTTACGCCAGTGATGTCATTCTGGATTTTGGAGGCGCACGTTCGCGATTATCTCGGTAAACTGTGTCAGTAAAAGTTTTTTTTTAATTCAGTCAGTGGGTTAGGTATAATTTATACGGCAGTTTCTTTTAAATCTCTCATAGGGTTATGGTTAAGTAAACTTCAGTGTTTTATACGATCTATTGGAATCTTGGATCCGCTTGACCGTTTTTATTGGATTTTATCTTATTTGGTTATAATTTTATACGCCTGTCTGTCGAAGATACTAGTTTTCTTTCTTTGATCTTGGCGCATTTCCCTTCGATATTCGTATTGTATTAGTGTCATGTTCAGATAAAAAGTTCTTCGCATGTTTTGCCCAAACAGAAGTGATAGGAAAACTGTATCCCGCAAAATACCGCCCGAGTGCCCACTCTGCGGAATTTTTGATGTTAAAACTTTATTGTTTCTGACTTTCATTACGTGCCGTCTGTCTAATGTGCCAGTCCTCTGTGCTACAGTGCTAATGTTTTGGTGCAATTAAAACTTTTACTGTAGGTATTGTTTCAAAATTGTAGGTTTGCAGTGCAAAAGTGAAATAGTGTACCGTTATTTGTGATGTAAAGTGGAAGTTTGTGTAAAATGTTAATGTCTGCGGCGACCTCAGCCAACATGGCCACTCAATCATTGTCTTCAATGTTCCGAAGACGAAGAAATCGCTCACCGGTAACGGTAAGTTTGCGTTATACGTTTCTTATTGATAGATTCATTATTCGATAACTCAATTTGCTACGAGTATATTCAGTAATTTATCAATTAAATTGGTTCACTGTTATTATCATACAAATTAACAAGTTTTTCTTGATCACGAAGAGGCCTTTAATGATTCTTTTTTTGACCGACGACCGAGGAGGATTTCAAGTCGACGCGTTTATTTTTTTCATTTTATTGTTTTTATGTATGACCACGCATAACTTTTGACAAAGTAGATTTAGATATTTTTATTTTTATTTTAATAGGTCATCATATCTCGAAGTTGGTCCTATATAAATAAAAAAAAAAACTAACCCTCAGGGTTCCTAGGTACCCCTATGAAAACAAGGGTCTCGTTTTTGATCGGTCGGATTATTTTCATCTGTTTTATTTTTATTTTTCTATACGTAATTATTTATTCCAGCCAAAATGATATTACGTACTCAATGTCATAACCATGTTCTTCAAACAACCAGGCTGATGATGAGAACGTAACTCGAAACCAGTTTTCATCAGGTTAAATATGACGATTGAAGATAGACAGGCGAGGTAACGGTCCCGCCATGCCATCCGCAAGTCCGTTTGCTTTACATACGCAACGGCACACTCACTCTATTAAGGTCAAGCTACATAATAAAGCATATATGCTTCATCGTTGCGTTGCCTCCATACTAGAGCCGTGTTCTTCAGGGCTGCGCGACTGTGTTTTATATGGAACTAGTAGGCCCACGCGTTGCTGTGTCAACAGATATCGCCATCTGTTACAATCTTTTGGAGCTAACAGTTAATTGTGACTGTCAGATAATAAACAAATAATTTGCAATAAAATAATATTGCGACTATAAATTGAGATGTAAGCTATATCTTATCTTTAAAGTTGGATCGAACTGCACACGATGTGCAAAGTTTGATTAAAATCGGTTAAGTAGTTTAGGAGTCCATCGCGGACAAACAACGTGACGCGTAATATATACATATATTAAGATATCCTAGCCGTGCATCATCCCTTTCTATATGAAACGTTGCACCAAAATGTAACTATTTATTTTACCGGTATGCGAGCTTTTATTTTGCCTTCGTCTTTTAACTTTACTGATCTGCCTCTTGTCGATGATAGATTTAAAAATAATATTTTAGTAGAAAGACTACAGAATTTATATATATAAAAAAATAAAATAAATAGGATCATGACTGTAATCCCCAAGTATGGTAGACATCCTCTCAGATCTTCAGACGCTTAGATCCTTTGAAGATGTCTAGTGGGGGTAGTCAGAGACACGTCCAAACATTATATTTGGCACATGCCCACATTTTGCATTCCATACGTGACAGGTTGTAAGCCCATCGCCGCTTATAAGAACATTAACTGGTTTCCTCACGATGTTTCCCTTCGTTGTAAGCACGTGTTTTTGATGCGCATATACATTTTCGAATAGAAAAATCCATTGATGCACGCCGGGATTCGAACCCACGACCACGATATATATATATATATTTTTATTATATCTGGTTCGGCAGCTCCGTACGCCTACCCCTCATGCAGACTAGTACATACACATTAATAAAATCACAAAAAAAAACTAAAAATCTTTTGTCAATAAATTGCTCCTCTTTCTCCAACAAATCACCCCAATTTAATCAAATCAAATTGTCAAAACTGTCACTCATAATCCTCGTTGCGTCTGTGTTTTGATACACAGTCTGCGTCACATCGAATGACGCTCATCATTCAATCAGAAGGTGCTCAGGGTCAGGCTCTAGCGTCTGATCTAAATTTATTTTGCATAAAACAAACAGTGAAACTTTTCTTGTTTTGTGTTCATCTCTGCTTGTTTGAAAACATCTTCTTCAATTTATATTTTTGGAACAGACAACAAGAAAAGAAAGAGGTTTAATTTTGTATGTATGTATGTACTGTACACCGGCTACTTCGTAACGGCTGGTCCGATTATTATATTTAAAAATTTCATCGACATTGTGCAGTATTAAGTAATAGCATAGTCTATACAGGGTGTTTGGCACATGGACGGATAAAAATATATATATATTTTTATACTGCGGTAATCGTTTTAGTAATAGTAATTAATAAAACCGGCCAAGTGACTCGACGTAATACAATAAGTATTACGTAATATATAAGTATTCTATCAGTTATCTGGTTCCCATAGTACAAGCTTCGCTTAGTTTGGGTCTAGATGGTGTTGTGTGTAAAGTCCGCCAATATTTATTTTATTTATTTATTTAATGAAGCCGCTTCATAAATTAACATAATGACAACGCATACATTTGTACTCGGCCGTAAAGGTACTTTGAAGGTTATTTCAGTCTTTTCAGTGTAATTAAATTATGAAAAACACGACATTGTTTGGTTCAAAGGAAAAGCATTTTCATGATTATGATCAAATCCTGCGCATTACAAGAATACATCGGACCAATATAACGACTAGTAGTTAGTATTCTCGTAAGCGGCGACTGCAAAATATGGGCATGTGCCATTTATAATGTTTGGACTTGCCTCTGACTTACCCCTTTAAACATCTACAAGGATCTGCGCGCCTGAAGATCAGAGAGGATGTCTACCGTACTCGGTGATTACAGTCGTGATTCTATTTCATATTTAAAAACGACAAAGTCGGTGACTTGGCTTACGACCCCTAGCTGAGACGCATGAGTTGCTGGTTCGATCTTCGCAATAGGACAAATGGTGGCCATGTTCTACAAATATTTGTACCATATTCGCATTTTCTTATAGCCGCGCGATACAGGGAATTCTAGTGATGGCGCAAGACTATGTCAATGTCTCTTTTATTTATTTTTGTAACATTCTAAGGTTGTTTAGTTCAAAATTTAATCTTATTAGGTGTTACAGACAAGCTTCAAGTATCTACTCAAGGCCTTCATAATACGAGTACGCAAGAATAGACACTGTCAAGATTAAACTAAGCCTACTCAACCTGATAGCCAGCCCTGTACGCTTGTAACTGATGAGGGTATTTAAACAGATCCAGAAACCAAACCAATTATGTCTTATCCGATCATAGACCAATCTCCATACTCTTAGTTGTAACCTCGACTCTACCTTGACTCAAACTACTACGAGACCCCTCGAACATTTCCTCGAAAAGTACCTTTTGGTATCTTTTGGTATCCTCAATTACGTCATTACATCATCGGTCCGAGGAGATTTTCATCAAACACACCGGGGACCAGCCTCTGCTAAACTATTACTAGATAAATAAAAATTGACGGCCTCGATGGCGTGGTAGGCGAGTGCCAGACTGAGACGCAAGAGGTGAGGATTCGATTACCAAGGCGGAATTAACGTTTGCATGATTTGAAAATATTTTTCTGGGTGTTGTGATACCACGGTACTTGTAGTTTCTAATAACCCATGAGACAGTGAATACTAGTTTATTTCCTACCAACTACTGACTGATATATCAAGGCACAGCCTAAACCACTGGTCATAGAAATTTGAAATTTAAAGGGTATTTATTTTGGTGTGTAAGAGTGCACTAATAAAAAATATGATCACGACTGTAATCCCCAATTACGGTAGACATCCTCTCAGATTTTCAGACGCTTAGATCATTTGAAGATGTGTAGTGGGGGTAGTCAGAGGCACGTCCAAACATTACATTTGGCACATGCCCACATTTTGCAGTAGTTAGCATTCCATACGTGACAGGTTGCAAGCCCATCGCCGCTTATAAGAATACTAACTGGTTTCCTCACGATGTTTTCCTTCACCGTTTTGAGCACGTGTTTTGATGCGCATATATTTTTTTCTGACCGAAAAAAATATTGATGCACGCCGGGATTCGAACCCTCGAAATAAAAGTCGAGGTACCTCCCACTCGGCCAACACGGCTGTTTTGAAAGCCGGCACTAAACAAGAAATTCATAAAATTGAACCTCTTAAGATGCAGCGCGGGTTAAAGTCAGTTTGAAAACAACTTCACGTGAACGAAGTTGCGCGAGTTGCCACTAGTTTATTTATATCGCGTCCTAGTTACAGTTTTCAAAAGCATAATGGTGGCGCACTTGAATGTTTTCGCCACATTAGTTGGCGACGCGAAGTAAGAATTTAGTTACTGAAAAATACCTACTAGAGGAAACCCACACGAGTTCACTACAGACTTTTACACGGGTCTTTATCACGTAATTACCTCACGACTTCGTTTACGTGAAGTTATTTTCAAACAGACTTAATAATAATAATAATAATAAATATTGGCGGACTATACACACAGCGCCATCTAGACCCAAACAAGCATAGCTTGTACTATGGGAACCAGATAACTAATAGAATAGGTACTTATATACTTTTTTTTTTGTAAATACCTACATACTTATTATACATATTAACACCCAGACATAGAACAAACATCTATGTTCATCACACAAATATTTGCCCTGGGTGGGGATCGAACCCACAACCTACAGCGCAGAACTACCAACTGAACTGTGAGGCCGGTCAAACTTCAACTTCTTCAACCCACGCTGCACCCCTATAGGGGTTGAATTTCGAGAATTCCTTTCTTAGTGCACCACCCCTACACACCAAAATAAATACAAACTTCAAATTTCAATTTTTTAGGACCATTAGTTTAGGCTGTGTGTTGATTGATAGATCAGTCATTGAGTCAGTAACACGAGATACTTGATGAAGGCGAAATTATCTTGTGCATCAACACGTGCACAAAACGGTGAAAAAAAGCATAGTGATGATATCAGATAGGCTTGCGGCATTACATTTATGTATGAAATACTGTAAAAATTTGGGCATAAGCCAAATGTAATATTCAGAAATGATTGACTACCCTCGTTGGATATCATGGATATGAGCGCCTGGAGATTTGAGGAGATATCTACCAGGATTACGTGATAAGCCCAGTGAGCCAGAGCTCGTTTTAGAATTCCTTACCCAAAGGGTAAAAACGGGACCCTATTACTAAGACTCCGTGACGTAAGACTGACACGAGAACTTTATATATTAGACAAGCTGACCCGGCGAACTTCGTATCGCTTTAGAATTAACAAATGCTGTGTTAAGTTCCCGTTCCCTATTCCTATCCCTTTCCTATGTGCCAAATATAATATTTGTACGTGCCTCTGACTGCTATCGACAACTCATGACAACACTTCCCATCCCTAGTGAATCACGTCATCTTGAACCGGCCAATCAGAATGCATTTTTCCCACTCCCCCCGTACCGCAGCGCATACCTCACCGACTTGACAGAGTTGTTTGTTTGAGGTAATGAAGCCATTAGGCGTCTATTAGGCTATGTAGTCGATGCTCACACACCACGTACTGGCGCCGATGTAGTACATGCTATGTATCAGAGATGGCGCTGTATGTGAAAAATGATTTTCCCTGTGTTCCTGCTTTTCTCTTGAAATTTTTCCTGAATTTTCTTTGCTATAAACCTCACGTAGCCCGAGACCTTTCCAACGAATGCAAAACCGTGGAAATCGGTTCGTGCGTTCTGGAGTTATAGCGTCAGGAAGGAAAACCCGACTTATTTTTATATTATAGATGTCTTGTTTGAGAGAGATAGTTAGGGTTGAAAATGGGTACAGGCAGGTATGACCAGGAAGCAAACAATGTCTAGCAAATTATAGTTCAAGAACTAGGAACTACCTTTATTACCATGTTTTCCTCATTGATATATTTATATCGTAAAGGAGGAAATTAAACATCGACTGACAAACAAAGCAGATTTTTTAGCTGCTGGCCTAAATACTTGAAATTTTGTAATCTAAGAGCGCTCTAAGACAAACTTTTCCATAATTTAATCTTTAGGGGTTGCTTTAGGGGTAAGTCATATATTATGCACACATACACTAATATTATAAATTAAGTAATAATTTAATTGTATTAATTCATTATTTTATTTTGTTATTTTAATTTAATTCATTGTATTGCACTAGTCATAACAGCTAGATTTTTTGTTATTATTAATTGAAGTGTTTGTCTTATATTATTATTTAATCTTGTTTAGAAGTTATCCAGTTTTATTTTTAAGATAGTTACAAATTGGTGAAAACTGTTATGTAACTGTTGTCTTTAATAAAAAATAAATAAATTGACTTTGAAAAATTTAAATGAGAAAGTTTAAATATTTGAGTTGTACTCCTAACGGGAGACTCGAATGCTTCTTCAAATATTCACTCAATTATCTGTTTCGATTATACAAGCTCCACTGACAATAAGAAACCCTAAACCTTGACGAGTACGAGGCTCGTTTGATTCACTTATAGTTATAATACACTTGTCGAAGTTGAGCGATCGATAAGGAGGCGATTCTCGGTTTACGCGATATTTATGTAATATCCATAATATTATCATATCACTTACATATCCAGTGTTTTTTTACCACTCGACACAAACGACACATATCAAACAAATTAATATCGATATTTTTATCTGTATCAGTAACTTATTGAGAATATCGATATATCAATTATATCAATAGCCATTTTCGAGGAATAGATTGTCAAAGTCAAAGTCAAAATGCATTTATTTCAATTAAATCACAAGGATCATTTTGAAACGTCTTAGGAGCTAGGTGAAGCTTCGCCTGTTCCTCGGGACAAGCCTAAGGAAATAAATACGCCTGCCTATAATTTTGTTCAATGATAAATACATCTACATCATCTTAATGCTATGTAGAGCTCCAGTGTGCCGATCGAACAAGGTGATAAAAATATCAATTCGTTAAATCACCACAACTGACAAAATATCTATCGAATTGAAATTTCCATATTCACAAGAATAAATATCGATGGTATATCGTTAGATATGCATTAAGTGAGATATTTGTATCGTAGACGTAGATATAAAATGTGATATGATATGTTATCATATCACATCAATATCGCATAAACCGAGAATCGCCTCCCTAGGGCCATACCTCAAGGTCCTAAAGTAATATCAAAACAATATTACTCATGGTGCGAAAGTGACAACGCTATAAGAGTTCGTATTGCGTTGTCGCTTTCGCACCAGTGAGTAATATTCTTTTGATATTACTATTGAGCTTGTGGTACGGCTCCAGAACGTAGGTACTGAGAATCCATTTTATTTGTGTATCGTAACAATCGATACGATCCCTAGTGGTACGGCTGCGAATTTGTTCGCGTGTTGTAATTTTTGGATTCCGTACGTAAAGGATACTAAGGGGACCCTATTACTAAGACTTCGCTGTCCGTCTGTCTGTCACAAGGATGTATCTCATGAACCGTGATAGCTGGACAGTTGATATTTTCACAGATGTATATCTGTTGCCGCTATAACAAATACAAAACATAATAAAGTAAATATTTAAGTGAGACTCCCATGCAATAAACGTGTTTTATTTTTTGCCGTTTTTATAGATAATGGTGCGGAACCCTTCGTGCGCGAGTCCAACTCGCACTTGGCCGGTTTATTTTACATACTTAACTCAATCCCCTGCACGAATTTGGCGAATTCCGCTGACACGATGGGGCCTCCCTTTTCTGGTTTTGATGACTTACGGTCTATACTTAGTTACGTCCGCGTAGATTCAGGAAATAGATTTTTGACGACTTTATCGCAAAACATTGAAATTCCTGAAAATCCTGAAAATTTTGGGAAAAAATTAGCCAATGTCCATCTCAAGATTTTAAACTATCACTATGTAAAATTTTATCACAATCAGCCCAGAGGTTTGGCCGTGATAACGTCACAAACATACAGACAGAGAGACAGAGTTACTTTCTCATTTTTAATATTAGTATAGATACATTATAGAAATTTTCATACGGATCCCTAACGTTTTAGAAAATATTGTTCATCAAGGATAATGTAGAAACCTAATGGTAAAAGAATTTTTCAAATCGGTCTAAAGTTTCGGAGCCTATTCGATGCAAACAAAAAACAATCAAATCTTTCCTCTATATAATATTATCGTATATATTATAGTATAGATTTGGTTAATCCCGAGGGCGGTGGATTGTGACCGTGGCTAAAATTTAAGTAATAAATAATACGCTTTTGCGGAATTCTTGATAAAGAAATTACTCTAAGAAACATTTGAGCGGAAATGCCAACAATTTCCAGACAAGTTACGTTCAATTTACTTTTACGATCGCAAGATAGGGGAGTGGAAACAGAAATTCTCTTAAATGAATACCAACCTCATATGCTTTGTTTTATCAAATTCCTAATCAAAGTTGGAACGTAATATACTCTCACTTGATCTTGTTTCTGTAGTTGCTATGCTATATACCCCCTTGTCACTTAAAAGTCCTCGCCGTGAGTGTGGATAGGGTTTGGGTCCCGGAACTTTTGGTGTCTCGAGTCCCGGGGCTTTCGGGTCGAGACTCGAGACGAGACACGGCTGTCGGAAATTGTATTGAATTAATTAATTTTTATTTTCAAATCAATAAAATTTATGTTTAACTAGCTGACCCGTGCCCGCTTCGCTGTGCGTAAGACATTTCTAATACCATCGTGGACTTTTTTGTAGACGTTTTTAAGGTGTACAATACTGTAGTACTTACATTATTTTGATATATCTCGTGGGGTTCAGCCAGCATTTGCAATGTAAGCGCAAAAAAATGTGTTTATTTACGACATCACATTAGAAACCTCTAAAATTATCAGTGTTTCTCTACTATATTATGCATGTATTATACATATAAACCTTCCTCTTGAATCACTCTATTTATTAAAAAAAACCGCATCAAAATCCGTTGTGTAGTTTTAAAGATATAAGCAAACATACATACATACGCGGGAAGCGGAAAGCGACTTTGCTTTATACTATGTAGTGATAAACTCGATTCTAGTTTGATTCTAAGAGGTCTCGAAGTCCCGGGATATTGATTATAGACTCTCTAGTGTCCCGGGACTTAACGGACGGACGGGACGGAACGAAACTGTCGAGACTTCCCAAACCCTAGCGTGGATGGCCTATTACGAACACTACACCGTTAAAAGCGCAAATTCCCTTTGTTCAATGCTCGCTCTCCTAGCCCAATTAAACATCGTGATTTTCTAAGGAACCAAAATTGTCAGCATTTGCTATACATACGTAGAAAAACCGTTGCTAAAATCATTAATTCATTCATGATCTATGAAGATTTTGTTGTAGCGGCTCTGTGGCGCTTCCTCGAAGGTCTAATTTGAAGACGCCCAAACGTCGTTATTTTCTAAAAATTAGCTTAAATTGTCAGCAATTTCTGTACAAATTATGTCAGTTTAGGGTTATTCATAAAGGTACTCTCAATAAGACGTATGAGTACTTTTAAATACACGGAAGGTTTAAGAATCAAAAGTACTTCATTAAAGTTACTAGCCTAAGTAACAACCGCAACCGCAATTGTTATGTTTACATTGTTTTACGAGCTTTACTGCATCCCAGCAAATTGATGACACGTATATTAAACAAGCGCATACAAATGAGTTCATTTTTCCGCTATTGTTCACACCGCAGACCTTGGCAACACTTCCCACATGAAGTTCTTATTGACTGGGTCTTTAGTTCTCGTTGAGTGATTGAAATTGCATTGCAATCTTAGACAATCAATATTGCTTGATACGATCGTTATGTCAAAATATCACGGAAAAAGCCCTGAACACGTCAATTACAATCGCCTGTGTACATTTAGATTTTAGATGCTATATAAAATTATGAACTTATCCCCATATTCTTATTTGTAACCTCGAATCTACCTTGACTCAAACTTATACGAGGCCCTTAGAACTTTCCTTCGAAAAGTACCTCATCGGTATCTCAAATCGATATATTGGAGGTTCCTCAATTACGTCATCAGTCCGAGGAGATTTCCATCAAACAAACCGTCACGCGCATGCGTCGTTCAGAAGCTGTCCAGGAATATCAAGGCACATCTCGAGATACCTTGAGTTGTTAAAACAGTCAGTTGACCGAGGAATCTTCGATTACGAGGCAAACTTAAAGTAATTTTATCAACTAAAACTACCAAAACACGGTATCGAGGTCGAGTCGAGGTGGAGATATTTCAAGGTTAAAACTAAGAATATGGATTAGAGTTTGATATGAGCAAAAAAGGATCACGACTGTAATCCCCAAGTACGGTAGACATCCTCTCAGATATCCAGGTGCTTAGATCCTGAAGATATCTAGTGGGGGTAGTCAGAGGCTCTGAATGAGCCAATTACAATTGAATCCTCTGATTTTTTTTATTTCATGAATTAATTCGGTTTGTGCTTAAGTCGATCGTGGCAGTAACAAGTGCTCAAAAACGGCGAAGGTACACATCATAAGGAAACCAGTTGGTATTCTTATAAGCGGTGATGAGCTCGTAACCTGTCACGTGTGGAATGCTAACTACTGCAAAAATGTGTGTTTAAATGTACCCCTGACTACCCCTTTTGGCCATCTTCAAGATCTAACAGGATATCAATCGTACCAACTTGATTACAATCGTGATCCTGTTTTATTAAGTTTTGCATATAGTTTATTTGAATATTTACTTACCATTATTTCGGTTGTACTTACTGAGTACATATGTTATTTAGTATCACCTAGATGTTTTTTTTACGATAAGATCTTATTAATATTATAAATGCGAAAGATTGTGAGTGAGTGAGTGGGTGAGTTCTAAATGATCCAAGTGATTTCAATGAACAAACGCTTTTTTGATTTTGTGTATGTGTGCGTTTGTTACTCTTTCTCGCAACAACGATTAAAATGAATAATATTATAGGATATACATCAGAATAACACATAGGTTACTTTTTATCCAGGCACCACCCGTTCGAAACCGGAGCGAGCAGCTAGTAGATCATAATAATGTTATTACAGTAAGTTAAAACCTTAATTTACCTTATTTACCTTACAATAAATTATTGTATACACATGCAGGTATACTTTGCCTCAGAAAATGTTTTCCCTTTTATTACTTTACTAGCTGACCCGTGCCCGCTTCGCTGGTCGACAGATAGTTTCACATCTGGTATTCCACTCTTCAAAATAAATTGTAGCCTATATGTTGCCGAGGACTAATAAGTATATAACAAAAAAAGTTTTATTAAAATCCGTCGTTTTTGCGTGAAAGCCAGACAACAGACAGAGAGACAGACAAAAATTTCGAAATGTTTTTTTTTTTGCTTGTGTTACTTGTATAAAGGCCTCTAGGAGTATTTTTTTTAGTTTTCATTCAATGTACAGAATTGAACTCTTCTACAGTTTTATTATATGTATAGATTACAAACATGATACAATAACACGATTGCTGCTAAAAAGGGATGATATAAAGGGCGGGATTATTTTCCACGAAAACCTACAAATTCCATCCAATTTGATCGAAACCCATGTTGTGCAAGACAAAGGTCACACCGCTGCCATAAAAATTCGGCCAAGTGCGAGTCGGACTCGCGCACGAAGTGTTCCGTACTATTATCTATAAAAAATGTTTTTTGTATGGGAGCCCCACTTAAATCTGTATTTTATTCTGTTTTAGTATTTGTTGTTATAGCGGCAACAGAAATACATCATATGTGAAAATTTTAACTGTCTAGCTATCACGGTTATGATATACAACCTTGTGACAGACAGCGGAGTCTTAGTAATAGAGTCCCGTTTTTACCCTTTGGGTATGGAACCCTAAAAATGAGTAAAATTGTTTAATAAATTGTCACTGCTTCTTTCATGTACAAGTGGGTACATAAATCTTCAAAAATTTCAATGTTTTACGATAAAGTCGCCAAAAAACGTTTTTCTACGCGGAATAAGTCGCAAGTAAAAGCTTATTTTAATTAAACAAACCCTAACAAAGCCAAAGTTCTGCATAAGAAGCGACGCAGAAGTCTTATTTCGCAGGAATTTCCTTCGCTTTCAAAGCGACGGCTTTGAGCTATTTATATAGCCAAAGGTAATCTTTCCAATACAAATTACTAACTGTCCCCGTCAGACGTTGTCCTGTCAAACTTCAATAATCCCACAGAACAAAGCACTTTTAGTTTTTCCCGAACTTTATGCCATCCTTATCACTTATATAAAAAATAGCCTACGACCACCTATTCTCATACCTACCAAATATACACAAAATTTTCATAAAAAATGGTCAAGCCGGTGGAAATTGGTTACTCAAACACTGTGACACGAGAATTTATAAGATAGAGTTATTTATAGCGGCTGGATAAAAAAGTAGGCTATTCCAGGCCACAATCTATAATAATATTAGTACTTATGACGAGTAATAAATGTTTTTGATGAAGAATCGTTTTTTCTCAATAACCGCAAAACATACAGTTTTGTTTTTTATGACAAAGATAACTTATAAATTATAGAGAGAAACACGATTGATGAAACTTATCTCGATATATTTTATTTTCCAAAGTTGGCTCTTCAAAAACACTAGTTTCGTTTTTAATCAAAACTATGAATAGCTAAACAGTTCATTTTCATATAATTCGTTAGCTAATCATATTAGCTAAGTAAATTACAGACAGTTTCTTTTTAAATTTTATGGTTTTCAAGATAATGCAGTTTTATCACATTTTCCGTCTTATCCGGGTAGACTCAACCCATACAAAAAACCAAACATTTCACATATCACCTTAAATAGATAAACAGTATCACATTAGTCTACTTTTATCCAGGTGTTACAAGAGCGAAGCCGCGGGCGAAAGTTAATTGCAGAATAATATCAAGTAATTTTCTTAGGCCTTAGTAGCAGGGACCGAATAACCGAAAAATTAAGATACCTCTATTTATCGATATGACGTCATACCGATAAATTCCGGTATTCCATATATTTCAATACCTAAAAATATAACGGTACCGAAAAGCTTCTACCGAAATTCATAGTGGTATACTAAAGGTTGAATAACGATACCGCAATTTCTACCCAAATATTATAGGTTTTCTCACTCCCCGCGCGGCGGGGAGCGGCGGCGGCGGCGGTCGGTGCATCAAACGACTTACTACGTTTGTTTTGTTGTGTTGTGTCAGTTTCAGTTGTGTGTGATGCGACATACGAACTATACCTATAGCGAACTGCAAATTCAAAATCGAACTCAAAATTTCATTACTTAGATGATAGGTCTGTTCCCTACCTACGTACCTACGTAGTAGGTACTGTATCTACCTCTACCTAGTAGGTATTGTCGGCGGATCTTAGTTTAGTTAGGTAAGTATCTACCTACCTGGTTATGTGTCACTGGATAAGGTCGAAAATTGTCTGCCGCGCAACCAAACAGCTCACTTCACAGATGCCAAGATCCACCAACCCGGGTCAGCCGGCTTATTTCGTAAAAACTATGTTTATCATGTTATGGCTTTCAATGAAGTTTAGGTGGGACATATAAATTGGAATTCTCATAAATTTTAGAGAATACCTACCTACCTATTTCACCTAAACTGCATTGAAAGCCGTATAGAGTAGGTAGTACCTATGTACTTTACTTACTATTAAAGTATAAATATTATGTGGTATGTGGTAGGTAAGTATAGGTTACCTAATACCTACCTATAATTACCTAGTCTAATAACACAAATTTATAATAGGTAGATATTTGTTTGACCCACCCACCTATGCACTGTTGCGTAGTGAAGGGTAAGACTAGGAATAGATGCCTCACTGTTGTGCGTGTGTAGTGAAGGGTAAGACTGGGAATAGATGCCTCACTTTTCGAAGTTTATATCGTATTTACTTACCTATCTACATATATAAAAATTTTGCTTTACCTACTGACTGACTGATCTATCAACACACAGCCTAAACCGAAACTTAAAATTTCTTCAGCGCTGTAGGTTGTGCGTTCAATCCCAACCCGGGGCAAATATTTGTGTGATGAACATAGATATTTGTTCTGTGTCTGGGTGTTAGTACCTAACTATATCTATCATAATTATTTATGTACCTACTTAAGTATAAAATTATTTACCTAAGTATTCTATCAGTTAACTAGTTCCCATAGTACAAGCTTTGCTTAGTTTAGGGCTAGATGGCGATGTGTAAAATGTCCAACAATATATATCTATTTATTTATTTATTTATTAGTTTAACATAAATCTATTTGTTATTATAATAACTGCCACAGATGACTAACTCCATCAAAATAAGTATAAATAAATATATGGACGGGCAGAAAACTGTATTAATTTGTGGGAAATGGTATGTGGGTTTTATTTATTTCTTCTCAATGTGTATAACCTTTTTTTAGGTAGAAAAAGACGTCTGTCATCAGATGTTTTTTGCGGCTTGGATGTTGGAATGTCGCAGAGTATTTTGCCGACAGTTAGCAAACGCAAAAAAGCAGATCATAGACGAGTTTCTAATTCATCTGATGAAGGATCGCCATCAGCCCCAGTGTCCCCTGTATATGAATCTGATTTACATTTGAAGAACTGTATGCCGTCGCCGAAAAAAGAAAAAGAGAAACCAGGAACTGAATGTGTTTTCGAATGCGATGATTGTGTCAGAGAAAATAAAATTGATAAGGGAAGTTATCATTTCTGTCACATGCTCTTGGATGAGCTACAATTTGTACGTCCATGTATGCGAAACATGGCGTATAGGCATATCTTAAAGATTGTTGACGCAGTAAAAGGGCAACATAAAATGGGCGAAGAAATCCAAGTAACTTATCCACCTTTTAAACACTAGATGTACAACAAAATTGATTAAAAATAAAAAAACTATGCAAATTTTAAACATGTATTAATGTTATCTTTATTACTTATTTTATATTTCCTACTAATATTATAAATGCGAAAGTTTGTTTTGTGTAGATGGATGGATGTTTGTTACTGTGCAGTCGGCGGATCTAGGCACTCGTGAAGTTAGCCGTAGAAACGCACAAATGGTTATTATGTCACTGTATAAAGTCGAAAATTGTCTGCCGCGCATCCAAACGGCTAACATCACCAGTGCCTAGATCCGCCGACTGCACTGTAACAAACATCCATCCTACAACTACTTCAACTACTAAACAGACAGATTTGGTTGAAATTTGGTTTATAGATAGACTATGACCGGGTATAGATAAAAATTGTCCTATATTTAAATACAGGTCATAATCTAATACGCTAATCAGTAATTAATTGTTCTGTTGGCAACGTTCTACAATTAGAATTTCCAAAAAAATAAACAATTAAAACAATTTCGCTCTTATTCCTTTACAATAAAGTCTAAATTTGAGTAATCTCAAAATTTTAAATTTGGAATTATTTTTTTTCGTTTATTTCTGATGAACGAAATAAATAAGAAAATCAAAATTTCACTTTACTTTTATTGACTAGATTTACGTAAAAAAATAGTTAAATTACTTAAAACTAGCCTACGTTTTAAAACTGTCATCCTGAGGTTACGCAAATTTAGACTTTAACGTAAAGGAATAAGAGCGATGGTGTTTTAGGATTCCGAAATTTTTTAATGGGCACAATAGAATCGCCACCTACTTTAATTTAAATTTTATCATAAAGAAATAAAAGAGAAGTTATGTGTATTTATTATGTAAATACCTACCTGCCGGTAATTTATTTTCCCGACATTTCGATTATGTTACTTACCTACAAATAATTACAATAGCCATGGTCGCGAGCAGACGTCATAGTCGGGAAAATAAATTAAAGGTAGGTACTTAATTACGTGATAAAGACCCGTGTCAAAATCTATAGTTAAAGGTAGGTAGGTACCTACCTACTGTGCGTGAACGCGTGCGCAACAGAACAGAACAAACAAAGTTTTATTAACCTGTGTGTCGCTCGATTGACAAAGACGTGTGTGTGCGTTCACAACAAACGAACTCGCTCTGAGTTTTGCCCCTCACGCGCCGTCCCCCCCCCCCCTCCTCCCTTCTCTCATAGCCGACGAACGACACTCAAGATTTTTTCGATACCGTTATTCCATACCGGTATAATTTCGGTATGGCCCAACCGCTATCGAATAACGGTACCGTTATATTTTTGCGGTACCAATACCGTTAACCTCTACCGCTTTCAGTCCCTGCTTAGTAGGGTTTCATATTGTAAATACCTTGCGCGGAATGTGTTTTGATAATAAATTGAACTGGTCCTATTCAACCTGAAACAATAACGTTAATGCTGAGAACGTTCTAAAATCGAATAATGTGCCTATCCTAGAATATTATTTTTATAAGCTTTTATTTAACTTGCAATGTATGTAAATATGTAACTATCACTACATAGTATAAAGCAAAGTCGCTTTCCGCTTCCCGCGTCTGTATGTATGTCTGTATGTATGTAATGTATGCTTATATCTTTAAAACTACACAAAGGATTTTGATGCGGTTTTTTTAATAGATAGAGTGATTCAGGAGGAAGGTTTATATGTATAATACATGCATAATATAGTAGAGAAACACTGATAACTTTAGAGGTTTCTAATGTGATGTCGTAAATAAACACATTTTTTGCGCTTACATTGCAAACGCTGCTGGCTGAACCCCACGAGATAATTATATCAAAATAATGTACTACAGTATTGTACACCTTAAAAACGTTTACAAAAAAGTACGCGATGGTATTAGAAATGTCTTACGCACAGCGAAGCGGGCACGGGTCAGCTAGTGTTTGATAAGGTGGAATCTTGCAACTCAATTATGAAGCAGTTATCCCCAACCGATGGAACTGAAATTTCGCATACTTATGTTACTTCGGTGACAATGCAGTAATATGTGAGCTGATCTGATGATGGAGTCAGGAGCTGTTCAACAGACACTCACAATGGAACTCCTTAGTAAATACTTCGATTGAGTAAAAACTTTGCATACTTGTCAAGTTCCGATGACAATGTTATATGATGTGACAGGTTATAGCGCGCTGGTGCTGGATGGTTTAAATGATTTTACATAATTGTTATTATTAAAAAATATTTTTCAACAGAAAACTTATTCTAGTTTTCTTCCATGTTTATAATAACTCTACAAGTATGTTTAAGAGGCTTTGTTATTGTGCTCCTATACTGATATTAAAAAACATAACCAAGAATTCATTGTTGTCATCCTTTCTTACGATGCCGGAGCTTACATAAAGGAGCTTACGCAAAGACTACCGTAAGTTTCTGTGTACGTTAGTTAGGTGTTGATTTATGTTAGGTAGGTAACTTGTTTCCTTCTCGTTTTGGGATAAAGCAAAGGGCGTCTTTACTGAAATTTACTGGACACTTCGGCCGCGTCTCTGTCTCTTATTTAATTAAAAGATAAGGACTCTTTTTTCAATGAAAAAAAAAAACCGGCCAAGTCGGACTCACGCACGAAGGGTTCCGTACAATATAAATAAAAAAACAACAAAAATAAAAAACACGTTTGTTGTATGGAAGCCCCACTTAAATATTTATTTTATTCTGTTTTTAGTATTTGTTGTTATATCGGCAACAGAAATATATCATATCTGTGAAAATTTAAACTGTCTAGCTATCACGGTTCATGAGCCAGACAGCCTTGTGACAGACAGACGGACAGCGAAGTCTTAGTAATAGGGTCCCGTTTTTACCGGGTACTTAACCCTAAAAAGGTACATTTTCGATTGATACCTGATGCGAAACGATTTCTTACCTTCAAAGACTCAATTATCTTTTCTATTGTTCCAGACTCGTCCTGAAAAACAGTTATCATCGTTAGCGTCTGGGCCACCGCCGCCCACGGCTATCATCCCACGTGCTTCAGAGAGCCCATGCCCACCTGGGTGGAACGGCCAGCCGAAGAGACATGGCTCCAGCAGATTCAACGTGCACAATCATAACCAGGAGCTGGTGAAACTGCCTCCCATCAAAGGTAGGAAAAACCAAAAGTTCAGAGAGCACACTCAGAAATTGCCGGCCCTAGAAGCACTGCTAGAACTGATGAATGAAATCAATCATACATTAAAATAAACTGGTAAAGTAAAAGAAATCTAGGTCACTAGAACTAGACTTATTTTTTTCTTCAAGAATATTTGTATATTTTAAATAGAAATACGGCAAATTTTTTGTGTTTCGACGTTTCGAAAATTAACGTTTTTTCTTGTTTTGCTGAAGTTTCGAGACAATTCAGATGCTCTCTTCATCATGAGCATCGTCTGCGACCGCGATCGACGGCAGATCGACGAATACTCCTTTTTCTTTTTAAAATGATTACACAACCACGATAGTAGAACTCTATCCTCGTAGGTATATTTCGCCCGAATATAGAAACTCGGTTCTAGTTCTTCTGATCAATTTCACTATGGCAGTTTAATTTCCGGACGATTTAACAAGATCAAAGAAAGCAAAAGCAATCACAGACTTCCGTCTTTAGCGCTGATACAACATTGGACGTGCAATCTATAACCCTATTTCCCGTGTGGTGCCTTCCATAAAATGGAACTGTTGTGTTTACATTCCAATTGACCGTGCCCTTCGGTCAGTATTCGCCATCTATCCCGGCTGACAACTAATCGATGATCTGGGGCCGTACTACATTCTCTAAAGTAAGTACTTCTTTAAGAGAGAAAGTGACAACGCTATACGAACACGTATGGCGTTGTCACTTTCGCACCGCGTGTATGATGCTTTAGTCTTACTTTAAAGATTGTAGTACGGCCCCAGTAGTCGCCTGTTGACGTAACGTTGAAATATTTAGAAGCTACTGATACAAGCAATTAGAATATAATAATGTGTTTTGTTTCACAAAAAAATTACATTGCAAGGAATTATATTAAAACAGTAAATCGGTTAGAAATCGTGACAACAAAATTGATCGTCAGTCACTCAGCATTGAGATATACCTAGTAGCAGTCTACGCTACTATATAGTGCTAGTCTTCCGTGACGTTAGTGATTGCAGCCACACTTACTCGTATCGTAGCGATGATAATTGTATCAATAAATAATATCATCTCTAAGCACGTTTTATAGATAAGTAGGAGTAGGTTTGGTATAAATAGTAGGGCATACAATGGATGAAACTCACTCAACCCACGGAGCACTTTCAAAGGTCAACATCCGAATTTCATTTATTATTTATTTTGATACAGTATTTATAAACAGCACATAAAACGATATCTAAACCCAAATTATTGTGATCCAGGGAACATGTTTAAAGTAATGTAATAAAAATAACACTCCAATAAGGCAATATCTAGTCCTCGGTCGAAAGCTATTTGCGAAGGGAAATGGTTCTGTCGCGTAAGGATAATCCAATCCGGCCGCAAGCCACATTTGTGAGCATGACTGCGAATAGTATGGCGCTGATTTACATTCTGACTACATGTAGTTTCTCCCCTTATGTCAGGACGATTTCGCAAAGACAAGATGAGGAAACGTCAAAGAAAGTTTAAGTGGTGCAGTTTCTGAAAAGTTGGGATAGCTGGGATTGAAGTCGTGTAATGAGAAGTCTTGGGTATAAATGTGGACGGAAAGTTCAGGGAATGGAAGCCATGTAATGAGTAATGTTGGGTATAGATGTGGATGGATATAGAAGTACAGGAATGACTAAAATATCGATGGATTTTATAAAGGATGGTGGAATTAGGAGGGAAATCGATCAGAGGTTCGTATTTCAGTTGTGTAAAAATTAATTCAATTAGAGAAAAATGATTGCGAGATAGAGAGGATGTTAGGCAAGCATTATTCGCCTGTAGATGTGTATCATCATACTTTAGATTTAATACAAATTCTGTAATATGTGACCTTTTGTCTTTCCAAATACCTAAATAAAAATAAAATAACATATCCCAGGCACTACAGAATCCCGTAAGTGAGTAGAAAGTTCCTGACGCCGTATAAATCACATAAAATAGATGTAAAGAGGCATAAAGTTTAAGGGTGGCCTTTTGATACACGGTCGCAATAAGCAGTAATAGTATTGGCATTTTCCATAATACATTAACAAAGGTAATTTTCTCTGCCAAGTCTAAAAGAACCGTTCCTAGAACTTGAACAAATTGCCTCCAGTGCAAGTGATTTGTTGGCGGTTGGCTCATTTTTTCCACGCCACAGTTTATTACTAAGCTACTCCAACGGTAGCACAGTATAAATTACAGTTTGTACATCAACCGCAATAGAATAAACAATAGTTAGTACACGATGGCATGTTTTCCAACGCAAAAACGATACTCATTGTAGATGCTGTCAGGCCGGAATGAGATGAAAACGCGATGGAACTTGGCGGACCTAATTGGTCTTGATATTTTCCCTTCGAAAAAATAACTAGCACATTTGTAGTGCATTTTAAATAATGTAGTGGTTCTAGTTTCACTTGTCAGATCTCATTTATTTTTAAACGTCAAGTCCGCTTTGGAAAGTTATATCATGATCATAAAGTGAGACGTGCATTTGACAAAAATGACAATTTTTTTTACACCTGAACTCAGAGCATGCGGTATTTGGTTTGTAACTCGACCACACAGCCTAGACTCCTCATGCAAGGCGAACACTGTTAGACAACACATATGGGATACATCTATTGGTCTACTTTGGGTTTGTACTGACGAGACGCCTCAAACAAAACTGGAAAACACTAACTCGTAGAGAGGAACACACATTATTTTAGTAATTTTGTTGAATTTTCTTACACTCAAAATATTTAGATCACTACGCATTTTTTTCAGTTCAACGAGTTTTTCTCTCTCTACCATCACTAGAGTCAAGTTAGCAATTTTACATTACCGTGGTTTTATGTAAGTCAGTAAAATGAGATCTCGCTAATGAGACTAATGTGTACTCTCCACTGACACGGCCAGGCGCTAATGAAGGTTGAAAAATGATGTAATATCTAATAGTGTTTATGTTTATCTATAGAGCATTGCTAACATAGCAAAAAAACACACAGAGATATCTGAAAATAAGAAAATAATATTATTAAATAGGATCATAATAATTAAATGATAGCGAAACTAGACGTATTGACGGGTTCCTTACCATTATCTATAAAAACGGCAAAAAAATCATGTTTGTTGTATGGGAGCCCCCTTAAATATTTATTTTATTCTGTTTTTAGTACATACATAATCTGTGAAAATTTCAACTGTCTAGCTATCATGGTTCATGAGATACAGCCCTGTGACAGACAGACAGACGTAGTGATGTAACGAATATTCGCATTCGCATTCGCATTCGCGAATATTCGCATATTTTTGCATATTCGCATTCGCATTCGCATTCGCAAATTTCGAGCGAATGTTTTGCGAATATGTATATTGGAAAAAAATATATAATTTGGAGATAATACTAGGTTAATAAAATCAAAATCCATTCATTTCTTATTTTTGTATTATTAGAAAAAATAAGTTAACCTCGTAATCACATTAATCAGGCTTTACTTTATCATTTGGTATTATTTATTTACCATCTACTTTCAGTAATTAAGCTTACGATTCAGATTTATCTATACATAACATATAATAAAACTGTAGAAGAGTTCAATTCTGTACATTGAATAAAATCGAAAAAAAAAATACTCCTAGGGGCCTTTATAAATAACACAAACAAAAAAAAACATTTTGAAATTATTGTCTGTCTGTCTGTTGTCAGGCTTTCACGCAAAAACTACTGGACAGATTTTGATGAATTTTTTTTTGTTATGTAGTTATTAGTCTTCGGCAACATATAGGCTATAGTTTAATGTGAAACTATCTGTCCCCCAGCAAAGCGGGCACGGGTCAGCTAGTACTAAATAACAATTAACTTCTCATTAGAACTTAGGAAAACAAAAAAATATATAATGCAATGTAAACAAACAAAAACCAATTCTTCTCTGAAACTTTTATTAGTCTTTACATAAGTTTTAAATGTTAGATAATCATCTTCATGAACAAAACTAAAAACATTAAGACGAGTAATAAATGTTTTTGATGAATGCAGAATAGTTTTTTCTCAATAACCGCAAAACATACAGTTTTGTTTTTTATGACAAAGATAACTAGATTTAATCTAGATAAATTAAAGACAGAAACACGATTGGTGAATCTTTTCTCGATAGATTTATTTTCCAAAGTTAGCTCTTCAAAAACACTAGTTTAGTTTTTAATCAAAACTATGAATGAATAGCTAAATAGTTCATTTTTATATAATTCGTTAGATAATCATACTAGGCTACCTAAATTAAAGACAATTTTTTTTTGATGGTTTTCATGATAATGCAGTTTTATCAGTTTTTCCGACTTTTGTTTAAACGTTAAATATTTATTTTTTATTTTATTTTTAATAGCGAAATATTAAACTTTAAAAATAAAAGCTTTTCTCCCTCAAGTCAAGTAAACGGATTATTCGCATTCGCATTCGCATTCGCGAATGTCAGTAGCAAATATTCGCATTCGCATTCGCGAATGCTCAAGAAGTGACATTCGTTACATCACTAGACAGACGGACAGCGGAGTCTTAGTAATAGGGTACCGTTTTTTACACTTTTTACCTTTAAGGTACGGAACACTAAAAACGTGGTAATTACCCGTATTACTAGTTTTAAAACTTTAGTATAACAACTCGATTACGTAAGTTTTTTTTACAATTATCTTCAATCAGGCTCTATTTGAAACCGGTAACAATGGCGGCTTTTAAGATTAGCTAATAAGCTGCAGTCCGACTCGCACTTGGCCCGTTTTTTTTTAATGCCACAAGCTTCCGCTGGTAATATAGCTTGCTTGGCACTTTATCTTCCCACAATGCACGTAATTCGATAGGACAAAATAAATAAATCATTCAAGTGCGTGTCGGGCTCGCGATATCAGTGTTGTCAATTACACACACCAAGAAAAATAAAATAGTTTTAAAAAATAACTACAGAAAATTATTAATTATTTTCTTCTGTAACTATAAATATCTGCAGTTTTACTGTAATATCACGAATTCTCATAATAATAACATTTCTTTGATAACTATGAAGATACTACTGAAATATTTGCGCGTTACAAAGTTACTGTTTGTTATTGTTTTTGAGAAATAACAGTTTCCACGAGTGATCTTAAAAGCCTTTCCTTTTAAGATCACTTGTGGAAACTGTTATTTCTCAAAAACAATAACAAACAGTAACTTTGTAACGCGCAAATATTTGTTTTGTTTTTGCGCTTTGTTTTTTTTTATTGTGATACGAAACCCTAAACATCTTGTTAACTTTTGTTTCCAGATGACCCTCCATCATTTATACTAATATTATAAATAATTCTGTCTCTCTGTGACGTTATTACGGCCAAATCGCTGGCCGAGACGATTTTGATGACATTTTATACAGAGATAGCTTAAAGTCTTAGAACGGACATAGGCTACTTTTTTCCCAAAAAAATCTTTTGATTTTCCGGAATTGTAATGTTTTACAAAAGAGTCATCATAAATTGTTTTTCTGTATCTACACGGACGAAGTCAGGGGTAAAAGCAAGTTTATCAAATAGATGTGACACTGCCGCACTGATGCGACTATTAGCATTGTTTCGTTTTTTGTTGTCATTGTCTAAGTTCAAAATTGAAGCTGCTAATAGCGAAATAATGATTGATCACACCACACGCTTCAGTAAAGGTGTGACCAGACATCGCGCGGCATTCGCAGGACACTAGTTTGCCGTGCGATCGAACAATAACACCGTTTGCGCGCGGCAGGTAGCTCGCGGCTGTCGTACAAACATTTGGTTTGTACGACAAAGCGCGGTTTGCCGCGCGCGGTTGCCGCGCAAGTCTGGTCACACCTTAAGACGCGTTTGGTTCTATATTTCTGCTTGAATATTTCGAATACTTGATGGTTTCTCACGATGTGTTCGGTAGCGCTCAGTATCAGTCACGCACACAAAATCACGTGTCTATACACATAACTACAAGTATGCTCTCCTCCCGCCTTCTTGAGATAGAACAAACTTTGATATCATAATGTACATAAATAAATAAATAAATAATGCAGGACTTTACACACAGCTAGCCCCAAACTCAGCATTGTACTATGGGAAGTGCGAACCAGGAAACTGATAGTATACTCATAAACTTTTTTTTTGTAAAAACTTATTTAACATACCTAATAAAATTAATAACACCCCAGACACAGAACAAACATCATACAAATATTTGCCTTGGGTGGGGATCGAACCCACAACAAGCAAAAGGCAGAGTTACTACCAACTGAACTGTGAGGCCAGTCAATATTAGACAGGATTTAGTAATTTATTATTCTCTTTTGACTTTGTACATTCATAAGTCTTGTTCTTTGCATAATTTTGAGAATATTAAACAAATAACACACATCAAATATAGGTCTAACTCCAAATTAGGATTTCCTGTATCGTAGGTATCGAATTTTTACGACTACCATGGTATCACAACAAAAGCAGGGCGATTTTGTAAAAACATGAATATCATGTTATGATGTTGAATGCAATACCTAATGTTAGAGAATACCTAATCTGTATACTTTTCATAGTAACTATTCACTGTTTATTCACCTATACCTACGCCTCTGTCTAGGTATTGTGTTGGAAGCGTAGGTATAGGTGCCTAAACAGCATAAAAAGCTTAGGTATTATGGCATTCAGTACCAATAAATATTGGTATGAATATCATAACATGATAAATAATCATGTTTTTACAAAAAAGCCCCTCAGACCCGGAACAAACGTTAACAGATAATTTATGTAAACAGTTGTTTTCATCGTCGCGGGAATAGAGTCTGCACTGCTGGCGTCCGGGCAATCCACCACCAAATTCTTTTAGTGTTAGGTTAGGTTAAAATGGTAAAAACGGGACCCTATTACTAAGACTCCGCTGTCCGCCTGTCTGTCTGTCACAAGGCTGTAAGGTCTCACGAACCGAGATAGCTACAGTTGAAATTTTCACAGATTATGTAATTTCTGTTGTCGCTATAATAACAACTACTAAAAACAGAATAAAATAAATTTAGATGGGGCTCCCATACAACAAACGTCTTTATTTTTTTTTTGCCGTTTTTTTATAGATGGTACGGAACCCTACGTGCGCGAGTCCGACTCGCACTTGGCCGGGTTTTTTTTGTAATGTCGTTATTGTAAATGTTTTCCGTGTACAATAAAGTATTAAAATAAAGATACGCAATATACGTCGTTCTTGTAAGTATTTATTTAGCAAAACAATGAAGCAAAGTAGTATTTTTTATAAAGTAACATAATACCAGACACAAGTGGAGATTCCATATTAGCATATAATTGGATCGATTCTTCCAAAAAATTATTTAAGTAATAAGTACTTCAAGTATTTAGTGTGGGTGTGTGAATAGAAACAATACCTAGTTGTCCTGTGAAATTTCAACAATTCCACAGATAAAAAGCACTTTCAGTTTTTCCCGAACTTTATGCCACCCTTATCACTTATAGGTATACAAAATACCCTACGACCCATTCACAGACCTACAAACAAAAAAATTTACAAACGATTACAAACGAGAATTTTATATATTACTAGCTAGTAATATATAAAATTCTCGTTTGTAATCGTTAATCGTTAGCGAGCAGCTGCTCGCCCTGGCTTCGCACGGGTGGTACCTGGATAAAAAGTGTACCGATTTTGTGCAAACTTCACATAAACTATCTACTAAATAGTCCGAACAAAGCCTAAACATTTGGTTTGGATAGGTAAGCCCGTTCTTGAGTTATAAAATTACAACGAAAAGTGGCATTGATTTTTATATATATAGATAAGATAGAAACTCATTGCGGATTCAGCTTTCGAAGTTCAAGAGAATGTTTACAGAATAGCTCTACTGCACGCCAGATGCTGACATGTACAAAGAGATTCTGCTAATAGATTGTAGCTTAGTTTAGTGGTGAAATCTATGATTTTTTCGATCAATAATCCACCATCCGTTACTGACGTGCAGTGTTAAAGCCAACCTTGAAGGGCCCTAAAGACACCACGACTGCTAAACTCCTAGCACGTGTAAAAAGATTCTGCTAATAGATCGTCGCTTAGTCTAGTAGTAAAATCTATGAATTTTTCCATAGGTCGATCGATAATCCACCACCCGTTACTGACGTGCAGTGTTCAAGGCAACCTTATAGGGCCCTAAAGACACCACGGCTGCTAAACTCCGTATAAAGTGGCATATGTCCGCCTCCGCTTTTCGCCTCGTCCCCTTTGTGTGGCGTGCCGTTTCCGCCCCCTTTCAGAGCTCCAAGCCGTGTTGTGTACTGACACAGCGAAGACAATGCCAGTCTGCGGTCTTTGTATAATACATAAAGTATTGAACGTAAATAACTGATAAGTTCCTAGAAACCATGCCAATAGAAAAGTTTTTCTAATCAGAGGGGAGGGCGATATAAAACTTTCCTCACGTTCGGACGCAGCGTTCGATTATGTTTCGAAGTTTCTTCTAAAAATTATTATTATATTTGAAAGGATATACTTTTAGTTTGGTCTTATTGTCATCAAAATCTAGTTTGAATGGTGGAATCAATAGAGATTGAGGAAACTTTGCAAATAGTTTAGTATTTACAGCAACAAATCAAGGTTTTTGATTCAGAAAGTATAATTTTATGAAGTGGAACAGATTCAATAGGACTTTCACGTCCAACAAACCTCTGCGGCAAACATATTCGATTTTGTTTTTAGTTTTTTAAACGTAGTTATTTTGTTTTCCATTTTATTTATCGATATGACACTAATGTTTTCACGTAAAATGTTTTATTAAGTCGTGTCGACCAAACACATGCTCTTAATTGCCACTGCTCGTTTCAAATACACTCAAATGTTCCAAATTTTCATTGCCTGAGACATTCCTTCTGCAAGAATTCCTCTGTGACGTCACAGTACCCACTCAACTGAACTCGTCCTAATTCTCGGGTGCCGGCTTCTATATTATTCATAGGTACGACAACTAGTTGCCCTATTTACTGGGACGCACCTTGCCTCGGCTTTTGAATACCAGTGATTTTTTTCCAGGCGTTTCGCAACAGATTTTCTCCTAGAGATCAAAAATAAGATAGTCCCAAAATGCACCCTCCGTTCTGTAAATTGAAGCAATTTCAAGGAGGTCGAAATTCGAAATAGGTTGACTTGTCCTTTTTGAAACAAAACGCTCGCTGTGGAAAAGCTAAAAATGTTTTTCCACGAGCACAGTTGTTACGTTATTTCGCGAACTCTGACATATTGGAGCATAATTAATGTGTGGGCAACGCAGTTTCCACCTAGTTGACCAAATGGTCGAAAATGGGCATCCAACTAAACTAATGTACCTACATCGTTTTAAGATGAATGCAGAATCTTTTTTTCCTCAATAACCGCAAAACATACAGTTTTGTTTATTCATTACAAAGATAACATAAGGATTTAACTAGATAAATTATTGACAGAAACACGATTGGTGAAACTTTTCTCGATAGATTTATTTACCAAAGTTGACTCTTCCAAAACACTAATTTAGTTTTTACTCAAAACTATGAATAGCTAAACAGTTCATTTTTATATAATTCGTTAGATAATCATACTAGCTACCTAAATTACAGACAATTTTTTTTTTAAGTTTGATTGTTTTCAAGTTAATGCGGTTTTATCACTTTTTCCGTCTTATCTTGGTAGACTCTGCAAATAAAAAACACCAAAAATTTAAAGTATCACCTTAAGTCGTTGCTCGTTCAAGGCGTGCATAATCATTTTCACAGAAAATTGGTTGAAAGAAGCATAATTGCGAACGGCTATGCTGAATTTTGTTTCATTCGAACAAAATCTAAAGTTACTGTGTACTGTATAAAATTTAAATAAATATATTACAAAAATGACGTGCGGAACGAGGGTTGCTGAGTAAGGCTGCCACAAAACTCCCGCAACATAGATAAGTGAATATCATCACGGTATAGATATTTCACTCCAAGATCACAAATAAGATAGGCCAATGAAGACAAACGAATAAAATATCAGTACTCGCACGCAACCCTAGTGATATAAACAAAACGTTTCTCATCTGAACCATACATTTTAAATCAGCATAAAAATAAATATAAATAGGATCACGACTTTAATCCCCAAGTACGGTAGACATCCTCTCTGATCTCCAGACGCTTAAACCCTTTGAAGATGTCTAGTGGGGGTAGTCAGAGGCACGTTCAAACATAATATTTGGCATATGCCCACATGGTTGCCAGCCAATAGCCGCATATAAGAATACTAACTGGTTTCCTCACGATGTTTTCCTTCAAAACACATTTTTCGTACGAGTGAAATGACTCAGACATGCCCGCACCGCACCCAAGTACAGAGGGGAATGAGTAATGAAAGTCGGGAACTCGCAAAATTACGAGTGGAAACCTTCTTATTTAAGCCTCTTTATTAAATCGTCTTGCTCTATAAACTTTTTTATTTATACAACGAATTGCAGCAGTGTACTTCTTCTGTTATGTGAATAGATTTATCGCATACACTATGTTACGTATGTCCGCTATTAAAAACACATCATGTGTAGCCTAAACGATATTACTGTCGGTTTTGTTGGCAGTAAACTAAACTAAAAATGATATTGACATCACTCAAAATATTTGTGTCTCATTTACTCTATAAGTACTGTACAGAACGAGATGGATGCCGTTTAGTTTAGTTTTAAATTTGGTCTGGCACCAACAGAATCGGCAGGTGTAGTGTAGTGTACATCACATTGACGTAATAATGCAATGGAAAGCATCGACTACATAGCCAGTCGATGATGGAAAGTCATGTTCCTGATCAACGGTCTGAACACAAATTCAAAAATCATTCACTCAAATCACAAAGATCACTTTGAAACGTCTTAGGAATTAGGTGAAGCTACGCCGATTCCTAGCCGAAGCCTAGAAGAATCAGGCAACAAACACGGCTTGGGGTCTACCTTTTTTTTAATGATCCTTTCTTTAATGCTATGTAGAGCTCCAGTGTGGTGCCAATCAAACAAGGTGAACAAGAATAATATAACACAGGGTTCAAAACTACTCTGGGATAAACAATAAAAAGTAAAAATATTCGCTACATGGAATTGGGTCGTTGTGACGCATACAATCATCGTTTGACCCGAAATCCTTATTAACTTCGAATTCAATAAAACCACTCGTACAACTGTTTATAAGTGAGTGTACTCCTTCGAGAATTCCCTGGTTTTGCGACAAGCGCTTTTTGATTCACGTCAATGCGAGTTATAAAATGTTTCGCGTGTTGACGTCATATCTTAGATCCGGTTAAAAGCCTTGGATAGATAAATTCTAATGCTGATTTATAAGTGTAGAAATATAGAATTGGAACTCGGCAATACTGGCTAAACAGTTTTCTTAGAAATACACTAGCTAAAGTGGCATTTGTTGGGTTAATGTGGTGACTCCGAGCTGGTGTGCCAAACTGGAACTGATTGTGTTCCAATACACTAACTTTCATTAAACTTTGTCCGCGAGCCAACTGCACACACACAGAGAGGAAATTGCATTTGTGTTGACCGATATTTCTATAAATTGCATCCTAGACATGTTTTCACGTTTAAGCCGGAAACACACTTACGTGTCGTGTCGTGGCGCGACACGCCACTAGCTAATCGCTTTCATACATTTAGTATGGTTAGAGACATATTTGGGTGTCGTGTCGTGTCGCAAACGCTGTCTTGCGATTGGCTAGTGGCGCGACACGCCGCGCCACGACACGTGTGCGACACAAAGTGGCATGCAGGCCACCCGTGAAAATGATTTGTCTACGGAATAATAGATAATAAATATTTATTTGAGACGTAAGTACCGATATTTCCAATGTTTGAACATGGAAATCATAAGAATGGATGGACATATAAGTTTTTATACTTCTTTCGACAAGTCACATTTATATCCACGACCTGCGGTTAATCCTATCATAATAATATTTTAAATGTGACAGTTTGTGAGTTTGTATGTATGTTTGTGCTTCAATTAGGCCTAAACGACAAATCGGATTAAGTTGAATTTTGCTGTAGATGCAAATATAAAGCCCGAATAAAACATAGATTACTCTAAAATATGAAAAACATCTCCAAAATGATTTAAAAAACATTGGGATGATTTTGGTATAGATGGCGCTGGTGTGCTAAAAATCTGACATAGGTCGTCATAGCAACGTGAGTTACTCTATGCGATTATCGAAATTTGGACAGAACAACGTTTCTCGCGGGTCTGCTAGTTTACCTTAAAAACGTTTTTTTTTGTACTCTTCCGTAAACAAATAGTTTTATTGGTAGCTCACGCTAGGATTGTTGACGAATATCAAATTATTAATCACTTTTTTTATTTATGTTAAAAATACATTTATATTCTAAATTGCTTATTTAGCAGGTACCGTATCGATTTGATGAAAAACTCACTGCTTTACCTCGAATTGAAATAAATCACATTTACATACTCGTAAAGTACGTATTAATTCACCAACAAGGAAAAGTAAAAAAAAAGTCATGAACGAATTTTTCCTTTCTTGATTATAAATCAAATGAGCTGAGGGAATGTAGTACCTGTTTATTACCTCTCGTATAAAATGGGGTAATTAGCGCCAAATGCGGCAAATTCCCATCGCAAAACGAATCGAGCAGAGTCGGTGACCGTACATGACAGCAATTGTATGAAATGTAATATGAATCGTGAAAATAGGTCATCTGCGAAAAGGCCGGTTCGTTTGAGGGTAAACAGTGGCCTTATTCCATCGATATTTTCAAATAGAATCATGACTCTCTAAAGTCTAAAGGGGGTAGTCAACGGCACGTCCAAACATGCACAAGCATTTGCTTACAGTTTGCATTATTTAGCATTCTGATATGTGACAAGATGCAAGCCTATATTGCCGCTTAGATATAGGAATACTAACTTAGAACTTTAGATGTGCTAGATATAGATATGATAGATGATAGATATTTTCTAATGGAAAAACCTATGGATGCACGGCTGGGATTCGAAACCTTTGGAATGAAAGTCAAGGAACCTCTCACTCGGCCAACACTCGGCTAGTTCACGGCACATAGCACTGATCTTTTATAGTACCTTGGCTATGGTTAACATTTACACAGCCCGGACCTGATATGAGTTTAGGCACAAAAACGTTCTTGACATTTATTTTTAACCTCGTGATGAAATTTCCTACTCGGATTGCGATCTGGACACCTGTTGGCTCGAGATTTGCCCTTTGATAGTACCCTTTGTCTTACCACAGAGATCTGAAGAGCTCTTGACATATGCAAGGTAGGAATGCTCTAGAAGATCTCAGCCTAAATAATCAAATTTCAAAATTGATAACATCTTTGTAAAGTTTTAGCGGAAAATATCCGGGACTTTAGCTTGCCAATTATTATCATTAAGGGTATATGTCACCTATAAGCCTTCATGGATAATTTTTTCAAAGTCTTTAATTCAATTATTAGAATAAGATACTTATTATTATAAGAATTAAGTTATGCAGCGGTCCTATTTCTCTTTGTTATGTTTACTTCTGCAAAACACTATCTAAAGTTTAATTTCATTATGATTCTGATGTCTAATTTTCCCTTTAGTCAATAGCTATCGAGAAACCTTTTTATAACCGAATGGTGGTTTAATAACTCGATCACCTTATCAGATACAATGATAGTAGAATTGTTATTCCATGAAGGAAGAGCAATGTTTGATAGCGTAACTCGTACTCGTAACTCGGGTACCGCTATACGGAATATTGCTTAAAATATAGGTACATTACTCTATTGAGTTTGTAATTCATAAAATGTCAATTGTTGGGTTATATTTATCACCGAGTAGTGCGTAAAAAGGGGCGGACTCTTCATTAGAGAAGCATTTGATGTCTTTGATTAAAGCCTCAAAGACATCAAATGCTTCTCTAATGAAGAGTCCGCCCCTTTTTACGCACTACTCGGTGATAAATATAACCCAACAATTGACATTTTATGAATTACAAACTCAATAGAGTAATGTACCTATAAAATATGCCCTCTGTTCTCACCCTCTATGCCACCTTTCATCAGACCGTCAATCCCAGAAAGTGAAACGGACAATTTGGTGTCAATTATACGATCGATGATGCAGTGGGGAATGTTTAATGCGTCTGGGGCAACGCACCCCCCGTTGCTATCGCGAGGGCTGACATACCCGGTCCCCCAAAGAAGCACCCAAACAAACTTCCCCCGGAACGTCGCGCCGGCGGCGTCCCTTGTTTTCTTACGATTTCCCAGAATCGCCCCCGCTACCACTTGCCATTGAACGATTTACGATATTACTATGTCTGGCTTACTTTCCCAACAATAATTGGTGTAACACATGGCCACTCAGACCAGTTTTATCAACACAAATATGGCTGCAATTCGACATGCTGATGAAACATGTACCTAAAGCTCAATTTGCAATCTAAACAATAAAGATACAATCATCGTTATATCAGCTGATCAGCGTTTTGTTTTGTTTACTACTTGGTATTATGAAACGTTACATATTAATGCATATCTCGCAATACGGTGGTCGTTTACCGTTCATTACGCA
Organism: Hydriomena furcata; assembly: GCA_912999785.1. Lineage (NCBI taxonomy): Eukaryota > Metazoa > Arthropoda > Insecta > Lepidoptera > Geometridae > Hydriomena > Hydriomena furcata. Next base: position 9,991,833 of record OU538839.1, read on the forward strand.
GTGGCGCGTTGTCGACCCCTGACCCTGCTAAATTACGAAACAGTAGTATATTACCGGGGCACATTGCGACTCGTCCTCGCGCGTGTTGACGTTTGCGATATGAAGCTTACAGATTTCGGACCGCTCTCGCTTAGAAAGCTGATAGTAAGCAAGCATGATTTTAATGAAAATCTCGTATTTGAAATCGTGATGGTAACCCTAGCCGAGGTTGTATAGCGGCGCGGGTCGGGTGGGTGCGGGCGCGGGGGTAGTTGCGCGCGCACGTGTCTTGGCTCTCTTTGCTCACTCGGCGCGTGGCAGTCCGGCCGCCCCCGCAGCTCTCACCGGTCCCGGAGCCGCCGCCGGGCTCAGGTCGGATGCCGCTGCCGCCGGCCGCCGCCTGCGATGGTCCACGCCGGGCCGGCCGCGCGCGCGCCCTCTCGCGCGATGTTCACCGCCGCTGAGACGAAGCCGCGTCGCGTCGTCTCGCCGCTGGGTATCCCCAAGTCCCCTTCGTTCCATTCGGGCCTCGATCTCGTCGCCTCGCAAGCCGCCACGAAGCGCTCCGAGAGCGTCTCGGACGTTGCGCGTGCCTTCCGCTTCGCGCTGTTCGCCGGAGAGGCCGGTGACGACGGCATGGAAGGCCCAGCGCAGAAGGCGCCGTCGCCGCCGAACGCGCGCAGCCCGCCTCCCCCCGCCGCCGCGCCTTTGCCGGAGCCCGAGCGGCCTCAACCGATCCTCAATAATGATAGGGAGAGCTTGATGGTGCAGCTCCCTCAACTCAAAGGTGCGTCCGTAATCTTCGCCGCGGAGTACAGGCAGCGACTTGCGTCGTGCGTTCTACCACCGTTCCGGCAAAGCCGAAACCGCACTGTTTACACCCCGCCTCTATGTTTATCTATCTTAGACATCCGCATGCGAAATAGCTGCATCTATTTTCGGCCCACCGAAGCTGTTGAATTATTGAAGAGTTCGCTGATCGTTTGAAGAAAACGTTTTCTAGTTGTTATCTCGTGACGCAGAGAGGAGGAGCTCCGAGTCGCCCACACGGCTAGTGTCTGGCAACCTTGAAGAGGCACGGCTGTACAGTGCACACACGCGCGAAACAGTACAGTAACGATGAAACTAATGACCATAAAACAAACAGGTACATCTAGGTAGCCGGCTCCGGACGAAAACGCCGCAGAAATAGTATCGACCCATCGGCATCGGCGGCGGTCACTGGTCGGCATTATACGTACGTGCTAGGGGAAGTGGAATGCGACGTCCTTGTCCTGCAGAAAGTTTCCTATTGACATTATTCATGCAACGCTTTAAGGAATTTGAATTGTTTATTTTTCGGTATTTTGTTCGAAGCACACACGGCCACAGTTTTGTGGTCGTACATAATAGCACATACCCATAGCGGAGATTCCGTATCGAGGTCGGTTGCCTGTTTATGTTAATTTGGCTTAGACTAATGTTGATAATCACCCGTCGGCATTGTTTAGGTCTTCGTGTTACCCTTCTCATGTAAAATCTGGGGGCACGGCAGTGCCCCCGCCAAGCAATAAAGCAGCACGGCTGTACCATCCTACGGCCTACCATCTCTCGAAGCAGTTCAGGCCATTTTCGACCCCCTATAACTTCGTTGTGGATAAAACTAGAAACCTGATGAAATTTTGAGCAGACACTATATAAACACGGTATATTTCAAATTTAATTCAATTTGAACCAGTAGTTTAAGAATTAAAACTAGTCAAAGTTTCTTATTTTGTCACTCACTCACTCACTCACTCACTGACTGACTGACTGACCGATCATCAAAAGTTCTAGCACTTCTAGCAGACATAGAAGCTTAAAATTTGAAACACAATTAGTGTTTAGTGTAAAAAACCTAAAAAAATCTGCCAAGTGCGAGTCGGACTCGCGCACGTCGAGTTCCGTACCATTATCTATAAATCACGTTTGTTGTATGGGAGCCCCACTTAAATATTTATTTTATTCTATTTTTAGTATTTGTTGTTATAACGGCAACAGAAATACATCATCTGTGAAAATTTCAACTGTCTAGCTATCATGGTTCATGAGATACAGCCCTGTGATAGACAGACGGACAGACAGACCGACAGACAAACAGACGGACAGACTAACAGATGGACAGACGGACGGACGAACAGTGAAGTATTAGTAACAGGGTTCCGTTTTTACTCTTTAGGTACGGAACCCTAAAAAGTAGGGCTACAAAAATAAATGAGATGCCATCAAAAACATAACTTGTAAAAAAGCCAAGTCTCGCAACGCAACTCAGTTCTTCTACCGTAAAAAGTAGTGAGATCCATGTAATACCAAGTCGGTTAATTTATTCAGTCCCTACTTTAAGGGTCCTTCTGACTTATGTTATTACTTAATTAGCTAACCTTTACGTAATAACTTAAGACAGAAGGACCCTTAAAGTAGACCCTGAATAAATTAACCGACTTGGTATTACATGGATCTCACAACTTTTTACGGTAGAAGAACTGAGTTGCGTTGCGAGACTTGGCTTTTTTTACAAGTTATGTTTTTGATGGCATGTTTCTTGTCTCGGATATAGACAACCTGTGTTTATTTACACTGTCGAGTTGCGGTTTTACGACTATAGTAGGTTTCTTATTTTAACCACATTTTACCAGATGCAAAAGACTCGTACAACAAGGAATATTAATACCACCATTTTTATGTTATACTCTGTACATTTTTCAATCAATCAATTGTGAAAATGACCCAGGATGTTGGGCAAACTGATTATGATGATATCATACTACAATCATGAGTATCAAGTGTGTTATGTTGTTGATAAAAATCACTATCACACCGTATCTTCGATCTTTACACAGTGAAGCAATCAATGCTGTGTTCGAATTCATATTAAATAACTTGTTAAAAAAATACTACTTTTATGACGTTACTAGCTGATGTTTTTCAATAATACAACATCTATAAAATGCTGTAACTCGAAGAAGTTTGAAGTCTGTGTAGTAATTATTGATCATCATCGTTAAACTTAAATACCGCTTTAGTAGTCCGCTAATTGCCGTCACGAACGTAAAATAATTAGCTTCAACATAGAATCGAGTCACTAGGTAAACCCGTTGAATAGCACAAAAAATTCTGTATAATCATGTATGCGACTGATTTCACAAATTGATCGTATCGTTCATAGACTGTAACACTGCATACATCGCGTTGGTTGGTAGATAGTAAACAAAAAACTGATACACCAAAATTGTTTATTTTTTTCGATTTAAAATACTTTGACACAGAATTTCAGAGGCTATTTACTCGCTCGAAGACAGAGCTAAGATGGGACCGCTAAAGCGTAAAATCGAATGAAACTTTCGAATCCTTTTTGTCCATTATGAAACGGCATTGTTTCCCAAAGCACGTATTTGGAACAAACTCATCGCCTATAAGGGGGGGATGAAAGCACCCTGATTTATTGCGAACGCAGTTCGCCTAGTATTTACTTGTCCCGTAAATGGGTGGAAACTGCCAGGCCCCATTCTGTGTTTTATGGTTTCTTTATATTAAGTTTTCATTTCGGAGATTGGAAAGACGAAACTTCATCGCGGTATACTCGTAGTTTAATTTCAGTAAACTAAACTAAATTTGACGATTCTAAATAATCCAAGTGATTTCAATGAATAAAAGCTTTTTTAATTTTGATTCAAAATCAAAATGGTAGTTCTACTTTAGTACTAGCTTCCCGACACCACATTATTTTAGGCTTGTTATCCGAATAAAAAATATGTTACTCGTGTATCAAGTTATAATCTATTTTTAATACATTAAAATCGGTAGAGTCGTTATAGCATTATTGAGAGACAAAACATATCCACTAAGTTTCATAAGGTACGAGTAATAATATCAATACCTACAATAGGAAACCTCGGATAAATATTACTAATTAAAATTAGATTAATTAATAGATTACGTTATTACGTATTTTTCTTCAGGATCTTTATTTTTGAAAAGCTTTTATTTAACTTGCAATGTATGTATGTAACCATGTATGTTATATATGTTTGTTATGGTGGAATCTTGCAACTCAATTTTGGAGCAGTTATCTTCAACCGATTGAGCTTAAATTTGGCATACTTATGTAACTTCGGTGACAATGCAATAATATGGCAAATGGTGACAATGCAATGACAGCGAGCTGATCTGATGTAGTCAGTAGCTGTTCAACGGAACTCCTCTGTAAATAGTCTGATTGAGATAAAACTTTGTATACCTATCAATCTCCAATGACGGAGCTCGAATTTAGCCATAGGAACTATCCTATGGCTAAATTCGAGCTCCGTCATAACAACATAACTACACAACTCATAACCGTCCGTCTCATAATAGCCCGTCATAACTACACAACATAACCACATCGTGTTTGGGCTCATTGAATTTGTCTTGACGAGTACTAGAGCCCTAGAATTTGTAAAAGCTTGATTTTAAAAATCTATTAAAAAAAACTTGAGATGTGTCAAGGGACACCCGGATGGAACGAAGTTCTCACAAAATAACGTGGGACAAGGGAAGGGGAATCAACTTTGACTTCGACTTCGACCTCGACTTCGACCTCGACCTCGACCTCGACCTCGACCTCGACCTCCACCTCCACCTCCACCTCCACCTCCACCTCCACCTCGACCTCGACCTCGATCTCGACCTCGACCTCGACCTCGACCTCCACTTCCACCTCGACCTCGACCTCGACACAATTAATATATGACTTAATAGATAATAATTATTAATTATATGACAGCCTCACAGCTCAGTTGGTAGTAACTCTGCCTTCAGCGCTGTAGGTTGTGGGTTCGATCCCCACCCAGAGCAAATATTTATGTGATGAACATAGATGTTTGTTCTGTGTCTGGGTGTTAGTATGTATCTTAAGTATTTATTTACAAAAAAAAAGTATTTAAGTATTCTATCAGTTATCTAGTTCCCATAGTACAAGCTTTGCTTAGTTTGGGGCTAGATGGCGATGTGTAAAATGTCCACCAATATTTATTATTTATTATTATTATTATTATTTATATATTAATAGATATACTATAGCAAAAAAGTGTCGTGACAACTTTTCGTGACAACTTTTCGTAAGAATTTTTTCCGTCTAGCCCCCTTTCACAACGCGCGATAAGGAACTTCGTTCCAAAACTTATTTTAACTAAAATATGGCTGACTCGCTAATAATGTAGCTTTTGATCGGTGAAATATTTTTTTAGATTGGTCCAGATGTTTTTAAGTTTATCCGGTACAAACAAATTTTACCTCATTATAATAGAAGTATAGATGGGTCTTTTACTTACATTAAACATGTCACATTAAATGTTTCCTCTCAGTAAGCACAGATCTTATCCATAAGTTTTCTGTTTCAAAACTTCAGTATGTAACAGCATGTTTTGTATGTTCGTGCAATATGTACGCTTATAGAATACGTCTGACGTCCGGAGTTCCGTACCCTTTCATATGTGACGTCGGTATTGATTCGTCAATAACTCGTAAAAGCTTATGCGGTCAACCTTTCATATTTCTATTGTATTGTATACCATGGACGTCTGTTTTCATTTGCGTAGGTATGCATTAAAATACCTCAGTTTTCTGAGGATTTAGCTCATACATTTATTCGCACTAACCACACAAAGAATCCTACTAATCCTAATAATATTATAAATGCGAAAGTTTGTGATAAGGCTGCTATGTTTGTTCCCTAATCAAAAATAAACGACCAAACGGATTAAGATGAAATTTGCTGTAGTATGTAGATAAAAAATCTGAATAAATAAAGGGGGAACTTATTATCCGAAAAACAACCCTTAAATGATAAAAAAAACGCAAAAAGGATGATTTTGGTATAGATGGCGTTGGTAACGCAGACAGACACCGACAGACGTTGTTCTGTCAAATTTCAATAATCCCACCGAAAAAAGCAGTTAGTTTTTCCCGATCTTTATGCTTATCACTTAGAGGTATAAAAATACCCTACGACCTATTCTCATACCTACCAAATATAAATATAAAATACACACAAAAAAAAATAACATAAAAATCGGTCAAGCCGTTTCGGAGGAGTTTGGTTACAAACACTATAGCACGAGAATTTTATATATTAGAAGAGAAGATATTTAAACCTAAAATATAAAATGAAATCTTTTAATAAATATCTAAGGTATGTGTTCTATAACTAAACTAAACGAAGAATTTTTGTTCTGCAGAATTCTTTCATTATCTCTATTACTATCCGCTTTTGCAAAAACTCGGCTTGGTCTCTATAGAGGCCACTTAGTGATAAAATAGTTTTAGCCGAGTTCTTCTGAGCTCTTTGGAATTCATTCTACAGAGTGCAAAAAGACTGCAATATAATGTCTTTGAAGGTGTCTTAAGGGGGTAGACAGAGGCGCGTTCAATATTACATTTGGCACATGCCCACATTTTGCAGTAGCTAGAATTCCATACGAAATACATCTTGTAATTTTAAAATTAATCGTCTCGTTTCCTGCAGTTTGTCTTTTTACATCCTTTAGCGCCTGTAGTATGCACATTCCGCGTGACGTAGATGTTACTTTAAAGGCACGTGCAATTTAACCACTTTGCTGGTGAACGGAGTTCGTGAATTCCGTCAGATTATATCGCATCATGATAAGACCCGTCTTGTCTGCCATCGTGGATCTGTAAACACAAACACCTTGCACTATTTGATTCGATTGGCCTACAGCCAGTTGCATTAAAAATGAATATTTTCATATTTTAATATGCATCTAACGATGAGGACGATGTTACACACAACGGACTTCGGGTGCAAATGTAGCTAATTTCTACCGACAATCTATCTCTGAACTTTCAATTCTTATTAATAATCAAGGAAAATCAAGCCTTTTAAATACATAAACTAATGTTTATTGGAATTACGTGTGATGTTGATATAGTAGTACCTAAAGTTTTAAGAGTTTAAAACTTTGACTGTATTATAGTATGACCGCAATATACCTAACATATTCGTAAATGACTGAACAGATTTAGATGGCAGATTTATCTAATAGATTATGGGGTGACCGAAGAGTTTTAGAATTTTTCTTTCTACGTTACCAATTTAGAAACCAAATTATGATAACTTATTCTTGACGTAACGAAGTCGCGCGCTAGTCAACTAGCCTACTTATAAATTGTGCAAACATTTTCAAGACCGCTAAGGTATTAATTACGTCTGGATCGTAAAGTGGCTTTGGCCTTTTTACTTGGATACTCCGTTTTCTGTGCGTATAGCATCGATACCTATGTCAAAGTTTTACATATACGTGTATAGAATCCACTAGTAACATCTATGCTACTGATATGTTGTGGAATTCTTTATTTATCACTAGTTTATCCATTCTTCCATAGATGCACCTACCGCAGAACGGGAACAACTATTTGTCCAGAAACTCCGTCAGTGCTGTTTGCTCTTCGATTTTGCCGACGAGCCACTGTCAGACCTCAAATGGAAGGAGGTCAAGAGGGCAGCACTGCTGGAGATGGTGGAGTATGTCACGTCACAACGGGGTGTCATCACAGAGCCAATCTATCCGGAAGCCGTCAGTATGGTAAGCGTTTGCCTATACCAGCCATACTCAAAGTGTCCTCCGCGGAGCCCTGGGACCCCGTAAAGCCTTTGTTGTGTCTTTGTTTGAGTGTGTTCTGCGAGAATACTAGTAATAATGAGAACATTTCATACATCCCATTTATTTATTTTAACTTTTATTATACTATTATTTATGGTACCTAAGTACCTATACACTTACATTGTAATATGATTATTATTAAACTTTAATAATAATAATTGAAGAATGCACGTAATTTTTCTTTTATTTTGGGGTATCGTCAAAAATGTCGCCGCCACCAAAAAAAATTTGAGGACCGCTAGCCTAGACCATTATGAAGACATGATATACATGTTAAGATGATTTGGACGTTATAGAGGATGGATGAAAGACGATTGACGAAACAGGTGTTTAAAACGAGTGTGAAAACTTGCATAAACATTCTCTAGTTGGTGATAGAACAGGTTACTATCCGATATTAATATTAATTTAGTTAAAAGGAAAGCTGACATAGATGACATGCTTAAATGTGTTATTAACGACTTGCCCTTGACCGCCAGTGGCGTTTCTTTGTGGCAAATTGTCTGAACTTTT